>OZ012740.1:40813828-41413828 GCA_963859935.3 Lathyrus sativus | reverse complement strand
CCAGAATGTGGTTGATGACCATGTTCTTATCTCTTTAAAGGTTTTCTCGATATTTTCCTTTCCCTCTTTTGGGATAAATAAAGTTCGGTGGTGACTCTGTTCAAACGACTTTTCCACGCCTTTTACGGAGGGTCGTATTTTTGATTATGTATTTTTTTAAGGTGCGACAGCTGGCGACTCAGTTGGAGATATAATTGCTCCATTCAAGAAAGAGTTGAGCCTATCTTAGTTCGAATTGTGAGCTCGTTAGCTTCACTTATTTGTTTTCTTCTCATTTATTCGTTTATGTGATTTCCAATTCTTATCTTTGTTGCTATTGCTTATTGTGACATTGTTGGGCTTGTTTGATTTCGGGTGTTGTGTGAGATGAATCTATACCCGAGTATGAGAAAAACATAGGATTAGGATGGTGGTTGTGTAGTAGAGACTTGCATGGAGTCTTTCGCGTGAGGCTGATATAAAAACCCCGCTCGTAGTAGATTCCCTTAGAGATGTTATTTTGATGTTTCTTCGTCACGATGATAATGTTTTCAAGCCTGAATCGTCGATCCCAAGGACCATTAACCCATTTAATCCATGATGTTTAGTAGTGTTAACTATTTTTGGGTTAATGCGAAAGCCCCAATCAGATGAGATCCCTTGGACGTATCACTTGCTAACAGTAATATTTTCAACATCGATCTATGACTCTATGAACCTTTCTTGGAACCCGTGTTTTGATGGTTGTGTATTTGAAGCCTTAAATAAGTCATTGTCGTGGGGAAGATATGAAAACCTCACCTAGAAGAGATCATTTCAAGGATATTATCGTCTGATGAGGCTTCATCACGGATATAATGTCTTTGAAAGATATCCATTACTTTGGGAAACTATCCGCTTTAGAATCTTACATGTGGGGTTTCTTTGATTAGAGACTTTGGTTGTTGACCCGTTACTACGGCCAACCTCAGAATTAACTGATCCTATGATCCTGGATTCTTACATCTTGCATTGCATCCTGCATACATGTCATTGCATTGCATCGGTTATGCATCTTGCATTTTGTTTCGACATCAGAGACTCATTTCACCTTCCTTCATCTCCAGTAAATCAAGCTGACTCCTCGACACCAGTATGCAACTCGAGCCAACACTAGACGAATGATAGAGCAGATTCAACATGAGCAAGTTGCCTTCAGAGAGGAGTTGGACTCTATCAAGGACAAGATTGACCAGATTCTCGAAGCCATCACTATGGCAAAAAAGGAGAAAGAACTGCGTGAAGCCGCTACTGCGAACAACAATGTGTCTGTCCAAGGGTCCACGTCAAGGCTCTCAATTCCTATTCCCAATTCTATCACCTACGGGATACCGATGAACTTCACTCATGTAGCTGAAGAAGCTACTTCTCAGCCGTTTCCAACATCTGGAGTCACTGTTGGAGCTATCCCACAAGTCCAACCTGCTGTCACTCAATTTTTCATTCCTCATGCTGAAGGAAATCTGATGAGTATGACGAGGTGCAAAACTACCATGTTTCTATCCCAATTGTCAATCCTGTTGATGCTCAAGATTCTGAAGCTATCAAGATGTGTCGTGATTTATTTGAAAAACTCCGAGTCATGGAGGGGCACAACTCAACTTCTTTGAATGCCTTGGAAATATCCTTGGTACCAGATGTCGTCATTCCTCTCAAGTTCAAGGTACCAGAATTCTCGAAGTACAAGGGTCTCAGTTGTCCCATCATTCATCTGAAGATGTACTATCGTAAGATGGCTGCTTATGCCAGAGACGAAAAACTGATGATCCATTGCTTCTAAGACAGCTTGTCTAGAGCATCTCTCGAATGGTATATGTAATTAGAGTGTAGCATTGTACATACTTGGGCTGAGTTACTAAAGCTTTTGTTAAGCAATACAAATACAACACAACACTGACCTTGCCTCGAATCATACTCAACTCCAGAGTATGGCTCAAAAGGACAATGAATTCTTTAAGGAGTACACGTAGCGCTGGAGAGAGTTAGCTGCAAGAGCGCATCCACCTCTGGTTGATCGTGAGCTGATTGACATCTTTATGGGTACCTTGTAAGGCTAATACTACGAGAAGCTAATCAACAATGTTTCTTCTGGATTCTCTAACTTGGTAAAGAAATGTCACCATAATTTTCCCTAATAATCTGATCAAACTCGGTTTGCTCTACATGACCCTCACATTCTTTCATGCATTCATCCTAAATTTTTCTTCTCTAATAGGCATTGAGAGAGATTGGTACCTCCCCCAAATCACCACACTCGTGTATTACAACCATATTAAAAGAATTAAAAAATAATACATAAGGCAGAGAAGTAATACCTAAAGCTTGTGCTTGTAAAACGATTGGTAGAAAGCTCAAAAAAATTTGATCAACTAGTCTTGAAGAAAGGGGGCACAGGAGTCACTAACGGTAAGCAAAGGAGTAAAAAAGGAAGGGTTTTTTATGGAATTGAGCTTTACAACGGTTAAGAAACTCTGCCGAGTTAGAGTCATGATGACAATTTGGGTCCCCATAAAAATCATCATGACAAGGAAAAAGAAAATGATTATCGTTATTACTCTTTTAAACCCACTGTCACATGGTACATTTCTATAAAGGTGACCGACTCAAGCAAGAAGGAATTTCAAGACTTCCTGTACTAACACTTCACTCTGTTAGGCCTCGTGATTAGGGGACTTATGTAAATCCCGAAATTCCCAAAAACGAGTTATTGAGGACGAGTATGAGGGGATAATTATGCTAAGTTGCATAAATATGAACAAACTGGATCCCAGTCATGGGAGTGTTGGTAAATGACATGGATAAGTTAGATCCGGTCCCATGAGAACTTTGGTAAACGACATGAGTAGGTTGAAATCGGTTTCTTAAGGGTGCTAATAGATGGCATGTACCGTCACACATAACAATTACAAGATAGCTTCATGATTAATGGATGAGAGTTACAGACAATGAAAGAGCAAACATTACATGAGAGTAAGAGAGGACGACATATGTTATCAAATAGCATTTAAACACGGGATTTGAAGGGACACTTCTTAAAAAACCCTTGATGGTATGGCAAGTGTAAAAAGACTTCACAACGAGGAAGAAAGGAGAGACAACAAATATCTTCTACATACAGGACGATTGTGATCTCATCTGACTCACCTCATAGAAATTAACTAAATAATGTTTATCTTGTTTTATATATTTTTATAGAAAAAATTTATTTATGCTTGTAGATTCATATATATATATATATATATATATATATATATATATATATATATATATATATATATATATATATATATATATATATATATATATATATATATATATATATATATATATATATATATATATATATATATATATATATATATATATATATATATATATATATATATATATATATATATATATATATATATATATATATATATATATATATATATATATATATATAATGATGTGAATCTACAAGCATAAATAAATTTTTTCTATAAAAAAACAATTCATTGAATTCATTGCACGTATATGGTATCAAAATTTATAAGTCTGATTCACAATGACACGATTACACGCTGTAATTTTGATAAATTTACCTTACTCAAGTTTCTAGAAATGTTTGTTTTTGGAAATTAAATAAAACAAAGAAATATAATTTGCGATCCAGCAAGTATGTAGCTATAGGAGAGGCTAGGATGAGACAAAACAGGTTGGATTACTAATATTGCTACATGCCAAAACAAAACTGAGGTCGGCATCACCACTTTGTCTTTTTTCTTGTTTTCCCGTTTTTCTTATCTACTAAGATTCCTTTAACAAAAGTTTATTTTTATTGCTTTTTAGTTTTCACTTTTCACACGTTTGTGATTTCTATTAATACCTCTAACAAGTTCCTTAAAATTTCGTTGTCGGTTCAGTCTGGGAATACAATTCGTGCATGATGGATAATATTCTTGGTCTTCTCAAGCTTCGGATCAAAAGAGGAATTGATCTCGCAATTCGTGATACTAATTCCAGTGATCCTTATGTTGTTGTCCACATGGGTGACCAGGTTCCAACCTTAATTGCTTTTTCTTCTTCTTTTCTCCTTAAACATGTTTTAGATAGATCTAACTGATTACTATGACAATTGGTGTTGAATATTATTGTTTTGTATTGATGCAGAAGCTGAAAACTCGTGTAGTGAAAAACAATTGCAACCCTGAATGGAATGAAGAATTAACCCTTTCAATAAGGGATATTAAAACTCCAATACGTCTCGTAAGCAAACTATCTCCCATTTTAAGGAGAAAATATAGAAGGGTTATAGCTAATATGAATATTTTCTTTCTTTCTACAGACGGTTTTTGACAAAGACACATTCTCCATAGATGACAAAATGGGTGATGCAGATGTAGACTTGAAACCGTATGCTCAAGCTGTACAAATGAAGTTGGCCACTCTTCCAGATGGTTGTGCAATCAAGAGGGTTCAAGCAAATAGGACTAACTGTCTTGCTGAAGAGAGTAGTTGTGTTTGGAAAAGTGGAAAGATAATTCAAGAAATGATTCTAAGATTGAGAAATGTTGAAAGTGGGGAATTGGTTGTGGAAATTGAGTGGGTGGATATTCCTGGTAGCACAGGTCTATTAGGGGGAAAAGGTTAAGTTCTCCTCCTTTCAATAACAATCAAGAAAGTCTTGTTGTATTAGGTGAGTTTGATACATGAATAAAACTATGTTATAAATTCATAAAGAATTTATATCTTGTATAAAGTAGCCAGACTTTATGTACACTACCTAGAGCTTTATATGATGATAAACTATTGTGTAATATATATTGTGTCTATTGTAATTTCTCATTTTAAGTTAGATAGTTGTAAGCTGTTGCTTTATATGAAATGCTGTGGAAGTGATTCTTAATCGTGATTTGGTTTGACTTTTATGTAATTCATGCAAATTTTGTACATAGTAAGTGTTTTTGTAAGGATAAGTACATTTTTCTCATTTTTGAGAACTATCATCTCACCTTGCTTCCAAACAAATTATATTGGACTCACTCATACCTCGTTAAAAGGATATGTGAAGTTTAATCTTTTAGACTCTTTAGGGTATCCCACGCGTTTCCTCTTAGTTAACATATATGTTAGTAAACTTTGTTAGAATTAATTTTAAAATTTTTAAGAATTTTTAATAAATATTGATAAATAAGATTCAATCACTTCGGTTGCAAGACGATTATGCACAGTAATTGTTAATGAAGAAGAAAGAAAGAGATTTAACAAAATTAAAGGAAGAAGAATGAATTTTAATTGCAGAATTTTTGTGCATAAACAGTGGAAAACTTGTTAATATTGCAACTGCAAGTGATTACAAGACTATTACAAAATAGGGGTTACTCCCTCTATTTATAATAGAGAAAACACAAATTACAAAAGCGCAAAATTACTAATTTGGTCTAAGTCGAAATTCTATGTCAAGTAACTTGCTTCAGCTCTTTGACATCTAAACAACTCGACACAGACACACATTAGGCTAATTCGGCTAATCTTTGTTTCTGTCGAGCTACACTGCTTCGACATAAGAAATTACAATCTCAACACATCACCTAACTCATCATAGACCTTAACTTCTTGAACACTTCGACTTGTACTCCTTTCATCATAATATCTGCAATCTGATTCTCAGATCTGCAATGTTTCAAGTTCATCTTCCCTTCCGCTACCTGCTCTCGAAGATAATGTAACCTCATCTCGATGTGCTTGCTTCGTCCATGTGCTATTGGATTTTTCGCCAGATTGATAGCTGACATGTTGTCGATCTTCATGGTAATTGCTCCACGACTCTTCGCTGTAATCTCTTCGACTAGATTCACCATCCACTTTGCTTGATATGCACAAAGTGAAGCATATATGTATTCTACTTTGCATGACGACAATGTCACTACTTGTTCTTTTCTCAAACTCCAAGCAACTGATGCACCACCTAGCATAAACACTCTAGTTGTGGATTTTCTATCATCAACATCACTAAACCAACTTGAGTCGGTATATTCCACTAACTTGCATTCTTTTCCTTCATCAGCTGCAAGAAACAAAATTTCATAGTCGAGCGTTTCTTTCAGATACCTTAGTATCCTCTTCATCGCTGCTAGGTGTAATACCTTTGACTTCTGCATGAATCTACTTACCACACCCACACTGTAATGTAAGTCAGACCTTGTATGACAAAGTTATCGAAGTGACCCAATAATTCTTCTATATTACGTTGGGTCGACATCATCTTCATCTGAATCTTTTGACATTTGCATTCTGGGCTCAGCTGGAGTCGAAGTTGGGTTGCAATCTTGCATCTCAAATCTCTTAAGTATTTCGTCTGCATATCTTCTTCGGTGCATCATCAAACCTTTACCACTTTTGTAGAATTTAATGCCAAAGAAATATGAGTGATTTCCCAAGTCTGACATTTCAAACTCCGCACTTAGGTCATGTTTGAAATCTTTGATCTCCTTCTTACAACTTCCTACTATCAACAGATGTTCGACATAAAGACAATAGTATAAGCAATTCATTATTACTTCTCCTTACATATATTCTATGCTTAGTCGTGCACTTCACAAATTCTTCTCCATTAGAAAGCTATTTATGTTCTTATTCCAAACTCTTGGAGCTTTCTTAAGTCTATATTGGGCTTTATGCAGCCTGTACACCTTTCTTTCTTCGCCTTGTTTCACAAATCTAGCTGGTTGTGCAACATAAACTTCTTCCTCTAAGTGACCATTCAGAAATGAACATTTCACATCCATATGACATGTGTGCCAATTTTTCATGCTTGCTTGACCAATAACTAACCTGATTGTTTCGATCTTCGCAACAGGTGCAAAAACTTCATCGAAGTTGATTCCTTCTTTCTGAAGAAATTCTTTCACCACAAGTCTTGGCATGTGTCGAGTTACTTTTCCTTTAGGATTTACCTTAATCTTGTAAACCCGTTTCACATCAATTTCCTTCTTTCCTTGAGGCAGTTCGACAAGTGACTAAGTATTGCTGACTTCGATGGACTCTAACTCCTCATTTATTGCTTTTACTCACTTCAAATCTTTCAATGCCTCGACTTCATTGACTGGTTCGACATATGCATAGAAAGCATAGTATACCAACTCACCTTCTTCATTGATCACATCATCTGATGTAATCGCACATTGTTGCAACCTTGTAGGCATGTGTCTTGTTCGTTAAGGTCTGCTTGGGCTTGCTTCACCTCTGACTTCATCTTGTCGAACTTCTCTTTCGACTTCACTAGTTGGTTCTTCATATAATATTCTCACTGAATCCTTTTTAACATTCTCAGTCTAATCCCATAATGTTGATCTATGATCATGTCCCTGATGGTCACCACTTGCTTGTTCACTGGGTCGAACGACGTATATCTTCCAGTCAAATGATATCCTATTAGGATCATTTGAATCAAGTTATCATCAAGTTTTCTTCTCAACTCATATGGCACATATTTATGTGTTATAGATCCAAAGACCTTGAAATGACTAAGTTTAGGCTTGACACCAGACCAACATTCTTCTGGCGTGATTCCTTTTAACTTCTTCGTCGGAAATCTATTCAAGATGTATGTTGCATTGACACAATTTCTCCCCATAATTCCTGGGATAGATGCCTTCCTTTTAACATACTTCTCACCATATTTATGATGGTTCTATTCTTCCTTTATGCAGTTCCATTCTTCTGTGGAGTGTAGGGTGGCACCACCTCATACACAATCCATTCTTTCTCACATAATGCATCAAAATCTTTCAACACATACTCTCCACCACCATCAGTCCTCAAAATCTTAAACTTTCTACCACTCTGCCTTTCGACTATAGATTTAAATTTGGAAAATACCTTGATCACTTCACTTTTATTTTTGATCAGGTAAGTTCATAGTTTTCGAATGAAATCATTTATGAACATGACAGAGTATATGTTACCTCCAATTGAATCCACCTGGATAGGACCGCATACATCTGAGTATATGACTTCAAGAATTTCCTTCGACTTGCTTCCTGCATCCTTTCTGAAGCTATTCTCGTGTTGTTTCTCCTTAATACATTTTTCACACACTTCGCTTGGAATGTCGACTTCTGGTAATCCTGACACCATATTTCTTCTCTTTAAATCTCCAATGTCTTTGAAGTTGAGATGACCTAGTTGATAATTCCATATCCATTCATCTTAACTGGCTGCAGTTGCAAGGCACGCATGCTCTATCACTTTAAGTTCAATCTTGAAGGTTCTATACTGAGACATTGGAGCCTTCAAGATTAACGTTCCTCCTGAGTCGAGAACTCTCATCATCTTGTCTTTGATCAACACCTTATAATTCTTTTCGACGAGCTGCCATATGCTGGGCAAATTACTCTTCGTGCATGGTATGTACAATACATTGGAAATTACTGACCTCTTGCTATCTTTCCTCATAATCAGAACATCACCAATACCTTCAGCTACTAGAGTATTGTCATTTGCAAATTTCACCATGTTCTTCTTTAGGGCTTTAAGTTGACAAACCAATCTTTCCTTCCAGTCATGTGTGATGAGCGTCTTGAGTCCAAGTACCACTGGTCCTGGAATCTTTCTTCATCTCTTGTTGTGACCATCAACAACATCTTGTCTTTTTCATGTTTCGCCAGCTTTGCATTAGTTTCTTGATTCTTCTTCTTTTCTAGACAATCACTAAAATAATTACCATACTTCTGACAATTTTAACATTGAATGTGACTTTTGTTAGGTTTTCTACCACCACCTCTTCTCTACCTGCATCACCACCTCTTTGGTTGCCTTGGTTCCAGGGTTTTCTCTTATTCGACCAGTTTCCTTCTTGTTGATCTCAACCAGTCGAATTGTTGTAGCCTCCTCTGCCTTTTGTTGTCATTTCAACTTCCTTTGCCTTTCTTTTCTTTATCTGACAGCGCCTGCAAAGCCATATCACTCTTCGACTTTTCTGCAGATCTTTCATCCATCCTTTATTCATGAGGCTCAAGCGTCCCTTGAAGCTCTTTCTTCGTTAATGCTAACAAGTATTTCGACTCTTCTATGGCGACTACCACGTGGTCAAACTTTGGAGCCAATGACCTTAAGATCTTTGCAACAACTAATCTTGATGTTAATACTTCTCCATATACCTTGATTCACCAATTTAGTAACCCTAGTGAAGAAATCAATTATGCTCTCACTTTCTTCCATTTGAAGCAATTCATACGTCTTTTTGTGAGTTTGTAATCTCACCTCTTTCACCTTCTCTGCGCTTCCAAATGATTTCTCCAAGATTTCCCATGCTTATTTGGCTGATTCTACATCACTAACCTTTTCAAAGTTACCTGGATCAACACATTGATGAATAATAAAGAGAGCTTTATAATATTTCTTCTTCAATTCTTTGTATGCAACCTTTTCTTGATTCGACACGTTTTCTAGAAGCGGCGTTACTCCTCCCTTCACAAGATCCCAAAGATCTTGATAACAGAAAACCACCTTTATTTTATTGCACCAATTCTCATAATTATTGTTCTTGACACTACTATGGAAAACCCATTTAACAACGGTTGGGAAAGATATATAATCAAGCGGGCCCAGGCATTGTTATGTAGAGTGTAGTTGTATATATGATACTTACAATCACGGCGCAGTAACCGTTGCAATAAACTAGAAAATGCGCGCCCCTATCACAACGGGTTTTCCAAAAGACCGTTGTGATAAAAATATCGGTCCTAGTTTCGATTCTCAGCTGTGCCGTTTTGATTTTTTTCTAGACAGCGTGCGAGATATTATAACAGTTAGGATATATAACCGTTGTTACATTTTCTACAGAATTAACAAATATCATCCTGCTTTTATAATTAATCCCATTTTTTCATTTGTATTATTGTTCGCCATATCACAGCAGAAAATACAACTCACAATTGTGATAAAGTTATCATAATAATATTAATTGTATCATATTCATAATATCACATAATTTTATCATATTCAATACACCATAACATCATCACATGAATCCAAGGTAACCAATACATCAATGATTACACCATCAATCAACATAAAAATCTAATCAACTATAACCTATTTCTTTATTGTTGTTACAACAAATGCAATGAACACTACAAATAAAAAATCCAAGTAATATTCAACTGTTTCTTTAGGATCTTCACCTTCAAGAAAAATTTGATGGAAACTTGAAGAAACTGGGCGAAACTATGAAGTTATGAAGTTCATCTAGTTTATGAAGCTATGAAGAAGAAGTACAAGGTGAATAAAGTTTACACAATAGCTTTATACTTCTTGTATTTTTCTTCATAGCTACACAAACCATATGTATCACAGCCAAAGTATGCGCTTTGTTACGGTGGTGAAGACGAAACTGAAAAAATGATAACATTCACCAAATGAAAAAATGAGAACCCATTTTAACAAGAAACGTAAACAAAATCGAAGTATAAGTTTAATGAATGAAACTCAAGTTAGCGATTGGTGAAGACGAATCTGAAGATGTTAGGGTTATGTTATGAGAGAGAAGAATGAAATATGTTAGGGTTTTCTTGAGAGAAACGACTGTTATGTACTGAACGATAAATACTTTCGCTTATATACTAAAAAATATCACTTTTCATCACGGTTAAAAATAAAAATCGTGATGCAATTTTCAAATTCTATAACGGTTGTATTGTAAAACCGTGGTTATGAAAAAAAAATACAGAATAAGTTTTGTTTCAATTTATCAATAAACCCTTTAATCGCAGTTGGACAAACCAACCTAGTGGAATTGTAAGTCCTTTAACAACGGTTGGTTTACTTCACCATTGTAAAATCATTTACAATTTATTTTTTTAATAATGGACTTAAGTGAGACACGCTTAATGTACTCTAAAAAATGAAAAAAAAATGTAGTTGCCGGAAATCGAAGCTTGCAACACATCATTTATTACTACGGCGTTTTAAGACAATCGTCATTAAATTACTATTTATAAATCTAGCTACTCACTGGGCACGAAAATTTTAACCTATTACAGCGGTGTATATGAATCCGTTGTAAACCTGACGTTGTTGTTTGGGTGTTTTGTAGTAGTGTTGAGAATTGGAAGGTTCGCGGGAAAATGTCTGTTTGGATAATTCAACGCCAAAGAGATTTTCTTCCCACGTATCACAACTGAAGCTCTAGATACTAGATGTTAGAATTAACACAAAACCTTTTGATAATTCCAAATCAATCTTGATGAACAAGATTCAATCACCTTGATCGCAATAAAGATTAAGCGCAACAAATGTTAATGAAGAAGAAATAAAGAAAGGGTTTGAACAAAATTAAAGGAAGAAGAGAATGAATTTCAACAACGGAATTTCCACCCACAAACTGTGAAAAACTTGTTAATATTGCAACTGCCAGTGATTACAAGACTATTACAAAATAGAGGTTAATCCCTCTATTTATAATAGAGAAAGCCCAAAATTACTATTTTGGTCTAAGTCGAAATTCTGTGTCAAGCAATCTGCTTCGATACTTCAACATCTAAAAAACTCGACACATACACACATTAGGCTAATTCGAATGATCCTTGTTTCTGTCGAGCTATACTGCTTGAACACAAGGAATTACAATCTCAACAAACTTGTGGTAGTTTAAATGGTTTTTTTGGATGACATCAATGAATGGTATGATGATGTGCAATTGTTTCAATATTTCCATAAACCTTCCAAATTATTGATTTTCTTTGGCCTTTCTGATTCTTTGGGAAAATTAAGAAGGGTTTTTCTTATACAAATTTTCTGAATGTGCTAGCTCTTGGCATTTCATTTAACACTTCTACTCTAGCAAGTGACTTGACATATATTATCATATTCTAGGATTCAAGACTTAATATTTCAGCATTCTCTGCTATAGTAATTAGTGGTTTTAACTCAACTTTTGGAGTGACCTCTTATGACATTTTAGTAATTTTAATGCTTAAAACTTCATGAGTCACTTCTTTTCTACTAGGTCCTTCATACTCCTTTACACTTCTCAAGAAAATAACCTTGCAAGTTTTTGTATTCTTGGTACCCAAAGTTGAGGCAAGTTTTTGTATTCTTGATTCTTGAGCTAAGTGCAATGACTATTTTTCCCATTCATGTCTCCAAAAATTTTATACCCGCCCTTTAAGCTTATATTTAATCCTTTTCTCTATTAGCAAAGACTTTTGTCTCTTGAATGAATGTTTTCAAAATAAATTTCAATTGGTTGTTTCCATTATTTATCACACTCGTGTTTGGTGCAAAAAACCAACTAGTACTTGAGGTACTCGAGAATTTTAACTAATTTTGAGTATTTTACCATGAGATATTAAGGTGATTCCTAAATCCTAGATTGTATGTGTTGCTACATTGGTTTTTTTGTTGTTGTTGTTTTCCATATAGTTTACACATGCATGATTTGTAGAACAATCCTTAAAAAGATGCGCATCTCTACAAAGACTACTTCAGGTGCATTTGTCATGATATTACCTAGCTAGCATAATGAAACGTCAGGTGGAGTCATAAGTACCTTCATCATGTTGTGAATTTGAGCCAGCTGAACAACAATTGTAGTTGCCTCACCAACTTCATGTGTTCTTGCTTGTTTCTTGCTAATGGTAACAAATGTTGCACTTATTGTTGGCCATTGATAGGTTTTTATAGTGACATTTTCAATGAAATGAAAAAATTTGTTGACTAAGTGAGTTCAAACACAAGAGAGGGTGAATTATAATATTCAAAATTCATGATTAATTAAAAAATTATTTAAAAAAAAATTATGTTAGATGATCAAAACAAGATAGAAGAATGATAAAGATGAAGAGAGATATTTAGCGGATACAAAAATAATCAATAGAAAAATAAAGAGAAGAGTTTAAAGAGAGTGCACAAGAGATTTATACAAGTTTGACCAAATCACTTGGCTTAATCCTGTCCCCAAGAGTTCTTCATGAAAGTTCCACTAAAATCATACTTGTGCTTTTATAGGATCAACCTACGAACCTTCAACAATAATCCAACAGAGCTTTTACATAGAGTTTGCTCAAGAACCTTCACAACAACTTTTTTCAAGTTTACCTTCCAAGCTTTTAAGTCCTTTACAAATACAATTCACAAGAGAATCAGACTCTTGAATATGGGAATTTAATCACAATACTGAATACAACATAACTCTCACAATGGATTTATTAGTTTTTTAGCACTAAGACAACTCTCGTGAAAAAACTAATTAAAAAACAGAGAGAGTAGAAGAAACATGAAGCTATTTCTAGTAATAAAATGGAGCAAAATGAATTTATAGTAAAAAACTAATTCAATCCCAATTACAACACAACTTTCACAATGGATTTTTTTTTTCATTTTTAGTTCTTTATCTCAATCACATATATAACTTATCCTACATTATTTTTCCAATATATGTGAGAGATAACATCAAAGCTTTGAGAATTTTCAAAATAAAGTGTTTAGCTTTCAAAGTACACCAAAAAACAATATTCTTTTGAATCCGCAATCATCTTCGACCTCTAATAAGATACCATGGATTTGTTGTTTGTCAATTCTTAAAGAAAGTGAGATATATCATAGAAGAGTGTCTTTTATCATTAATTTTAATGAAGTTCTTGAGTGCATGTCAATATTAGGATTGTGTGGTGTTGCGGGAAATTGACAATCCAGTAGAAGCAAAAGGAAAAGGATTTCTTCTCTGTAAAAGACTATGGTTGTGCCAAGAAAGTGTAGTTGTGGAACAAAGTTGATAGTTTTTATCCTGTTAAATTGAACCAAGAGCTTAGATAAGCAACTGGTAGGATCAAGAAAAGATCTTTGTGTGTGAAAGTTGATCTTACCAAATGATCAGAACTTGAGATGGGCCAAAGACAAGTGTATGTGATGCTGGGTGTGAAAGAGGATGAGAGGTGTACTTGTAAGGCACTCTGATGCTAAAGTAAGAAAACGAGCAAGAGAGAGAACAAGTACAGAATATGCGTGTTTCAGGGTGAATATTAGATACCTGACCCTCTCAAATGAGAGGGTTTTTATAATTCCCCGAACGTTTGGCCATTGGTCCCAATTTTCAGGCGAGATAACCATTTCCCGAAGAATAGGTAACTTCCAGAACTAGCCATTGGGACGGGCAAAAATGCCCATAACTAGCCGTTGGTGCGGGCAGAAGCGTAGTTACGGGCACAAGCGTCTTTGTTGTTTCTGAATTGTGGAACCGTGCGTGACGGGCAGAGGCTGACAGGGAGAAGTGTTGTGACCAAGAGTGAATAGGTCATCCTCCCCTGTTAAAGGGGCAGAAAGGTGAACTTTCCACCAAAGATGTTAGACTTAGGCAATTGGACCGTTCTGGGAGCAGAAGTGGGTTGGGCCATGCCTAGTCATTAGGCCAGTCAAGAACAGTAGCTCCCCAAGTCATTGCTACCAGAAATGGTAGTGATGACTTAAGGATTGTTGTCTTCCTGGGCAATATTGTCGTGAGCTTCCTTGTGTTCGAATGAATACTTGCGCGGGTACCAGAAAGGTTGTTTTCGGGGAGCTTGGGATCCATGGAGCCCAACGGTTGATGGGCGTTGCGGTGGAAATAGGATCACAAACTATTAATGAGTTTGAATCGCAATTCAATTCACAACCGCTTTTTGATTTATCCGAAGGAAAATGTCAAAAAGGGAAAACCTAAATATTTTGCGTTGTAAACACAACGCGGGGAAAGATCTAGGGTTCGGGGGTTGGTTAAATTTAGGGAAGGTATTAGCACCCTAAACTTCCGTAGTACTCTACGGGAACCTTTTGTTCAATGCTTACTATTTTGCTTTATTTATTTGCTTAAGGTATATGTACAAAAGGATTAAAAGTGAGAAAGAAAACCTAAGGGGTTAATTCTAAGTTTACTCGGCAAGACATCGCATCTTGTGCCTACGTATCCTTACGGGAGTGGAATCAGAGTAATCGTAGTTCCCCTCACAAGGGAGGTTAGAGACTTCTCGACTGTGGTCAAGGTCTCAAGGGGAATAAACATGTCTTAAGGACACGGTTACGCGGAGTGTCGAAACTCCAAATTTCTACGTTGAATTGTTATGTTGTAATTAGGGTTAAATTAGGGATTACACGGCGGGAAACCCTAAAATGAGCGCGGCGGCTCTTTGACCTAATGCTAGGGGTAAAATGGTAATTTTGCCTGCGGCGAGGCATTTGTGAAAATTAGGGTTTGTAAGAGTTTGAAATTGAATGTGCGAGGGTTTATGGACTATTGGCGCGGCGGCCAAACAGCTAGACGTAACCTTCGGTTGTGTGTAGTGTGACAGAAAGTTTGATGCAAACATTTTAAGAATATGCAAACGAAGGATTAACAATATGAACTAACAACCACGCAAGCAATAATTTAAGGCATAATTTAAAGCGCGATTGTTAAGTTCGCGAAGTTACATGAGGGGAGCAGTTACAATTATAATAACGAAACTTAAATTGAAAAATAAAACAGTAACCATAATAGGCTGCAAAACGAACGAACAAAATGTTAGTGGGTATGAAGGAAATTCATTTATTAATATGTAAAAAGAAAAATGTTGACTATTATTATTAAAAAAAATTTAGTTATTTGTATTAAAAAGGTAAACAATATTAATTTGGTTATTTAAAGTTATTTATTTTTTTAAAAAAAGTTTTTGTTTAGTTAAAATGATAATAATAATAATAATCAATAATAATTGGAAGCAAATAATAATAATAAAAATAAATAAATAAGTAAGAAGAAAATAAGAGGGGTTGGGCCGGTAATCACCTCCGGACCCAACCCGGTTGGTGTAAATGCAACAAAAAAAAGATCTAGGGTTTCAAAACCCCATTCTCCCCGCGGCGCCGTTTCTCCTCTTCTCCGTTATCGCTTCCGATTCGCTTCTCTCTTTCTCAACTCCACCTAAAAACAATAAAACAAATGAGGATTGACAAATCTCGAAGTTGGATTGCTCACTCTTTTAGAGAGTTCGCAGCGATCCGACAATCGGTGATGGCAATGTCCTCTTGAACGTTTGGATCTCTGGATCGTGACGACGTTTGTAGGCGATGATGAGAGCTGAACAAAGCTATCTGAGCCGTCGTGGTTCGTTATTCGCCGTTCTTTGTGCTTTTTCCCCGTCTAGGGTTTGTGACGCAATGAGGTTGCTCTTATATATCCTTGTGATTTCTCTTTTTGGGCCTTTTGACATTGGACATTATCCTGAGATTCGATTTGATTCTTGTGGGGTTTTTTACTGATTAAGATTTGATTGGATTTGATCGTGATTCCCTTTCCTTTTCCAGGTTTACTCGAAGTGGATTTTGTTTTGATGCATTATAACTGATTTGATTCTGATAGGGTTTGGATTTCAATTTAGTTATGAATATGACTTCCGTTTTGATAACCGGATTTTTGATTTTGGTTTTTCAGATGTGGGTTTTCTTTGACTTGTTGATGGTATGGATGTCCATTCGCTTATCTCATATTTGTTTCAACTTGGGAACCAACCAACTTACTTCAAACTCGAACTTTTATTTGTGAACTGATGTGGTTTTTTCTGATGTAGTTCTTAGTTTGTACTTCTAGTTTACTGATACGAGCTTATTAACCTTTTTCCTTCTTCATTTTCAGAACAGATGCTGCTGTTTGGGTTAAGCCGATTTTTGCCGAGGAAGGTCAATGGTTATGATGACGCTTCGTCTGAACCTATGTTGGATGCCATTGCCATTTGGTTTTGGTCGCATGGCCTTAGCGATGATGACCCACGGGTCTGAGCTGTCATTTTGTGCTTGAGCTGATAGTTTGTGCGAAATTACCGTATGCTATAATTCGATGTTCGGTAGGGAGTTGGTAACGGTTTCGGCCGTGGCTCTCCCGGCCGCTCGAACTTCACGCCCAATGATGATTAAAAACTGAGGGTTGAGTTGACTTCAAATCTCTTTCTTTGCTCTGTTTTCTTTTTGTTGTGCAGGTTAATCAGAAGTTGTATGAAGAACTCAAAGGGTGCGTTCATGAAGAAGCGATTAGCTTTTAGGACTTAGGAATTTTTTTAACAGAGATACTCCTTTGTGAATGTAATTCCTTGTAAACTCAAACAATGATTCATGAATTAGAATTCAAAGTTTATTTGAGTCACTCTTTTGTAAATTAAATACTTTATGAAATAAAATTCAAAAAGTACTCATTTACTTCTTAAATATCTATGAACATACAAACCTGAATTTATTTATATTTATTTCTTAGTTACAAATTATAAACATTCGTGAATAAAAATCCACAAATATTTAAATTTATTTCTAATTATAAATTATAAACACTCACGAATGACATTCAAAGGTACTTAAGTTCTGGCTCATATGCTTATTCTCTTCATAGTCCTGATCAAAACTAAGTGAATTCAACTAAATCCTCTCTATTATGTATATCAAAAGAACATGTTAATAACTGAAATGAAACTCCTCCCTGAACAAATGAACGACCCAACATTAGATACACTCCCGGTATTTTCCAATAATAAAACGAGCCAGCTTGATGCCTTGAAGGAAATCAACTTCTATGGTAGACAAATGTCCCTCGTATTACGGTCTGAATGCCTCGAAGCTTAAAGATCATTTTTCTTCTGATTTTGCTAAAATGGTATGAAAAGACCAAAACGCCCCTGGGGTAATTCCTGCAAACAAATTATGCTCCATGACTGGTTAGTGATTAATGGATTCAAAATGAAATGCTATGCGAAATGACTGACTAAATGTAAGGGTAAAATTTGGGGTATTACAGTTGCCCCTATTTAAATAGCTACACCGGATGATTTGAGTGACGGAGACTCGAGGAATCATGGTGGAGGGATTTAAATATAGATAACCGAAAATTTTGCCCTTATATGTGGCAATATGCAATGCTATAGACAAAACGAGAACAGACTAATGCAGATAATGCCATGAATATGATATGATGCGTATGCTGGAATGATGAATGCGAAAAATGCTGACGAATACGACGACACAGGGACAGACGCTACGAGAAGAACACACTGGGGAAAACGACGCGCTGGGACGACATCACAACACTGGGGAATTCCAAAAATGATGGTCAACTGGTGCGAACACGACCAATTGTCTTTTTTAAAACTGGAACGAGATCCTCAAATGGAGATGGTACCTATGATACGGCCTCCACTGGGGAATCTAAAAGTAAAACTGGGTCATGTACGACTGCAAGATCGATTACAGAATGCTGGAGCATTGAGCAAAGAATAACATCCAAGCTTCTGTAAACTATCTCTCGTGACAGGATCAAACGGGCCTTTCGGAACTCCGTAGCAAATATACAGGGTAAAAAAAAAACCGGCTGTATGCCAAAATAAATGGACTTTGAGTGGTTAGAACAAGACCCTTAATGGTGATGGCGCCTATGAGATGGCCTCCACTTGGGAATGTCTAACAATAAGACTGCATCTACACGACTGCCAGATCGATTACAGAATGCTGGAGCATTGAGCAAAGAATAACATCCAAGCTTCTATAAACTATCCTTCGTGATGGGATCGAATGGACTTTTCGGAAATCCGTAGAAAATACAGGGTAAAACCGGCTGTATGCCAAAATAAATGGGCTTTGATGGGAAATGCCCTGATAAGCTTCTCGAGGGAGAACTGTCACTTATCGTTGGAAGGGACTTACATGCCAAAACGGATAAGCACTCAAATAAAGAGGCTGTTGCTTATCTGATATATAAATCTTCTCATGTTTAAGGTTGGTGCCTGGAATACGTTTCAGATTCTTCTTTTACTAAAGGATAAAATAAACTTCTTCATAGTTCCGAGGACGGCGCGTCGGGTATGATTCCGCTTCTTCTTTTGCTAAAGGGTAAACTGAACTTCCTCATACTTCAAGATTCATGCTCTCCTGAATATGATTCTGCTCCTTCTTTTACTAAAGGGTAAACTGAACTTCCTCATACTTCAAGATTCATGCTCCCCTGAATATGATTCGGTTCAAACCTCCCCATACTTCAAGACGACAAGGAAAATGGAAGCCCAACTGCTCGATGGAGATGGCCATTTGCTGCGAGTCATAACGAAGATAGGATCAGCTTCTCAGGCGAGAAATGTCGCTTTTCTGCAAGAGTGGCAGTAATAAGCTTCTCAGGTAAGAACTGCTTGTAGAGGTGATAACAAGTAATAATGAGGATAAGCTTCTCGGCGGAGAACTGTTGCATACCGTTGCTGAAGAATGTTACGATAAGCTTCTTAACCGAGAACTGTCGCGTATCCTATTGTAAAATGTTGTGATAAGCCTCTCTTGGCGAGAACTGCTGCTGATCGATTGTAAAATATATGATTGTAGAGTTTTATACCGATAGGCTTCTCAGGCGAGAACAGTCGCATACCGATGCTGTAATATGTAGGATTGTTATATCGATAGGCTTCTCAGGCGAGAACAGTTGCATACCGATGCTGTAAGATGTACTGATAGATTTTCCAGGCGTGAACTGGCGTGAATCTGTAAAGGATTGTGATTGGTGTTCTCAACAGATAGTGCAAAATAAATGCACATCCAGGTACAGTGATAAGCTTCTCAGGCGAGAACAGTCGCATATCTGCCAAGGTAGGGTGAAAATTTTAAACGGTGTAAAATAAATGCACGTCCGGTTGGGCTCAGCGACCGACAGGACCGAGATTCAATCTAGGATCGAGCTAGAAAGAAAAAAAATGGCAATCAAGACTCCATCGAGGGAATGAACTCGAAGGGTAAATATCTTATCCTGGCGAGGAAAGATAGCTGAAGTAACCGTCATCCACGAGGATCGAGCTCTGTGGGGAAACTGGAAACACGTATGTATTTTATGCTTAGGGCTGACAATCTATTTGGAGAGAATGGACGAACCCCAGTTACTCGGCGGTAACAACCAATGATGGAGAGACACAATGAACCTGTGAATGCTAACGCATATGTTACTGCATGTGTTAATATGAATGTATGTTAATGTCTATGTAGTTAAATATGCAGGATGTAGTGGAATGAGTATGTAATGAGTATGTGTATGAAATAGGCATGTGATGCTTATTCCCCTGCGTATGCTGAAGAAACGGACTAGAGACGGGACGAGAGATGAAATAAACATCTCGACGGAGATACCCTGCGTTCTCTACAACAAATACGTCAATCATGGGTGAGAAGGATCAATGGCTGAACCAAATCTGGTTTTAAAGTTCTGAATTCTCTGGGGAGAAGGTAATCTGCTTGGGTGCACAGTATCACGTCTTCACATGGGGGAGAAGAAAACCTGAGGGACACTTTCGAGTTACCCAAAAAAAGTTGTCAGCTTATAGTCTCTCTGGGGACTGTGATGAGGCAATAGTTTAGGAGCCTGTTGCAACACTGAGATTTACTGGGGAATGAAGGCCGCCGTGAGTGAAATCCATCGGGTGCATGAAGAAAGGTTGTGAAACCACATGATTTTGATCTTGAAGGACCTTATAGTAGCCGCCATTTGTTTCTTTAAAAAAACACGGTGCCCCAGGATATTTGCGTTGTGAGGTATGGTCATCTCAAGAGGATTTTATAGAGAACACGAAGTCTGGTTGCCCCACTGTTTTCAAACTCTTTGAGAGATTCGTCCGGTCTGGCACAAATTAAGCGTGTTATGACGAAATCTTTGAGAAATAGCTCTTAAGAACGTCAGACTTGCGTTGGTAAGCGAACTGGGAAACTGCCTGCCCCTGTTTAGCAGGATCTTCAAGTTCCACGGGTTATGTCCATATGTAAATCTCTAAGATATCAAGCAAAGTCGTCATGCCTGAAATGCCTATCCTGAGCTTGTCAATGTACACATATATTTGTCTTGAATTTTGTTTTGAAAAAGATATTGCAATAACTTGTGACCGAAATCACTAGTCAGGATATAAGTTTTAATTATAATGCCAACATGAATTTTTTCTGAGCATAGCTCGTAGGAGTCAGGAAACGTGATCTTGTCGAGTATGCTTTCAACCGAAGTCCTACTTCAATTAGGTCTTTTAAAGGTTGTATCGTGGCTCAGTTCACGGTTTAAGAAACAAAGGATAAAGGCTCAAAGTTATATTTGTACCCACCCATTTTTCATGATGTTCTCCCATCCTAATTCAGTTAATCGGATACGAACACTCATATCTCAAGCGGATTTGCTATGGTCGAGAACTTATCAAGGCTTTGGACATGGCAGTCACTCACCTATTTCTAATGGCAATTGGTCACACGACCTTGTTCTTTATAGGGGTTCTAAAAAACTACTAGTTTGTTGTTCTTATTCTCTAACTTTTGCTTGGACAACGTCTTTTGATTTGACTTTGGAGTCCAGCGGGATGCCCCAGTTTTGCCTAAGTCTCCTTCATAGGTTTTGACTTAGCGGGCCCTTATTTTTTTGAATGTTCTTTTATGCACAAGTCGTGTAAATCTTTTGAAAGGCTCGTGACTGCCCCACTCCTTAGGTAACCGAGGGATAGTCATTGTATTGGACTTCTTAAGATGCTAACGATAAATTCTCGAAGGTTTGCTCTTCCTTTTTAAGAGTCTAAGCGCTCGATTGGTTTAACTGAAACCTACCCTGCCCCAGGTTAGGATGAAGGTTCTTAAAAAGAAAGAAAAACTCCTACTTCAAGGTTCAAAGGGTTGACTAGGGATTAACATCCTTATATCTCCAGTGTTTGGGATTTGAAACAATGCCTTACATCATCAGCGGGTTTCAATCGAAAGCATACGACAAGAAATCTGATGTTTTAGGTTCGTCATCCTCCTCCCAATTCTCCATCAGAACAAGAGATCGGGTAAAGTTGGCATTATGATTTATGAAAACGTTTTTTGAATGAGTGAAACGAATGGATTTATTTAAGACAAACATATGCGTTGCATTAATTAATCAAAGATAAACAAGTTTGTACATGCTAAATATGCTTAATCAAAGAGAAATACATATAAATAAACAAATGAACTGTTGGAAAAAATCCTTCTAAATGTTTATGAAATCTTGCATTCAAGAGTAACAGTTTCCTTTGGCGGAGCCTCAATGGAAAGGACGTCTGGTTTATGATCACTGTGAGTCGTCATGGCTTGCCCCAGTTACGCTGGTCACATCTTCAACAATTTTCAGTCGTTGCTTCAAAATAACTTTCCCATATTCTTCGTTAATCTCGGTCATACCATCTCGAGAGTTACTGAAATGAAGCGAGCTAGGCCTTTGAATAATTACTCGATTCGACTGATTTGCTGAGGGGACAACATACTTTGCAGAATTTAAGCTTGACAAGCGGGGAACCCCGAAAAGAGTCTCGATCTTCGGCTGAGCATCGCTAAAAGACAACTTCTTCGTTTCTAGAAAATTTCTGACAAAGTTCTTAAGAGTGTAGCAATTCTCTAGATCATGGCCGGGCGCACCCTCATGAAATAAGCAATGAACGGCAGCGTTGTAACCTGCAGGTAACGGATCAGGCGGAGGACCCAAAGCACGGGTGGTAATCAGACCTTGTTGTACCAAATGGGGGTATAACTCAGTGAAAGTTATCGGAATTGGAGGACAAGGCTTATACTGCCTCTTACGGGGATAAGGAACCTGATTCTGTGATTGTTGGTGAACAGGAGCGTTGGGAACTCGTTGACTGTTGACAGGAACTTGCATAGGCGGATAACCGAAAGGTTGTTGATAAACCTGTGCTTGGTATACCGGAGCTGACTGCACAGGCTGGTATGTAGGAAACTGCTGGTCGAAAGGAGGTGCAACAGTAGCTACATAAGGTTGTTGGACATATGGAAACGGATAACCTTGAACATAACTCTGCTGATGTTGCCAAGGTTGAGGAGTAGCCATTTTGCGGTTCCTTGAACGTGCAGGTCCTTTACCATGGTCGGAGTTAGGAGTTTTGCACTTTGGAGGGGTGGCTCGTCGAACTGGTTGAGCACTAGGAGGCACCAAACCGGATTGAAGACCGTGAGGAGGTACATTCTCGACAGTAACAGCTGGTTGAAGTTCCATAACGGTATTAGTAGTCTCAGAAACAACAGTAGACTGAGCATCCACCTTCACACTAAGAGCTCGTAGCATCTCCAAAATCTGCCCTACACTTCCTCGAAGATCTTCGAGTTCATGGCTGACACGGTTGATCTCTTGGTTTTGATCTTCCATCCTTTTGAAGGGTCGTACTGATGCAGAGAACTTAGAGTGACAAAACTGGAAGGTGGGAAAACCGCGTATGAGAAACCGGGAGACACATGCAATGCAAAAGTATGATGCTAAAATGTGAATGCAAATGAAGATTTCATGGAATTCAAATATTTACGAATATTGCGGAATACCAAGGAAACGTTTAATTCATTGAAGACAAATTACAAATAATATTCTTGCAACCAGAATAGCTAAATAAAAGTCTAAAAAATCCTAGAGAAGCATCTTCCACAACATCAGTGAGCAGACGAAGATCCGGAGGAAAATAAATATTCGTAGAGCCTCCTCTTCTTGTAGGATTGTATCTCATCATTCTTCAATTGAATCTGCTTTTGAAGTTCTTCGTACTCGCTGGCCATCACATGGTATTTGTTCTTCCATGCTTCTGTTTCGCGTTGTGATCTCTTCAAAGTGATCTTCAAAGTCTCAACTTCAGTCATGAAATACTGGACAGGTTCTTCTCTTTGAGGTAAAGGATCTTGGCGAGAGTAGGGCATCTTCAACTCAATAGCTCTTCCTCGGACCCATTGAAGGTATGGTTCCATGGACGCACAATTAGGTCTTCCCAAACTTTCTTTGTCTTTCCTATGCAGATGATTCCAAGAAGATAGAATCTGATCTTGAAGCTTTTTGTCGTCTTTGAAAAAGATTTTCTCCACATGAATACCTTTAGGCGATTCCATCAAGGGGTATCCCAACTGTCGGCGAGCTAAGGCTGGATTGTAGCTAATTCCTCCATTGAAACTAAGCAAAGGCACATTGTTGAAGTTTCCACAACTATCAATGATCGATATCCCATTGTACATGCGATTATACCAATCAATATCAGAGTGAGTTAAAGCCATAACTTTCTGCGACCAACGTTCTTGATTAGATCTCCAGAACGGACCGGACTTGGGTAAGTGAGAAATAAACCACTTGTATAGTAATGGCACACAACATGTAATCATTCCTCCACCATGAAAGTTTCGAAGATGTACTGAATGATAAGTATTACCCAATAGCGTTGGAACTGGATTTCTCCTCATGAAGGTCTTGATTGCATTAAGGTCCACAAACCCTTCAAAACTAGGGAAAAGCAGCAACCCATAAATGAGCAAAGCAAATATTGTCTCAAAGGCAAACATGTATTTATGATCGGCGTAAAATTGGGCCTTCTTAATTAGGAAGTCCCTGAGAAAACCGGAGGTCCCCCCTTTGGTGATCATATTGTTTTTGACCTCGGATATCCTTAGACAAACGACTTTAGCAATATCTCGTTCTTTAGGGTCTTCCTCCAAGAAAGGGAATGGAGACTTATCCAAGATAGGTAATCCCACCAACTGAGAGTACTCTTCTAAGGTAGGTAAAAGCTGATAATCTGGAAAGATGAAGCAGTGATAATCTGGATCATAAAACTGTAGCAAAGTCGCAAGAAGTCCTTCGTTTACTTGAATCTTCAACAAAGACAATAGCCTTCCATATCTGTTTTGGAACTTTTCTTGATCTTGAACCAAATTTCTTAGCTTCTCTAGGACTTCCAAATTAAAACCCCTAAAAGTAAATTTCAAAGTATGCCTCCTAGAGTGATCCATGGTATCCTGCAATGTTCATAAATAGAGTTTGAATTCCATGAAGTCTTAATGCAATATGATGCTTTATGGATGCAATGCATGAAAACACACAAAGTCCTAGGTTAAAGGAACGTGAGCGGAGTTAAGGTCTACCCATCTCCAAAAGGAGTGTACTATAAGTTAGTCGTACCTGCAGAACAAGGTTCTAAAAAGTGCCCAAAGTCATCATCCCATCTTTCGGATATTATCAACTTTCCGACTGACTCGGGGGTTAATAATATTCTCAAGAGAACCTCTTTTGAGTGTAGTATCGCGTAGCAACCATTGTGGGACTACTCCCACATAGTTCCCGCACTACGTCCTAAATAAGGCTGAGGTGGTGTAAAGGTACTACGGTCCTCAATATCACAGACTCCAATCGATAAAGGTAAATGTTTTCACGACTATACTCGATCAACCGAACCATTTTCGAAAGGGTCTCAACTGAGCGATGATTCTCGAATCAGCTTGGTCGGGACTCACTCCCTATAAGCCTCATCGAATATATCCCCATCCTATAATAATGTCACTAGTCCGGGCGTAGGACTTATCTCACAACACAAGGAACAGTCCCAAAATCAAAGTACAATATATACATGAATAGTAAAACAAATAGTAATAAATATGAACAAATTAGGGATAACCCTCAAAAGTTTAGAAATTCCCCAGTGAAGTCGCCATTTTCTGTTGTGGTGGAAATAGGATCACAAACTATTAATGAGTTTGAATCGCAATTCAATTCACAACCGCTTTTTGATTTATCCGAAGGAAAAGGTCAAAAAGGGAAAACCTAAATATTTTGCGTTGTAAACACAACGCGGGGAAAGATCTAGGGTTCGGGGGTTGGTTAAATTTAGGGAAGGTATTAGCACCCTAAACTTCCGTAGTACTCTACGGGAACCTTTTGTTCAATGCTTACTATTTTGCTTTATTTATTTGCTTAAGGTATATGTACAAAAGGATTAAAAGTGAGAAAGAAAACCTAAGGGGTTAATTCTAAGTTTACTCGGCAAGACATCGCATCTTGTGCCTACGTATCCTTACGGGAGTGGAATCAGAGTAATCGTAGTTCCCCTCACAAGGGAGGTTAGAGACTTCTCGACTGTGGTCAAGGTCTCAAGGGGAATAAACATGTCTTAAGGACACGGTTACGCGGAGTGTCGAAACTCCAAATTTCTACGTTGAATTGTTATGTTGTAATTAGGGTTAAATTAGGGATTACACGGCGGGAAACCCTAAAATGAGCGCGGCGGCTCTTTGACCTAATGCTAGGGGTAAAATGGTAATTTTGCCTGCGGCGAGGCATTTGTGAAAATTAGGGTTTGTAAGAGTTTGAAATTGAATGTGCGAGGGTTTATGGACTATTGGCGCGGCGGCCAAACAGCTAGACGTAACCTTCGGATGTGTGTAGTGTGACAGAAAGTTTGATGCAAACATTTTAAGATTATGCAAACGGAGGATTAACAATATGAACTAACAACCACGCAAGCAATAATTTAAGGCATAATTTAAAGCGCGATTGTTAAGTTCGCGAAGTTACATGAGGGGAGCAGTTACAATTATAATAACGAAACTTAAATTGAAAAATAAAACAGTAACCATAATAGGCTGCAAAACGAACGAACAAAATGTTAGTGGGTATGAAGGAAATTCATTTATTAATATGTAAAAAGAAAAATGTTGACTATTATTATTAAAAAAAATTTAGTTATTTGTATTAAAAAGGTAAACAATATTAATTTGGTTATTTAAAGTTATTTATTTTTTTAAAAAAAGTTTTTGTTTAGTTAAAATGATAATAATAATAATAATCAATAATAATTGGAAGCAAATAATAATAATAAAAATAAATAAATAAGTAAGAAGAAAATAAGAGGGGTTGGGCCGGTAATCACCTCCGGACCCAACCCGGTTGGTGTAAATGCAACAAAAAAAAGATCTAGGGTTTCAAAACCCCATTCTCCCCGCGGCGCCGTTTCTCCTCTTCTCCGTTATCGCTTCCGATTCGCTTCTCTCTTTCTCAACTCCACCTAAAAACAATAAAACAAATGAGGATTGACAAATCTCGAAGTTGGATTGCTCACTCTTTTAGAGAGTTCGCAGCGATCCGACAATCGGTGATGGCAATGTCCTCTTGAACGTTTGGATCTCTGGATCGTGACGGCGTTTGTAGGCGATGATGAGAGCTGAACAAAGCTATCTGAGCCTTCGTGGTTCGTTATTCGCCGTTCTTTGTGCTTTTTCCCCGTCTAGGGTTTGTGATGCAATGAGGTTGCTCTTATATATCCTTGTGATTTCTCTTTTTGAGCCTTTTGACATTGGACATTACCCTGAGATTCGATTTGATTCTTGTGGGGTTTTTTACTGATTAAGATTTGATTGGATTTGATCGTGATTCCCTTTCCTTTTCCAGGTTTACTCGAAGTGGATTTTGTTTTGATGCATTATAACTGATTTGATTCTGATAGGGTTTGGATTTCGATTTAGTTATGAATATGACTTCCGTTTTGATAACCGGATTTTTGATTTTGGTTTTTCAGATGTGGGTTTTCTTTGACTTGTTGATGGTATGGATGTCCATTCGCTTATCTCATATTTGTTTCAACTTGGGAACCAACCAACTTACTTCAAACTCGAACTTTTATTTGTGAACTGATGTGGTTTTTTCTGATGCAGTTCTTAGTTTGTACTTCTAGTTTACTGATACGAGCTTATTAACCTTTTTCCTTCTTCATTTTCAGAACAGATGCTGCTGTTTGGGTTAAGCCGATTTTTGCCGAGGAAGGTCAATGGTTATGATGACGCTTCGTCTGAACCTATGTTGGATGCCATTGCCATTTGGTTTTGGTCGCATGGCCTTAGCGATGATGACCCACGGGTCTGAGCTGTCATTTTGTGCTTGAGCTGATAGTTTGTGCGAAATTACCGTATGCTATAATTCGATGTTCGGTAGGGAGTTGGTAACGGTTTCGGCCGTGGCTCTCCCGGCCGCTCGAACTTCACGCCCAATGATGATTAAAAACTGAGGGCTGAGTTGACTTCAAATCTCTTTCTTTGCTCTGTTTTCTTTTTGTTGTGCAGGTTAATCAGAAGTTGTATGAAGAACTCAAAGGGTGCGTTCATGAAGAAGCGATTAGCTTTTAGGACTTAGGAATTTTTTTAACAGAGATACTCCTTTGTGAATGTAATTCCTTGTAAACTCAAACAATGATTCATGAATTAGAATTCAAAGTTTATTTGAGTCACTCTTTTGTAAATTAAATACTTTATGAAATAAAATTCAAAAAGTACTCATTTACTTCTTAAATATCTATGAACATACAAACCTGAATTTATTTATATTTATTTCTTAATTACAAATTATAAACATTCGTGAATAAAAATCCACAAATATTTAAATTTATTTCTAATTATAAATTATAAATACTCACGAATGACATTCAAAGGTACTTAAGTTCTGGCTCATATGCTTATTCTCTTCATAGTCCTGATCAAAACTAAGTGAATTCAACTAAATCCTCTCTGTTATGTATATCAAAAGAACGTGTTAATAACTGAAATGAAACTCCTCCCTGAACAAATGAACGACCCAACATTAGATACACTCCCGGTATTTTCCAATAATAAAACGAGCCAGCTTGATGCCTTGAAGGAAATCAACTTCTATGGTAGACAAATGTCCCTCGTATTACGGTCTGAATGCCTCGAAGCTTAAAGATCATTTTCTTCTGATTTTGCTAAAATGGTATGAAAAGACCAAAACGCCCCTGGGGTAATTCCTGCAAACAAATTATGCTCCATGACTGGTTAGTGATTAATGGATTCAAAATGAAATGCTATGCGAAATGACTGACTAAATGTAAGGGTAATATTTGGGGTATTACAATGGGATTTGAAGAGTGAGGATGCCACGTATGCCTCGAGCTGTGTGCTACATTAAATCCGAGATGATGGCTACGCTAGGGTCATGATGATGCCCTACCCGCGCGTGCTCGTGCGCGTGCCTGGCATTTGCCTATAAAAAGCCAGAGGGTTCGTTCATTCAGAACTTTTGCTTCTCTCTCTTTTTGCCCATTTTTTCGCCTGCCGCTCGTTACCTTCAAGTTTTCTCAGACCATTGTATGATGTCCAACCCGAGTTATTTTAGGTTCAGAACTTCTTCCTCGACCATATAAGTACATCGATTCTTTGTTTATTCCTTGTTTTTTTGATTTTATGTCTTAGAATGCATGTGGTTAGGACTGAAATGACGTAGTCATAAGGTGTATTTACAGTGACTGTTGGTGGCAGACGGTGGTGCCGCCATCTGTCTGCTGTCGGCGCTGTAGTTGTTGTTTTTGGGAAGGGCAAGTTAGCAAGCCTTATATTTTAGTTGATCCTGGGGTAGGGGGGATGTGGCGGCGCCATTGCGGGAATGGCCATGAACTCTGCTGTTTTTCTCGTGAGAGTTTTGGGTTTTGTGTACAGGGACTGTCCCTAGATGCGCTAGGGAGAACTATTGGACATTTCCCCATTTGTTTAGCTGCGCCATTTGAGTAGGGCTTAGGTCGAAGATCCCGTCCTTGTCCCTCTGTACACCCTTTCACTTGACTAGCAGTGGAAGGGTGGATTTGAATTTGTCATCAAATTCACTTTTTTCCTCTGCGTTTCAGGTAAAAGAGATGTCGCGCAGAGTTGACGAGGACAAACATCCCAGAGACTTGTCCGAGGATAGCTCCTCGGAGGACACCGAGACAAATGATGACTCCTCGTCTCTTGAGGTTGTGGGGACGAATGCCATGAGGTCATCGGTGGACGAGTGGACGGCAGCTGAGCCAATGGAGCATGCCTCTCTTTTTGCTTTGTACGTCGGGGATGCATTTACCACGGTAGGACCAGAGGGAGAGTGAAGGGTCCATTTTCATTTAGAAGACGAATGTATTTGCTCCGCGTACGGGGAGAGATTTCCCATGTACGAGTATGTTTTTAAAGTGATAGGGCTGAGGTTTCCCTTCACATACTTTCAACGGGTCATCTTCGTGCACCTCGACCTGACGCCCTCTCAACTGCACCCAAACTCCATTTCCTTCATGCGGGCGTATGAACTGGTGTGCGAGTACTTGCAGATTGGGGCCACCCTCCCGCTTTTCTTCACCATCTTTCATCTTCAACAGCAGGTGTCAGGGAGAAAGTTTGGTTGGGTTTAGTTGAAGCAGGGGAGGAAGCTGTTCAAGCCCTTCTCCTAATATATCTGGACTTTTAAGGAGAGATTATATGTGATTGAGTCGATGTCAGAGAAGGCTATCGACTCGACTTTTGTATGGGAGGTCTCCATGGACGAAAACGGGGAGGGGGAGGGGGGCGACCTGATAGATGAGGAGGGTAAAATAGTTGCCCGGAGGCTGTTTACTTCCCTTTCTGCTGGAGCGGGGCTCACTTTACCCGTTCGACTAATGAGTACATAGTTGCTCCTCATTAGTTAGTGGATTATGATCGGGCTAGCTATGCCAAGCTGGTGACCTTCGTGGATGGATTCCTTCCTGCTCAGTGCGTGACTCGCGTCGGGCAGGTTCTTTGCAAGGAAGATGGGGGGTTGCAGTTGGAAGCTCGATACATTAACACCAAAGAGCTCCTCGAGTGTAGTGCTTACGAGGAGGCTCTTGAACTTTTGGGTAGCTTCTCGCTTTCTATTATTTTGGTTGAGACGTTTTTCTTTCCCCGTGCTTACGTGCTTGTTGTTTTTGCAGGTAAAATGTCTTCAGTGCAGGAGAGGATGATAAAACATGCCCCAGGAAAATGAAGGGTGGCGCTGCTCTAGGGAGGAGTCGCCTTGGTCAGCGAACGACTCCCCCTCAGATGGGGTCGGGGAATTCCTCCTCAACTCCTCCAACCACTCAGACGTCGCCTCTACCCGTGAGCTCTAGGCCCAAGCATGCCTGCTCAAATGAAATTGTGGACCTCAGTAGGGAGTCTGCCAAAAGCAAGTTCGAACGGCCTCCCTGCCTCCATAATAGGAAATTCTTCGAGGGGTCCTCCCTGTCCATTCCTCGGGCAGAGTCTCTAAAGCTTGAGGAAATGGATCGTTCCAGCAAACATGCCATGCTTGCCCAGGATGCCTTTGCCTTAATGAGGGTCCTAGAGATGGCCGTGGTATACATCGAGGACGACTATCCACTTGAACTTGAGCTGAAGAAGTCCTAAGTTGTAGTGGCGGACCTGGAAGAGAAGGTCAAGAAGCTTCAGGAGGAGAGGGAGAAGGAGCTCGAAGATGTTGCATGTAAGGGTCGCGGGGAGATGGTTTTGGAGAGGGATGTCGTGGGTACTAAGTTGAAGGCTGCCGAGGACTTAGTAGAGAAGTTGCAGATCGCAGCTGCCCTTGCTGAGGGTGGTCCCGAGGAGACGAAGAAGTTGTTGACTCGGTCAGAGCTAGTCGCTCGATTTTCTCAGACCGCAGACGACCTTGTTGCCATCAGCGAGGAGGCTTTTCAGAACACAGTGGACCAAATAAAGCTGGTGAAACCTGGGGTTGAGTTGACCATAGAGGGCACATGGTTCCTCTATACGGTTAAAGAAGGCCAAATAGTCGTCCCAGATTTCCTCCAGTTCGGCAAGGGCGGTGACGAGCAGGGGCAGGCATCGCAAGAGGAGGCTCAGCAAGAGGGGCAGTGAGCTTAGCTCGTGCTTTGGCCTACGTACCATTTAATCACTTGTATTTTGTTGTAATTTTATTTTGTGGGGCTTGGTCCCCTTTTTATTGTATCATGCACATTTGCGACCCTTCGTGGCCGTGTTATATAATATGTATTGGTATGTTGTATGCTTGTATGTTTGTATTTCGCTGAATATTTTCTAAGTGTCTTGCGCCATCCATCGCGGTCGTAAGAGGCACTTAGTAATTTGTTACGTTCCGGGTATGCTCGAAGGATGGTGTTCTACAGTGTGAGAACTGATATAAATGCCTCAGTTGTTTTCAGGCAGAGCGGAGCTCAGGTCACGATCGTGGCCTGAGTTCGCAGCGTGAACTTCCTATTGCAAGATGGGGGTTCTGCCGTTCATGGTACTGTGATGACAACGGGCTTGATCGATGAACCGCCACCGAGCATGGGTAGGTATCTTCGTTCGAACCTTGATTAGATCCCTTTTGGTGGTGCATCGCTTGTACCTATGCGTGCGCCCGTGGTTGGTTACAATGCCCTCCGCCTGGGCGAGACACATTGATAGTGGGGGCCTTAGCTGTAAAATTGTTTCAGTTTTTCGGTGTTCCATGGTAGAGTTTATTCTTCCCCAATTAGATATTCTAGGTAGTAGACCCTGTTATCCGTTTTCGCTCTAACACGGTAAGGTCCTTCCCATTTTGCAGCGAGCTTACCCTCTCGGGAATCTTTGTGATTCCTTCTTAGAACGAGGCTGCCCACTTGGAATTCTCGTCGGATGACCTCGATATTGTTCCTAATTGTTATTTTCTATTTGAGTGAGGCTTCGCGGAGGGCTGCCCCTGTTTGAACTTCTTCTACAAGGTCGAGTTCTTCCCCCAGGGCCTTGCTGTTTGTTTCTTCGTCCAAAGGTTCTTCAGTTCGTTTGGTCGGCATGTGGGTTTCAATAGGGATTACTGCCTCTGTCCCGTATGCTAGGAGAAAAGGGGTTTCCCCGTTTGACGAATGAGGTGTAGTGTGATAGACCCAGAGCATGCCGTGTATCTCCTTGACCCACTGTCTCTTTATTTTATCCGGTCTTCGTTTGAGACCTCGTAAGATTATTCTATTTGCCGCTTTGGCTTGCCCGTTAGTCTGAGGGTGCTTGATAGATGCAAAGTGTTGTTTAGTGCCTAGTTGAGCGACAAACTCCTAGAACTTTTTGTCTGTGAACTGTATCCCGTTGTCTGTAACGATCTCTTGAGGAATGCCAAAACGAGAAAGGATGTTTCTCTTATAGAAATGCAATATGTTGTGGGCTGTTATCTTGGCCAGGGCTTCAGCTTCTATCCACTTTGTGAATCAGTCTACACCCACTATTAAGTATTTATTTTCGTTGGAGCCTACGATGAAGGGTCCTAGGATGTCTAGGCCCCACCAGGCGAAGGGCCACGGGGAGGACATCGCCTTGAGCTCTTTGGGTGGCGCCAGGAGCATGTCCCCGTGCCGTTGGCATATGTCGCATTTCTTCACATGTTCTTTCGCGTCATTTTGCATGGTCGGACAGTAGTAACCCGCTCGTAAAGCTTTCCTTGTGAAGGACCTTCCACCTAGGTGTTGGGCGTTGATCCCTTCATGGATCTCGCATAGGACGTGGTGACCATCTCCTCTTCGACGCATTTAAGGAGAGGTATGGAGAATCCTCGTCTGTACATTTTAGTCTTGATCAGAACGTAGGAGCACGATCTATGCCTTACTTCGCTGGCCTCCTTTGGGTCAGATGGTAGTTCATTTTTAGTGAGGTAGTTGTATACTAGGGTCATCCAGCAGTGGTCGTCGCCATCGACGTGCACGTCGAGGGCCGTGGACGTTCTCTCGATTCTAGGTTGTATGAGTATCTCCTGGATGACGAATTTGTTTCCCCTTTTTCTTCTTCGTACTGGCTAGTTTTGACAGGATGTTTGCTCGGACGTTGTGTTCGCGGGGAACATGTTTTACTTCCACAGAGGTGAACTTTTCCATCTTCTCCTTGACTAGGGCCAGGTATTCCGACAAGTTATCTTTTTTGACCTGGTACTCCCCTCAAACTTTGAGGGCCACTAGCTGAGAGTTGGTGCAGATGACGACTTCCTCTACTCCTAAATCTTCGGCGAGGCGTAGGCCGGCCAAGAAGGCTTCGTATTCAGCTTGGTTATTAGAGGTTGGGAAGGACAGTGTGAGTGAGACTTCGATGAGGATTCCCTCCTTGATTTTTAGGATGACACTCGCTCCGCTACCCGCCGAGCTAGATGCTCTGTCAACAAATATGACCCATCCGTGGGCACCCTCGTTCGGCTGGTCGGGCAAGGTCATTTCTGCTATGAAGCCAGGTAGCGCTTGTGCCTTGAGGGCCTTTCTGCCCTCGTACCGTATGTTAAATTCAGATAGTTCCAACCACCATTTGAGCATCCGTCCGTCCATGTATGGACGGCCCAGCAGTTGCTTTATGGGATGGTCCGTGCATACCACAATAGTGTGGGCCAGAAAATAGCGCCTCAGTCTCCTTGCAACATTGATAAGGGTGAGGGACACCTTCTCTATTTGTTGATACCGTAACTCTGGTTCTTGCATCGCTTTGCTTGTGAAATAGATGGGCTTCTGCCCGTCAGGGGTTTCGCGAATGTGGGCAGCGCTCACGACCTCTGTTGCAATGGCGAGGTAGAGAAAATGGGTTTCCCCATTTTCAGGTCACAAGAGGACTGAAGGTGCAGATATGGCTTGCTTCAAGTGGAGGATAGCTTTGTCACATTCCTCTGTCCATTTGAATACGGCTTCCTTGCAAAGGAGTTTGAAAAAAGGGAGGGCGTGTTGGGAAGATTTGGCTACGAAGCGGGAAAGCGATGCGAGCATCCCGTTGAGGGACTGGATGGACTTTTTTGAGTTTGGCATGGGGAACTTAGAGAAGGCTATGCACTTATCGGGGTTGGCTTCAATCCATCGTTCGGTTAGATAGAAGCCGAGGAACTTTCCTGCTCGTACCCTGAACGAGCACTTCTCTGGATTGAAGCACATCTTGTACTTTCTAGCTTGCTCTAAGACCTTCCTCAGATGGGTCGTGTGTTCAGATTCCTCATGGGACTTCACGATCATGTCGTCCATATAGACTTTGAGCATGTCCCCGATTTCTCATTGGAAGACTTTGTTCATCATCCTTTGGTAGGTAGCACTGGCATTCTTCAGGCCGAAGAGCATTACATTGTAGTAATAGTTGCCTGATTCGGTCCTGAAGGCCGTGTACCTCTTGCCGCTTTTTTCCATGGGTATCTGGTTGTAGGACGAATAGGCGTCCACAAAAGATAGCAATTTAAAACTGGCAGAATTATCAACTAGTTTATCTATGTTGAGGAGGGGATATGCGTATTTAGAGCAGGCCCTATTAAGATTGGTATAGTCAACACACATGCGCCATTTTCCATTATTCTTTTTAACGAGTACAAAGTTGGACAGCCAAGTGGTTTACTTGGCATTCGATATAAAGTTTTCCTCTAAAAGGTCTTTTACAGCATGCTCGGCAACCGCTGTTTTTTCTGAGGATTGTCGTCGTCTACGTTGGGTAACCGCTCTGACAGCGGGGTCGATGGTGAGGTGGTGACAGGCCACGTCGGGGTCTAGTCGAGGCATCTCTTCGACATTCCATGCAAATAGGTATGCATTCTCCTAGAGGCATGCTCTCAGTTGTTTCCTCGCTAGCTTGGGGAGACCGGCTCCAATATTTACTCCTCGCTTGGGGTCGTTTCCGAATGGGACAAGCTTGAATTCTCCATCTGGGATGGGGCGCATTGGCTGGGCGGCTTCACTGCTACTAGAGGGGATGCTCGAAGATGACTGGATCTCTTTCCCCTTTTCCCTTTGAGTCTTCTGGTCATCTTTAGAGAAGCGGTTGTCGAGGTCGATGGAATCGACACGAGGAAGCGGTTTCGCCTCGTTGGAGCTACTGGGCAGAGGAGACTGGGTAGGGTTCTTTAGTCTGGCGGCGATTGCATTCAGTATCATGGATGCTGCTTCAAAGCATCTCCTCACGATTTTTATGTCCCCATGTAGAGTTACGATCAGGCCTTTGGAGGTGTAATATTTTATCTTCAGGTGTACCATTGAAGGAACGACCACTAGCTTGCCCAGAGTTGGTCGCCCGAAGATGCATTGGTATAATAACGGACAGTCTATAACCATGAATTGTACTTTGATTGATCTGGTCGTCTTAGCAGACCCGAAGGTTACAATTAGCTCAACGTAACACTAAGGCTTTGTCACCGATCCATTAAAACCCTGTAGGTCAGAGCCTACGTAAGAAGTCAAATGCGATTCATCCAGCTGGAGCATGGAGAACAACTAAGAGTACATAATGTCAACATAGCTGCCTTGATCGACGAGAATTCGTCGAACATCAAAGTTCTCCATTTGAGCCCTTACGAGCAGAGGGATGCTTATGTTGGAGGCTCCGCCGAGGAGCTCCTCGCGGTAGAAGCAGATGGGGACAGACTCTCTCCGGACCCTATCGAGGGTGGAGTTCTAGTTTGAGTTATTGCTGATGAGGTGCTCAAATTTCCTCTTGATGGATCCTACCATCACTTTATTAAAACCTATTCCGGAGATGACCATGGAGGATGGGAATGTCTCCTATGAGCTGTGCGTGGAAAAATATGGAGGGGAGGTGAGATGCTCATGGCGACCTGGAGGTTGGCTTCCTCGAAGGAAGGTATTTCTTCTTTGACCTTCTGGACTTCTTGGGCGTCTGGTCGATGAGCTTCCTTTCACTTGGCGAATTTCTTCAGATGTCCGTCCTGGATGAGTATTTCAATGGTATCCTTCAGATGGATGCAGTCTTCCTTCGTATGGCCATGGCTCTTGTGGAACCGGCAGTATTTGGACTTATCAGTGTTGGGTTTGGACGATATCTGTTTTGGGAAACATACCCCTGCCTGTTGAAATTCCGAGTTGGCGCACTCAGTGAGGATCTTCTCCCTCGAAACAGCCAGGGGAGTGTGTTGCACCCTAATTTTTAACCGTAATATCCCACCTCTTTTTGCGTTCTCACGTTGTTATTTGACTTTATTTTAATATTTAATATTTATGTGACTAACCAATTTTTGTGCAGATACAGTAATATCAAGTGGAGATAGCGTTCATTCTCACGATCGATCATCCACACGTAACTAACTATCTTAACCGTTTTGTTTATTTTGCTTTGTGAGGTTAGGTTCGCTACTGAAAATTCAAGAAGCCATGAAGACTTTATGTGCACTTATTATAATATAAAAGCTCGCCTCATGTGTACCCCTTGAGATTCAAGTAGAGGAGGTGTTGTTCAAGATCATCAGTTGATTCAAGATTCTCGCTTATGACATGAGTTTGTAGACTAATCCAAATTGTGAATGCAAAAAGCAAGTTCAAAGTTCCTACATCGGTTTGAGGGGGAATCTCAAACCTATTCATCATGCAAGAGGTTTAAATTGCGAAAGAAAGTTTTTCACAAGATTTGTGTTGATTATTATTCAAAGAAGTTCAAGAAATTTAAAGATGATAAATAGCTCAATTTGTACTTAAAGCTCGAGATACATTGGTCCATATGCTCCACAAATTGCAAACGTTCAAGAATGCCAAAATTACCACTTCGAAATTCGAAGATATCATCACAAGACCAATCAAACTTCCAAGTCTATCTTATTTAAGGTTGGGTTTGCAAGCTCATATCAAGGAATTCATATGTCTAAGCAAAGTTCAAATTCATAAGACTTTACAAAATGAACTCTATCGGACTCAAAGATGAGAATTGAAGGATCAACAGTGTTTTCCTTTTGCAAGACCATGATTTCATTTATAAGTGGGGAAGATCCTATTGGCATTTTAAAGCGCATACCAAGAGCAAGTTTTGAAACAATCTGAAGGATAAATTAACATAACCACTGCATTACACTTTTTCAGAAGATACAAGATCCTTCATGTTCTTACAAGATATAATTGTTTCATCAACTAAGTGGAAGATTCACACTTCTTCACATCAACATCGGTTTCAAACTTTTATTACAAAATCCTGTTGATTACAAGCTATTTTGTATATCCTATACAACCCTAAACCAAGTATACACTAATTCGTTGCTTCTCCATAAGCCCACGAAGTTGCTTTAATACTCCCGGGATGTGCTCCTGTAATGAATGGTTCCTAGCAGTTCCGTCAAGTTAGAAAGCGCTATATTCACGACAACTTGAACCAACTGCACCGGTTGTATTACCTACAGACGAGGCGAGAGCTTCACGAAGAACAAGTAAACTAACGCGTTCTCTGGCGTACTCAAAAACCTGAAATAGTAAGAAGAAGAATCAGGCTATGAACTGTTGCACCCTAAAATTTTCTCAACCTTAGTCACTTGGTTTATGCTTCAATATCATTAGCATTTGCATATAGAGTCATGTACATAGCCTAACCATCTGCATAGCATAAGCATAGCAAATCATCCAACAGGGGACCAATCATTATTATCATCTCTAGAGACCTATCAAGAGGTTGTTATCCTAATTCAATTTCATTCAAGTCATCAGAAAAGAATTTGGAAACAGAGAGTCCATCAGGTCAAGCTTTGAGTCTATCTCCTATCTGAGGGGATCTGAGGATCAACAAGGGAGTTGTGAGCTGTGAATTGAAGGCATGGGGAGTATCTAGACATCTTGGAGGACTTAGAAAGTCATTTGGAGAAGAAAACAAGTCATTGATGTAGTCACAAGAGTTGTGGAGGAAGACAGTCAACTAGGGTTTCATCTGGGTCAACCCTGGGTCAACCCTAGGTCAAAGGATTGTTGGAAAGGCATTAAGGGCTATTGAAGAGATGTGGGGTTCATTATTTGACATGGAGAATAAGGATATGTTGTTATGCTAAGAAGAAATCAAGAGAAATCAAGGAGAAGAGGAGTTTCTAAATTAGGGTTTCTGTGTAAAATTCCCTAGTTTAGGACAAACTTCCAAGCAAGATAAGTCAAAATTCAAGCTTCAAATGGATCCTTGGCCAACATGAAACTTGTAGAGGATCTCAAGACCTTTAATTTGAGTGGTGGAAGACATCAAGGAGATTTATAGAACTCAATTTATGGTCCTTGCAAGTTACAGGTCATCTGAGGTATCTGAAATTTTGTCTGTGAAAATGGCTTGACTTCCAAGCAATTTTTACCCCTCAAGGAGATTTCAAATGAATTTCTGGTCAACATAAGAATTGTTCCTCATTGTCTTAGCTTTCTATAATGGTATGGTATGCCTTCATATGATTTGGGTAACTCTACTTATGGTCTTGGCAAGTAAAGGGTATTTTGGTCATTTGTGAATTACAGGTCATTTTAACCTATGCCCAAAACTCATACAAGGGAGCTTCAAATGGAAAACTTTACAACATCAAACTTGTTCCAAATGACATTTTGAGTCTAGAAAAGTGACCATGATAGATTGGAAAGATTCATAGCACAAGGTTTCAAAATTGTTGGATTTAATGAATAAAAATGGCCTTAAAAATGAGATTTTTCATATCTTGGCCAAATGAAGCAAAATTATAGGTCATTTTGAATGGAAAGATCATTTTAAAGACATTGGCTAAAGTGGAATTTTGAGCTTAGTTCATATTTTGTGAGTTATCCATGGTTGCTTGTAATGGAAGAAACATAAACCAAATTCAAGGGAAAGAATGCAAGGGAAATTTCTCCAAGGTTCTAGGAGTTTCTAAACTCATGTATATATTGATATGAAGAGCTTCATGCCATGGTTGGTGACTTCATTTTTTCAAAACCCCAAGTTTGACACACTTTCTCATTTTTGCATAAGCTTCACAAACTCTCCATAATCTCCATCAATTCTCATTGTTCTTGATTGAATCTTCATCATCATCATCCCTAGATCAGAATTCCATCAAAGGTGTGGTAAATTGAAGCAAGGATCGTGCTATTCATCATCATCATCCAAGGAGCATCAATCTTGGAAGTGAGTGATTCAAGGCCTTGGAACCATACTTGTTGCATACAGAAGTAATCACCAAGCTTGTTGATCACTTTCCAGTCATCACAAGCATCTGATTCAGAGATCTTAGCACCTGTATCAAGAAATTGCACCAGGTTTGTTTTCTCTTCGTATGGCATGAATTAGTTAGAATTTTAGGGTTTGGATAGTGTAGACTGGTTAAGATAGGATAGAGGATTGATTGTGATGATTTTGGAGGAGTTTCATGAGGTTTGAGCATGAGGTACCCAATCTGGTAGAGCTTGTAATTACTAGGTTAAGGCACGAAAATGTTATTGGATTAGCATGTTGTGATCAGTGCAAGCTGTAGATAAGTGTAGGACACAGTTTGGAGAGAATTGAAGCAATGAATATCAGGTGTTCATGGTGGACCATAACTGTTATCTTCATCGAATTGATTAATTGCTTGAGTTTTAGGAAGATTTATGGTCATGGCTGTGTAGAGGGATTGTTGTAGACCAATTTTGCTTTTTGTATCGTGTGAATCCATGGAGGTATGAGGGAGAACAGAGTGGGGCAAGATCGTGCATGGTTAGGGTTTTCTGAAACCCTAGGGCTGCTCAAGGTTGAAGATGACGGCTGGACCACACGATGAGGGTTTGACCTTTGACTGGAGCTCTAATCCAACGGACCATGTTCAAACTGAAAGCGGAGGGAAGACTTGGGAGTGAAACGCTCCGTTTCACTTAAGTCTCTGAGTGGGCTTTATAATTCATTGCTAATAGCACCACTCCCAGCGCAGGCCCATTGTGTTTTAACTAGGAACGTTGCTATCTGCACCATTTTGGGATTTTTGTTTTTTGTTGGAGTTCTGAAGCGCGTATGGGCCTTGCTCAATTGATGTTCGCACCCCCATTTCTCAGCCCACCTGAAGAAACAACTGAAGCGAGCTGCTATTCTCACCCCTCCCATTTATTCCTTTATATTTCTTTTATTTTCTTTACATTTTTCATGCATTTTCTAAAAATCACATAAAATTGAAAAATCACTATTTTTTGATAATTCTTTTTGCATCATTTTCTCTAAAGAGTCAAGAAAATTATAAAAAATAAAAATTGCATTTTATATTTTATTTGATATTTTTGCCATATTTCCCAAATAACTAGCATTTTAAATAGTTTCATTTCATACATAAATTTGTTAATTTTTGTTCTATTAATTGCCTTAATGTTTTTTGTCCATTCTTTTTAGGTTGTTTAGTTTAGATACTCAACTTGTGAATACAATTTAATTCATTTTTTTAGAAATTAATTTTAGGTGTTTAGTTTAGGTGAGAACAACATGAACAAACTAGGGTTTTAAGTGACAACTTAGGAGAGTTAATTCATTTCCCTTAAGACTTAGGGATTAAATAGTTTAGCTATGGGATTATAGGGGCTATAGGTAGTTATTAGATCCCCTTAGAAAAGTCAGGATTTCCCTACTGCTATTAATATACTGTCTGTGTTTGATTGATTGGTGTGGTGTGCCCTCTGGGGATGATTGCTTGCTTGCTTGGGTATTGGGACTGTCTGGGGACTGGGGAAGTTGAGGACTGGGGAGGATGAAGCCATTGGAGATCCAGAGCATGAAGACCAACTTCCAGAGTTGGAGAGGAGATTTTTTTTGCCATCAGCTGTTGAGGAGATTAGGGTTTAGGAGCTAGGCAGAGCTCTAGATTAGAAAGCTTGATTCTCAAACATGAAAGGTTTTGACTGCCTCCATTCCTCTCTGTGATACAGAGTCTCTCTAAGACACTCACCCCCTTCCTTTGGAAGGCTTGGTGCTACCGTCTAAGGGATAGAACTCTTGAGAGAAAATATCTTATGTGTTAGTAGCAGTTGGTTTGCCACCATTGGTGGTCAACTAGTTGCTTAACACCCAATTCACTCTTATGATTGATCCCTCAGCTTGGAGGATAGGACTTGAAGAAAAGCCATTGTAGACTGAAGATTGACAACCGGAGCCCTTGCCTGAAGACTGTGAAGATAGAGACTGCTGCTGACTGAAGCTTGTAGTTGATTGGAGATGACTTGAAGATGGATATTGATGCAGAGCTGCTGTGGCTGTTTATTTTTGCTGTATTTCATTTCTTGATGTATTGATTGGTTTTCCTGACTGTATTGTTTGCTGCTTACCCTGTTGGGTTGAAAGTGAAGCCTGTTCACTCTTGCCTATTGTTTTCTAGGTTCGAGGTTGAGTGGGACTCCCTTGCCTCGCTTTTATTGTTGCATTCATGCATTTTACTGTTTTACTGTATATATCTGATATTGTTTCTATTTTCCGTCTATTCCCTTAGGATCTCTGTTTCTCTCTGCGCAAGAGAGGAGCATGATAGACACTAGGTCTTAACCCATGCATGACAACATTAGGATAGTTTGATTCCCTTCGCAACCGTAGGTTAGAGTTCTGTCTCTTCTTAAAACAAACAGAAAAATACCATAAAGATTTCAAACACAATAAAAGACACTTCTTCCGTAAAAGAATGTGAACTCATCAAGACGTCATTTTTGTCCGCTTGGACTGTTAATCAGAAAAACCTTTTTCAGAAGGAATAAAATCAATCAAGACAAATTTGTGTCTTCCGTGGCCCGAACTACGTTTGCTCTGATCTTTCATGCTGTATGAAAGTACGTAGGCATAGGATACGATATCCTAGCGAGCAACCTTCCCCTCCTTTCCCGTAGGTAGGCGAACTACGTTGACTCTGATTTCTCGTTCCAGACGGGAATACGTAGGCATAAAGTGCGATACTTTGCCGAGTCATTTTATTTTCATTTTCTTTTCTTTGAACCCCTGAACCTTTAGTTTAGATAGAATAACAATCCATACCCGAAAACAAGCGTGGATCCCGTCGAGTACGACGGACGTGAGGGGTGCTAATACCTTCCCCTTGCGTAACCGACTCCCGAATCCAGGTTTTGGTTGCGACGGCCATACCTTTCCCATGTTGTGCGAGGTTTACTCTGAGCGTTTCCTTTCCCTCCCGTGGGATAAATAACGCACGGTGGCGACTCTTCTGTTCAGCCGGCGCCGATTTTCGCAGTAGCGACAGCTGGCGACTCTGCTGGGGACCCAACGTCCCCTGGCTGCTAAGGACTGCGACAGTTCTTATGCATTTGGGATCCAACGTCCCTTAAGAGAGTTAATCCTAACGCTTGTTTTCCCGTCGAGGATTTTGTATGGATTTATATTTCTGACCTTCATTTTCAGCTTTGTATGTATGGATTACTATTGCTGTATCTTGGGGTGTGACGGGTGTTCTGATATTGAGTGAGAAGTCGGACCTGGGCTTGAGTGCACCTAGAATTAGAGTAGAGATTAGTTGGCGCCCGCTTGCTTTGCTTGCTTTGGTGTCCCGCGAAATCTACACTCAGACGAGGTTCCTCTGGTTGGCCTCCTGCCCCTTCCTTTGGTTGGCGTGGGTTGCTGGTTAGTTGAATTGTCGACTCTGGGGACCGATCATTTGGAAGTTGGCTAAGTGAGGCCTCTTCAGGATTTGATGATGCCACTCCTTCTGGGAATCGTATCATCAACCCTGAAAGTCTGTGACGCCGACGACCGCATAGGATGCCATACCTTTGTCAGTTACTAGGACATCCACCTGTGAGAGGGTTTGGGGTTATGCAGGTAACTAGACCTTCAGATACCGGTTATTTCTTAATCAGAGATCCTGGGTATTTATGGAGGGTTATGAGGTCTGTCAGAGACCATTTGGAAATGTGTTCTGAGGTCTGTCAAAGACCAGTTGGAGATGTGATTTGAGGTCTGCCAGAGACCAGCTGGAGTTATGGTTTGAGATCTGTCAGATACCATTATTGGAGCTTGATTTTAGGTCTATCTGAGACCAGGGTTTGAGGACTTCTAGAGAATCTATCTGAGACTTCTTTATATGGTCCAGGCTATTCAGCTACGGCAGTTGGCCCCCGTTGCGTGTCACTTGCATTGCATTGTTTGCATACTCATCATCATTGCATCCTACTAACGTGTGTCTGTGCTGCAGGTGCATTTGCATTCCCGAGTTCTAGTGTCCGGATTTCCGAGTGTGTGATCATGGCCAGCTTAAGAAGGACAGTTGCTTACAAATTGCCTACTCCTGATGTTGTTCCCCTGCTTGGGTTGATCTCTCTGGCTGATGAGGATGTTCGTAGGAGCTTCAGAATGAGCTATGGAAGACTATTGAGATTGGTGCGCAAACCCACGGAGACAGAGCTAGATAGGCTGTACGCTTTGATGCAATTCTATGATCCCGCATTGAGATGTTTTACATTTGCTGATTTCATCATGGGGCCTACCATTGAGGAGTATGTGGAGTTTACTGAGTTACCCGTGCAGAACCAGGTTCCATTCATTCATTCGGGCATTAAGCCCAAGCCGGAAGACTTGGCAAAAGCCTTACATGTGGATGCTTCTGAACTGTTGACTACTGTTTCCCGTGGAGTCCCAGGCTTCTCACTCTAGTTCTTGATTGGTAAAGCTCAAGAGTACGCTAAGAGCGGATGTTGGATTGCCTTCAATGCTGTGCTGGCCCTGTGCATTTACGGCATAATATTGTTTCCCAATGTACCGGATTTTGTGGACTTCAATGCCTTCTACTTGTTTGCCGCTGGTATTCCTGTACCGACCATGCTCGGAGATTTCTACCACTCACTGCATTACAAGAATGAGAAAGGAAGAGGAAAGAATGTTCATTTCTGTGTACCATTGCTGGATATGTGGCTTAAAAGCCACCTTCCCGTGAAGGGATCTTTTGTGAAGAGTACAACCACAGCTAGCTGGTCAGAGCGCCTGATGAGGCTATCTTCTGAAGACGTTGAGTGGTTTGATCGAGACCTGCTAGGATCTGAGCTTATATTCAGTTGTTCTGGGTACCCTAATGTTCCGTTGATAGGGAGGAAAGGGTGTATCAACTACAACCCTTCTCTGTTCGTCCGTCAGTTCGGATATGCGCTGAAGAACCCGCCGAAGGAGGAAGAAGTACAGGAATCTCTGTACTTCACCGGAGATTTGAAGGGGGAGTTATTGGCCAAGCTGCAGCATGCCTGGACGCGTATTAACCGAAGAGGGAAGCCGCTGTTAGGGAAAAACGACTGTCAGGCCTATGCACCATACAGAGTTTGGGTCCAGGAGAGAGCAAGTCAGTTGCGGATGCCATTTCCAGACGCACCAATTCTTGTTCCTATTCCGGTAGCAGAGCCAACCACTGTTTCTCGGGAAGCCTACGAGCAAGTTGTGAAAGAAAAAGAAGCCTTGATGAAGATCAATGAAGGGTTAGAGCAAGAGTTAGCCCAGGTACGCAGTGAGAAAAACAAGGTCGTGTATGCTTTCCAACAGCAGATGGAGCTAATGAACAGATTAGGGGATGAGTTGACTGAGGAGAGGAAGAAGCGCGAACGTCTGGGGCAAGAGTTCAGAAGCTCTCATGACATGCTTGAATCCAAGAAGAAAGCGCTTGACATCTCTCACCGAGAGATCTCTTCTTGCAATAAGACTTGGAATGCTACGCTCACTAACAACAAGAAGAGGGAGGATAAGTTGAAGCAGCAAATCTCCGACCTCGAAGAGCAGTTGAAGTCCAACATCAAGAAGTGCGAGGAAGAAGTGATGACCCGGTATAGTCTCCAGAACGCACTAAACAAGGCCATCAAAGGCAGAGATGAAGCTGTGTCTCAGAAGCGTAAACTGGAAGATCGCTTCGGAGAGGGGGCATGGGAAGAAACTGCTGAAGACGTACGCCGTGTTCTTAAGAAAAGGAACCAACTTGTCGAAGGACTGCTCGCTCGACCCAGTCATCCGGAGACCAAGAAGTTGCTAGAAGAATACCAGACCTATGGGAGGATTTGATCATTTCATGTAGTAACTTGTATGCTTTATTTGCATAGTGCTGACCATCACCAGGATTGTTGGTTGAGGTCATGCCTTCTCTTTGTACTCTTGGTGATATTGTATTCTGGGTTTATTGGTTTCTCGGCAATATATGAGGCTTTCTATGATTCAGCTCCGATCTTTATATTGATAGCACTGTCACTGCACCGGCACCTTCACACTAGAACCGGGGAATGAATTTCCCTAATGCACAGACACACATTGCATTGCATTCATATTCACATTTGCATTACAGGTAATCTCTAGATGGTGTCTTATTTCCTGCTTTGTACCAGGTACTTTTCAGGATTGCAGATCAGCACCCGCACCGCTATTCTACCCGCACCAACTGTCGAAGAATCATGGATCAAATGCAGAACGAGATGCAAGATGTGCGCGAGAAGCTCGCTCTCTTCATGCAGACCATGGAAGCTATTGCAAAAGGTCAGGAGAATTTGCAGGCCATGGTCCAGCCTCTGTTGGCCCGAAATGCTGGTCACGGTAACGAGGATCATCAGTCTGTACGAGTCGATACTGCTCATGGAGACGGCACTCCCACGCCAGTGGCTCCACCTGTAGTCAACATGCCTGCTGCTAATGTCAACAACGCTACCGCTGCTGTGAATGGTAACGTCGGAGTTGGGAACGAGACTGTTGTCCATAACGTTGGGCTTGGTGATATCAACTTGGGTGATAATATGGGAGGAAACGGCTTCGGCAATGCTGGATTCGGGTTCAACGATCAGGGATTCGATAATGCTGGGAAATATGGTTTCAATGCTCAAGGCTTTGGGCAAGATGGCTATGGTGTGGCCAATCAAGGCTATGGAGGTTTCGGAAATGGAAACGGCGCTGGGTTTATGGCTTTTGGGCCTGCTGGAGGAGTTCAAGGGTACGGCAACAGAGGCCGAGGTCCGGGGATGAATCAAATCAGGGCTGGACGTAATAATGGATATGATGGGTATGGAGCTGGGAATGGTATGTGGCAAGAAGATCAGCAGGAGGACGCTTTCTCCGGCGGAGGTTTCGAAGGGCCGATGGATGACTCCCAGAAGATCAGAATGCTGGAAGAGCAGATGAGGGGGGTCCTGAACCAAAGCGCTGTGGGCTTGGACATGGCAACAATGGGTCTGGTACCTGGCTTGAGGGTGCCAATCAAATTCAAAGCTCCTGCGTTTGATAAGTATAAAGGGGACACATGTCTGAAAGTGCACGTACGAGCTGAAGGTGAGAAAATACTTAGAAGGGGGGGTTGAATAAGTATGACAGAAAATAAGCAAAGATAAAAACTCAAGTATTGTTATCCTGGTTCGTTGAACTCAACTACTCCAGTCCACCCTTTCCAAGAGTGATTTGCCTTTCTCAACAAGGACTTAATCCACTATTCAAATCAACTGATTACAAATAGCAACACCTAAGAACAACTGTTCTTAGTCTTCTCAAGAGCTACTGATCTAACCTAGATCCTCTTAAGGAAAACAACACCTAAGAACAACTGTTCTTAGTCTTCTCAAGAGCTACTGATCTAATCCTAGATCCTCTTAAGGAAAACTTCCTTTACAAATTAATGTAATACAATGTAAGAGTAAGAAATTGCTTCTATGAAAGCTATAAACACAACTGTGTTATTTCTCTAAGTTTAGAATAAAGTATGAACTATAAAGAATATGAGAGCTTTTCGCGTGAGAGAGTTCTTGCAATTGTTTTCGTCTTTTTCGTCACTGAAGAAAGTGCTATGATATCCTTTATATAGCCACTTGAATATTGGAGAGAATATAATACCGTTGGAGAAGATATTTCCAATATCAAATAGTACTGTCCTTTGTACTATTGCAGCAGAGAGACGGCGCACAAAATGTGGGTGTAGCAATTGTCTGCTGAGCTGTGAATTTACCATATCTGGAATGTATCAGAGGAATAATCTTCTTGCAGAGATTTATGTCTATCCCAATTAAGGAAAGATTTGCTGGCATATTCCAACGGATATATTAAAATAATCTTCTTCAAATAATTCTTCAGATAGTTCAGATCAACAATCAATATCAGAGTCTTCAGTCTTCAGAATCTTCTGGAAACTTCAGAGCCTAAGATGTTCTTCAGATGTTGCTGAATCAGAGTCTGGTGCAGCTATGTGCTTGAAGCGTAACATGCTCTTAGATCAGAGTCTTCACTCAGATCAGAGTCTTCTCTCATTAAGAGTCTCTTCACTCAGAGTCTTCTTTCATTCAGAGTCTCTTCACTCAGAGTCTTCTTTCATTCAGATTCTTGATAATATATGCAGCGTGTTGTATCTTCAGAATCTTGATGACTAAGCTCTTATACTTCAGATTCTTCTAATCTTCAGATGCTCTTGAGCCATTCAGAATTTATTGTTCACATCAAATTTGCTCTTTAAGATTAAAATCTTTTGTGCCTGTAGAAAACAGTTTAGAACAAATTTAGAGAGTATAATTCTTGTATACAAATTATCATTAATGTTATCATCAAAACATAGAGATATCACTAAGACACAATCTGTGCTCTTACAATCTCCCCCTTTTTGATGATGACAAAACATGAGAAATTTGTTCAATAAAAATATGAATTAAAATTACTCCCCCTGAGATTAACAATCTCCCCCCTGAAATGAATACTCTAATGGAATTAGATACTTCCCTTTCTGGTTGAGTACATTTCAGATTCAGAGCCTGATTACATTTCAGATTCAGAGCCTGATTGAAGCCTGGTTGACATATGTTTGACTTCTAGAGTCAAAGCTTGATGCCATATTAAAGCTTGATGCCAGATGAACAACTTCAGAACACCTGGTTGTTTATCTTGCCATTTCCTGTCTTGAGTTATCTTTTAGATCATAGTACTCAAGGTTAGATATCAGAGTATGGTCTACTCAGATTTAGCTATTTTTGATCAGGTTCTGAAAAGATAGATCTCAGGAAAAACTTCAATGAAATAATATCTGGGACACTTAAATTCAAAGAATGTTAGTAACATGTCTGACTTAGTTCAGATAATTGCTTATAGATTTGAACAATCAGATTCTATTTTGTTTCTCCCCCTTTTTGTCATAATCAAAAAGAATTTTAAAAGACAGAAAAGATGCAGAAGAAACACATATCCAGATAAGCAAAAAGATCATTGTCATTAAGTCAAGAGAACATCCAGATTCAGATAAAAGCATACAAAACATAACAGAAGAAAATCAAAACAAAGCAAAACATGAAAAACTTGTGCAAAACATCAAGTAGGTTTAGCAGATGAGGCTTGTTGAGAAGCAATGAGTTGCAGCAGTGCTGTAATCCTTTCTGAATTTTAATCTTGCTTAGCCATCCAAGTTTTCATTTCTTCATTTGTTTTCTTTTGATCAACCATAAAATCCTTAAGTTCTTTGACATCCTTCTGAAGATCTGTAGATTCTGAAATAGTAGATTCTGGAACAGTCTGAGTAACATCAGGTGCAGGAATTTCTGGAGGTGGAGGAGCTTCTAGAAGAAGAATAGGAGGAGTGTTTCTCTTAATCCGTTTTTGATAAGCAGCAAACCTTACTTTTGACAATCTAAGACATTGAGTCCTGATTTTCAAAGCCTCCCTATTCAGTCTGTAAAGATATTTCTTCCAAACAGCGTCAGCAGCCTCTTTGTCCATAGTAGTCATGCAAACATCCATAATGTCAGCAAAGTCTGAGACATTATCCTTATCAAAATCTCTTAACAGAGTATAAACACGTGATCCCAATTCTGCTTCATCAGGGATTCTGGGTTTTCCTGGTTGGGTTGGTTGTGTTTGTGGTGTTTGTTCAGAAGGTTGAGGTTGTGAAGATGGATGTTCAGATGTTTGTGGTTCAGAAGGTTGAGGATTGATTTGTGGTTCAGATGTTGGTTGGTTGGTTTGTGGTTCAGATGTTTGTTGGTCAGAATGTTGTGGTTGAGGTATTGAGGGAATTGGTTGGGTTTCTGTTGGTTGTGGAGTGTTTTGAATTTCAAGAGGTTGTGGAGTGAGAGTTTGAGTTGGGGAATTTTGTGGATGTTCAGAAGTTGGAGATTTAAACAGCTGTTTCCAAACACTCTCAGAACGAGGTTGTTTGAGATCATTCAAGCATTCATTAATGTAACCAGATGATTCATCATCAGATGATGCATCAGAGTGGTTAGATTTTTCAGAAGTTGAAGATAAAATGACAGACTGGTTTAAAGGTGTGACATCTAATATCTCATCAGGGTGAATGAGATGTTCAGGTTGGTCAGAGTGTTCAGGGTGAACATCCTCTGGAATGGTATATTCTGGGATAGTGTTTTGTGGTTGTGGTGTTGTTTGTTGAGTTTGTTGTGGAATTTCTGTTTGTATGTTTGTTGGTTGCTTGGATTGTGGTGTATGAGGGGGGACAGAAGATGGTTTAGAGATAAAAGTTTTAGAAGGTCTGGATCTTCTAAATCTAAGTGGGGAGTCAGAGGGTGTGGGGGTATCAGAATGATGAACAGGATTAGAATCAGTGTTAAATACCTGTTTCAGAGTATCTCTAATTTCTTCAAAAGTTGCTGCAGGAGGATTTGGTTGAACCTTCTTCAGCTTCTTCCTTTTCTTCTTCTTTTCAGCATCTGAATGCTTCCTTTTCTTCTGATGACCTTCACTATCAATTTTTCTCTTACGTCTTCTTTCCCTTGTCAAATCAGGAAGAACTTGGCCTTCCTTCTGCACAAGATTGGCAGGAATCTCAACACCATCTCTTATGCAGCGAGCAACATACTCAGCAATAATTTCTCTAGGTTCATCTGAGGTGAATAAAGGAAAATCCTTAACAGGAATCCTTCTTCCCCTAACTTCTTCAGAGTTAGTTTTCCTTGGTTTCTCAGATAAATCATCAACCAGTTTCATCCTTCTCAAAGTTAAACCGTTTATTTCAGAGCCAATGATATAAGTCAGATCTTCTGTCAACCCAGCCTCTTGCAGATGCGCCACAAGTTGGTTTTCTATCAGAATATCTGAAATCAGCCTTCCCATAGGGATCCATGTTCTGACTTTTCCAGATTTATCTCTGGCTGTTTCCCTTGTTTCCTTGACGTGAGACACCAGATGATTAAACAACAAATATGGAAGATCAATCTGAATGTTTTGGTGTAAACAATACATGAAGTAAAGTTGTTCAGCATTAACATAATCAGAAGAGTTTGAAGAGGGTCTGTGAAAGATGGTGTTCATGAAAATCTTAGCCCATATCTTGTAAGTGGGTTTCAAGAACTTAACCTTCTTACAAGGTTCACCAGTAGTACAAATTTCTTGACATACATCTTTCAGGTCTTCACGCGCAGAAGACAGAGAGGTTACTCCATCAGTTGCCTTAAAACCTATGAGTTTCCTTATCAGGTTTTCAGTGATAACTATCTTTTTTTCCAGCACAGAGGAGTGAATGAACTTTGGAGTAGCATATGCATGGATCCAGAACTCCTTCACTAACTTTGGATACACAGGACCCATAAGCCTGTCAAAGTAACCGTCCCAGCCTTGTGCTTTGATTGAAGAAATCAGATCAAACCCATTTTCAGCAAGATCTTCTAAGTCCACGAAACTTTCACACAGAACTTCTAGTGAATCAACAGCAGTTAGGAGAGTGCGTACTGGTTCTATGACAGTGGTAGCATTTTTGGTAGTAACAGCTTTTGAAGTAGATGCCATTGTTGACGATGATGAAGAAGATGAAGGTTTCTGAGTTCTTTTAGGGTTTGCAAAGAGAGAGAACAACAAACAAAAGCGCATATGTGTTTGAGAATGTGAAAAGTGTGAATGTGTTATGAGAGTGGTTTAAATAGACAAATAAAGCAAGCATGGGAAACACAACAGACACACATAGGACACATACGCACGTTTGCATTAAATGAAAAGTAATCATTTTTAATTATGATATGACATTTGGGGGAAAATCAAGACAGATTGAGATTTTCAAAGCAATACCTTAAACGTCATAATCAGTAGGTGTACTCCATCTTTTCAGATTCTGAGTGACACGTGTTTGCTTGCATGTGATTCTGTAACTCTTAAGAAATGAAACGTTTTCAACTTTCAGATCCTCTGAGATGGTCAGTTCAGAGTTTCACACAAAAAATAATAATTCACAGATAAATTAAACAAGCAAGACAGATGAAATACTTCAGAGTGTTAAACACTTAGCATCTGAGAAGTTGACTCTGAGAAATATTACTCTGGACAAAAATCCATACAAATATTTTTCAGAATAAACTTAAACCTATCTTCAGCAAGGGGTTTTGTGAAAATATCTGCCCATTGATGATCTGTATCAACAAAGGCTAAATTTATTACACCCTTCTGAACATAGTCTCTGATGAAATGATGTTTAATCTCTATATGTTTGGCCTTAGAGTGTAAAATTGGATTTTTGGATAAACATATAGCAGAAGTATTATCACAGAAGATAGAAAGATTACTCTCATAGATTTGATAATCTTCTAGTTGACTCTTCATCCAGAGCATCTGAGTGGAACATCCAGCAGCAGCAATGTATTCTGCCTCTGTGGTTGATAGTGCAATTGTTGGTTGCTTCTTGCTGTACCACGAGATCAGATGACTTCCAAGAAACTGACAGCTTCCAGAAGTACTTTTGCGCTCAACTCTATCTCCAGCATAGTCAGCATCACAGAATCCAACTAGTGAATATTCGTCAGATCTTCTGTAACACAAACCAACATTAGCAGTACCTTTCAGATACCTTAGAATCCTCTTAACAACGGTTAAGTGTGATTCTCTAGGATCTGATTGGAATCTAGCACATAAACAAACACTAAACAGAATGTCTGGTCTAGAAGCAGTCAAATAAAGAAGAGATCCTATCATACCTCTGTAGAGTTTCTGATCTACCTTCTTACTTACCTCTTCCTTACCTAGAGTGCTTGTAGGATGCATTGGAGTCGTTGCCATTTTGCTATCCAGCATGTTAAACTTCTTCAGAAGCTCTTTAACATACTTGGTCTGGTGTATGTAGGTGCACTCTGGAGTCTGATTTACTTGGATTCCCAGAAAGAATCTCAGTTCTCCCATCATGCTCATCTCAAATTCTGCCTGCATACATTTAGCAAACTCCTTTCCAAGCATAATATTTGTTGATCCAAAAATAATATCATCTACATAAATTTGACAAATCAACAAGTCTTTCTTAATGGTTTTACAAAATAGTGTGGTATCCACTTTTCCTCTGATGAAATTTTTTTTCAGAAGAAAATTACTCAACCTCTCATACCAAGCTCTGGGAGCTTGTTTTAGTCCATAAAGAGATTTTTTCAGTTTGTAAACATGATCTGGAAAATTTTCATTTTCAAAACCAGGAGGTTGGTGGACATACACTTCCTCTTCTATAATTCCATTAAGAAAAGCACTTTTAACATCCATCTGATAAAGAGTGATGTTATGTTGTGCAGCAAATGAAATAAGCAAGCGTATAGACTCTAACCTTGCAACAGGAGCATATGTTTCTGTGTAGTCTATGCCTTCTTGTTGACTGTAGCCTTGAGCAACCAGTCTTGCTTTGTTCCTTTCAACTTCTCCTTTCTCATTAAGTTTATTTCTGAAAACCCATTTTGTTCCAATGACATTGAAACCTTTAGGTCTTGGAACCAGATCCCAGACTTCATTCCTTGTGAATTGATTTAGCTCCTCTTGCATAGCTAAAATCCATTCATTATCTTCCAGAGCCTCATCAACAGATGTTGGTTCTATAATTGACACTAAGCCACAGAAGGAAGATTCAGAAGTTCTGAGAAATGCTCTTGTCCTTATTGGATCATCTTTCTTTCCAATTATCACATCCTCTGGATGAGAAGCTTTCATTCTGGAAGAAGATCCTCTGACTGTTGGTCTTTCAGAAATATGCAGATTGTCAAGTTGGGAAGTTAGAGGCGTAGCATCTGGGTTTGCTTCAGAGTCTTTGTCTTCAGTCTTGTCTGCCTCTGAGCCTTCAGAGTCTGTGAGAATAACTTCTCTATCTGCAGAACTTTCAACTTGCTTTGGCTTTTCAGAGCCAAGCTTATCATCAAATCTAACATGAATAGATTCTTCCACAATCTGTGTTTCAGTATTGAATACTCTGTAGCCTTTAGAGCGTTCAGAATAACCAAGCATGAAACACTTCTGTGCTTTGGAATCAAACTTGTTCAGATGATCTTTAGTGTTAAGCATATAACAAATACATCCAAATGGATGAAAATAAGCAATGTTGGGCTTTCTGTTTCTCCACAATTCATAGGGAGTCTTTTCCAGAAGAGGTCTTACAGACACTCTGTTCTGAATATAACATGCTGTATTTATTGCTTCTGCCCAAAAGTATTTTGCCAGATTTGTCTCGTTGATCATGGTTCTGGCCATTTCTTGCAATGTTCTATTTTTCCTCTCTACAACTCCATTTTGTTGTGGAGTTCTAGGACAGGAGAAATCATGTGCAATTCCTTTTTCAGAAAAATATTTTTCAAAATATTTGTTTTCAAATTCACCACCATGATCACTTCTGACTTTAATAATTTTGCATTCTATTTCAGTCTGGACTTGATTGCAGAAGTCAATGAACACAGAATGAGACTCATCCTTGTGTTTTAGAAACTTTACCCATGTCCATCTGCTGTAGTCATCTACAATGACTAACCCATACTTCTTGCCTCTGATGGATGCAGTTTTCACTGGTCCAAACAGATCAATGTGAAGTAATTCCAATGGTCTAGAAGTGGAAACAACATTTTTTGGTTTAAAATGAGATTTTGAAAATTTACCCTTTTGACATGCGCCACACAGAGCATCTGAATTGAACTTCAGATTAGGGAGTCCTCTGACCAGATTGAGTTTATTAATCTGAGATATACGTCTCATATTAATATGTCCCAATCTTCTATGCCAGACCCATTGCTCATCATTCACAGATAAAAGGCATTTTACATTTTGAACTTTAAGTTCTGAAAGGTTAATTTTGTAAATGTTGTTTTTCCTCTTTCCACTGAATAGGATTGAACCATTCTTTTGACATACAGCTTTGCAACATTTTTGATTAAAGATGATATCATAACCATTGTCACTTAATTGACTTATGGACAATAGATTATGTTTCAATCCTTCAACTAACAGAACATTAGAAATAGAGGGTAGGTTACCATTACCTATTGTACCAGAGCCAATGATCTTGCCCTTCTGGTTCCCTCCAAATTTCACGTCCCCTCCAGATCTAAGTTCCAGGCTTTGGAACATAGACCTTTCGCCCGTCATATGTCGTGAGCATCCAGAGTCCAGGTACCATGATTGGTGTCTGGATTTTGCTGCTAAGAACATCTGCAACAGGTATTATTTTACTTTTAGGTACCCAGATCTTCTTGGGTCCTTTGGGGTTAGATGTTCTGTGGTTTTGCCTAAACTTCTGTTTTTCAACATAGTGTTTATTCTGGCTAGCCCTTGGCTTAAACACATAAGTACTCTTTTCAGAGCTTGTATGTTTAATATCATTCAGATGACCAAACTTAAAATGAGAATACAGAGGAGTCTTCTTGATGAAGAGTTTATCAACAGATTTTGGATTGCTTCCAGAGGAAGATTCACATCCAATGCCTCTTCTGTTGTTCCCACTAACACCATAGATCATAGAAGCCATTTTGCTTCTGTCTATGCTTTTAGTGAGGAATCTTTTAAAACTGGAGTCATATTTTTCTAAAATATTTTCACTTGACTCTGTTTCAGTATCAGATTCTTGTTGAGTTGTTTCTAAATCATTTTTGAGTTTTAAATTTATTTCTTTCTGCTCAACAAGTTCTGTTCTCAGAAGATCAATCTCAGATTCAAGATTGCTTTTCAGCTTCTTGTATTTGAGTTTAATCTTGCTGTAGCTTTCCAACATGTCAGATAAACTTTCAACAAGTTCAGCTCTGGAGAGTTCAGAAAATACCTCTTCAGAGTCAGAGTCTGATTCTGACTCAGATTCAGATGATGACGTTCCTTCATCTTGATCATTTGTGTTGGCCATCAGCGCAACATTTGCACATTCTTCCTCAGATTCAGAAGATGATTCAGATTCATCTGAGTCATCCCATGTAGCCATCAGAACCTTTTTCTTTTTATCAAACTTCCTTTTGGGTTTTTCCTTTTGAAGTTTGGGACATTCACTCTTGTAGTGTCCAGGTTCTTTACATTCATAGCAAGTGGCCTCTTTCTTGCCAGATCTTCTGTGTCCAGAAGATTCTCTCTTTTGATCAGATCTTCTGAAGTTGTTGAACTTCTTCCCTTTGTGCTTCCAGAGTTTGTTGATCCTTCTGGACAGCATGGATAGTTCATCTTCTTCTTCAGAAGAAGATTCCTCAGAGCTTTCTTCATTTACCTGCAAAGCTTTAACAGATTTGTTAGATTTAAGAGCTAAGGATTTACCTTTATCTTTCTTCTGGGGTTCATCTTCCTCCAGCTCAATCTCATGACTTCTCAAAGAACTGATGAGTTCTTCTAATGAGATTTTGTTCAGATCCTTGGCCAGCTTCAATGCAGTCACCATAGGTCTCCATCTGGTAGGAAGACTTCTGATGATCTTCTTGACATGATCAGATGTTGAGTAGCCCTTGTCCAGAACTTTCAACCCAGCTGTTAGAATCTGAAATCTGGAAAACATAGTCTCAATGTTCTCAGATTCTTCCATCTTGAACGCTTCATACTTCTGTATCAGCGCCAGAGCCTTTGTTTCTTTCACCTGAGAGTTTCCCTCATGAGTCATTTTGAGAGACTCAAACATATCATGAGCAGTGTCTCTGTTGGTAATCTTCTCATACTCTGTATGAGAGATTGCATTAAGAAGTATGGTTCTGGCTTTGTGATAATTCTTGAATTCTTTCTTCTGCTCCTCAGTCATTGATTTTCTATCAATCTTTTTGCCATCCTTAGTAGGATGTTCATATCCATCAACGACTAAATCCCAGAGATCAGCATCATACCCCAAGAAAAAACTTTCAAGTCTATCTTTCCAATAATCAAATTTTTCTCCATCAAACATTGGAGGTTTGGTGCTGATTCTGTCTCCTTCATATTTGTTGCTTGATGTAGGAATATCACCCATATTAGCAACCAAATAAATAACAGAGTATTCTTCTCACTGGATCTTTATCTGTCACGGTTAAGTGAATGCACACGCAGAACCGGAGCTCTGATGCCAACTGAAGGTGAGAAAATACTTAGAAGGGGGGGTTGAATAAGTATGACAGAAAATAAGCAAAGATAAAAACTCAAGTATTGTTATCCTGGTTCGTTGAACTCAACTACTCCAGTCCACCCTTTCCAAGAGTGATTTGCCTTTCTCAACAAGGACTTAATCCACTATTCAAATCAACTGATTACAAATAGCAACACCTAAGAACAACTGTTCTTAGTCTTCTCAAGAGCTACTGATCTAACCTAGATCCTCTTAAGGAAAACAACACCTAAGAACAACTGTTCTTAGTCTTCTCAAGAGCTACTGATCTAATCCTAGATCCTCTTAAGGAAAACTTCCTTTACAAATTAATGTAATACAATGTAAGAGTAAGAAATTGCTTCTATGAAAGCTATAAACACAACTGTGTTATTTCTCTAAGTTTAGAACAAAGTATGAACTATAAAGAATATGAGAGCTTTTCGCGTGAGAGAGTTCTTGCAATTGTTTTCGTCTTTTTCGTCACTGAAGAAAGTGCTATGATATCCTTTATATAGCCACTTGAATATTGGAGAGAATATAATACCGTTGGAGAAGATATTTCCAATATCAAATAGTACTGTCCTTTGTACTATTGCAGCAGAGAGACGGCGCACAAAATGTGGGTGTAGCAATTGTCTGCTGAGCTGTGAATTTACCATATCTGGAATGTATCAGAGGAATAATCTTCTTGCAGAGATTTATGTCTATCCCAATTAAGGAAAGATTTGCTGGCATATTCCAACGGATATATTAAAATAATCTTCTTCAAATAATTCTTCAGATAGTTCAGATCAACAATCAATATCAGAGTCTTCAGTCTTCAGAATCTTCTGGAAACTTCAGAGCCTAAGATGTTCTTCAGATGTTGCTGAATCAGAGTCTGGTGCAGCTATGTGCTTGAAGCGTAACATGCTCTTAGATCAGAGTCTTCACTCAGATCAGAGTCTTCTCTCATTAAGAGTCTCTTCACTCAGAGTCTTCTTTCATTCAGAGTCTCTTCACTCAGAGTCTTCTTTCATTCAGATTCTTGATAATATATGCAGCGTGTTGTATCTTCAGAATCTTGATGACTAAGCTCTTATACTTCAGATTCTTCTAATCTTCAGATGCTCTTGAGCCATTCAGAATTTATTGTTCACATCAAATTTGCTCTTTAAGATTAAAATCTTTTGTGCCTGTAGAAAACAGTTTAGAACAAATTTAGAGAGTATAATTCTTGTATACAAATTATCATTAATGTTATCATCAAAACATAGAGATATCACTAAGACACAATCTGTGCTCTTACACGAGCTTATTACAGAAAGATGTCTGCATACTCAACTGATGAAAGAATGCTAATGCATTTCTTTCAAGATAGTCTGTCGGGTCCCTCCCTAGAGTGGTATATGGGGTTGGAACCAACCGATATCAAGACATGGAAGCAATTGGCGAGGCATTTGTAGCTCACTACAAGTATAACAGCGATTTGGCGCCCAATCGGGTCCAATTGGCAGGGCTGTCGCAGAAGAAGGGGGAGAGCTTTAAAGAGTATGCGCAAAGGTGGCGCGATATGGCTGCCAGGGTTCGTCCTCCTGTAGAAGATAAGGAAATGAACGGCATGTTCGTCGGCACATTCACAGGCTTGTTTCATGACATGCTGTTTCACACATCTCTGGCCAGTTTCTCAGACCTGATTCTGATGGGAGAAAAGATTGAACGTAACATTAAGCAAGGAAAGTTCCAGGTTGAGGAATCAACTGCATCTGGCAGTAATAAGAGGGCTTTTGGTGGGCGCCGTCAGGGCGAGGCAAGCGCAGTGTTCGGAGGCCGAGGCCGAGGCCGAGGCAGGGGACGAAACCAATATCATCAGCCGCAGCAGGTGGCGAGTGTTACTATCCCGTACCAGCAACAACCACTTCAGCAACAACAACCGTCTCAGCAGCAGCCAATGCAGCAGCAGCAGCCTCAGCAGGGGGCACAACAGGCTCAACGAAGATTCCAGGGTGGTAAACCAAGAAGAGTGTTTGAGAAGCCTCCCACGACATATGCTGATTTATTGCAGAAATTGTTGGGATTGAACCTGGTAGAGAAGAGAACTCTGGCACCGATAATGGGAGCTCCCCCGTTTGGCTATGATGCAAGCAGGCACTGTGAGTTTCATTCTGGGGCTCCGGGCCACGATATAGAGGGTTGCCATGCTTTTAAGCATGTTGTGCAGGATCTGTTGGACAATAAGACTATCAATTTCGGAACGGCAGGTCCGAATATAGTGCAGAAGCCCATGCCTAATCATGGGGCAAACGCCATTCTGACTGAGGAAGGGTTGAATCTGATTATGAGTGTCGACGATTTAAAGACTCCGCTGAGCGAGATAAAGAGCCGACTATTGCAAGGGGGTGTTTATCTAGGATGTGACGAATATTGTTTAGAATGCTGGACCCTAGCTGGGGGGTGTGATGATTTGAAGAAAGGCATCCAGGCTTTAATTGATGGAGGCACACTGCAGTTTGACCGAGCAGCAACTGAAGAGCCTGCAGGGGCGGTAGCAGATGATCAGAGTGATGTGGCCACTGTAACGATTCCTCGAAAGACCATCACTATTGCAGCACCAGCTCAGTGACCACCGATTACTATAACTAAGGCCGGGCCGATCCCGTACGAGAACACGAAAGCAGTCCCCTGGTCATATGGGTTGGAGGTGTATTGTGACGGGATAAAGATTAATGTTAATAAACAGCCCGCCGAGACAGTCGATAATGTTGTTGGTTCGGGGGGTATGACAAGGAGTGGTAGGATCTTTATATCACCCGAAGTGGAGGCCGAAAGACTAGCGAAAGGGAAAGGGAAGATGGTTGAGAATGTCCCAGTGCAAGCAAGTGACAAAGAGGCGGCATCGAAAGATGTAGAAGAGTTCATGCGCTTGATTCGAAAAAGTGATTATAAGATTGTGGAGCATCTGCAGCAGACGCCGTCCAAAATATCCATCTTGTCATTGCTCTTATGTTCGGAAGCTCACAGAAATGCTTTGCTGAAAGTCCTGGATACTTCTTTTGTACCTCAAGACGTCTCCGTGAATCAGCTGGAAGGAGTGTTGGCACATGTAAATGCAGGCCACAGCTTGGGCTTTACTGACTTCAATCTAACCCCGAAAGGGAGAGATCATAATATGGCGTTGCACATATCTGTTGAGTGTAGAGGATCAGTAATGTCGCACGTATTGGTCGACACCGGATCGTCTTTGAATGTGATGCCTAAGAAGGCGATGATGAAGCTGGACGTTAGAGGAATCTTGTGTACGCCCAGTGACTTGGTAGTTAGAGCCTTCGACGGCACGCGGAGAACAGTCTTTGGATCGATCACATTGCCTTTACAAGTGGGGCCAGAGGTATTTGCGACTGAGTTTTATATCATGGATATACAGCCTGCGTACAACTGCTTGCTTGGAAGACCCTGGATTCATGGGGCGGGGGCAGTCACGTCCACCCTACATCAGAAGTTGAAATATATGGTCGGAGACAGCGTAGTCACCGTATGCGGAGAAGAAGACATCCTGGTCAGCCATCTATCGTCATTTAAATACGTGGAAGTCGACGGAGAAATCCATGAAACGCCCTGCCAAGCATTTGAAGGGTTGCGTATCAAGGACAAAGGTCCCAGGCCGAGCAAAGTGCCAAAGATAGCCGTCTCATCGTATAAAGAAGCTCAAGCTCTAGTGGAGGCCGGAGAAGCAAAGGGCTGGGGCAAAGTGCTGGATATTCCTGTGAAGACAGACCGGTTCGGGCTGGGATACCAACCGTCGTTATCAACTCCTTCCGTGGGGGCACCCCGTTTCAGAGGGCCAATCACCATCTCTGCCAGTGGAGTGTGTCATGAAACCATCAATGCTGCTTCAGAGTCTGACGAAGGAGACAGCGACTGTGATATGGATGCCTGGATTCAGCCAAGCACGCCAGGACAAGGACTGTGCAACTGGTCTATTCAGGAGCTTGTTCCTGTGACTCTTAAACAGTAATGCTTTGCTTTATTAATTGTTGAATAATCTGATGTCTTGCCCGGGGCATCAGGGCTTGCTTAGGGCTGTGTTGTTATGAACATTGCGTGTTAATCATTAAATAAATGGCGTTTTTCATGTGCAATCTCTGTCTTTCTTGTTTTATATTTTTCAATAAAATGGCAACGCGGGTTATTCGCTTTATACGCATTTTGAAGCACTTAACCATTTCTTTTGCAGGATAACATTTTCAGACGACATCCTTGAACCACCTATGACTCGTCCCGACTTTGAGCACCCGGTATTTCAGGCCGAAGAAGAGGTTATTGAAGATAGTGATGTTCCTGAAGAACTGTCTTGGTTGGTGAAGCAAGAGGAAAGAGCTATTCTGCCTCACGACGAGGTCATCGAAATTATCAACTTAGGATCGGAAGGGGTTGAGAAGAATATCCGCATCGGGGCCGCACTGCAGGGTGATATCAAGAAAAAACTGGTTGAAATGCTCCGAGAGTATAGTGATGTATTCGCTTGGTCGTATGAAGATATGCCAGGGCTCGATATAGATATGGTTGTGCACCGCCTGCCACTGAAAGAAGATTGCCCGCCAGTCAAACAAAAGCTTCGCAGAACTCGACCAGACATGGCAGTGAAGATCAAAGAGGAAGTTCAAAAACAGTGGGACGCTGGTTTCCTGGCTGTGACAAAATATCCCTCATGGGTTGCTAACATCGTACCCGTGCCAAAAAAAGATGGCAAGGTTCGGATGTGCGTGGATTACAGAGATTTGAATAAAGCAAGCCCAAAAGACGATTTCCCACTTCCTCATATCGATGTGCTAGTTGATAATACTGCTCAATACTCCGTATTCTCCTTCATGGATGGCTTTTCAGGCTATAATCAGATTAAAATGGCGCCAGAGGATACGGAGAAGACTACTTTCATAACGCCTTGGGGAACATTTTGCTACAAAGTGATGCCCTTTGGTTTGAAAAATGCTGGGGCAACATATCAGCGTGCGATGACGACTCTTTTCCATGATATGATGCATAAAGAGATCGAAGTTTATGTTGACGATATGATTGCCAAATCCCAGACGGAGGAAGAGCATCTGGTGAATCTGTTGAAGTTATTTAAGAGGCTTAGGAAGTTCAGGCTGAGGCTGAACCCTAATAAATGCACCTTCGGGGTGAGATCGGGTAAGCTGCTGGGGTTCATCATAAGTGAAAGAGGAATAGAGGTCGATCCTGCTAAAATAAAAGCGATACAAGAAATGCCGACGCCTAAAACAGAAAAAGAGGTGCGCGGGTTTTTAGGGAGGTTGAACTACATCGCCCGGTTCATATCTCACCTAACGGCCACGTGTGAACCATTGTTCAAGCTGTTGAAGAAAGATCAAGCTGTGACATGGAACGAAAATTGTCAAAAGGCGTTCGATAAAATAAAGAAGTATTTGCAGGAGCCTCCTATTTTGATACCCCCAGTGGCAGGGAGACCCTTGATCATGTATCTGACGGTTCTTGAGGGAAGCATGGGTTGTATTCTCGGTCAACATGACGAGACAGGAAGAAAAGAGCATGCGATCTATTACTTGAGTAAGAAATTTACAGACTGTGAATCTCGGTATTCAATGCTGGAGAAAACTTGTTGCGCGCTAGCCTGGGCCGCCAAGCGTTTGAGGCAGTACATGCTGAATCATACAACCATGCTCATCTCGAAGATGGATCCTATCAAATATGTATTTGAAAAGCAGGCGTTGTCAGGAAGAATTGCCCGTTGGCAGATGGTCTTGACTGAATAGGACATCCAATACGTCTCGCAAAAGGCTATAAAGGGGAGTGTGATGTCTGAGTATCTGGCGGAGCAGCCTATTGAAGAGTACCAATCGATGAGGTTTGATTTTCCTGACGAGGATATCATGTACCTAAAGATGAAAGATTGTGAAGAGCCGTTTCCAGACGAAGGACCGGAGTTGGGTTCCAAATGGAAGATGATATTTGATGGAGCTGTAAATGCTTACGGTAGCGGAATAGGGGCAATCATCACTACTCCACACGGGTCGCACATCCCGTTTACTGCCCGATTGACCTTTGCAGTTACCAACAATGAGGCCGAATACGAAGCCTGTATAATGGGGCTTGAAGAAGCCATCGATTTGCGAATCAAGCATCTTGACGTATACGGGGACTCAGCTCTGGTGGTGAATCAAATCAAAGGGGAATGGGAGACGCGTCAGCCCAACTTGATACATTACATGAATTATGCAAGGAGATTGTTGCCTTTCTTTGACAAGGTTGAATTGCATCACGTACCGCGGGCAGAGAATCAAATGGCTGATGCCTTGGCCACTTTGTCTTCCATGTACAAAGTCAACTTCTGGAACGAGGCTCCCAGAATTGTCATCTCTCGGCTTGACAGGCCAGTTTATGTATTTGCTATTGATGAAGCATCCGACGAAAAACCGTGGTATTTTGATATCCTTAATTTCCTGAAGAACAAAGAGTATCCGGCTGGGGCATCTAGTCAAGATCAGAAGACTCTCAGGAGATTAGCGGGTAATTTCTATTTGAATCCGGATGGCGTCTTATACAGAAGAAACCACGACTTGGTGTTGTTGCGTTGCGTAGATGAAAAAGAGGCAAAGCTGCTCATGGAGGAAATACACGAAGGTACCTTTGGTACGCATGCTGGTGGGCATGCTATGACAAGAAAGCTGCTGAGGGCAGGTTACTTTTGGCTGACTATGGAAACTGATTGTTTCAAGTTTGCGAGGAAGTGCCACAAGTGCCAAATCTATGCTGATAAGATCCATGTGCCTCCGAGTCCTCTCAATGTGATGTCATCGCCTTGGCCATTCTCGATGTGGGGAATCGATATGATTGGAAAGATCGAGCCGACAGCTTCTAACGGGCATCGGTTCATCCTAGTAGCAATCGATTATTTCACCAAGTGGGTGGAAGCGGCGTCTTACGCAAATGTAACTAAGCAAGTGGTGGCCAGATTCATCAAGAGAGATATCATTTGCCGATACGGGATCCCCGAGCGGATAATCACGGACAACGGTTCGAACCTGAACAACAAAATGATGAAGGAGCTCTGTCAGAATTTCAAGATCGAACATCACAACTCCTCCCCGTACCGACCCAAGATGAATGGCGCTGTTGAGGCGGCCAATAAGAATATCAAGAAGATCGTTCAGAAAATGGTGGTGACCTATAAGGATTGGCACGAGATGCTACCCTTCGCATTGCACGGTTATCGTACGACGGTACGCACATCAACCGGGGCAACCCCGTTCTCGTTAGTGTACGGAATGGAAGCGGTATTACCATTGGAAGTTGAGATCCCTTCTCTGAGGGTACTGCGAGACGTTCAGCTGGACGAGGCAGAATGGGTGAAAGACAGGTTGAACCAATTGAGTTTGATGGATGAGAAGAGGCTAGCTTCTCTAGCATACGGTCGTTTGTACCAGAGCCGAATGAAGAAAGCATATGATAAGAAAATACATCCGCGAAGCTTTCAGACGGGCGACCTTGTGCTGAAAAGGATTCTCCCACCGCAAGCAGATCACAGGGGCAAGTGGACCCCCAACTACGAAGGGCCATACGTTGTCAGGAAAGTCTTCTCAGGAGGAGCGTTGTTGCTGTCCACCATGGACGGTGAGGACTTTACGTCGCCTGTGAATTCGGACGCAGTTAAAAAATACTTTGCTTAAAATTGACCCACTGGACAGAAAAAAGATAGTCCAGGCAAAAATGGGGCATCCTGGCGAACCAAAAACAGAATGAAAAGGTTCGGGCAAAAGTTAGGGACAAAATTGAAAAAAATGTACACCCGCGAAGTTGAAAACCTACACTGGGCGGCTTCGGCAAAAAAGGGTATCCCGGTGAACTGAAAACCCGTAAAGGGCTGTTCACGCAAAAGTTAGGGATCTGAAAAGCAAATGACTGCGGTCCGAATTTGATATTGCACTGAGCATCAATGCGGGAGAATATACCGGGGACGGTTATCTGGTACAACCTTTTCAGAAGTATGAATACCGGGAAAAGCATTAGAGTCGGACGAGTCATAGGAGGATCAATTCATGGTGTTCATCTGCATCTCGTTGCCGACATGTGTACAAATTTAGTTTGCCAATATATTTATGCTTCTTGTGCATACTTGTATATTTTCTTTGTGTAGCTTCCTCATTTCAGGAGTTACATCCCGTGTACAAAAATTCCGCCCGTTCAGGGGCCCAATCAATAAAATATGTTATTCAGTACTTGATGCTGGTTCTTTACTGTTTTGTGCATGATAAAACGCCTAAGTTTATTGAAATTAGCATGTGTATAACATCACTGGCCCTTGCCAACAACTGCTAAAGCTTTGAATTAACTGAAAGTAACGTCACTGACCTGAATCGATTTAGTTGCATAGACTTGTCGTGTCTTGTTTGTGTTGTTGCAGGTTTCATAGCCGTACGAGGAAGAGGATCAAAAGATTGCATTAACGAAAGACTTGATCTCCACGCAGGTCATGCATGTTCTTCCTGAAGAAGGATAAAATTCCCCAGCTAGTCGTAGCCTATCCAAGAGGACATGCTCCAGCAAAGCCAGTTATTCTCAGCAGAATTGGCAATTCCAAAATTATAGGCTGTATTCCGACAGTGCATCTCAAGCAGAAGATTAATATTTTGGGAGCTGTGTTCAGGCAAGTTCACATTTCCTCGCAGGGTCATCTACTCTCCCCAGCAGAGTGGGTGTGGATCATGGCATTTATTTTGCCAGAACACCGTGTGATACCCGTTCACTTTCCCGCAGAAGTTCAATCATACCAGGTGCATCTGTTGTTCCCCAGCAGAGTTATATTCCCCAGTAGGGTGTTCCTTGAACAAGGTGTTGGGTTAAGTTCCCAATTTCCCAGCCGAATCGACTTCATCGGCCCAACATTTATTTTACTGGAATGATTCTGTAGCACCTGGCTATCCCCAGCGGAGTTGGCATTATTTTCAGCATTTATTTTGCTGAAGCAGCTCCTGCGCCCAGCAGTTCGAGTCTGCATTCGCATCAGCATATAGTGTCATACTTGCACTAACCAAATAAATGTGTAGCATTCCCATGTCGAAGGGAGCATTGCATCGTTGCCGAACATATGCATTTGTGAAACATAAACTAGGTTGGCTAACCGTCTGTTTCAAGTATTGTTCCTCTTGCAGGTAGAGAGAGCCCTTGCTCAAGAATCAATAAACATTCAGGATCTCGACGCGAGACATTCGACAAAGCAGCTTTGGCGCTATTCCCCACAGAGTCAGCAGGATAAGCTTCCCCTTTTCCCCAAGCAGAACTATTGGTCATCAAAGGATTCATGAATCAGAATTTCAGAGGCTACCGCCAGTTGTCAGAACAGGTGTCCGTTAGTTTGGTTTCTAAATATCCCCAGTAGAGTCAGCTTTGAAGTTTCTATAACGTCAGTGATGAGAAGTTTGCGGACTAATGGAAGGATGAGTCCTAACGTGGACAATTTTATTGACGGGATTTCTTTGCGCTAGAGACGATTGTTGGAGTATGGAGTCCTGACGTGGACATTTCCTCAAGTTGACGATGTGTGTTAGTCCTAACGGGGACAGGATCGAGTTCTCGGTATTGATTGGGTGTGGAGTCCTGACATGGGCGAACGTTGGTTGTTCTTCGTGTTGATATCCTAACATGGACAAATTTGTCCTTCGTCGTGTTGTTGGCAAAGTATGAGTCCTGGCATGGACAAAGTCTTATTTCCCCAGCAAGTCGAAGACGCGCGAGTCCTGATGTGGACAGGTTCTATTATTTCATCAGATGAAGATTGAGTCCTTACGCGGACATATCAAGATGCATTCCTTACGTGGAAAGTGTAGTCCTGACATGGACAGATTCAGAAAAGAGATTGTGATTCCTAACGTGGAAAGGTGGGTCCTTACGCGGACGGAGTTGTATTCCTTACGTGGAAAGATAGCATTCCTGACGTGGAACGATGGAGTCCTTACGTGGACAAATCGAGAAGAGAGTTATTCCTCACGTGGAAAGGTGGGTCCTAACATGGACGATGTAGTCCTAACGTGGACAAGTTTGATTCCTTACGTGGAATGAAGATGCATTCTTCACATGGAAAGAAGGGGGTCCTCAAGTGGACAGATCAAGATAAGATTGTGATTCCTTACGTAGAATGAAGGTTGGAATCCTTACGTGGTTAGATGAAGATGTTTTCCTTACGTGGAAAGAAATTGATTCCTTACGTGGAGAGAAGTTTATTCCTCACGTGGAAAGGCGAGTCCTGACGTGGGCGATGTATTAATGGCATGAAAAAGTTTAGTCCTGACGTAGACAGATTCAGATCAAGTTTGATTCCTAACGTGGAAAGATGGTGAATCCTAACATGGACGGTGTTATTCCTAAACGTGGAAAAGTTTACTCCTAACGTGGACGATTTATTTCTGACGAGAGGGCAGACGAGCCATCCCCGACAAAGTTGTTGAAGTTTCTCGAATTGACGAAGCAGGCGTCTTAACGTGGACAATGTTCTATCTCTGCGATGATAAAATCTTTTTCAAGAATCCCCGGCACGGTCGTACGAGATCAGTGGGTTACTATAACAGTCAGATTCAGCTGATGAATGTCGTCCCCCAAGCAGGAGCACAGTTTATTTCTGCGGTTGGCAAATTTCTGGTTCCACTGGTATTCAACCGTCTCGCACCGCGAATGTCTGAAGGCTCCGGGCCCTTCACCCAATCGGGTCCAAGTCGCTTGAATAGGGGCAGCTGTTGCACCCTAAAATTTGCTCAACCTTAGTCACTTGGTTTATGCTTCAATATCATTAGCATTTGCATATAGAGTCATGTACATAGCCTAACCATCTGCATAGCATAAGCATAGCAAGTCATCCAACAGGGGACCAATCATTATTATCATCTCTATAGACCTATCAAGAGGTTGTTATCCTAATTCAATTTCATTCAAGTCATCAGAAAAGAATTTGGAAGCAGAGAGTCCATCAGGTCAAGCTTTGAGTCTATCTCCTATCTGAGGGGATCTGAGGATCAACAAGGGAGTTGTGAGCTGTGAATTGAAGGAATGGGGAGTATCTAGACATCTTGGAGGACTTAGAAAGTCATTTGGAGAAGAAAACAAGTCATTGATGTAGTCACAAGAGTTGTGGAGGAAGACAGTCAACTAGGGTTTCATCTGGGTCAACCCTGGGTCAACCCTAGGTCAAAGGATTGTTGGAAAGGCATTAAGGGCTATTGAAGAGATGTGGGGTTCATTATTTGACATGGAGAATAAGGATATGTTGTTATGCTAAGAAGAAATCAAGAGAAATCAAGGAGAAGAGGAGTTTCTAAATTAGGGTTTCTGTGTAAAATTCCCTAGTTTAGGACAAACTTCCAAGCAAGATAAGTCAAAATGCAAGCTTCAAATGGATCCTTGGCCAACATGAAACTTGTATAGGATCTCAAGACCTTTAATTTGAGTTGTGGAAGACATCAAGGAGATTTATAGAACTCAAGTTATGGTCCTTGCAAGTTACAGGTCATCTGAGGTATCTGAAATTTTGTCTGTGAAAATGACTTGACTTCCAAGCAATTTTTACCCCTCAAGGAAATTTCAAATGAATTTCTGGTCAACATAAGAATTGTTCCTCATTGTCTTAGCTTTCTATAATGGTATGGTATGCCTTCATATGATTTGGGGAACTCTACTTATGGTCTTGGCAAGAAAAGGGTATTTTGGTCATTTGTGAATTACAGGTCATTTTAACCTATGCCCAAAACTCATACAAGGGAGCTTCAAATGGAAACCTTTACAACATCAAACTTGTTCCAAATGACATTTTGAGTCTATAAAAGTGACCATGAGAGATTGGAAAGATTCATAGCACAAGGTTTCAAAATTGTTGGATTTAATGAATAAAAATGGCCTTAAAAATGAGATTTTTCATATCTTGGCCAAATGAAGCAAAATTATAGGTCATTTTGAATGGAAAGATCATTTTAAAGACATTGGCTAAAGTGGAATTTTGAGCTTAGTTCATATTTTGTGAGTTATCCATGGTTGCTTGTAATGGAAGAAACATAAACCAAATTCAAGGGAAAGAATGCAAGGGAAATTTCTCCAAGGTTCTAGGAGTTTCTAAACTCATGTATATATTGATATGAAGAGCTTCATGCCATGGTTGGTGACTTCATTTGTTCAAAACCCCAAGTTTGACACACTTTCTCATTTTTGCATAAGCTTCACAAACTCTCCATAATCTCCATCAATTCTCATTGTTCTTGATTGAATCTTCATCATCATCATCCCTAGATCAGAATTCCATCAAAGGTGTGGTAAATTGAAGCAAGGATCATGCTATTCATCATCATCATCCAAGGAGCATCAATCTTGGAAGTGAGTGATTCAAGGCCTTGGAACCATACTTGTTGCATACAGAAGTAATCACCAAGCTTGTTGATCACTTTCCAGTCATCACAAGCATCTGATTCAGAGATCTTAGCACCTGTATCAAGAAATTGCACCAGGTTTATTTTCTCTTCGTATGGCATGAATTAGTTAGAATTTTAGGGTTTGGATAGTGTAGACTGGTTAAGATAGGATAGAGGATTGATTGTGATGATTTTGGAGGAGTTTCATGAGGTTTGAGCATGAGGTACCCAATCTGGTAGAGCTTGTAATTACTAGGTTAAGGCACAAAAATGTTATTGGATTAGCATGTTGTGATCAGTGCAAGCTGTAGATAAGTGTAGGACACAGTTTGGAGAGAATTGAAGCAATGAATATCAGGTGTTCATGGTGGACCATAACTGTTATCTTCATCGAATTGATTAATTGCTTGAGTTTTAGGAAGATTTATGGTCATGGCTGTGTAGAGGGATTGTTGTAGACCAATTTTGCTTTTTGTATCGTGTGAATCCATGGAGGTATGAGGGAGAACAGAGTGGGGCAAGATCGTGCATGGTTAGGGTTTTCTAAAACCCTAGGGCTGCTCAAGGTTGAAGATGACGGTTGGACCACACGATGAGGGTTTGACCTTTGACTGGAGCTCTAATCCAACGGACCATGTTCAAACTGAAAGCGGAGGGAAGACTTGGGAGTGAAACGCTCCGTTTCACTTAAGTCTCTGAGTGGGCTTTATAATTCATTGCTAATAGCACCCCTCCCAGCGCAGGCCCATTGTGTTTTAACTAGGAACGTTGCTATCTGCACCGTTTTGGGATTTTTGTTTTTTGTTGGAGTTCTGAAGCGCGTATGGGCCTTGCTCAATTGATGTTCGCACCCCCATTTCTCAGCCCACCTGAAGAAACAACTGAAGCGAGCTGCTATTCTCACCCCTCCCATTTATTCCTTTATATTTCTTTTATTTTATTTACATTTTTCATGCATTTTCTAAAAATCACATAAAATTGAAAAATCACTATTTTTTGATAATTCTTTTTGCATCATTTTATCTAAAGAGTCAAGAAAATTATAAAAAATAAAAATTGCATTTTATATTTTATTTGATATTTTTTCCATATTTCCCAAATAACTAGCATTTTAAATAGTTTCATTTCATACATAAATTTGTTAATTTTTGTTCTATTAATTGCCTTAATGTTTTTTGTCCATTCTTTTTAGGTTGTTTAGTTTAGATACTCAACTTGTGAATACAATTTAATTCATTTTTTTAGAAATTAATTTTAGGTGTTTAGTTTAGGTGAGAACAACATGAACAAACTAGGGTTTTAAGTGACAACTTAGGAGAGTTAATTCATTTCCCTTAAGACTTAGGGATTAAATAGTTTAGCTATGGGATTATAGGGGCTATGGGTAGTTATTAGATCCCCTTAGAAAAGTCAGGATTTCCCTACTGCTATTAATATACTGTCTGTGTTTGATTGATTGGTGTGGTGTGCCCTCTGGGGATGATTGCTTGCTTGCTTGGGTATTGGGACTGTCTGGGGACTGGGGAAGTTGAGGACTGAGGAGGATGACGCCATTGGAGATCCAGAGCATGAAGACCAACTTCCAGAGTTGGAGAGGAGATTTTTTTTGCCATCAGCTGTTGAGGAGATTAGGGTTTAGGAGCTAGGCATAGCTCTAGATTAGAAAGCTTGATTCTCAAACATGGAAGGTTTTGACTGCCTCCATTCCTCTCTGTGATACAGAGTCTCTCTAAGAAACTCACCCCCTTCCTTTGGAAGGCTTGGTGCTACCGTCTAAGGGATAGAACTCTTGAGAGAAAATATCTTATGTGTTAGTAGCAGTTGGTTTGCCACCATTGGTGGTCAACTAGTTGCTTAACACCCAATTCACTCTTATGATTGATCCCTCAGCTTGGAGGATAGGACTTGAAGAAAAGCCATTGTAGACTGAAGATTGACAACCGGAGCCCTTGCCTGAAGACTGTGAAGATAGAGACTGCTGCTGACTGAAGCTTGTAGTTGATTGGAGATGACTTGAAGATGGATATTGATGCAGAGCTGCTGTGGCTGTTTATTTTTGTTGTATTTCATTTCTTGATGTATTGATTAGTTTTCCTGACTGTATTGTTTGCTGCTTACCCTGTTGGGTTGAAAGTGAAGCCTGTTCACTCTTGCCTATTGTTTTCTAGGTTCGAGGTTGAGTGGGACTCCCTTGCCTCGCTTGTATTGTTGCATTCATGCATTTTACTGTTTTACTGTATATATCTGATATTGTTTCTATTTTCCATCTATTCCCTTAGGATCTCTGTTTCTCTCTGCGCAAGAGAGGAGCATGATAGACACTAGGTCTTAACCCATGCATGACAACATTAGGATAGTTTGATTCCCTTCGCAACCGTAGGTTAGAGTTCTGTCTCTTCTTCTTAAAACAAACAGAAAAATACCATAAAGATTTCAAACACAATAAAAGACACTTCTTCCGTAAAAGAATGTGAACTCATCAAGACGTCATTTTTGTCCGCTTGGACTGTTAATCAGAAAAACCTTTTTCAGAAGGAATAAAATCAATCAAGACAAATCTGTGTCTTCCGTGGCCCGAACTACGTTTGCTCTGATCTTTCATGTTGTATGAAAGTACGTAGGCATAGGATACGATATCCTAGCGAGCAACCTTCCCCTCCTTTCCCGTAGGTAGGCGAACTACGTTGACTCTGATTTCTCGTTCCAGACGGGAATACGTAGGCATAAAGTGCGATACTTTGCCGAGTCATTTTATTTTCATTTTCTTTTCTTTGAACCCCTGAACCTTTAGTTTAGATAGAATAACAATCCATACCCGAAAACAAGCGTGGATCCCGTCGAGTACGACGGACGTGAGGGGTGCTAATACCTTCCCCTTGCGTAACCGACTCCCGAATCCAGGTTTTGGTTGCGACGACCATACCTTTCCCATGTTGTGCGAGGTTTACTATGAGCGTTTCCTTTCCCTCCCGTGGGATAAATAACGCACGGTGGCGACTCTTCTGTTCAGCCGGCACCGATTTTCGCAGTAGCGACATGAACAACCAAGTTATAGGGAGCAGAGAGGTATAGCTAGTAACCGCGGTATCAGCATACATTTCTCTCGAAGTGACAGTTCTCGTTCAGTAACTAAGACTTAAAAAGAAGTGCATCGGTTCTAAAAGTGGCTTACCGATTATTAATGCATAGCAGCCAGGAACATTGAAGCAAAGGCGATAATTGTTAAATAACCCTCATTGCTGTGTTGAGATCCACCCTGGCGTGACTCCTCAGAATGGTGACCAAAAAATGATGAATGAAAATGGAGGATAGTTGCATAATTTCTCATCAGAACCATTCCAACAGCCTGAAAACCAAGCCAACAACATACACAATTAATTATTATGAACGAAGAAGAAAATATGAGTATCAACCGTCAAATCATTTTTTAAACCAATATTATGAAAGAGGAGTTGCCGTTAAAGTGGAGCTGAACTTACAGCCAGAGCGTATTGTCATACCCTAAATTTGCCCGCTAGCTTTTGTAAATATTTCCTTATTTTCTATTTTTTCATTTCTCACTTAATTTCATGCCGTTTAGACACGTGTCCGCCCCGATTGAGCGTTTTTCAAATCTCGACTTTTTTGCCCAATAAAAGGGTGACACATGGCCTAAGGGTATTATCGTAATTTCAATTCTTTGTTTATTTTCTCATTTTTCTTTTCAAATATTTATTTTCTGTATATATTTTTGTTTTAACTTTTTTAATTTAATTAAGTTTAGAATATTTTTTTAATTATTAGTTTATATAATGTTTTTTTATTAATTGTTTTTCTAATATTGGTAGAAATAGATTGCTAATTAGTATTAATCATTTTTTATTATTGTTAATTTTATTTATTAGTAGATTTATTCAGATTATTTATTAATTAAAATTTTAGTTTATTTAGAGTTAATTAGTTTAATTCATATTTAAGTTAGTTATTTTTATAATATTAATTGAATTAGTCATTAGATTTAATTAATTTGCTTTAATTATCATTAGTTTATCATTAATTAATATAATCAGTCATTAACTCCCTCCAGCTGCCACGTGGCAACCCTATATAGGAGAGTGCCCTATTCACTTCCTTCTTCCCTCAGCAGCCACAACCTTAAACATCAGCCTCCAAACCCTAAATTCCAAGGACACAACCCTAGCCGCTACCTCCTTGATCCTTCCGAAAAATCATCACCATCTTCAAATTCTTTCTTCAGCAAACCATTTCCTCTCCTTCACCAAAACTCTCTTCCTCCCTATTTTCGTTTTCTTCAAACACACAAACATAGCCAACAAAATCAATAAACCCACACACAAATCAAACCAGAAATGATGAGATGAGGGAGAAAGAACCGAAAAATTCTGCAAAATCCCCTTTCCTTTAACAATGAACCAAAACCCCTAATCTCCACTACCCTTATTTTCCAGAAATCTTCCACCTCCTTCAAACTTTCCTCAATTTTCTCATTCTTAAATCCATCCTAATCAACAACATCAACCATCCAGCAAGAATCAGAACTCCTTCCTTACCAACAACCATCTGCAAATCAAACTCTAACAAATCACCAACTTTCGAAACCGTGAAGATAACACGTCCCCAACGTCAACCTTCAAACTCTTCCGTTTTATAATCCCAAACCAACCATCGACATCGCTTCCTTCAAACAATCCAAACCAAAACACACCCAGAATCTTCAACAAACGTCAAACCCCAATCGCACAGAAGCTGGAACAGAGTGAATGGAGAAGTGATTTTATGAAGGATCTGGAGAAAGAGTTTTCAAAGATTAGAGAGGGTGAATTTGCGGAGGTGATTGTGAACAGGAAGAATAGGTGTTGACCGTGCGTGTGAAGAAAAGGATTTTGATTTTGTTTTTTTATTTTTATTTTTCTGTCATTATTCTTTTTGCTGTTGGTTGTTGACGGGCCTAAGGCCCGAATCCCTTGATCTGACTTACCACCCCCTTCTAATTTCATCCTTTTTTTTCCTTATATTATTTGTACATATTATTAGTAAATAATTATATACTGTTTTATATAAGATTTTTTTTAGTTTTAAATGAGCTGTTATTATTATTATTAATTATATTTTGTTTTAGTTTTCTTTATGTATATTATTATTATTATTATTACTATTTTGTAAACATATTATTTCATATTATGTAAATATCATTTAACTTATAACTTTGTAAATATTATATAAAGCATTTTTGTTATTTCATAAATATTGTATATTGTGGATTTTATTTTTGTAAATATATTTTATGTATTTTATATATTTCTAAATTTTCTTTAAATTATGTAAATACTATTATTATTTTTGTAAATATATTCTATTTATATTATATTTCTCTAGAGCTTTTTTATATTTAGAACTTTAGATTTATTTTCTATTAGAGTTTATATTATTTTATATTATAGTTGTATATTTAGAAGTTCATATATTTTCTCTTTAGAAATTAATCTTATTTTTCATTTGTTACTGAACTTTTTATGTCATTTCATCTGTTTTGGTCGATGACTACAATTCCCTCGATTCTCTGTCAATTTGTTGACGAGAAATATTGGATCTGAGACCACCCATTTTCTCTTCATTTCTTGTCCCGTTTCAATTCATCGATGCTATCAAACCTTCCTAAAATCAATCATCTTTGTATTGAACTAAAAGAGGGGATTAAATGTAGACTTTCTTCCTCTCCGAGTGTCGAGATTCTCACCGTAGTGTGGGTGGTTTAGACACTCATCTTTCAATACGAAGATGTCTTTCTTTCCATTTCTCTCTGTTGCACCCCAAAATTTGACCAACATTTCTTTACCTAGCTTGTGGTTCATCTCATTCACATTAGCATTATCACTTGCATTTCATTGACATGTGTGCAGGAGATCAAGAGGTATGATTACCAATCAAGAGAAACACAAGACTTTGAAGCTAGCCAAGAAGGGTTGATTTCTTTGTCAGAGAAGTTAAGAGATCCTCAGAGAGATTGGTTAAAACCAAGGTTGTGTGCCTCCTAACTTGAGAGTTGTGGGAGCTCCTCAGATGATTCTGAAGCTACAAGAATGTGGACTTGAAGCCTTGAGAGAGCTTATGAGATGTCTTGAAAGCCATCATGAAGCCTAGAAAGGTCATTGTGCAAGATTAAAGAGACCCAGCCATGAGTGGTGTAATTAGGGTTTGACTGAGTCAATCCTAGGTCAACTGATGATTTGGAGAGGGTTGAGACCTAATTCAAGAGCCATGTGATCATGGATTGATGCATTGAGATGCTACAAGGATGATTCCAAGATCAACTCATCATGATTGAGGTGTTTGAGAAGTTTCAAGCTAGGGTTTCTAAGGCTTGACAGTGTAAAATCCCCTAGATTGACCCCTATCTTCAAGGCAGTTTAGCTCAAGATGTGATTGTCATCTCATCTTACCCCCAACATGAATGTTGTAGAGCTTGTTCTTAGCTTTAATTTGAGTACTAGAAGTCCTTGATAGGATTTGTAGAGCTCAAGTTATGACTTTGACAAGTTACAGGTCATCTGAGGTATGTGAATCTGGGGCCTTGAAAGTCACCCAACTTGCATCAAACTTTTGCCCAAGAAGGATGATTGCTATGAACTTTTGGTCAACATTAATGTTGTTCCTTATCTTCTTAGATTTATAGAGAGTACTAGAAGTCCTTGATAGGATTTGTAGAACTCAAGTTATGGCTGTGACAAGTCAAGGGCATTTTGGTCATTTGGAGATTATAGGTCATTTCAAGCATAAGGCTATAACTCCTATTTCCAAGCTTCAAATGGAAAAATCTTCAACATTAAACTTGCTTAAAATGATGTTTTAAGGCTAGTAAGGAGGTCATGAGATGTTGAAAAGGCTTGTAGCTCAAAATGGTAAAAATGACCTAAAATGGAGGCATAAGTTAAATAAGTCAAAGTTGGAAATTGAAATTTCCAAGCTACACATCCAAACCATGGCATGTAATAGGTCATTTTGACTCTAAAAAACATTTCAGAAACAATGGTTCAGCCACATTTTTGATTTGAGGTTTAGATCATGGACTTGCTTTGGAGAATGGTTACTTGCATATTAAGGTACATATGCAAAACACAAGGAAACTCAATACACAAGCTAGTAAAGTATCCCAACATGTCATGTATCTCATCCAAGGAGATTTTCAAGTCAGAAAAAGCTGCTGCAAGAGGCATAGCACAAGATGGCATGTGAGATAGATTGAAATCAAAAACTCATGACATGAGAATCTCAAATTCTCATTGGATGATTCCAGAAAGTTCTGGATGGTTTAGAACCATCCTATATATGGATTAGAACTTGCTCAAATGCAAGGTTGGTGAGAGATTAGAGAGGAGAGTGAGATAGCCATTTCAATTTCTTCCATTGCAAGTTGAAATCAATTTCTACATTCCACACCATTTCCATTGATTCTTTCAATCCTAACACCTTCCATTGATCATACTGAATGTGTGCATACCAAATTGAGGGCAAGATCGTGTGAGATTGGAGAGATAGCATTTGGATTTTGGGAGCTGCAAGTCACAATCGGATTTGGAGATTCAAGCTTCTTGGATCAAATCTCTTGCAAACAGAAGCTTTAACATCAATCAAGGAGTGTTTCTGAAGAGTTTGAGAGGTTGAACTGAAGATTTGACCTATCTGATATTCAAGATTTGACAGGTTTGCAACTTTTCTTCTACACCCTAATTTAAGCATAATTAGTTAGATTTGTTAGGTTAGAATGGTTAGAGACCAGTAGGAGATGGATTCTGGAAAGTTTGAGAGCATTTGGTGAAGTTCAAGATAGAGACACCATTTCTGTTTACCACCATAACTTGCTGAATCTTGAGAGATAATCGTGGTATGATAGCAAGAATCGACCAGTGTAGCATGAGGAAGAGATTGATCACTTTAATTTCAAGAATGGTTATAGTTGAAGTTTGAGCATAGTTTTGATTCATTATCGGGTTTAGGGATTGAGGATGATTCTTTAAATTCTAAGGTGATGATCATAATCAGCATGGAATTTAGAATAGATTAGGGTTTTGAACCATGGATTTTGGTTGAGAATTGAGGTGATACGATTGTGGTGAAGACTCACTATGAAGCTCTGTTTCCATGGCTTCTTCATTTCAAACCCTGGTTGAAGGAAGAAGACAACTCCATGGCCGTTGGATGGAGAGTAGACCATTGACTGGGGATCAGATCCAAAGGCTGGGATTTAATTTTGCGTGTGAAGAGGGAAGTCTGAGGACGACCAAAACGCGGCGTTTCATTAATTGGGGTATTGGGCTTTGTGGCTATACACACCCCTTCCATGGCCCAGTGGTGATTTGAACTGATTTTCGTTACTTATTGCACCGCGTTTTTTCCTTTTTATTTATATTTTTTGAGTGGTTTTCTGATTAAATAATTGGGCCTAGCGCTTTGCTTTATGTACCCCCCATTTAGAGCCCATCTGGATAATGAATTGTATGGCATTGCTATCTGCACCAAACATTTACCATTTTATTTTCTTTTTCTCCATTTTTCTTTAATCTTTGAAAAATCATATTATATAGAAAATTAATGATTTTTGCATGGGGATTTTTTCTCCTATTTCATGTTAATGTCTCTAAAATTATAAAATCAAAATATTTGCATTTCATGCATTTTTAATATTTTTTGTGTATTTTCCCTTTTAATAGCTTTTTAATTCATTTTATGTTGATGCATAGATTTGTAGAATTTTGTTTAGCTAGTTCCCTTTGAATTTTTAGGCCATTCTTTTTAGGATAGTTAGATTAGGACTTTAGCTCCCCTCTGGATTTATTCCATAATTTTGTGATTAATTTTTTATTAGCTTTGATTAGATGACTTTAGGTTGTGTAGATTTAGGTCAATCCTTAACATAGGTCCACAATAACACTAGAATTTTGGGTTTCTAGGTCAAGTTAGATATTGGGACATATAGGGTATTAAGGGTAGGTATATAGGATCCCCTAGAAATTATATTAGATTTTAATATAATAGTATACTATTTTTAATTGATTTTTGTAGTTGATTGTTGTTTGTGTTGCCCTTGTGGGCTTGTATTTTGTTTTGCCTTGCTTTGTGGGTTTTTGCTTGGCTTGGTGGGCTTGGTCTTGCTTTGTGGAGCATGGAGAAGCATAGTGGAAGACTTGAAGATTGAAGAAGGAGCTTGAGAAGGCTTGTTTGTTTTGTTGTTGTTTTAGGGTTAGGAATTAAGTAGAGCTTAGACCTAGTTGATTCCTTTCTTAAACATGGATGGTATCTTTCACCTCCATTCTTCCCCATGATTCAAGGTCCTTCCATGGTATTCACCTCCTCCTTTGGAGGGATAAGTGATGGTACCTAGGAAGTAGAACCTCTGAGGGAACCATTCTTTTGATGTTAAACCCTTATAGGTCACTTTTGGTGGTCAATAAGCAGTTTAATATCCTAGCTTATCCAGTTAAGTGATTTCTTCTGGTTTGAGTATCTTGAGAGATGATGGGCTTGAGTGTGAAGATGAAGGCTTCATTGAAGAGTATGGAAGAGGATGATTCCCTGAGCATTGCCATTGTAGCTGAAGCTTGAAGAGCATGAAGAACAAGTTGATACTTGAAGACCCAATGAAGATCCAATTGAGATTGACTGAAGAGCTGAAGCTTGAAGAACAAAGGATAAGTTGATACTTACTTTGAAGCTTGGAGATCCTGAAGGAATCAAGTTGATACTTGTGGTTAAGAATGAAGCCTGAAGGTGGAACTGACTGAGGAGCTGAAGCTTAGAGAAGAGAGAATAGGTTGAAACTTATGTTGAAGGGTTGAAACCTGGAGAAGCAAATTGATATTTGTCAAGAGTGATGGAGGTCTGAAGACTGAGTTGCTGCCAGAAGAGCTGAGGCTTGGAGTTGGAAGAGAGAGGAGTTGATCTGCTTTCTTGTTTGTTTTCTTTTTTGTATTGATGTGCCTTGTTTGACTTGCTTGATGCATTAGAATAAGTTCATATCTAGACTTTAATCTAGGAGCATGATTGCACTAGAGGTTGAGTTGCTCCCTCTGCTTGTATCGTTACTGTGTGGCTTTGCTTGTGGGTATTCGGTAGAGCCCTGCTCCCTTGCCCATGTGGTTTATTCTGCTTGATAGCATATTTTATTTTTATCTGTATGATTGCAGTTTACTGTATTTTGCTTGATAGCATGTTGTTTTACTTTTCAGTATGATTACTGTTATTCATTCTGGCTTGAGGTTGAGATGAGCTTGTGGAGGCTACTTCCCCACACACATTTCCTCCCTCACTTGCATTGCATGCATTTTACAGTCGTTTACTGTATTAGTGTTTACTGTTTAAGCTGATGCTTTATCTGTTTCTGTTTATCATTGACATGATCCCTTAGGACTCTCATTTCCTTTGATAAGGAAATGATGATAGAACTTTAGGTTGAAACCTATGCATGATAACTTCTAGGAGTTCCATGTTTCGAACTTCAACTATAGGATGAATCCTTGGCATGACAACATTAGGACTTGATAGTCTCCCGTTAGTTGAGTCTGTTCTCTTCTCATCTCAAAACAGCTTAAGATACAGTAATCATGAATGATTTCTTTCGTATGTTACGAGCCTTAAGCTATCTGAGAAAGGATTGTTGGAGAGTTTCTTTTCAACAGTATGGATGTTTAGTATGGCACCCTTTGGGTGACATGCGACGCATTCACTCTCAGGTCATAGTCTTTAGTGCGATTGAAATTACAAACACAATAAAAAACACTTCTTCCGTAAAAGACAGAAAACAAACTTCAAACCTTTTTGCCCCGTGGGCCCATAAGTCAAAAGAAGCTTTTCTGAAGAAAAGAGTGTCGTTAAACTTCAGCGCCACCGCAAACAGGCTTTGTCCCTAACTGCTGGAACTGCTGTTTAACCCTACTCGCTAAAACAGATGAATCTGAATCCCCGTAATCCGTAGTATCCCGAACTACGTAAGTTCTGATCTCTCATACCCGTTGAGAGTACGTAGGCACAATACTGATGTATTGGCGAGCCACCTTCCCTGTAACCTGTAGTTAGTCGAACTACGTTGACTCTGATTTCTCATTCTCTGATGAGAATACGTAGGCATAAAGCGCGACGCTTTGCTGAGTCATTTTATTTTCTGTTTAAGCCAGCCTTGATAGGTAGATAGATAAACCAACTCGTCCAGTAAACACAACAAGCATGGATCCCGTCGAGTACGACGGACTTGAGGGGTGCTAATACCTTCCCCTTGCGTAACCGACTCCCGAACCCAGACAATGGTTGCGACGACCTTGTCTTATACCTTTTCGTCAGGTTTCTCCGATCGTTTCCTTTCCCGTTCTGAGGGATAAATAACGAAAGGTGGCGACTCTTCTGTTTTTCCGGAACCTTATTTTCGCGGAAGCGATAGCTGGCGACTCTGCTGGGGATCGAACCCAGAATCTCTGGTTCCCCGGTTCCCTATGCGAGTCAATCCTAGCGCTTGTATGATCACTTGTTAGGTTGTGTTTATTTATCGCATTTTTATTTCCCGCACTTTATTTCCAGTATGATATGATTATCTGTGCTGTTGTGGGAGGGGCATTCTGATGAGTGAGAAGCCAGACCCAGGCTTGAGTGAACATAGCATTAGTTGTGGAAATTAGTGGGCGCGTGCTTGCTTTGCAGGCACTAGTGTCTCATGAAATCCACGCTCATACGAGGTTCTCCCGGTTGGCTTCTCTTTCAACCCTTTGGGTTGAGACGGTTGTTGGTTTGGAGGATTGTCGACTCTGAGGACCGATCATTTGTGATTCCGCCGAGTGAGGCCGCTTCATGAGCTGGTGATGCCACACCTTCTGGGTATCGTATCACCTCTCTTGAATGTCTGTGACGCTGATGAACACATAGGATGCCGAACTTGAGTCAGTTTAGGTCCATACCTGTGAGCAGGGTTGGGTTTATTGCAGGAAACTTTGACCTTCAGACCACCTGGTTTTCTTGATAGTGGATCAGTTTTGTTGGGATCTGAGGTTCTCATCTGCAGATATATGATTGTTCTTGACAGAGCAGGTTTTTGATTGGGATCAGAGGATCTTATCATCAGATGTGTATTTGTTCTTGACAGAGCAGGTTTATGACTGGGGTCTAAGGATCTCATTATCAGATGTGTGTTCTTGATAGAGCAGAGTTTTGGTCATCAGTTGTTTGTTCTTGACAGAGCAATTTTTGGTCCTGTATCAAAGGTCCTTATTATCAGATGTGTGTTCTTGACAGAGCAGTTTTTGGGTCCTGTATCAGAGGTCCTTATTATCAGACATTTGTTCTTGACAGAGCAGAATTATGGTGTTGCACCCCAAAATTTGCCCTCACAATACAAGACTTTGTGTTCCAAGAAGGTTCACAAGGTTCACAAGTTCTCCAACAACTTGCATAACCTTTCATGAAGTTCATAAAGTCCACAAGCTACTTTATGAAGGTTCACAAGGTTCACAAGTCCCACAGTGCTTTCAATACCTTTCATGAGGTTCATGAAGTCCATAGGTTGCTTCTTGAAGGTTCACAAGGTTCACAAACTTCTCAACATCTACAAGACCTTTCATGAGGTTCATGAAGTCCATAGGCTGCTTCTTGAAGGTTCACAAGGTTCACAAGATCCATAATGATTACAAAGCTTCCCTGAGGGTCATGAGGTCTACAAAGCCACTTCATGATGTTCACAAGGTTCACAAGCTTCACAATACCTCCCATGAGTATCACAAGATATCTTATGAAGATTCACAAGGTTCACAAAATTCACAATTGGTCAGAAGAGTTGACAATTCCCTCAGACAATGCACCTCCTAAGCAGTGCATCCAAAACTAGGGTTTTTGACTTTAATCAGGCTAAATGGACTTCCAAGACTTCAAGTGAGCTTCATAACATCTTATATGTGTATAAGAACCCCCATGTCAAGTTTCAAGGCTTTTCTCAAAAGTTTGCTCAGTCAGATGATCAGACAAGTCAAAAGCAGTCAATGCAGTTAAAAAGTCAAACTGAGGTCAACTGTGGTCAAACCAAAGTCAAACTTCATGATTTTTTTTGCCAACATCAAAGAGAGGTTGGATTTGGTCCCAGGGGTATTTTGGTCATTTTACACAAATTCTACCAATTCCTTGAAGACGGGCTGTTATTAAAATTCTGAGGCATTTGATGCGTTATGGTTTTGAGGCATTTATCAATCACCAGTTCTGATCATATTGAGATTTGGCATTTGGTCAGTGGAGTTTAATTACGATTAGTTTTGCTGTTGATGCTGAAAATGTTGTGACCATGGTGCCCATATGAGTTTGGTTATGAAACAATTGGTTAACATTTTAATCGGATGATGAGATTAGGATTACAAATACCACTTGGAAATATTTATGTTTTATGCCTATGTTAATGAATTAAATACTTGTGGATTTATTCACATTTGTTTATATTTTTTAACTAAGAATAGAATATAAATGAATTCAAAACTTTGAGAATTTTATTTCATAAATAATGCTATCATACAAGAATGGGGATGTTGCTTCATATTTTACAAAGTACTGTTACAAGGAAGTACATTAAAATTCTCAAATCCTAAGGGATTACATTAAAGCATCTATCCTAAATCCTAAAAGTATCTAAAGGTCTTCATGTTCGTATTTGAACTTCTCCATGAATCCTCAGCTAACCTGCACATCAAAAGAGAACAGACAGTACAGAAAATGTTAGAATTTTTTTGACACTCTCAGAACAATGTCATCATCGAGTGCCGGGAGTGGCACAACCGAAGCTGCGTCCTACCCCCGTTACCGATCCGCGCCATTGGCGTCAGATCAGGTGATCCCTGTTCTTATCATACGGGACAACCGAGAAAGATGAAGAAGTAAAAGAAGTTCGGGCCGATAAATGATTAACTGAAAAGGGTCTATGCCATCATCGAATAAATCCCATTTGGTTTCCAAACTGATACAAGGGTAAAGCAGCACAATCAATTTGGTCATAAACCCGGATGCCGACGGGTATGAGCCACTTTGTGTTCAAAGTTTGTCAACACCTGAAATTCACCAAAACAGCATCAGTACAAAAGTTCATAACAGAACTCAACACCAAAACAGTTCGTAAGTTGCACCTAAATTGCATAAAACAATTCACAGGATGCTCAAATTGAACGAAATTTCAATTCACAAGCCGCTGAACCAGCTCGAAAAATAGAATGGTAAGTACATCAAAGGAATCAATTTCAAAGGCTGTCTAAAAATTACATGCAAATCATTATTCACAACCACAGAACAACAGAACGGTCCCGGAAACAAGTCTAGTTCTTACCACAGAAGAAATACTCAGCAAAATCGAAAAGCATACGGCCAATTCAAAGAACCAGTTCAGCAATGTAAACTATGCTGGATTATTAGAATCAAACCACAGCAGGAAATGCCCAACTCAGTTCGTGCCAGGTCACATTGGAAAATCAAAATGCAAAGCCTAAGGCTTAGTGATGAACATCATAGCCCAAATTCGCAGCCACCTATCAATTCAGGAAAAAAGAGAAGTGAATTTCAGTTCAGACAAAGAAGAATCGAGATGTCAAAGACAGTCGAAGCTGCCTCAAAAAAGGTTTCATGAGCATCATATAAACTCATTAAGTTTCATGTTCGACAAACAACAAAACAAGCCAACAGCGGGTAGCAGAAAGTCCGCCGCGCATCAGAGAGTTTAATCCCAGTGAATCTATATAAAAAAAAAGACAAATCAGTTCATCATAAGCAATTCACTAAAAGCCACAGAAATAAAGGAATCAACATGGATTCAGCCCTCAGTTTAACCATCATTGGGCGTGAGAATTCGAGTGGCTGGGAGAGCCACGGCCGAAGCCGTTACCAACTCCCTACCGAACGTCGAACTACAAGCATTGGTAATTTCGTGCAAGCTATCAACTCAAAATATCAGCTCAGACCCAAAGGTCATCATCGCTAAGGCAACGCAACCAAAACCAAATGGCAATAGCATCCCTCAAAGGTTCAGACCAATGGTCATCATCACCATATGACCATTCTCGGTAGCATTGATCCGTCAGTAACCACACCATCAGTTGCCCTCTGAAAGAAGAAAAAAAGAGTCAGTGAATTTGTATCAGGAAAACCAGAAAGTTGAACTGAAACATGATTCAGTTAATCCATCAGTTCACAAATCCAAGTGAACAAGCGTATCAGTTCAAAGAAAAAGCAGACAAAGTTCACAAAGCCATATCAATTCACAAACTGTATCCAAGACCGAAGCAAGTTTGGTTGGACCCAAAATGAATTGAATACGAGCAGGGCTCAAGGATATCCGCACCATGAACCGGTTTGGTCAAAACCACACATGCAAAAATCCAGAAGATATCAAAAGGTGTATCCCAAATCGAATCAGTAAACCATCATAAAACAAAATCCAATCAGTATCAGAAAAGGAAAGATAACATTCACCATATCCAGATCAATGTCAAAGCATATCAGATAGAAGCACAATCAAATCCAATCATCGTAAAAGCGAATCAAATCAAGTCAGATTGGAAAGCAAAATTTCGAATGTGGATCAAATAAAACGTAAACACAAAGCCCAAAAAAGAAATCTAAAAAAGAAAGTATAAAAGAACAATATCACCTTTCAAAGAAAACCCTAGACGGAGAAGGCGAAAACGGCGAGAAGTAGAACACCGAAAACCGTCAAAAAGCGAACTAAACCCCCCTGAAGTACGTCCGCCGGCGCCGTTCACTTAAGATCAGCGAGCAAACAAACTTCGAGGCTCAGAATATCATCATCATCACCCCATAGTCGCCATCGTTTCATTAATCGCTCACATCACAATCAAACGTAAGCACAAGCACTGATTACTCGCACTTTGATGGTTTTGTGTTTAATTTCAGGTTCACAATCAAACGGGAGTGAAAAGAACTCATCAAAGACGAAGAGAGAAGAGCAAGGAAGCGAGACGATGATGGCTGGCGCCGCTAGATGAGAAAAGGATTCGTAAACCCTAGGTTCATGCTGCCTGTGTGTGTTGGGTCGGAAAGCCCCACCGGCCCAACTCACTGATTGTTTTTTTTTGGGCTGTCACTTTATTGGGATTTACATACATTATCTTGTTGCTTTTAAGTGCTAAACCAATTTGCATATTTTTTTTAAAGTAAATAAAATAAGATGTCTTCTTGAATAAACAAACTATATTTTTTAAAAAAATAATAAAATTAAAACTATTTCTAGGTAATTAGGTTAAATTAATTTTTAAAGTTAAAGTTAGAGTTATTTATTAATATCTAAAAACTTTTTTAAAATTGAAATTTTCTATATCATAATATGTATATATAATATATAATCTAATTGTTCTTAAAATAATTTTCTAAAAAAAAAATATAAAACTCTTGTTTTTTTTATTTAAATTTTTATTTGTATAGTTTATATTAATTAAAATAATGTTATGTGATTATTAAAAATAAATTTTTGTATATATAAACCCTAATTCTTACAAACCCTAAAAATTATTTTCTAAAAAAAATAAAACCTAATTTTAATTTTCTAAATAATTCTATGTATATATTTATTATAATTCTTGTAAATTTTTGTAAATAAAATTAAACCTTATGAATACTTAATGTAAAATTTTGTGAATGTGATTATTGATTATTTAAAATTTATTTTCATCATAATGTGTAAATATTTTTCTTAATAATTATTAATATATAATTAGAGATAATTAAATTTTGTAAATGATTAAGAAATTTATAATTATGTTATATTTAGAACTTTATATTATAGTAATTATTTAATCATTTATGTTTCTAAATAAAAATCAAATTTTATGTTTAATCACGTTATTAATTAATTATTATTGCTAATCATATTTTGTTGCTTATTATTATTTTGAAATTTCTATCTTATTATTTTTTCTAACTTCGTCTATTTTTCTAATTATTATTGTTTCAACTAATTATTTTCACTAACTTTATATTTCTACTAACCTTATTTAATTTTTCTTATTATTTACTAACCCCAATATTTTATTTACTTATTTGTTATTTTTTTTATTATATTTATTTTGATTATATTTTACTATTTATTTTATTTATTATAATTTTGTAATTGCCTCTTGGATGTAAATTGTAATTATTTAATTATTATTATCATTATGGTTAGTAATTAGGGAGTGCTAATATGTATGATATTTAAAAAAATAAATTAGATCATTTTAATATAAGATAATTAAATTAAACATTTCACACACGTAAGTCGATTTTAATCGCCGTCTCACTTCCTAAGGATATCCCTCAAGTTGCCTATGAATATTGGTTAAGTGGGGTGTATAAAGCAAGTCCCTCAAAAAGAAAATCATCAAAGTCCCTTATGGTTGCCTTTACGAATCGAGTCCCTTTCGAAAAATGATGATAGTCCCTCCAGTTTACTTATTACACCCCACAATGGCCTTCAAAAATCCAATTGTCCCTCACATGTCCCTTAACATCCAAAGTAAGGACTACCTACTCCATTATAGTAGGGATAGTCTTACTAAGGAAAGGATAAAGAATAAGAAAGACCTTAAAACATTAGGGTAGGCTACTCCTAGATACTTGCTCACTTCAAAACTTTTTCACACTTAAACAAATTTCCAACAAAATTTTCAAACAAGTTTTTTTCACATCCATACACGGATTATTATTAAACTATTCTGAAATTTTTTGCTATTCACACACTACACTTTCAAAACAATTCAAAAGTGAGCTTAAGTACCTAAGAGCCCATGGATAACCATGGATGAAAAGGGTGCTAACACCTTCCCTTTTCATAACCTACCCCCCGGACCCAAAATATTCTCTAAGGTCTTTCCTGTTCTTTTATAACCTTTCCTTATGGATAAAATAAAAGTCGGTGGCGACTCTTGCTATCCGCAACATTGTTTAAAGTCAGTTCTCCCACCGTGTTACAGAACTGGCGACTCTGCTGGGGATTTATTTAAGAGGGGTACCCTTAGGAATTAAGATCACTTTAAATTGTTTGCCTTGTTTGCTTTATTATTATATTGTTGGGGTGCTCTTATGTGTGAAAGGTCCTAACCCGGATCTAGTGTACCTTAGGTAAATGGCAATAGACCAAGGAAACTGTACGACGTATATCGATACGGTTGATCTGGTGGCCATAGTTAGTGCGACTTCTTGGTTGGTGCTTATATTCCTTAAGTCAAGTTGAGGATAATATTGAGGCTGCCATATGTTGTCAATGCACTAACTGACTTTTAGAACCCTAGTTAACTCATCTTGGCCTTTAGAAAGTAGTGAGGTAACCGGCTTTGGTGCAGACTGAAGTTGGTTGACACTCGATACTACGCTCATTGAGATCTTAAACTTGGAGGGTTTTGGTTGGCAAGTAAATTGCCTTCTGAACAACCACCCTTGTGAAGGATCAATGATATTGAGATCCCTTAGAACCTGGTTACTTTTGTAGGACAGGATGAACCATCTAACTTCAGGGGAGGGTACTTGCCTTTGAACCTCATGCAAGCCTTTAAACCTAAGGCTATGGTGTGACTTGTTTGTGTGTGCCACATGTTTGTGATTGAGCATGACATCATGACATCATCATGCATCATAAGCATATCATTTTCCCTAACCATTTCAAGGACCAAAGGATTTATCTTTGTTCTTTGTTGCAGGTCATGGCTTCTGCTCGTAGAAACACCATCAGGATCAACTTTGTAGGGATACCTGCTAAGCTCAAGGAGTTGGTTTCCCTAGTGCCTGATCATTCCCAGTTCAACAAGAGACATGGTCACTTATTGGATCTAGTTACTTCAGGGTTCAGTGAAGACATGATGAGTGTGCTGTTTCAGTTCTTTGACCCTAAGCACCATTGCTTTACATTTCCTGATTATCAGCTGGTTCCAACCATGGAGGAGTTCTCTAAACTTCTGGGTATACCTGTTCTTGATCAGAAGCCATTCACAGGCTTAGAGAAGGAGCTTAAACCAGAAGTTATTGCTGCAGCTCTACATCTGAAGAAGTCTGACATTGTTCTAGAGACGAGAAGTGGAGTTAAAGGTATTCTTGCCAAGGTATTAGTGGATAAAGCTCAAATGTTCTTGAAGGCTATGAGCTACGATGCTTTTGAGGAGATCTTAGCCTTATTGATTTATGGCTTAGTGTTGTTCCCCAATCCTGATCAGTTCATAGACGTTCATGCCATCAACATATTCCTGAGTCACAATCCAGTGCCTACCTTACTTGGAGACATCCTACATTCTCTTCACACCTGTACTACAAGGGCAAGAGGAACTTTGATGTGCTGCATACCTTTACTTTCTAGGTGGTTTATTTCTCACCTTCCTCGCTCAGTAATGAAGAATGAGCAAGGGTTCAGATGGTCCAAGAGGATCATGTCACTTTCTCACTCAGACATCCATTGGTGCTCCAGATCTATGGAGAATGTCACCATCATTGACCGTTGTGGGGAGTTTCCTAATGTGCCACTTCTAGGCATAAGAGGAGGCATCACCTACAACCCATCTCTAGCTTTACGACAGTTTGGTTACGCCCGGAGCGATGGTCCACATGACATGTTGATTCAGGGCATTGTGTTTGATTACGACAACGATCCTCAGGGTTACCGTCAGAGATTCATCCGAGCTTGGGGAAAGGTAAACAGGATTGACAGCAAGACACTGGAGCCTAAGTACACTATTCCTATGGAGGCTTATCTCAGATGGGTACGATCTCGTGCTCAGACACTCATGATGCCATATCCTGCCGTCCTACCAGTTACCATGGAACCTGTTGCTGAAGGAGACACAGCTTATACCATCCTTCACCCAGACATGCCTACTGATATGGAAGACTTGCAGAGATCATGGATCCAACTGAAAGAGCAAAGGGATACTTTCGAGGCTCATTACAAAGCAAGCCAAGCAAGGATCCTAGAGCTAACAAAGCTACTTCATGAGGAACGAAACCTCAACTCATACCTCAACACAAAGAGGAAACGTCCATGGGAGACTTAAAACCCCATCTTTTGTACTTATTTCGTTTTCATTTTTTGTAAGCCTAAAAGGCAAAACAAGTTATTACTAATAAAAAGTTACTTTCTTGTTTGTTTAAGCAAATTTAAATCCTGCGGTCCTTGAAAACATTGCATATGCATTCCCATATCATTGCATCACAGGTTTATAATTGTGCACAGGTTTCTCATCTTCTCGCTGTTTATTTCAGCAATGGCTCTTGAACAATCAGTTAAGGATCTCCAGGCACAGAATGCACAGTTCCAAGAGCTGATCCTGAACCTATCCAAGGGGCAGGATGAATTGAAGACACTGCTGGCCAAGAAGACTAAGAAGGCTAGAAGGTCTGCTGGGTTGCTCAACATGGGAAGAAGGTTCAAAGGTCCTGTCAAGACCAAGGAACATGTTGAAGACTATGAATCTGAAGAATCTGAGCAGGAGAGAGGCAGTCTCCACAACACTATGGGGGACTCTGATTCTGAGGCTAACTACTACCATGAGCCTAACGAAGACAAATTCAAGATGCTGGTGGATAGAATGGATGCTATGGAATTAAAGAAATCATCTGGGCTGGATTTTGAGGATTTGAGCTTGATATCTGGGGTGGTCATACCCATTGGGTTCAAAGTTCCTACATTTGTTGTCTATGATGGGGTCTCTTGTCCCAAATTGCATCTGAGGTCTTATGTCAGAAGAATGCAACCCCACACTGCTGATAAAAAGTTGTGGATCCATTTCTTTCAAGAGAGTTTATCTGGAGCTCAGCTAGAGTGGTATTATCAGTTGGAGAGTGTCAACATCAGAGATTGGAATGACCTTGCTGAAGCTTTCTACAAGCAGTATCAATACAATGCTGACTTAGCCCCCACTCGCATGCAGCTTCAAAGCATGTCTATGGGTGCCAAAGAAAGCTTTAAGGAGTATGCTCAGAAGTGGAGAGACTTAGCTGGAAGAGTTCAACCCCCTTTGACTGATAGGGAGTTGGTTGATATGTTCATGTGTACGCTGAATGGTCCGTTTTACAGTCATCTCATTGGAAGCTCATCATCTGGCTTCACTGAGTTGATCATGACAGGAGAGCGAGTAGAGAATGGTATCAAGAGTGGTAAGATCCAAGTGGGCACTTCTTCATCAGGTGCTGCAAAGAAGCCTCCCACTGGGAAGAAAGAATCTAATGCTGTGTATGGTCAGCCTGATCGTAACAGAAGGCATCAGTCTGTTAGTGCAGTTCATATTTCAAATCCAACTCCTACAACAACAGAGCAGCCTCAAGGCAACCAACAGAGGGCTAGAAGACAGTTCACGAAGATCAACATGTCAATGGCTCAGGCATTGCAACACTTGTTGAAAGCTGAACTTATTACCCTGAGGGAGGCCCCTCAGAATCCCAATGTTACCTCTCCCAAGTACAATCCCAATGCACGATGTGCATATCATTCAAACTGTCCAGGACATGATACTAATAACTGCTGGGTCTTGAAGAACAAAATTCAGGATATGATTGATGCTGGAGAAATTGAGTTTGATCCACCAGGTACTCCAAATGTGATTACAACTCCAATGCCAAATCACGAGAAGACTGTCAACGCCATTGATGAAGATATTGATGAAGATCTGCATGTCTATTCAGTTATGGAGTTGAGCACACCATTGTCTGTTATCAAAAAGAGGTTAGTACAAGCTGGGATCTTTCCAGGTTGTCATGAAGATTGTCTATATTGTACCTATAAGCCGGATAGTTGCTTCATTTTGAGAGATGGGATTCAACGTCTCATGGATAAATATACTATAGTGTTTGAAAGAAGACCAGCATCTGTAGAAAGTATGGTGGATCATCTGACTCGGGGTAAGAAGATTGAAGAGGTTGACATGGTTGACAAAGTACCACTAAGAATCACTTCAAAGGGTCCCATTAAAATCACTCATCAGGGCCCAGTCAAGATTACTGCTGAAGGTCCTGTGAAAGTTGTTGCTGAAGCCAGAGTAGCTCCTCCGATCATTACCACTCCTGGTCCTATTCCTTATACATCTGACAAAGCTGTGCCTTGGCACTATGGGTCTGATGTTTACATCCATGGTGTCAAGCAGGAGCCTTTACCTGATATGCCTGTTGACATTGATAATATTGCTGGATCTAGCAAGATCACTCGTAGTGGAAGAGTCTTCTCTCCTCCAGTTGCTTCTAAGAGTGCAGTTACTCCTGCTGTTACTTCCACCACTGATGCTCGGGGCAAGGGTCCTGTTATTGAGCCTGTATCTACTGATGTGCCAGCTGCTGATGACCTCTCTAAGCAGATGGAAGAAGTATTGAAAATCATTCGCAAGAGTGATTATGATATTGTTGATCAGCTGGGGCATACTCCCTCAAAGATTTCTATGCTCTCCCTGCTATTATGTTCTGAGGCTCATGCCAAGTCATTGATCAAGTTTCTAAAGATGGCTCATGTACCCAGTGCAATTTCTGTGGACCAGTTTGAGAATTGTGTTGCTCACCTGACCTATGACAACGGGTTAGGATTTTCTGATGCTGACTTGACCCCTGCCAAGAGGGATCATAACAGGGCCTTGCATATTTCAATTGAATGCAGGGGCACTACCCTGTCTCATGTGCTGATAGACAATGGTTCCTCTCTGAATGTGTTGCCTAAGGAAGTCCTGAACAAGCTGAGTCCTGAAGATACGGTATTGAAGCCCAGTAATATTGTGGTAAAGGCTTTTGATGGTTCTAGAAGAGTAGTGCATGGGGAAATTGATCTTCCAATCAAGGTTGGCTCTCAGGTGTTCACTGCTACATTCTATGTGATGGATATTCGTCCTTCGTACTCATGTCTGCTTGGTCGTCCCTGGATCCATGGGGCAGGTGCTGTGACCTCCACATTACATCAAAAGTTGAGATATCCGGTGAATGGAAAAGTTGTTACTGTCTTTGGAGAGGAAGAATACTTTGTCAGCCATGTAAACACTTTCAAGTATCTGGAAGTAGAAGGTGAATACATTGAAACTCCATGTCAGTCATTTGAAGTGGTTCCCTGGGCTGTTAAGGATTGTGTGACTCCTCCTGCTGTGAAGAAGGTTCCTGTGGTCATCAGAAACCCTCCAACAATGGCAATGGCCTCCCTCAATGATGCAAAAGCTGTGGTGGAAGAAGGTGGTTGTACTATTTGGGGTCAGCTTCCTGATATTCCATACAAGTCTGACAAGTTTGGTTTGGGTTTCACTGCAGAGTCCCAGAAGGCTGTCCGCCGTGCCCGTGCTGTTCGTATCACCAATCAAGGGGTTATCAATGCTGTGGGAGATCAAGATGAAGACTACAACTTGGAGGCATGGATTTTTCCTACTGTGGGTGCTGGACTCAATAATTGGACAGCTGAAGATGTTATCCCTATCTCCTTTAGTCAGGAGTAAATACTATTACTGTGTTATGTTTTTAAATTTATAATTTCTGGAACAATTAAAACTTTCAAGCCATGTGCCTTACCCGGGGCACAATGGTGTGCTTGTTACAGGTTGTCATTTCATTTGCATACTTCATTCAATAAAATCAGTGGACGTTTCGTTTTCGTAAATATTGTGTTCCTTGTCTTTCTTCTTCTTTTATTTTTGCTTTATCAGCTATGTGTTCTTACACACACCCACGTCACTAAAATGCAGATCCTCATCCACTCTGGATCCAGTTGATAACAGTTCTACTATTGCCAATTACAATTTCGAGAATCCGATCTATCAAACTGAAGACGGAAACGAGGACGATTGTGAAATACCTGTAGGGCTTGCTAGGTTGTTACAACAAGAAGAGAAAGCTATACAGCCACATGAAGAGCCAGTCGAAGTTGTGAATCTGGGAACTGAAGAAAACAGAAAAGAGGTCCAGATAGGGGCTGATTTAGAGGACAGTGTCAAGAGCAGGTTGATTCAGATGCTACGTGACTATGTGGAGATCTTTGCTTGGTCTTATGAAGATATGCCAGGGTTGGATACAGACATTGTGGTTCACCGTTTGCCAGTGAAAGAAGATTGTCGTCCAAAGAAGCAGAAGGTTCGTCGTATGCGTCCTGAAATGTCAGAAAAGATCAAAGCAGAGATAATGAAACAGTTCAATGCAGGGTTCTTGGCCGTAACTTCTTATCCTCAGTGGGTTGCAAATGTGGTACCAGTTCCTAAGAAAGATGGTAAGGTACGTATGTGTGTAGACTACAGAGATCTGAACAAGGCTAGCCCTAAAGATGACTTTCCACTTCCTCATATTGATATTCTGGTAGACAACACTGCTCAGCATAAGGTATTCTCTTTTATGGATGGTTTCTCTGGTTACAATCAAATCAAGATGGCACCTGAAGATATGGAGAAGACTACATTTGTGACACAGTGGGGCACCTTTTGCTATAAGGTAATGCCATTTGGTTTGAAGAATGCAGGGGCAACATATCAGCGTGCTATGGTGGCTTTGTTTCATGATATGATTCATCATGAGATAGAGGTATATGTGGATGATATGATAGCCAGGTCTCAGAATGAAGAACAACATCTTGATCATCTGCACAAGTTGTTTGAGAGGTTGAAGAAATACAGGTTGAGATTAAATCCAAACAAGTGTACTTTTGGAGTTAGATCTGGAAAGCTCCTGGGTTTCATTGTCAGTGGAAAAGGTATTGAAGTGGATCCCGCAAAAGTGAAAGCTATACGAGAGATGCCAGCTCCCCGTACTGAGAAGGAGGTTAGAGGTTTCTTGGGACGATTGAACTACATTGCAAGATTTATTTCCCAATTAACTACCATCTGTGAGCCAATCTTCAAGTTGTTGAAGAAAGATCAGGTGATGGAATGGAATGATGAGTGCCAGACTGCCTTTGATGAAATCAAGAGATATTTGCTAGAACCTCCAATTTTAATGCCACCAGTTGATGGAAGACCCTTGATTATGTATTTAACAGTATTAGACAACTCAATGGGGTGTGTATTGGGGCAACATGACGAGTCTGGTCGAAAAGAGCAGGCAATATACTACCTTAGCAAAAAGTTTACCGACTGTGAAACAAGATACTCACTGCTCGAGAAAACTTGCTGCGCTTTGGCATGGGCTGCTCGCCGACTAAGACAGTATATGTTGACCCATACTACCTTGTTGATTTCGAAGATGGATCCAATCAAGTACATATTTGAGAAACCTGCTCTCTCCGGAAGAATTGCAAGATGGCAAATGATCTTGACGGAATATGATATACAGTATACTACTCAGAAGGCCATTAAGGGGAGTGTTGTTGCTGATCATTTGGCTCATCAAGCAGTAGATGATTACCAGTCAATGAATTTTGAGTTCCCTGATGAAGACATTATGTCTGTTACCAAAGAACCTGGACAATATGATGGACCTGAACAAGGATCCCGATGGACTATGGTTTTTGATGGTGCCTCCAATGCACATGGTAATGGTGTTGGTGTTGTGATTAGTTCCCCTGAAGGTTGTCATACCCCGATTACTGCCAGACTTTGTTTCTATTGTACCAATAACATGGCTGAGTATGAGGCATGTATCATGGGTATGCAAGTTGCTATTGATATGAAGATTCAGTTCCTTGAGGTGTATGGAGATTCAGCTCTGGTAGTAAGTCAGATTAAAGGAGATTGGGATACAAAGCATGATAATCTCATTCCTTACAGAGAACATGTGTTGTCTTTGATCCCACATTTCAAAGAGATTACTTTTGGACATATTCCACGAAGAGAGAATCAGTTGGCAGACGCATTGGCCACCATGGCATCTATGTTTGAGATCAGCTGGGATGATGAAGCTCCCAAGATTACCATTGATAGATTTGAGAAGCCTGCATACTGCAATGAGATTGACACTGAAGGGGCAGAGGAGAAGCCTTGGTTCTATGAAGTGAAAAACTACCTTGAAGCTCAGGAGTTCCCTGAAGGGGCATCTGTCAAAGATAGGAAGTTCCTGAGAAGGTTTTCTGCTAAGTTCTTTCTGAGTAATGGCATTCTGTATAAGCGTAATCATGATTCAACTATGCTTCGTTGTGTGGATAAGAAGGAAGCTACAGAAATTATGGAAGAGATGCATGATGGGACCTTTGGCACTCATTCTAGTGGTCATACCATGGCAAAGAAGATTTTGAGAGCAGGTTACTATTGGTCTACCATGGAAGCTGATTGCTATCAACACTCCAGAACATGTCACAAATGTCAAATCTATGCTGATAAAATACATGTACCTCCATCTCCATTGAATGTGTTGACTGCTCCTTGGCCCTTTGCCATGTGGGGCATTGATATGATTGGTGAGATCAAGCCTACTGCTTCTAATGGGCATCGTTTCATCCTGGTTGCTATTGATTACTTCACGAAGTGGGTAGAGGCAGCTTCATTTGCATCTGTGACTAAGAATGTTGTGGCTCGGTTCATTAAGAATAATCTCATATGTAGGTATGGTATCCCTGAAAGGATTATCACTGACAATGGCTCTAATCTGAACAACACTATGATTACTGATCTCTGTACGCAGTTCAAGATTAAGCATCACAACTCTTCTCCGTATCGTCCAAAGATGAATGGGGCAGTTGAAGCTGCTAATAAGAACATTAAGAAGATTGTACAGAAGATGACTGTTACTTACAAGGATTGGCACGAGATGTTACCATTTGCTCTGCATGGTTATCGTACTACAATACGTACTTCAACAGGGGCAACCCCATTCTCCTTAGTCTATGGTATGGAAGCAGTTCTGCCTATTGAAGTCCAGATCCCCTCCTTGAGAATTATGAAGGATGCAGGCTTGGATGAAGATGAGTGGATTCAGACTCGACTTGACCAGATAAATTTGATTGATGAGAAAAGGTTAGCAGCAGCTTGTCATGGCCAGATGTACCAGAAACGGATGATCAAAGCTTTTAACAAGAAGGTTAAGCCAAAGGTATATCAGGCTGGTGACTTGGTAATCAAGCGTATCATATTACCACAGGGTGATCCTAGGGGCAAGTGGACTCCAACATATGAGGGACCATTTGTAGTCAAGACAGTGTTCTCAGGAGGTGCCATGATACTGACTACAATGGATGGTGAAGACTTCCCACAACCTGTAAACGCAGACATAGTTAAAAAATACTACGCATAAAAAGAGACCCGCTAGGTTGACAGGCCTAGGCAAAAATAAGGGCATCCCGGCAAACCAAAAGGGTTTGGGCAAAAATTAGATATATATATATATATATAAAAAGATGTACACTCGGCAAGTCGAAAACCTGAAAAGGCGGCTTGGGCAAAAAAGGGTATCCCGGTGGATTGAAAACCTGAAAGGGCAATCCAGGCAAAAGTTAGGGATTAAAGCGTATGACTATGTCTCGTTTGGATCACTCATGAAACTGCAACCAGTTGTACTACTTACTCAAGCTCAAACAGATAAAGCTCAATCCAATCGTTTCCGTCTCAACAGCAAGAAGATGAGATACTTGAGTGGCAATAGTAGAATTGAAACTCAATAGGATTATTTCCCACATAGCTGATTCTTTTGGTAAAACTTCATGACAAAATTCTCTTACTAGGGTTTATGTCTCCTTGTACAAACTTACCCGTGTATGGGTCACTTTTGATATAAGTAAACTCCATCTTTTGAATCCAGATTTACTTTTACCCTATTTACATAAGCGAAACGTCCATTGTTTGTGTTTGAATGTATGTATGCCTTTTAATATGATTGATGTTTACCAGAAATGCATGAAAATGCAGTGATAGTATTTACTAAGGACGAACGAGGGAAGGATTTCAACGAAGCTTCGCCGGTTCATCTTTACAAGACAGTTACAAACCATCAGTAGGACTAATCCATTTTCACAAAGTCTAATCTCCCCTGGAATTTATATCCATCTCTTTTATCCTCATACGGATATACGGGAAATTACTTTCCAATAAGGGCACGATGAACGAAGACGGGATGTTATACTTATCCTACTATCAAACGAAAACGAAGGTTGTCTATACCCTACTATCCCCAACAACGGGAGGTTATCTATACCTTGTTATCCCCAGCAGACGGAGGGTTATATATTCTTCAACAACGAATCGGGATCTATTTTCCTTGGCCAGCAGTTGTTATACAAGGATATCCAGACACTTCCAGCAGTGTCATAGCATACATACATCATTTACATCATACCATAACATATATGTCTATAGTACATTACCTAAGTACATCATGTCATACATGCATACATAAAGCATAAACTAATGTTGTTATACAGAATGCTACCTTGTTTTCAGGTTAATTATCCAACAAACAAGCTTATGATCTTTGGGACTGCTTTATTGTAACCTCAGAGTTACTTTATCCTCCTGATGAGCTTCTTATCACTTTGGGACTGCTTTATTGTAACCTCAGGGTTATTTTATCCTCCTGATAGACTCTCGTGACTTCAAGACTGCTTTAGAGCTACTGATTGCTCTATCCCCCTGAAATCATCCTATTACTTCAAGACTGCTTTAGAGCTATTCATTGCTCTATCCTCATGAGGTTATATTACTACTTCAAGACTGCTTTAGAGCTATTGATTGCTCTATCCTCCTGAAGCCATCTAATTATTTCAAGACTGCTTTAGAGTTATCCATTGCTCTATCCTCCTGAAATTACGTTATTATTTCAAGACTGCTTTAGAGCTATTGATTGCTCTATCCTCCTGAAGACATATCACTTCAAGACTGCTTTAGAGCTATTGATTGCTCTATCCTCCTGAAGACATATCACATTATTATTTCGAGACTGCTTTAGAGCTATTGATTGCTCTATCCTCCTGAAGACATATCACTTCAAGACTACTTTAGAGCTATTTATTGCTCTATCCTCCTGAAGACATATCACATTATTATTTCAAGACTGCTTTAGAGCCATTCATTGTTCTATCCTCCTGAAATCATATCATTGCTTCAAGACTGCTTTAGGGTTATCACTATTGATTGCTCTATCCTCATGAAGACATGCTGTTACATCATTATTATTCCAGACTCCTGACAGCTTTCATCATACACCCATATTTTGAACCGCTCCCCCCTAGTGGCATCTTTAAACCCACTCAATCATATTCAACTAGCCATCTGTACCACTCTAGTGCACTGGTGAGTGCAAATTTTTGGGCTTTTGTGTTCAATCCCCTTCAACCTTCCAGGTTACGACCGGCAAATATACCAATCTAACCCCTCAGGTTTCAGAAAATTGAACAGGGGCAGCTGTTGCACCCCAAAATTTGCCCTCACAATACAAGACTTTGTGTTCCAAGAAGGTTCACAAGGTTCACAAGTTCTCCAACAACTTGCATAACCTTTCATGAAGTTCATAAAGTCCACAAGCTACTTTATGAAGGTTCACAAGGTTCACAAGTCCCACAGTGCTTTCAATACCTTTCATGAGGTTCATGAAGTCCATAGGTTGCTTCTTGAAGGTTCACAAGGTTCACAAACTTCTCAACATCTACAAGACCTTTCATGAGGTTCATGAAGTCCATAGGCTGCTTCTTGAAGGTTCACAAGGTTCACAAGATCCATAATGATTACAAAGCTTCCCTGAGGGTCATGAGGTCTACAAAGCCACTTCATGATGTTCACAAGGTTCACAAGCTTCACAATACCTCCCATGAGTATCACAAGATATCTTATGAAGATTCACAAGGTTCACAAAATTCACAATTGGTCAGAAGAGTTGACAATTCCCTCAGACAATGCACCTCCTAAGCAGTGCATCCAAAACTAGGGTTTTTGACTTTAATCAGGCTAAATGGACTTCCAAGACTTCAAGTGAGCTTCATAACATCTTATATGTGTATAAGAACCCCCATGTCAAGTTTCAAGGCTTTTCTCAAAAGTTTGCTCAGTCAGATGATCAGACAAGTCAAAAGCAGTCAATGCAGTTAAAAAGTCAAACTGAGGTCAACTGTGGTCAAACCAAAGTCAAACTTCATGATTTTTTTTGCCAACATCAAAGAGAGGTTGGATTTGGTCCCAGGGGTATTTTGGTCATTTTACACAAATTCTACCAATTCCTTGAAGACGGGCTGTTATTAAAATTCTGAGGCATTTGATGCGTTATGGTTTTGAGGCATTTATCAATCACCAGTTCTGATCATATTGAGATTTGGCATTTGGTCAGTGGAGTTTAATTACGATTAGTTTTGCTGTTGATGCTGAAAATGTTGTGACCATGGTGCCCATATGAGTTTGGTTATGAAACAATTGGTTAACATTTTAATCGGATGATGAGATTAGGATTACAAATACCACTTGGAAATATTTATGTTTTATGCCTATGTTAATGAATTAAATACTTGTGGATTTATTCACATTTGTTTATATTTTTTAACTAAGAATAGAATATAAATGAATTCAAAACTTTGAGAATTTTATTTCATAAATAATGCTATCATACAAGAATGGGGATGTTGCTTCATATTTTACAAAGTACTGTTACAAGGAAGTACATTAAAATTCTCAAATCCTAAGGGATTACATTAAAGCATCTATCCTAAATCCTAAAAGTATCTAAAGGTCTTCATGTTCGTATTTGAACTTCTCCATGAATCCTCAGCTAACCTGCACATCAAAAGAGAACAGACAGTACAGAAAATGTTAGAATTTTTTTTGACACTCTCAGAACAATGTCATCATCGAGTGCCGGGAGTGGCACAACCGAAGCTGCGTCCTACCCCCGTTACCGATCCGCGCCATTGGCGTCAGATCAGGTGATCCCTGTTCTTATCATACGGGACAACCGAGAAAGATGAAGAAGTAAAAGAAGTTCGGGCCGATAAATGATTAACTGAAAAGGGTCTATGCCATCATCGAATAAATCCCATTTGGTTTCCAAACTGATACAAGGGTAAAGCAGCACAATCAATTTGGTCATAAACCCGGATGCCGACGGGTATGAGCCACTTTGTGTTCAAAGTTTGTCAACACCTGAAATTCACCAAAACAGCATCAGTACAAAAGTTCATAACAGAACTCAACACCAAAACAGTTCGTAAGTTGCACCTAAATTGCATAAAACAATTCACAGGATGCTCAAATTGAACGAAATTTCAATTCACAAGCCGCTGAACCAGCTCGAAAAATAGAATGGTAAGTACATCAAAGGAATCAATTTCAAAGGCTGTCTAAAAATTACATGCAAATCATTATTCACAACCACAGAACAACAGAACGGTCCCGGAAACAAGTCTAGTTCTTACCACAGAAGAAATACTCAGCAAAATCGAAAAGCATACGGCCAATTCAAAGAACCAGTTCAGCAATGTAAACTATGCTGGATTATTAGAATCAAACCACAGCAGGAAATGCCCAACTCAGTTCGTGCCAGGTCACATTGGAAAATCAAAATGCAAAGCCTAAGGCTTAGTGATGAACATCATAGCCCAAATTCGCAGCCACCTATCAATTCAGGAAAAAAGAGAAGTGAATTTCAGTTCAGACAAAGAAGAATCGAGATGTCAAAGACAGTCGAAGCTGCCTCAAAAAAGGTTTCATGAGCATCATATAAACTCATTAAGTTTCATGTTCGACAAACAACAAAACAAGCCAACAGCGGGTAGCAGAAAGTCCGCCGCGCATCAGAGAGTTTAATCCCAGTGAATCTATATCAAAAAAAAGACAAATCAGTTCATCATAAGCAATTCACTAAAAGCCACAGAAATAAAGGAATCAACATGGATTCAGCCCTCAGTTTAACCATCATTGGGCGTGAGAATTCGAGTGGCTGGGAGAGCCACGGCCGAAGCCGTTACCAACTCCCTACCGAACGTCGAACTACAAGCATTGGTAATTTCGTGCAAGCTATCAACTCAAAATATCAGCTCAGACCCAAAGGTCATCATCGCTAAGGCAACGCAACCAAAACCAAATGGCAATAGCATCCCTCAAAGGTTCAGACCAATGGTCATCATCACCATATGACCATTCTCGGTAGCATTGATCCGTCAGTAACCACACCATCAGTTGCCCTCTGAAAGAAGAAAAAAAGAGTCAGTGAATTTGTATCAGGAAAACCAGAAAGTTGAACTGAAACATGATTCAGTTAGTCCATCAGTTCACAAATCCAAGTGAACAAGCGTATCAGTTCAAAGAAAAAGCAGACAAAGTTCACAAAGCCATATCAATTCACAAACTGTATCCAAGACCGAAGCAAGTTTGGTTGGACCCAAAATGAATTGAATACGAGCAGGGCTCAAGGATATCCGCACCATGAACCGGTTTGGTCAAAACCACACATGCAAAAATCCAGAAGATATCAAAAGGTGTATCCCAAATCGAATCAGTAAACCATCATAAAACAAAATCCAATCAGTATCAGAAAAGGAAAGATAACATTCACCATATCCAGATCAATGTCAAAGCATATCAGATAGAAGCACAATCAAATCCAATCATCGTAAAAGCGAATCAAATCAAGTCAGATTGGAAAGCAAAATTTCGAATGTGGATCAAATAAAACGTAAACACAAAGCCCAAAAAAGAAATCTAAAAAAGAAAGTATAAAAGAACAATATCACCTTTCAAAGAAAACCCTAGACGGAGAAGGCGAAAACGGCGAGAAGTAGAACACCGAAAACCGTCAAAAAGCGAACTAAACCCCCCTGAAGTACGTCCGCCGGCGCCGTTCACTTAAGATCAGCGAGCAAACAAACTTCGAGGCTCAGAATATCATCATCATCACCCCATAGTCGCCATCGTTTCATCAATCGCTCACATCACAATCAAACGTAAGCACAAGCACTGATTACTCGCACTTTGATGGTTTTTGTGTTTAATTTCAGGTTCACAATCAAACGGGAGTGAAAAGAACTCATCAAAGACGAAGAGAGAAGAGCAAGGAAGCGAGACGATGATGGCTGGCGCCGCTAGATGAGAAAAGGATTCGTAAACCCTAGGTTCATGCTGCCTGTGTGTGTTGGGTCGGAAAGCCCCACCGGCCCAACTCACTGATTGTTTTTTTTTGGGCTGTCACTTTATTGGGATTTACATACATTATCTTGTTGCTTTTAAGTGCTAAACCAATTTGCATATTTTTTTTAAAGTAAATAAAATAAGATGTCTTCTTGAATAAACAAACTATATTTTTTAAAAAAATAATAAAATTAAAACTATTTCTAGGTAATTAGGTTAAATTAATTTTTAAAGTTAAAGTTAGAGTTATTTATTAATATCTAAAACCTTTTTTAAAATTGAAATTTTCTATATCATAATATGTATATATAATATATAATCTAATTGTTCTTAAAATAATTTTCTAAAAAAAATAATATAAAACTCTTGTTTTTTTTATTTAAATTTTTATTTGTATAGTTTATATTAATTAAAATAATGTTATGTGATTATTAAAAATAAATTTTTGTATATATAAACCCTAATTCTTACAAACCCTAAAAATTATTTTCTAAAAAAAATAAAACCTAATTTTAATTTTCTAAATAATTCTATGTATATATTTATTATAATTCTTGTAAATTTTTGTAAATAAAATTAAACCTTATGAATACTTAATGTAAAATTTTGTGAATGTGATTATTGATTATTTAAAATTTATTTTCATCATAATGTGTAAATATTTTTCTTAATAATTGTTAATATATAATTAGAGATAATTAAATTTTGTAAATGATTAAGAAATTTATAATTATGTTATATTTAGAACTTTATATTATAGTAATTATTTAATCATTTATGTTTCTAAATAAAAATCAAATTTTATGTTTAATCACGTTATTAATTAATTATTATTGCTAATCATATTTTGTTGCTTATTATTATTTTGAAATTTCTATCTTATTATTTTTTCTAACTTCGTCTATTTTTCTAATTATTATTGTTTCAACTAATTATTTTCACTAACTTTATATTTCTACTAACCTTATTTAATTTTTCTTATTATTTACTAACCCCAATATTTTATTTACTTATTTGTTATTTTTTTTATTATATTTATTTTGATTATATTTTACTATTTATTTTATTTATTATAATTTTGTAATTGCCTCTTGGATGTAAATTGTAATTATTTAATTATTATTATCATTATGGTTAGTAATTAGGGAGTGCTAATATGTATGATATTTAAAAAAATAAATTAGATCATTTTAATATAAGATAATTAAATTAAACATTTCACACACGTAAGTCGATTTTAATCGCCGTCTCACTTCCTAAGGATATCCCTCAAGTTGCCTATGAATATTGGTTAAGTGGGTTGTATAAAGCAAGTCCCTCAAAAAGAAAATCATCAAAGTCCCTTATGGTTGCCTTTACGAATCGAGTCCCTTTCGAAAAATGATGATAGTCCCTCCAGTTTACTTATTACACCCCACAATGGCCTTCAAAAATCCAATTGTCCCTCACATGTCCCTTAACATCCAAAGTAAGGACTACCTACTCCATTATAGTAGGGATAGTCTTACTAAGGAAAGGATAAAGAATAAGAAAGACCTTAAAACATTAGGGTAGGCTACTCCTAGATACTTGCTCACTTCAAAACTTTTTCACACTTAAACAAATTTCCAACAAAATTTTCAAACAAGTTTTTTTCACATCCATACACGGATTATTATTAAACTATTCTGAAATTTTTTGCTATTCACACACTACACTTTCAAAACAATTCAAAAGTGAGCTTAAGTACCTAAGAGCCCATGGATAACCATGGATGAAAAGGGTGCTAACACCTTCCCTTTTCATAACCTACCCCCCGGACCCAAAATATTCTCTAAGGTCTTTCCTGTTCTTTTATAACCTTTCCTTATGGATAAAATAAAAGTCGGTGGCGACTCTTGCTATCCGCAACATTGTTTAAAGTCAGTTCTCCCACCGTGTTACATATGGTCCTGTGTATATGGCCCTATCAGATGGTTGTTCTTGAGAGAGCAGATTTGTGGTCCGATACCAGGGTTTTCTTCTTATCAGATACAGTGGTTGTTCTTGATGGAGAAGGATTATGGTTTTGTTGATACAAAATCTCCACAACACAGTTGCCTTGATCTCCTGCTGCATGATTGCATTTTACATTGCTTTGCATACTCATTTGCATTTCATTAACGAGTGCCTGTGTTGCAGGTACCGTTTTCCCCGATCCAGGATTTCTTGCCTCCTATTGTATTTGTTATGGGTTCTCTGAGGAAGACTGTGGCTTACAAGCTCCCTGCCCCTGATGTGGTTCAGCTGACCGGTTTAATTACTTTAGCAGATGATTCTGTGAGGGATGAGTTCAGAAAATCTTACGGCAAATTGCTCAGTTTGGTTCGTAAACCTTCTGCGTTCGAGTTGAATGGGTTGCATGCTCTGTTGTAGTTCTACGACCCTCCGTTGAGATGTTTCACTTTTCAGGATTTTGTTCTCGCACCCACGCATAAACTCCTCGGCATCTTTAACAAGCAAGTCTTTTTCTGCCCCACGCGGGACCTCTTCACCGACTTTGCTTTTACCTTTATCGGCCACATCAGCTCTGACCGCTTTATCCGCCACGCCTAACCTTCTCCTATCCCGAGTGCTGACGTTTACCGTAGGGTTCTCTGTCGCAAAGCACTTACCATTCAAAACCAAAAACATCTTTAATAAGAGAATGAAGTTCTCTTTGCATTGAATTAAAAAGAGAGGATTGAGTGTAGACTTCTTCCTTTTCGAGTGTCAGGATACTCACTGTAGTGTGTGTGATCTCGATACTCGTCTTTCAATACGAAGATGCTACGTTCGCCACACCTTTTCATAACAAAAACTTTGAGATAACGAATTGGGTACTACCCGTAGGGGTTATTATCCGAGGACTTATCTCACCCCTAAAAACAAATCTACAAATCAAACGTGACTTCTTGCCTCGCATGGCGAAAACCAGTCTTTCAAAAAGGATATGTTACGTCCGTTCTACCGCAAACAAGTAACGCATAAGTCTCCTCACATGCGAGCAGCAAAACACCTAAACTTCTAGAATACGAACGATAACATCATCCATAAAAACACATCGGTGACCCGTAGTAGCACGAACTACGTTGCTCTGATTTCTCATGCATATTGAGAATACGTAGGCATAGGATTGCGACAATCCTAGCGAGCACCATTTTCTTTCTTCCACCCTTTCCCAAAAAGGCATGCTACGTCCATTCTACCGCAAACAGGTAACGCTTAAGTCTCCTCAAATGCGAGCAGCAAAACACCTAAACTGCTAGAATGCGCACGATAGCATCGTCTACCAGAACTCATTCGCAAAACGTAGGCCGAACTACGGCTGCTCTGATTCTTTACTTCTTCAAGTAAAGATACGTTGGCACAAGGGCCACAATCCTTGCCGAGCACATTCACCCCATATCTGTAGTTCCCCGAACTACGTCAACTCTGACTTTCTCATGTCTATTGAGAATACGTAGGCCTAGGACCGCGAAGTCCTACCGAGTCTGTTCTTTCTCTCTTCTTCCCCGTTACCTCTCTTTCCCTGTTTCTAACCCTTTATCTCTCTCCCTTTGGAACATACTTTTATAGCATAATATTTTAGCAAATATAATCACACGTCGATAAACAAAAGGTTCCCATCGAGTACGATGGATGCGAGGGGTGCTAATACCTTCCCCTTGCATAACCGGCTTCCGAACCCGTTCTTGGTCGCGAGACCATCTTATCCATTTCTTTCTTAAGGTTTTCTCGATATTTTCCTTTCCCCTCATGGGATAAATAAAGTTTGGTGGCGACTCTTCTGTCTATCCTTTTCGCCTCCCTGTCGTTGCGCGATGCATTTTTCGAGTAGCGACAACTGGCGACTCTGCTGGGGACTTCTAGCGAGCCAAGCCTAATTTGTTTGTCATGTTTGTGTTTTATTTGCTTTATTTCTTTGTGCTTTATTTTCTAACCTGTTGGGTTAATTTGGGATTGGTTTGTGAGAATAAAGCTTCCTACCCAAGCTTTCGAGTATACACTAAGTTAGGAGGTGGATTCTTTCTGATTTGCGAGACTTAGGACTCGTTGAGTTGGATCGAATCCCACCACTCAGATGAGACCCCTTTGGGATGATTATGTCTTACGTGTAGTCGTAATGGCGTCTTTATTTCCAACTTGGGAGTCCATGACTCTGAGGACCTTTTGTAGAACCTTATTCTGAAGGTTGCTAAAGCATAACTCTGTGTTCATCCTTTGAAAGGATTACCGTCTTACGAGTAGTCGTTCTGATGGAAAACGTTTGAGGGTTAGTGCATGGGACTTTGTTTTAAAGCCTTTGGGATACCCTTTTATAAACCAATAGATTGCCCACCAAAGGGGAGAGATACCTTTTTTTTGTCTTGCAGAATTTGTGACTTTAATCCTTGATGTGGATCTGTTCTCGTGTGCACTCATAACGTTGCATTTGTATAAGCATCTCTGCATCATTTTGCATTTTCTTCCCTTACCCAAATACCGAGAGCTTACCCATCCTCTGTTCAAAACCTGCTGTTGATTTCCCGACACACCCATTGAACTCGTGAAAGCTGTGAAGCATTTGAAGCAAGAGGAGCATAGATACCTAGAAAGGCCAGTTGGACGAAGCAAATTGAGATAGCCATGCCAGAGAACGACCGCCCGAATGTTGAGTCCCTACAAGGATTTACTGTGACGAATAATCCACTGTATGATCTTCCACTTGATGACAATCCTCCGCAAGTAAACGTTCCTACTCGACCCCTAGAGGATGCCAATGACTAATCCCCTGGAAGAAAAACTTCGGGCCCTTGAGGAGACAATTCAAGCTATGAGAGTGTCTGACATGCCTGACTTCGATGCTGCTAATATGTGTCTAGTGCTAGATTTGGTGATCCCTCCGAGATTTCAGATACCCAACTTCGAGAAGTACACAGGCTTTAGTTGCCCGAGGCATCATTTGGTGATGTACTGTCGAAAAATGACCCCCTACACTCATGACGATAAGCTAATGATTCATTGTTTTCAAGAAAGTCTGAGTGGAGCGTCATTAAGTTGGTACACAGACCTAGAAATAAGTCATATCCAATCATGGAGGGACCTAGCCAACGCTTTTCTAAAGTTTTATCAGTTCAATCTAGATACTCCTCCCACCCGCATGCAGTTGCAAAGCCTTTCTCAGAATGAAAATGAATCCTTCAAGGGATATGCACAGCGGTGGAGAGAATTCGCAGCAAGAGTGCAACCACCGCTCTCGGACAAGGAGCTGACTGAAATGTTCATCAACAGTTTGCATGGCACTTATCTTGAAAGAATGGTTGGCTGTACGCCATCAAGCTTCTCTGACCTTGTGATTGTAGGATAACGCATCGAAAGCTACCTTAAAAGTGGGAAAATCCAAGACGCCTCAAGCAGTCAGGCCAGTGTGCTTGAATCTTTCGACGATTTCCATAAGGAAGAGAAGGATGAAACCAGCGAACTCATAGCGAACATTGGGTATCCTCACGATGTACCAGCAAAACTCTATGGTCCCTCATCTTCTTAACATGCATCATTACCAGTACCATGTTATCCTTATGAGAAATCAGCCATGCCTAAAGCTTCATTCCGTAAGCCATGGGTCACTCATCATGCAAATCAACGAACCCATGGCCAAGGTCATCCGAATCAGCACCGCAATCAGAATAGGCCCAGCAACAACTTGGAAAGAAGGACTGCTCCTCTTCATCTAGTCCCTATGTCGCACAGTCAGCTTCTTCCACATCTGATTCAAAACTCATTGGTGGAGCCTAAAACCCTTAAGCCTGTGCCAGAATCTTACCCTCCTGGGTACAATCCCAATGTTCCGTGTGGATATCATGGAGGATCCATGGGGCACGCGATCGAAGAATGCAAAGCCTTCCAAGCCAAGGTGCAACAACTGATTGACAAAGGGTACATCTCTTTTTCAGAAGAAACTTTGGTTGTCCATGTCAACCTCTCAGCTGTCTAAACTCGAAGATTTCAAGGGTCATTTCCAGAAGCCAGTGGTCCAGACAGGCAGACGTCCTCAACATTGGCAGTCCTTGGGCGCTTTTATCATTTGCATCTTGTAGTTTATTTCCTGTTAATTGCTACTTGTTTTTAAACATTATTGTTTTGAATGGTAATATTAATGAAGTGATTGTTCATTTTCCGAATCAGTCACGTCGTATTCACTCATTATTTCCACTTATCACAAACACATACATTTTTTATCCATTCCATTTTATCGCTGTTGTTTTAGCAAAGATTGGAGGGAGGATGACAAAAACGAAATACCCATAATTGCAAACCATATGCTTTCAGATAAAATCCTGTCAATGATGTACAGACATTGTTTCAAATCCCCTAAACACCGAAGATATAAGGAGTTAATCCCTAGTCAACCACTTTGAGCCTAGAAGTAGGAGTTTCCTTCGGATATTTAAACCCTTAACACTCAGACCTGGGGCAGGGTAGTTGTTCAATTAATCCAACCCCGCACTCAAATCAACAAAGCAATCCAAAGACACGACGGTTGTTCATCAATGACCCGTGACGTGGCAGTCACAATCCTCCAACAAAATCAAAAATAAATAAATCAAAAGCCTGCTAAGTCAAACATTTCAAAACAGAGACTTAGGCAAAAATCAGGGCTATCTCGATGGATCTGACAAGCAAAATCAGTCCATGCAAAAGTTAGGGATCATAAAAAAATCAAAAGAGGTTCTCAAACCCTCAGAAAAAAAAAGATTCAGTGGTCATCCAAAAGGGGCACTGACTTCCATCAAACATCAAAATAAGGTGACTGCCACGTCGAGCAAACCTTGAACTATTAAGCTTACACCGTCAAGACAAATAGGTGTAGAATTAATTGAACGTAGGACTGGAGATCATCAAGAAGAAGGGGTGGGTACAAATAATACTTTGAGCCTAATATCCTTTGTTTTATAACCGTGAATCAGACCACGTTACAACCCTCGAAAGACCTAATTGAGGCGAGGTTTATTATGAAAGCATACTATCGCAAGGTCGCGTAAACTGACTCCTCACAATTTTGCTAATCATCAGTATTGGTGTCAATATCCTTGCTATATCTTTCACACCAATCAAATTAGCATAACGTTTGGACTAAACGGTCCATTCGTTTCACTATCACAACACTTAAATATACGGCGTTTCTTTCAAAACTCGCATGAACGTCACATTAAAATTACCATTCGTGAAAAAACAATTTTAATCGCAAGTCAGTAGTTGGCGTCAAGGAAATTCCAACACGAAGCAATCAAACAGGACTGGATCATTCAACAGTCTGGATCAGAATCAAGCATACTTTGTCACCCTATGGATCTGGGGCATTGCCATCCCACGAAGTTGGAATCAATCAGTCTGAGGCTAATCCCTAAGCATCATTTGATCATGGAGCAAATCATTCAATAAGCAGTTGATCAAAAGTGAATTACACCAATCCGGGGCAGGCCACTCAAAGTTTCTTTGACTTGAGGATAGATCCCTCCAATTTTCAATCAGGATAAGTCAAGTCGCTTCAACGCTCTTTCAAGGGCAAGCTACTCCAAGAGTATATTAAAGTCAACTACCACAAGAATCGGTTAAACAATGATGAATCCTTTTGTGGTACAAACTCTGGTGCAAGCCATCTCGAGGTCGTCTCATGGCAAGATACTCAAGCAAGTTCATCCTCTTCAGCAACCGTTGAGTTCAAGACGAGTGTTGGGGAATCGTACCGTCACCTCACCCAAAAACCTTAACCTTCCGAAAAGGCCTTACTGTCATTGTATCCTTCATCCCACAGCCTAAACCTGTCACCTATCAAAACAAACCCAAACCTCCAAAGTCCAGTTCTTGTCTGGCAAACCTTTATACCAGTCCCATCTGGTCAACCCTTCACTAAACACCAATTCCCTTCTGATACATGTCAGCCCTTAAACTAGTTCCCGTCTGGTCACCTTATCCTTGACCCACTGTTTAACCAGTTCTCATCTAGAAAACACAATTTCAAAGTCCAGTCCTCGTCTGGAAAACCACAAAGTCAGTTCCCGTCTGACAGCAAACCACAAAGTCAGTTCCCGTCTGACATCAAACCTAGAAGTCAGTTATCGTCTGACAACTTAACCTTTTGCCACCAGTTCTTGTCTGGAAAACCTCATCCCTAAGTCCAGCTCCCATCTAGCAAACCACAAAATCAGCCCTCATTTGACAACTTAACCTTTCGCCAACCAGTCCCATCTAGTCTACCCTCCGAATACCAGCCCTCATCTGGTACTTCCAACCCAAAGTCCAATTTACATTGGCAACCACCAAAAGCCCACCACGTCATCACCTGTATTCCCAATCACCTGCCTGCATTTCCATTATCCATCATTATCATATGCATCATACACATCGCATTCGACTTCATAAACATCTTGCATCATATGCATTTTCCTAATCATATCATACTCCCCCAACTCTTGCATCTCCACGTGTTAGAATTTGCATTTGCATTTCCATTTATGGAACATTATCGTCATCAAGCATTCACATATACGAGATTAGATCCAGGATCAATTTCGAAGATTTTCAAGATCATAATCAGCCCAGTCAGGGGCATCATCCGCAAGACTGTGGACGTTCCCCACGAATTTGCTCAACATTTGTTGGGCAAATTCAAGAGCTTCAATGCAATCATCAGCTCAGTCAGGGGCATTATCTGCAAGACCATGGGTCCTCCCACAAAATTCAAGATCAACAAAGGAAAACTCAGCCCAGCCAGAGGCATATCATTCAGGGTCATGGGCGTTCCTCATGGGAGTTATTATCATCCTCTTGGTGGTAGTAGCTTATAAATTTCACTCCATCATCCTTTTGGTGATGGGTCTGGCATCCTTTTGGTGTCATGATTAACGTATGTTTTTCGTTATCCTTTTGGTAATGGATCCCCTACGTCTTTTTGGTGTTAGGGTTGATTTTGTTTCGCTCCATCATCCTTTCGGTGATGGGTCTAACATCTTTTTGGTGTTATGACTAGCGTTCCCGCTCCATCATCCTTTTGGTGATGGATCTGGCATCCTTTTGGTGTCATGACTAGCGTGTTTTCCATTATCCTTTTGGTAATGGACTCCTTACATCCTTTTGGTGTCGGATTTGCCTTGTTTCGGTCCATCATCCTTTTGGTGATGGGTCTGACATCCTTTTTGGTGTCATGACTAGCGTTTGTTCTCCACTATCCTTTTGGTAGTGGATCCCTTACATCCTTTTGATGTACGAGCAATGTGTGTGAGTGCACTATCATCCTTTTAATGATAGGCTTGTCATCCTTTTGGTGTCAGGTTTTCTCCGTTAACATCCTTTTGGTGTTAGCAACCTTTGTAAGATATCCAATATTTCATTCCCGAGCTTTTATTTCTTTTTGGACAAATTTAGGATATTCTTTGTATCTAATTGACTTCTACCTTGAAAAATGAACGCTGCAGCAATTCATCTTACTCGGTCTAAGCCAATTAGATAGGGGCATCTGTCATACCCTAAATTTGCCCGCTAGCTTTTGTAAATATTTCCTTATTTTCTATTTTCGCATTTCTCACTTAATTTCATGCCGTTTAGACACGTGTCCGCCCCGATTGAGCGTTTTTCAAATCTCGACTTTTTTGCCTAATAAAAGGGTGACACATGACCTAAGGGTATTATCGTAATTTCAATCCTTTGTTTATTTTCTCATTTTTCTTTTCAAATATTTATTTTCTGTATATATTTTTGTTTTAACTTTTTTAATTTAATTAAGTTTAGAATATTTTTTTAATTATTAGTTTATATAATGTTTTTTTATTAATTGTTTTTCTAATATTGGTAGAAATAGATTGCTAATTAGTATTAATCATTTTTTATTATTGTTAATTTTATTTATTAGTAGATTTATTCAGATTATTTATTAATTAAAATTTTAGTTTATTTAGAGTTAATTAGTTTAATTCATATTTAAGTTAGTTATTTTTAAAATATAATTTGAATTAGTCATTAGATTTAATTAATTTGCTTTAATTATCATTAGTTTATCATTAATTAATATAATCAGTCATTAACTCCCTCCAGCTGCCACGTGGCATCCCTATATAGGAGAGTGCCCTATTCACTTCCTTCTTCCCTCAGCAGCCACAACCCTAAACATCAGCCTCCAAACCCTAAATTCCAAGGACACAACCCTAGCCGCTACCTCCTTGATCCTTCCGAAAAATCATCACCATCTTCAAATTCTTTCTTCAACAAACCATTTCCTCTCCTTCACCAAAACTCTCTTCCTCCCTATTTTCGTTTTCTTCAAACACACAAACACAACCAACAAAATCAATAAACCCACACACAAATCAAACCAGAAATGAAGAGATGAGGGAGAAAGAACCGAAAAATTCTGCAAAATCCCCTTTCCTTTAACAATGAACCAAAACCCCTAATCTCCACTACCCTTATTTTCCAAAAATATTCCACCTCCTTCAAACTTTCCTCAATTTTCTCATTCTTAAATCCACCCTAATCAACAACATCAATCATCCAGCAAGAATCAGAACTCCTTCCTTACCAACAACCATCTGCAAATTAAACTCTAACAAATCACCAACTTTCGAAACCGTGAAGATAACACGTCCCCAACGTCAACCTTCAAACTCTGTCGTTTTATAATCCCAAACCAACCATCGACATCGCTTCCTTCAAACAACCCAAACCAAAACACACCCAGAATCTTCAAAAAACGTCAAACCCCAATCGCACAGAAGCTGGAATAGAGTGAATGGAGAAGTGATTTTATGAAGGATCTAGGGAAAGAGTTTTCAAAGATCGGAGAGGGTGAATTTGCGGAGGTGATTGTGAACAGGAAGAATAGGTGTTGACCGTGCGTGTGAAGAAAAGGATTTTGATTTTGTTTTTTTATTTTTATTTTTGTCATTATTCTTTTTGCTGTTGGTTGTTGACGGGCCTAAGGCCCGAATCCCTTGATCTGACTTACCACCCCCTCTGATTTCATCCTCTTTTTTTCCTTATATTATTTGTACATATTATTAGTAAATAATTATATATTGTTTTATATAAGATTTTTTTTTAGTTTTAAATGAGCTGTTATTATTATTAATTATATTTTGTTTTAGTTTTCTTTATGTATATTATTATTATTATTACTATTTTGTAAACATATTATTTCATATTATGTAAATATCATTTAACTTATAACTTTGTAAATATTATATAAAGCATTTTTGTTATTTCATAAATATTGTATATTGTGGATTTTATTTTTGTAAATATATTTTATGTATTTTATATATTTCTAAATTTTCTTTAAATTATGTAAATACTATTATTATTTTTGTAAATATATTCTATTTATATTATATTTCTCTAGAGCTTTTTTATATTTAGAACTTTAGGTTTATTTTCTATTAGAGTTTATATTATTTTATATTATAGTTGTATATTTAGAAGTTCATATATTTTCTCTTTAGAAATTAATCTTATTTTTCATTTGTTACTGAACTTTTTATGTCATTTCATCTGTTTTGGTCGATGACGACAGTTCCCTCGATTCTTTGTCAATTTGTTGACGAGAAATATTGGATCTGAGACCACCCTTTTTCTCTTCATTTCTTGTCCCGTTTCAATTCATCGATGCTATCAAACCTCCCTAAAATCAATCATCTTTGTATTGAACTAAAAGAGGGGATTAAATGTAGACTTTCTTCCTCTCCGAGTGTCGAGATGCTCACTGTAGTGTGGGTGGTTTAGACACTCATCTTTCAATACGAAGACGTCTTTCTTTCCATTTCTCTCCATTTTCAAACCATCTTCAATAAAGGAATCGAGTTATATTCGTGTAGAATTGAAAAAAGAGGATTAAGTGTAGACTTTCTCCCTCTCTGCGTGTCGAGGTGCTCACTGTAGTGTGGGTGGTTTAGACATTCGTCTTTCAATACGAAGATGCTCATATTCTCCGCACCATCCACTTTCTCTCCTAAAACTTCGGCTCCGTACCGAGTATTTTTTCAAACCATTTCCTCCTAAAAAACCTCGGCCCCGTGCCGAGCGCATTTTCAAAATCTCTTTCAATAAAGAATCAACTTCTCTTTATATTGGACTAAAGAGAAAGGATTAAGTGTAGACTTCTTCCTTTCTGAGTGTCGAGATGCTCACTGTAGTGTGGGTGGTTTAGACACTCGTCTTTCAATACGAAGACGCGACTTCTTCCACCACCCCTCCTTTCACGTCTCCTTTCCGAAACCTATCCCACCTAAAACCTCGGTCCTGCACCGAGTGCCTTTTCAAACTCTTTTTCGCAACAAAACTTGAATGGTCGTGGAGTAGTTAGGCGTAGGCCTTCTCCTATCCCGAGTGCTGACGTTTACCGTAGGGTTCTCTGTCGCAAAGCACTTACCATTCAAAACCAAAAACATATTTAATAAGAGAACGAAGTTCTCTTTGCATTGAATTAAAAAGAGAGGATTGAGTGTAGACTTCTTCCTTTTCGAATGTCAGGATACTCACTGTAGTGTGTGTGATCTCGATACTCGTCTTTCAATACGAAAATGCTACGTTCGCCACACCTTTTCATAACAAAAACTTTGAGATAACGAATTGGGTACTACCCGTAGGGGGTTATTATCCGAGGACTTATCTCACCCCTAAAAACAAATCTACAAATCAAACGTGACTTCTTGCCTCGCATGGCGAAAACCAGTCTTTCAAAAAGGATATGTTACGTCCGTTCTACCGCAAATAGGTAACGCATAAGTCTCCTCACATGCGAGCAGCAAAACACCTAAACTGCTAGAATACGAACGATAACATCATCCATAAAAATACATCGGTGACCCGTAGTAGCACAAACTACGTTGCTCTGATTTCTCATGCATATTAAGAATACATAGGCATAGGATTGCGACAATCCTAGCGAGCACCATTTTCTTTCTTCCACCCTTTCCCAGAAAGGCATGCTACGTCTGTTCTACCGCAAACAGGTAACACTTAAGTCTCCTCACATGCGAGCAGCAAAACACCTAAACTGCTAGAATGCGCACGATAGCATCGTCTACCAGAACTCATCCGCAAAATGTAGGCCGAACTACGGCTGCTCTGATTCTTTACTTCTTCAAGTAAAGATACGTAGGCACAAGGGCCACAATCCTTGCCGAGCACATTCACCCCATATCTGTAGTTCCCCGAACTATGTCGACTCTGACTTTCTCATGTCTATTGAGAATACGTAGGCCTAGGACCGCGAAGTCCTACCGAGTCTGTTCTTTCTCTCTTCTTCCCCGTTACCTCTCTTTCCCTGTTTCTAACCCTTTATTTCTCTCCCTTTGGAACACACTTTTATAGCATAATATTTTAGCAAATATAATCACATGTCGACAAACAAAAGGTTCCCATCGAGTACGATAGATGCGAGGGGTGCTAATACCTTTCCCTTGCATAACCGGCTTCCGAACCCGTTCTTGGTCGCGAGACCATCTTATCCATTTCTTTCTTAAGGTTTTCTCGATATTTTACTTTCCCCTCATGGGATAAATAAAGTTCGGTGGCGACTCTTCTGTCTATCCTTTTCGCCTCCCCGTCGTTGCGCGATGCATTTTTCGAGTAGCGACATGTATCGAGTGAGAGTCCATGAGCCGTGACTAATGGAGGAAAAGGTTGCAACGTCGAAGCTCAGCGGCGACGCCCTCAGAATTCCTGCAAAATAACCAAAGTCAGTACCGACACCAGTTTGAAGTTAGAACCAAACCGTTTGCAGAACAGGTTTGAAGAAGGCAACCTTCCCCTTTGAAGATCAATTTTCCGTTATTTGTTTCACCCATAGCATCGGTTCCTTAAACGTCTTCGTCTTTGTTAACAAGACAGACCTGAGAAAAACATAAGAGTATAAAGTGCTAGTAGCCATGTCATTGCAAGAAGAAAACTATATAAGCAACCGAGAAGCTAAAGCAATTCAAAAAAAAGAAGATATAATAAAAGAAGGCAAGTTGCAATGCAACAATGCCTATCCTGACCTGTGTTTCATTGAACTACGCGTTGTTTACTTGCGAACTGAACATATCACTTCCTTCTAAGTACACACCTGAAAAAGAAAGAGAATTCGAAGCTGAGTTATTTGTGCAAGAACTAAAACCGACATGTGACAGAGAATCACTCCAAAGCTACCTACAACCAAAACAGATACCAACTGGTAATCAGAATACCATTAAAGAATAAATTAAGATTAAAATTAAGAGGATTTGATTTGAATTCAGCCCTCAGCTTTGAGCTCATCATCGGGCGAATCGAGCAGCCGGAAGGGTGACAACTGAGGTTATCACTGACTCCCTACTGAGCATCGAAAGAATTTAATTTCGGATAAAAGGCAACTGTTTCAAACGGCTCAACATAATTCACAAGCAAACTGTATTCAACAACACCAACGCGCTTCAGACCATCAAGTCATCATCACCGTTGAACCTTTCCCGACAATGGCACGAAACCGGCAGCTTCTGAACTTGGAGATGGGCCCTGAAAGAAGAAGAGGAAAAGTCAGTTTGGTCCAGAGCAAAGAACTACAAGCATTTGCAAGCAATTGTAGCAGCCACAGCAAAAGCGTATCAGCGGGCAAGCTCGAGCAAACAACCATAACAGGTATCTCAATAACAGGAAAGCAAAAGCAGTATCTGGCAACGAAGAGCAGCACAGTATCCACAATGACATAACAACTACCCTGGCAAAACCTTGATAACAAGTCTCTTTATTTCCAATCCACGCAACCATGACAGTACTTGGAAGGAAGTTGGTTTACTCGGTCTTATAAGCTACGGCTGACCTTCTATCGCAATGTGCTACGCGATGGGACTGACACCGAAGAAATCCCTGCATTTAATCAAAGTTTTCTATGTAAATCACAAACGAAAAAAGAACTCATAACTGAGGGAAGGGCATGGCAGGAAACCGAAAATAGTGGTCATAGCATAGAGAATTGTTTACACAGAAATATAAACACATACAGATTCACATACATACACCTTCAATTCATTACAAAACACCAGAAGGAAAGAGGGCATCAAAGGAAAAAAAGAAGTTAGGAGTACTTATCTTTGGGGTAGCGTCGATACTGATTTGTCGCCGTTATGCCGAAAACCTCAAAACTTCATCAAAGGAAAGCATATATTCAGAGCACAATCCAGAGTTATGAAGATTGATCATGAACTTATTCCTCGAATTCCCGCTTTACAATCCAAACTACCTTTCACACCTGAAGCTGCAAATTAAACGAACACGGTTAGCAGCCTTGGTTCGATACTAACAAAGAGATTCAAGAAGATTTCAGGGCCAAATCTTACCACCATAATCCACTCAGAGTTTAGCTGCAAATGATGCTCAATTCACCAGAAAGGAAAGTTTGCCGACACGGTCCAAATAAGTCAAAAATACCACCCGCATTGTTCCTGCAAAATCAAAGCGAATTTAATTAGTTCCCAAAGCATTCAAAACATGTTTGTGGCATAATCACGAAAAAGGAAATTTCTTTAAGAAGATCACAAGCATATCAGAATAAAAAAGGAAGGTGCATTCAAGACAATATTCGCAGTAGAGACTAATATGATCTTTTCTTCCAAAACCAATGGACGACATTGATTCAGAACTTAAATTGAGATTTCATGAGGCCTATATATTGAAGATAGGACCGACCAAAAAAGGGGAGAATACACAATAGATAGAAACATCCACAACAACCCACAAACAGTAAATCAAGAATCCCCAAATAAAACCTAAGTTTAAGTTGAGAACTTATCTCTCATTTCGCCGCCGTCGAAATCTACGTTGCTGGAACCACCATGAAGCCCTCGCACCATCCGCGAATCATCCACCGCCGAGAAAGCGAAATCAAGCCCTCATCGCTTTCACACTCGCCGTCAACCATCCACGATCGTCGCCGTTGGAACTTCCATCTTCCGCCGTTCGCGAATCGCCGTGATTCCACCACCATTTTCAAAGATTTGTGAAGGAAACAACGGAAAACCGTGAGGTTTCTCTCCACTAACAATTTAATTTTCAGTTTGTTGATTTGTGTAAGCAGGAATTGAAGAAAAGCAAAAAGAAGATGAAATGTGACGAAAGCGGAAGAGGGAGATTGACGAAAGCGGAAGAGGGAGATTGACGAAGGGGGAGATCAAAGGGGATTAGGGTTTTTATTTTTTTGTTTTGTGTATTATTGTAACATAATCAAATACATGCACACACACCATAGCTATGTGCGCACCTCACATACACCCGTCAGATCCAACGTCTGACGCCATCACACGACCAGTATTGCGCTTGACCACCATAACCAACATACACGCGCCACACTTAATCCATCTGCCATCTAATCTCTTTCACTATTTCCTTAACCTGCTTTTATTTAATTTAATCACTCACTTAATATAATTTAATTAATTAACTTTTATTTAACCTATTTTATCTATCTAATCAATTTTACTTTAATTTAACCAACTTATTTTCACCATTTTCTTTATTTAATAATTTCAATATTAACTCTTTCAATAATAATAGTAATTTACCCATATGCCAAAACTCTCTCTTTTTTTTTAAATAACTTTATTTAGCAAATCAATATTAGTAATTGAAAATCTTTTATAAAAAAATCTATTTTTATAATAACTAAGAAACTATTTTATCTTAATAAACAACCTTTTATAATAAATTACATTTTATTTAATAATAATGACAACCATCAACTTTTAATTAAGTTGTTCGATTTAACTAATTTGTCTATAATAACTTAAGTAAGAAAAAAAACAATTTTATATAGTAAAATCATTTTTATAACTTAAATAACATTATCTCACTTGTTAATAATAAAAACTAAACTTTTTTTAATATTAGAAAACCTTTTAAGTAAATTAACTTTTAATATGATAATAAAACCTTCATTAAAATAAACATAAGTAATATAACCTTTTTATATAAAACAATTTCACTAAAGATAAATAATAACATTTTCTTATAAATTAACACAAATAAGTTAATGTAGCTTTTATTAAAAATAAGTAATAACTATGATAAATAAATATGGTTTTTTATTGAAATAGCAATACAACCTTTTTCTTAAAAAAATATGTAAGTCTCTACCTTTTAAAACTAATTCACCCCTTTAAAACAATTCCACTTAAAATCAATCCGGTTAAAATCTACTTCTCACTTAAAATCCATCGACTAAAATCAACTCACGTCGTAATCAATAATTCAATTGTGCACGCTTCACTTTTACTCACATATTCACATTCACACACCTTAGCGCTTTCATGCGTGTGTATGCTTTTACATTATCCGCAACTTTTATTTACCGCAATTTTACATTACAGCGATTTACTTTTCTCGCGTCGCATTCCGTCCAAAGGAAAAAGCTACACATGATTCAACACTTGTGTGTAGTGCATCATTTTTATCATACTCCCCTTGATCCTTGATGCCATTCAAGTTGATCTTTCTAAGTTTAGATCCTACCCCATAGGAAGGACCGTTATCTTTTACAACTTAGATACAAACAAATACAGTTCAACTCAAACTTATTCAAACACAATAGAGAAATAGATGTTAATCATCTTAAGCGAGATAGAATCTCCACCACACATCAATACAATCAATCCGTAGGGACTTTGCCTTAAGAGAGATAGAGGCGTACTCGTCGATCAATATCCGAGTACTTGAGCCCTTCTCTTAAGACGATGCAAAGATTATTTTCCTACAATTTGTGGCGGTTACATCTCCCTTAAAATGACAACTCATCTTTTCTCCTAAAATCAATCAATCAACTACCCTAAACCCGTAGGAACTTTGACCACAGTCAAAGAACTCCTCAAACCCTTTAGGGGAACTACAGATACTCTGATTCCACTCCCGTAAGGATATGTAGGCATAAGATGCGACATCTTATCGAGTATACTTAGAAATAAACCCCTAGGTCTTTCAACCATTAAGTAGATAAACCATAGCAATAAACAAAAATAAAACAAGAGGTTCCTGTAGAGTACTACAGAAACTTAGGATGCTAGCATCTTCCCTAAGTTTAACCGACCCTCGAACCTAAAACTCTCTAAACCTTGCATTTGCATTGCATTGTGGGAATTTCGATCTTTATCCTTTCCTTTGGACAAATCAAAGTTCAGTTGCAAATGAATTAAAGATTCAAACTAATCAATAGTTTGGTATCCGATTTTCACCACGACAGAGTGTATTCGTGGAACCTGCCGGAGGGTCCTTTATTGTCCCAGGGCTCGTGGGGACAGTCTTCTCGTTTTTTTATCTCCTCGACAAGATGTTGAGGGCTCATCGGATCTAGACGGACATGCATTTTCCCTGTGCCTGGAATCACGAGCAGAGCTGGAAGCGTCTTTTTCCTCGTACTGAATGTACACTTAAGCCTTGAGGAGGAAAGCATACAACGTTGTTGGGGGCCGGATGCCAACAACTTTAGCAAATTCTATGCGGGGACGGAGCCCGCGTTCGAGCAGAAACTTTTTCTTGTCATCAGTGGTAGAGACTCAGACGGTCTCCTTGTTGAATCTTTCAATGTAGGCTCGCAGGGGTTCATCTCTCCCTTGAATGATGGCCTCGAGGGAGGCTTCGGTCTTCGAATGACGGCGAGAGGCCGTGAAATGTCTGGAGAAGAGTCTCCCCAGTTGCCTCCATGAGGTGATGGAGTCGTCAGGAAGCCCGTTGTACCGGGTTATTTCCCTCATCCTGAGTGTGGCAAGGAATAACATGTATTCGATAGCGCCCTGGACGCCGTGATAGTCAAGCAACACATTGATGTTTTCGATGTGCTCGTCGGGGTCGATTGTTCTGGTGTATGTGCCTAGAGAAGGGGGTTCCTCTAGTCCCTTTGGGAGGCGCATGAACATGATCTCCTAGGACAACGGGCCGCGAGGCTCGTCATCGTTGCTGCTGCTGGTCCAAGAAGGGGAACGAGCAACACATTTATAGGTAGGACGGTGGCCTCATCGCGGTGACGGTGTTTGTGCTTGGATCTTGGATCTAGGCGGAGACGAACATTGCGATTTTGCTTGGTGGCCTCTTCTGATCCTCTTGGGTTGTGGGGAATGCTGGTTCTGGGGAGAAATCTGGTCGCGTTTGTAGATGGTCAAGGTCTCTGGTTCTGGAGGCGTTTGAAGGTTCCTCTCGCGTCGGAGAGGGGGACTCCGTCGTTGTTGACGTACTTTCCTCGGTGGAGAGGATCTTGGACGACGAGATTCTTCAAATGCTTCAATCCTCGCGTTTTGGTTAAGGATTATGTGGTTGGTTTTGTTGAGAGCCTCGAGGAGGGCCGCCATGGTCGGGTCAGCGTTGGGCGAAACTGGAACTGGCAGGTACTGTGGGACAGGTGGGGCTTTGCCGTGATCTGCACGAACAGGGGTTGGAGAAGTTGTGGCTCCGTCCCTCTGTCGAAGGACGTCGCCGTCATGAGAGGTGGTGGCTCCATCAACATCAGTCTTGTCGATAGGGAGAAAAACAGAGTTACGAGCATCAAGATTGTTCTCATGGGCAGCCATTATCCGAAATTTGAAGAACTGTTTTGGTCTTGTATTCTATAAAGAGATAAAAGACGACGATAACAAGTTCCCACAGACGGTGCTATTGATCTTACCAAATGATCAGAATCTGAGATGGGCCAGAGACAAGCGTCTGTGATGCTGGGTGTGAAATAGGAGAATGGGGTGTACCTGCAAGACACTCCAATGCTAAAGTAAGAAAACGAGCAAGAGAGGGAGCAAGTACATAATATGCATGTTTCAGGGTGAATATTGGATACCTGACCCTCTCAAATGAGAGGGTTTTTATAATGCCCATGTTTGGCCATTGGTCTCTATTTTCAGGGTGAGATAATTGTTTCCCGAAGAATAGGTAACTACCAGAACTAGCCATTGGGACGGGCAGACGTGCCCATAATTAGCCATTGGCGCGGGCAGAGGCGTAGTTACGGGCACAAGCGTCTTGACTGTTTCTGGATGGTGGAACCGTGCGTAATGGTTAGAGACTAGCTGGAAGTCAGCCTCCCCTGTTGGAGGGGCAGAAAGGTAAACTTTTCACCAAAGAGGTTGGACTTAGGCAATTGGGTCGTTTTGGGAGCAGAAGTGGGTTGCGTCATGCCTAGCCATTGGGTCAGTCCAGAACTAGATACCCCAATTACAACACAACTTTCACAATGAATTTTTTTTTCATTTTTAGTTCTTTATCACAATCACATATATAACTTATCCTATGTTATTTTCCAATATATGTGAGAAATAACGTCAAAGCATTGAGAAATTTCAAAATAAAGTGTTTAGCTTTCAAAGTACACCAAAAAACAATATTCTTTTGAATCTGCAATCATCTTTGACCTCTAACAAGATACCATGAATTTGTTGTTTCTCAATTCTTAAAGAAAGTGAGATATATCATGGAATAGTGTCTTTTATCATTAATGTTTGTGAAGTTCTTGAGTGCATGTCAATATTAGGATTGTGTGGTGTTGGAGGAAATTGACAATCCAGTAGAAGCAAAAAGTAAAAGATTTCTTCTCCATAAAAGATTTTGGTTGTGCCAAAAAAGTGTAGCTGTGGAACAAAGTTGCTAGTTTTTATCCTATTAAATTGAACCAAGACCTTAGATAAGCCACCGATAGGATCGAGAAAATATCTTTGTGTGTGAAAGTCTTGGTGATTTGAGCCGTGTGGGCTATGTACAACATAAGAAGGACAAATTCAGATTGAAGTTCAACTAAGTAAGAGAGTGAAAAGTGAAGTTTGAATGATAAATGATTAACATATATGTAAATTGCTCGTTTTGCTTTTTATATAGGGAGAATGTTTCGTAATTGCGCACATGTGGAATTACGTGAAATGCAGACAACCGTTGAATTGATTTAGAAGATTAACATGTCATTCTCGTAAAGGATACTCTATGACACGAGAAATAAACGGTTTATTTATTCCTCATGTGGCAATTTTCACAATTTTAACTGAGCTTTGCAAACGACCTGAATACAATATTATCAATAAAGTTCAAGATAAAAGACATTTTTCTATTCAAATATTTCATGAAAATTGGTGTAATGTACTCCAATTTTTTTCTTCAAAACAACAATTCTTTAAGGGAGCACTAGGGGTGCTCAAATCTAAAACGATACAAGAGATACAAAGGAAATTCCCCACCAACAAAAACTACTTAGATAAATAATCTAAGGGTTCATACACAAATCTAAAAAATTATTCCATCTCAAGAAGAAGTTCCAAGCTTGCCCAAAAGCATTGACCTTAAAACCAATCCAATTCTCAATTTGGCCCCAATCAGAGCTAAAATTTGGACAATTGAAAAATGAATGATTTTGATCCTCCTCCTCCCTATTATATAGAACACAAACAACATCTGCATGTTCTAACTAAACCCCTCTCTTGATTAGTTGGTCTTTTGTTGCCATCCTCTCCAAAAATAGTCTCCATCCAAAGGCTCTGATTTTAGTTGGAATCAGAGATTTCCAAATAATATTAATTGCCTTCTGCTTTTCCGCTTCCAGAGAGTCAGTTGGATTTCCTTCCAAATAACCAATATAACCACCCTTAACAGTATAAGGCTTTGAAACAAAATCACCACTGTTATGATCCTGCCCATCACCAGCAATAGATTTACCAAACTGACTAAGTCCTCAACATAATTGATCTTTACAATCCATAACAGAAAGGTGACCAGCCAACAGGTTCTGCAACTCACCAAAATTTCCATTGTAAGAACTCTCCTCCAAGCAATGGATTCCACAGTCTCCCCAGCTCCAAATTGTATCCGACCAAACACCCATGTCACAAACGAAGGATGATTTCATGTTGCTGGCAACGTATAAGCACAATTTTCAATCTTGAACTAACAATTTAGCCAAAATCTTATATAAACTTCCAACCGAACATATATGCCTAAAATCAACCAAGTTGATGGGATTAGGAATTTTAGGTATCAAAGTAATAAAAAAAGAGGAGATAGCCTTTGACAGGATAGCCTTGCCGTGGAATCCCTGCACGAAGGCTACAATATCTTCTTTCAAAAACTCCCAGCACTTTTTAATGAAAACGAAATTAAACCCGTTCGGGCCCGGGCTCTTTGCACAATCACAGTCCCAAACTGTTGCTCTAATTTCAACAACCGAAAATGGCTCTTCCAGGAAGTTGACATCAACAGAACTAGACGAATTTGACTGACCATCCTCCAACATAGGTTTACCCAAACTAGGATCCCTTTATTTTTGAGCGAAAAACAACCTAACATATTCCTTAATTTTAGCTATCGAATCAGCTACGACATTCTCCGTAGTAACAGCTCCAATAAACCTCTTCCTCGCCATTCCCTTTATAGCATTATGATAAAAACGCGAACCCATGTAAAGGAAATTTCAAAACAAGTGTTCCGGACTAACTCAATGGTTAGGCATGGTCCAACTCACTTCTGCTCCCAGAACGACCCAATTTTCTAGGTCCAACCTCTTTAGTGGAAAGTTTACCTTTCTGTCCCTCCAACAGGAGAGACTGACCTATTTACCCTTGGTCACTAAACTTCTCCCCATCAGTCTTAGCCCATCATGCACGGTTCCACCATTCAGAAATAGCCAAGACGCTTGTCCCCGTAACGACGCCTCTGCCCGCGCCAACGGCTAGTTACAAGTCCGTCTGCCCGTCCCAACGGCTAGTTCTGACAATTACCTATTCTTTGGAAAACGGTTATCTCGCCCCGAAAATAGAGACCAATGACCAAGCGCTGGGGGCATTATAAAAACTCTCTCATTTGAGAGGGTCAAGTATCCAATTTTTTACCCTAAAACACACATATTTTGTACTTGCTCGCTCTCTTGCTCGTTTTCTTACTTTAGCATCAGAGTGTCTTGTAAGTACACCTTCTCTTTCTCTTTCACACTCAACATCACAGATGTTTGTCTTTGTTCATCTCAGGTTCTGATCTTTTGATAAGATCAACAAGGGACATCCACCAAACTTGACTCCTTAATGAAATCCCTGAAACTTCTCATTTCTGACTTTCTATTCCACAACACACTACTCTTCCTTTCATAAGAATTTGAAACAGAGTTAAAATCACCCCTATCACCCAAGGACTATCCATATACTTCTTCCTTAAATGCAATAACTTATCCCACAATCTCTTTTTCGAAACTAAGTCACACGCTGAATACACATTAACTATGTAATACAAAGCATTCTTCCATCTCATCTTAACACCCAAAAATCCCTCTCCAATTTAACTGCCAACATTTTATAATCACCAACATTGTCAAACCTCGCAAAACCAAATTTTTTTCCGAACTTGTTTCTCTTTGGCGGAATGACTATTTCCTTCAAAGACCCATATCGCTTAAACAATTCAAAAAATTGAGCCACCGTAGATGAATCTTCCACTTCAGAACCGTTGATCGTCCTTCCCTCCGGATAACAATCCCATTTAAAAGACACCTCATGGTTGTTACAAGAAACACACAAACTTAGATGCAAATATGTAAGTGTTTATATTGAACAAAATAAAGAAAATGGCAAAATGATAATGGACAATAATATATATATTAATTTAAAAAATTGATTTACTTGATACACGTTAGACAAGATTTTATGAAATTTATAAGTTGTTAACCATATTAAAAAATATGTGAAAAGTCATTCCATAAACAAAGTTCTAGAAATGCTTGTTTTGGAAAGAAAACAAAACATGGATATATTATTTGTGATCTAGCAAGTATGTAGCTATAGGAGAGGCTAGGAGGAGAGACAACAGGTTGGCTGCAACAAGGATCGCTAATATTGCTACCATTGATTTTTTTTTCTTTCTCTTTTACCTTATGACTATAAGATTCCTTTTCATGTTTTCAAACGTTTGATTTCTTTCCATACTCCCAAACACGTTGTTCCTTAAACTTCATAATGATCGAAACCACATGGGAAGACAATTCGTGGATGTTGGATAATGTTCTTGGTCTTCTCAAAATTCGTATCAAAAGAGGAATTGATATTGCCATTCGTGATACTAATTCCAGCGACCCTTATGTTGTTGTCAACATGGCTGGTGATCTGCAGGTTCCAAACCTTAATGTTTTTCTTCTTTGAAGGTGTTCTTAATAATGATCTTAACAGTTATTGTTTTGTAATGATGCAGAAGCTGAGGACTCGTGTTGTGAAAAACAATTGCAACCCTGTGTGGAATGAAGAACTAACCCTTTCAATAAGAAATGTTCATACTCCAATACATCTGGTAACAAAACTTGCTCCCATCTAAGTTTGAATTACAAGGAAAATTTATATGAATTATGATTAATATTGTGAATGTTTTGTTTCTTTTTACAGACAGTTTTTGACAAAGACACTTTCTCTATTGATGACAAAGTGGGTGATGCAGAGATAGACTTGAAACCATATGCTGAAGCAGTACAAATGAGGTTGGATAGTCTTCCAGATGGTTATGTACTCAAAAAGGTTCAAGTAAATAGGACTAATTGTCTTGCTGAAGAGAGTAGCTGTGTTTGGAAAGATGGGAAAGTAGTTCAAGAAATGATTCTAAGATTGAGAAATGTTGAGAGTGGTGAATTGTTTGTGGAAATTGAATGGGTGGATATTCCTGGTTGTAGAGGTCTATTAGCCTAGTTTGATACATGAATAAAACTACATTATAAATTCATAAAGAATTTATATCTTATGTAAAGTAAGACTTTATGTATGTTATGCATCACCTTCAAAATTGGAGGGTTTAGGATTGTCTTTAGTCGTTTAACCAACTTCATTACGATGGCGTGTCTAACATATTTCTTGAATAATTTTTAAAATTGTTAAATTAATTGGAAAACTTCGATATAATAGTTGGATTGTAAAGCTCCACCAGATAACGCGTCTAACATATTTCTAGAAGGTAGCACAAAACTATAGTAAAACACTTCCATAAGCAAATTGGAATTCCATATGTAGACATTGTCTCAACAACTCTTTAAACATTTAACAAACATCAAACATAGATTCATTCTCCTCTTGTTAAAATAAAGTGATGTAATTTTTCATTCTTGCAACAACACTAATACACTTCTTATAAAATTTGTTTTGTTTATCCCTATAACCTTAATTCTTTATACCCCAAGTGATTAGGGAAGTAATTCATGTCTACTTGATACCTTACCATATTAGTTTTTGATACCTTACCATATTAGTTTATGAAATTCATTTGTTAAACTCTACCACAACCGAACATTCTGCTATATACTTTTAAGTTGATCAAACTCTAAAATAAATGTATGACAAGAAATCACAACAACTAAAAATATCATAGCAACAAACTCATTAGGATTAAAAAGATTACTACTTTCATTAAAATTAATATCATCCAACAGAAGAGGTTTAGGTCATGCTAAGAAAAGTTAATACAACAAGCAAGTATTATAAGTTATACATCTCTAAAAAAAAATTAGCATATAAATGGTAAATCTAAGAAGATCACTTAAATAACTTGAAATCTCTAAACATCAAGGGAACATGGATGATATGCCTTATAGCGTTATATTCCTTCATAAATAACGAGGACAGAGGATTAAATATTGGAACTCTGTGTTCTTCTTCTTCTTTGTAGAATTTCTAGCTTTTCAAACCTCTCTCTAATTCCATTGCAAGATCTATTTATAGAAAATTTCTCAACTATAAGAATATATTAAATAAGATCAGCGCGATGCGCGGTTTTAAACTAATTAATTAATTTTTTATTAAACTCTAAATATCTTAAAAATTTGTTTTGACAAAATATAATAAATAAATATATATTACAATAATTTATTATGAATTATAATTGAAACAATAATATGAATTAATCACATCTAAAAGATATATTTTATTACAAAAGAAAAATACATTCTTATAAATTAAATTGACATTGATTCTCATATAATTTTTATACTTATCTTTGATTTAATATATTTAGTATATTTAATGTTAAGTTCTTAAAGGTATGTATTAATTTTTAGTGTTAAATAAGATTAAAAGTTTATATGTAATTATTATAAAACTTTAGTTATCTTATGAATAAGTGTTGAAAATGCTAGTTGCTATATTAGCTTCATTGTTTTATTATTTAATTATTTTAATTTTTATTAATTAGAATGTAAAAATTTATTTGATTTCGTTGATATTGATATCAGTAAAAATGAGTGTTCTTTTTTTAAACATCATTATTGTTGTTTTTATTATAATCTATATATTCACTATTGTAAAAGAAAATAGTAAATTATAATTCACTTTTGAAAACCTCTATATTCAAATATGCGAGAAATTTTAAAAATATTTTTGTTTGTCTTTAGTTTATTATTTGGTATTATATAAAAAAATATAGTAGTAAAGTATACATAAATGATAAAAAAATTGTTGCATCCACTATTATTTTTTAAGATCAAGTCAATGATTTTTCACTAAAAATTGTGTAACAATTACTTTAAGATTAAAAAGATATGTTTTAAGTGTTATTTTTATTGTTATAATTTTAAGAAAACAAAATACTTTATTGTGTTTGGATTCTCAAATATCTTTTGTTTATGAAAATTGAAATAACTATTAAGAGAATATACATAGTTAAAGTAATAGTTGAGCTGTTAGATAATTTTGTCTAAGATGAGATTTTTTCTGTCTTTGGGAGGATTCGAACCCGTGACCACCAATAGAGTAGAAGTATTGTATTTGACTTTTTGAATAGTGAAAATGAGTTTTAGAATGTGCCACATTGATATATGGGATGATGTGGCACAAACTGAGTAGAATTGTGTAGATGTTCTTGATTGGCTGCATTTTATGGTAAAACATTGTTGTGTGTAGATGTCTTGACTAATGTCATGACATACTTGTGTAGTGTACTGTTGGGTAAGTTTGGTTAGTTAGAACAAAGTGTATTGGATGTCATGTTGTTTGTTATGACATCGGGTAGCTTCCAGCAAGGGCGCGTGTTTGTTTTTCTGTTATGGTTCCTGAGTTATCTCAGGCTAGATTTCAGGAAACCTGCTAGGGTTCCTTAGTTATCTCAGACGAGACTCTAGGCAGTGTTGAGCATAACATGAAACGCCTATGACCTATTTGATAACACTATGAATTATGGAGATTGGATTAACTTGGTTAAACCTAATTCCTGTTGCAATTTATGAACATTGAAATCTTCTCTCCCTGTTGTTACTTTTGATCAGCTCAAGCCCAGACTGCATTACTATTTAAGGAGGCGCAGAAGCAAGGAAAATTAAGCACTCACAACAAGAACAACTTGAGTGTAAAATAAGGGTTTAGGGTTTTGAGAGTCTTGTGTGTGTGACTTTGTAAGTCACCCTTTGTATCTTTGGATGCATCGTGGTAGACATATTGTTAATTGTTAATTGTTCACTCAAATCTGTTAAGCAAGAGTGTATTGTTCTTGATTGAAGCTGTTAAGCAAAATCAAGTATTGTGACTTTGAAGAGTGTCTTCTAAAATCTTCTTTTTGTATTGAATTGTTTATCACTCCTGTGATTGAGGGGGAGTGAGAGGTGTCTCTTGTCTAGTGGGTTCTAGGCAGAAATTGCATTGGGTAGAGATTAAGTGAGGAGTTGTAAACTGGGAGTTTAGCTCTGAATTAATTATGCTACTAGTGGATTTCCTTCCCGGCTTGGTAGCCCCCAGATGTAGGTGATGTTGCACCGAACTGGGTAAACAATTTCCTGTGTTCTTTACTGCTTTCGTTACCTGTTTACTGCTAAGGTTAATAATCTGTTCAGAAGCGAATGTCATAACATCCGATATAACATCGACTGTCAGTTACTTATCTTTCTGCATTTAACATTTTGCTCAATTTAAAAGGTTAAATAAACGGTTTTGTCAGTCTGCAAATGTTACAACAGATGTCACAACACTGCTAATTTTTAAAGTGAACTAAAATGCACATGTTATGTCCTTGTTTTATTTTAGTAGAGATCAATGTTCTTAGCATCTCTTAGAACATCTGAGATGTGCATACCAGAATTTCAATTGGTATCAGAGCAGGCATCCTGTCTGTTCTGGATGAGATCTCGGGACATACTTTCTGGTGTTTTGAACAAGGAGAAGTGGCAGCTGTTTTGATGATCTTGCTAAATGCTTGAGATGCTGCTTATGGCGTTTAGGGGGAGTTTATGTTTACTCCTGCTGTTGAAGGATTCTGTGTATCTGCTGCTGTACTCTCTGATATAGTTTCTTCTGTATGATGTCATATAAGATGTTCTGACATCTTAGGGCATGTTGAAGATGTTCTTTTGGTGGTTCCGCTGCATATTTTTCTGATGAAAGAACTCTGGTAGCCATGGGAGAGTATTGTGCATACTGTATTCAATTTGATATATGGCAACGACAGGTGTGTAGCTGGTTGGAAGATGGTGTTTATTGCTGCTTTGGTTGATCTGACAAGATGTTGATCCTGCTGAATGCTGCTTGTTTGGGCTGTTGTTGATTGTTTCTACAGGTTGCTGAATGTTGTAGCTATGTTTCTTGTGTGCCTGGGCTATTGGTTGAGTGTTTGGGCTGTTCAGTTGTGTATTATAAGCTGCTGAAGACTGTTTTAAAGAAGATAGTGGGAGGTGATTTATTTTCACCACTCATGACTTGCTAGGTTTCTATCAACAGAAGAGGATATAGGCAGGTTGAGTCAAGGGTATCAGCCTTGATGTTTCAACATTAAAGATACTTATACTAAAGAATACTTTTGGTATTAGTGAAGTGTAAATATCTATCAGATGGTCTTCTCAACAAGTTGTGTGGATTTAAGATCAGTTGCTATTTGTGGACTACACACGTATTTAATTGGTTATCCATGAAGTTCAGAGAAAGATTTATTTTAAGGATTTAAGATTCATTGCTATTTGAGATATTCTCAAATATTTAATGGATTATCCTTAGTTGATGATCAAGTTGTCTCATCAGTTGTTGCACAAGTGTCAGTCCCCTGATTTGGTTGATCTAATTCAAGGATCTGATGTTCAACCAGATGTTGAGACATTCCATCAGCAAAGATTGTGCATAATTCTATTGATTCAAGGAGTGAATCACTAGATCAAAGGAGATATAGTTGGATCTGTCCTTATTCTAGTAAGGTTCTTGGCAAGAAACTAAGGCTAGAATGTAGTGTTGATGGAAGTGAAGATGAAGACATTTTTCTTAGATCTGTTTATTTCTAATCTAGGAGTATTGGAGTGCAGCAGGTGTGTTCTAGTTTCTACTAGAAGCATCTGATCTTTATCTAGAAAGTTTCCTGCCAAGAAACTTGTCTAGAAGATGGTGTTGGTGATAGCACTCCTTGGATCAGTTTATTTTGTAATGAAGTGCAGTAGGTGTCAAGGATAAGTGGCGGTTATCTTTGACTTCCTGAAGAAGTCTCTACTTAAGGAAAACGGGAGTCCTTTTGTAAAGATTTTTGTGACCCTTCCTCTCTAAAGAATCAAGCTTTGGCATTTTTGGGTTCTCTAAAGAGGAGTTTCTGGAGCAAATGCATTTCAAGGGATTTGTTGTGAAGCAGAATACAGGCTGTCTACTCAAACTTGCTATCAGAACATGCAACTCTTGATGAGGTTCTTCTAAATGGAATAATGAAGGACTGAATTCACCAGCAGGGTGTCTTATCCGATGTTGTGACATCAAGCAAACTTCAGGAACTTAATTGATGTTGTGGCACATCATTGTAAGATAGGTTTATCTTTTCGGGTATGAACGAAACTAATACTATCTCATGCAGTTTGCGGGAGCTGTGTGAAAGAGTAGATGTTACAGGTCCAAGTCTTGGTGTATCTAAGTTGCCTTGGAGCATGTAGGATATGAAGATCATGTTTGCTTAGATTTTCTAGAGCTCTGAAAGAAGCTGAGTTAACCAAACAGTGACATTTGGTTGGTCTCTAATGTGATTTCAAGTAGTGAACTTGGAACTAATTACTCTTGTGCAGAAGGGTAGTTGGTTGAAGATCAAAGAAGGTTCTGGTTCTGTTCATATATTGGAGCTTGTGGTAGAAGCCCTGAGTTGCTTATGGAGATGTATGATAGTTTATCTCTTTGGTTGTCTGAAGTTCTTATTGATCAAGCTGGTGGAGCTGTGTTTTCTGAAGATCTTCAGTTGGATTACTAGGCAGTAGTAAGTCCAGCTGTGGGCATATCAAGAACTGTTGGATGTTGTGTTCTGTAATATGTGAATGATGTCCTAATTAACGTTAGAACATCATCTGGTTTGTGTTGAAGTTCTGTTGAGGAACTTGTGATTCACATCTTGACTAAGAAGTACTTTATCTTGTCATACGGGAGAATGATGAGGTAAAGGGACTGTCTTGGAGTATGATGTGAAGGTATTGTACAAGACTGGAGTGGATCATTAGTTGATTGCATAAAAGTCTGGATCCTGATATGCTATATGGAAGTGAATAGTCACCAGTTTAATCAAAAGCGTACCATCTTATCATATTGGAGAATGATGAGACGAAGACTGTCTTGGATTAATAATCATTTTGTTTGCTGAACTTGGGGTTCAGATTGTGGAAGCTGATATTCACCAGTTGAAACAAAAGTGTTCTAAATTATCATATGGTAGAATGATAAGGTCAAGAATGTCTTGGATTATGGAGTGTCTATCTTATTCTCTGACTCAGGCTGAGGTAAGAATACTTGTGGAAAAGTGGTTTCTTCTGGAAAAAAGTGGAGTAGTTTGGTGCCTTCTCACTGTATGAGCATGGAGTTGGTCATGAGAGATAATGTGGTGATCCTGGGTATTTCTTGCGGAAAAGAGCATCTTCTATAAAAGATAGGGGAGAACTTCTGATTGATGGGTGTACTAATTGCTTGTGGTTCAAGCAGTAAATGAATGCGTTCAGCAGGTGTGTTGAACAAAGAGTGAGCTCTTGAAGACATGAACATGAGTCTTATGTTTTCCATTCACGTGCTTCTGGAAAAAGAGCACTAGTTATCCTTGATATGGGGAGTTATACTTCTAGGATCTGTTGCTGCAGTAGTACAGTTTCAAGATTGTTTGTGGTCTCAAGCAGTTTGTGATTGTATGCCTCTATGAGGATGGAATGTCAGACAAGATGTTGTGACATTATGTTACTGCTCTAGCTCATGGTGAACCTGACAGTGTATTTTTTTTGGTTCTGTCTTTGGGTATCAATGGATCAAATCAGATTTTTGGGCCTTTATCCAAGTGTTTTGTCTTGTATGGATGGTGAAGATGAAGATCAAGCCATCATTAGCTCTGATTTTGTGCATAAGGAAGGACTTTCACCCTGTCATCTTGGAGATTTTTCTAGCCCTTCAAAGCTGAATCTGAGTAATCTTACAGATAGTTATGTCTATCCTGCAACTACTTCTGCTATTTGGTCAGGTGTGGTTTGTGAAACAAGGGGTGCAGAGTTGCATGTGTTTCCTGTGTGTGAATATGAAGATGTTGAAGTGATTCTTCATGTGTTTGGGTTCTCTCTTTTAGAGGGAGTACTGATTATGCATGACAGGAGGAGCTATGTACCTATCTGATGTGTGGCTGCACTACTTGTGTTGACATTGTGCTGATATGGAGCTATGTACAAAGTTTGCTGAATCTCAGGCAAGCTTGTGTTCTTGAACCACTGATGAGGTTCTAATGTCAGACAAGATGTCCTGACATTGTGCTGTCTGGTGTAATTTTTCTTGACAATGTGACTGTGGGTCTGGCTTTGTAAGATTGTTGGGTTGAACTAGGTCTGTACTTACTTCTTATGAATGACCTAGGAAACAACATTGGTTTGTGTCTAGGAGAATTTATTTTTGTGTCTCAAATTGGGGATTTAAAATCAATTGCTACTTGGCAAGTATTTAATTGATTATCCTTTAATTGGTGATGTCAAAAGTGTCCCTCCTGAAGGTGCATCTTCAGACAAGGCAAGAACTCAAGATTCAACAACTTGGTGCTTAAGAATCTTTATTGTATTTGTAATGTCAGACAGGATGTCTGAACAGTATATCTCTGAGGAAGCTACATGAGAGTTTATTTCTCTCTATGATGTTCTGGTGTTTGTGATGATCTGTTAAGCTGCTTCTGATGTGTCCTACTGAGAACTTCATGTGTATCCTATATATGGACTACTATGGAAATAATAAGCCTTGTGGTTGGTGTCTTAAAGAACCAAAGTGAGTGGTAAAAGAGTTGATGTCATATATGATGGGCTGGAATCAGGATTGATTTTACTATGTTTGAGTGAGTTCAGCAGGGGGTGATTTGAAAGCTAGAGTTCAGATGTGGTTAAGCCCTTGTCCATGGATTGTTACTGCAGTGGTGCAGTCCTTATATTGATTAGGGATCAAGCAGCTTGTGTATCTGATTTAGTCTATGTTTATCTCCTGGGAGGTTGTGGTTTTGATTCAATTTTTGGGTTTGGCTCTGTTATGTGTGGGCATCTGAGTTTATGTGTGGACACTTACTCCATTTGTTGTCAATTTTTTACTAAAAAGGGGGAGTAAAGTATTGATGTTATATGTTGTCCTGATGTTATGTCACATGTATTGACACGATGACCAACATTGTGATATGACTTTGCTACTACTAAGGGAAGTGTAGTGTGTGCTTCTGCAGTTTGCTGGTAGGTTGTGTTTGGCTGATGTGCCATGGTGTGTTGTGCACCAGTTAAGGGGGAGTATCACAGGATGTTCCACTAAGTGTTGTGACATCTGTAGTCAGAATTAGCAGAAGCAGGTGCTTTTCAGGATGTCAAACTAGATGTCTTGACATTCATAATCTAGAATATTGTGTATGAGTGTGTGTGATGGTAGTCCAGCATGTCTAGTTGATTGGTAGGATATTAGCTACTCTGCATGACTGGTTGTGTGTTAGTTTTTCTGCTGCATGTGTACTCTGATATGGTGACAGATTGTTTTAGCCAACAATTTGCCAAAGGGGGAGTTTGTAGATGTTCTTGATTGGCTGCATTTTATGGTAAAACATTGTTGTGTGTAGATGTCTTGACTGATGTCATGACATACTTGTGTAGTGTACTACTGGGTAAGTTTGGTTAGCTAGAAGAGAGTGTATTGGATGTCATGTTGAATATTATGACATCGGGTAGCTGCCAACAAGGGCGCTGTTTGTTTTTCTGTTACGGTTCCTGAGTTATCTCAGGCTAGATTTCAGGAAACCTGCTAGGGTTCCTTAGTTATCTCAGGCGAGACTCTAGGCAGTGCTGAGCATAACATGAAACGCCTATGACCTATTTGATAGCACCATGGATTGTGGAGATTGAATTAACTTGGTTAAACCTAATTTCTGTTGCAATTTATGAACATTGAAATCTTCTCTCCCTGCTGTTACTTTTGATCAGCCCAAGCCCAGACTGCATTACTATTTAAGGAGGCGCAGAAGCAAGGAAAATTAAGCACTCACAACAAGAACAATTTGAGTGTAAAATAAGGGTTTGGGGTTTTGAGAGTCTTGTGTGTGTGACTTTGTAAGTCACCCTTTGTATCTTTGGATGCATCGTGGTAGACATATTGTTAATTGTTAATTGTTCACTCAAAGTTTTTAAGCAAGAGCGTATTGTTCTTGATTGAAGCTGTTAAGCAAAATCAAGTATTGTGAGTTTGAAGAGTGTCTTCTAAAGTCTTCTTTTTGTATTGAATTGTTTATCACTACTGTGATTGAGGGGGAGTGAGAGGTGTCTCTTGTCTAGTGGATTCTAGGCAGAAATTGAATTGGGTAGAGATTAAGTGAGGAGTTGTAAACTGGGAGTTTAGCTCTGAATTAATTATGCTAATAGTGGATTACCTTCCTGGCTTGGTAGCCCTCAGATGTAGGTGATGTTGCACCGAACTGAGTAAAGAATTTTTTGTGTTCTTTACTGCTTTCGTTACCTGTTTACTGCTAAGGTTAATAATCTGTTCAAAAGCGGATGTCATATCATCCGATATAACATCGACTGTCAGTTACTTATCTTTCTGCATTTAACATTCTGCTCAATTTAAAAGGTTAGATAAATTGTTCTGTCAGTCTGCAGATGTTACAACATATGTCACGACACTGCTAATTTTTAAAGTGAATTAAAATGCACATGTTCTGTCCTTGTTCTGTTTTAGCAGAGATCAATGCTCTTAGCATCTCTTAGAAGATCTGAGATCTGCATACCAGAATTTCAAATTGTAAGCATGAGAATGTGTGTTTCTGTTTTAATATATTATAATAGATAATATATTCTTTTATTTTTACTCTTGGACCTTTACAAATTATCCATTAACTGTGGCCCAAGAAAAAACATATTCTCCGTTAGTACATGTACTAGGATAATACAAGTCTACATGGAAGATACATGATTCTTTGGTAGCATTGTAGCAACTTTTTTCCTATTTTATATTCTTACCTATTAGCGTGACAACTAAATCTTAAAGCATTCTGTCGCTACTGCGAAAATCGGCGCCGGCTGAACAGAAGAGTCGCCACCGCGCGTTATTTATCCCACGGGAGGGAAAGGAAACGCTCAGAGTAAACCTCGCACAACACGGGAAAGGTATGGTCATCGCAACCAAAACCTGGATTCGGGAGTCGGTTACGCAAGGGGAAGGTATTAGCACCCCTCACGTCCGTCGTACTCGACGGGATCCACGCTTGTTTTCAGGTATGGATTGTTATTCTATCTACGCTAAAGGTCTGGGGTTAAAAGGAAAGAAAATGAAAACAAAATGACTCGGCAAAGTATCGCACTTCATGCCTACGTATTCCCGTCTGGAACGAGAAATCAGAGTCAACGTAGTTCGCCTACCTACGGGAAAGGAGGGGAAGGTTGCTCGCTAGGATATCGCATCCTATGCCTACGTACTTCCACACTGCATGGAAGATCAGAGCAAACGTAGTTCGGGCCACGCACGACACAAGTCTGTCTTGGTTGATTTTATTCCTTCTGAAAAAGGGTTTCTTGATTAGCAGTCCCGGCGGACAAAAATGACGTCTTGATGAGTTCACATTCTTTTACGGAAGAAGTGTCTTTTGTTGAGTTTGAAATCTTTATTGTGTTTTTCTGTTTGTTTTGAGAAAGAAAGAGACAGAACTCTACCCTACGGTTGCGAAGGGAATCAAACTAACCTAATGTTATCATGCATGGGTTAAGACCTAGTGTCTATCATGCTCCTCTCTTGCACAGAGAGAAACAGAGATCCTACGGGATAGGCAGAAACAGAAACAATAACAGATATATACAATAAAGCAGTAAAATGCATGGATGCAGCAGTACAAGCGAGGCAAGAGAGTCCCACTCAACCTCGAACCTAGAAAACAATAGGCAAAAGTGAACAGGCTTCACTTTCAACCCAGCAGGGTAAACAGCAAACAATACAGTCAGGAAAACCAATCAATACATCAGCAAATGAAATACAGCAAAAAGAAGCAGCTTCAGCAGCTCTGAATCAACATCTAGCTTCAAGTAATCTCCAATCAGCTACAGGCTTCAACAAGCATCAATCTCCATCTACATGGCCTTCAGGCAAGGGCTTTGATCATCAGTCTTCCATCTGCAATGGCTTTTCTTCAAGCTCAAACCTCCAGGATGAGGAATCAGTCACAAGAGTGAAGTGAATGAATGTTAGACAGTTAATTACCTACCAAGGGTGGTTCATCAACTATTAACATTAAACAGAAAGTTTCCTCTCAAAAGTTCTATCCTTCAAATATATTCACTGATCCTTCCAAAGGAAGGAGGTGGATATTTGAAAGAGACTTTGAATCATAGAGAAAGGATGGATGCAGACAAGGCATTCCATGTTTGAGAAACAAGCTTCCTAATCTAGAGCTCTGCCTAGCTCCTAAACCCTAGTCTCCTCAGCATCTGCTAGCAATAACCTCCTCTTCAACTCTGGCAGTTGATCTTCAATCTCTGGATCCCCAATGGTCTTCCTCTCCTCAAGTCTTCAGCTCTCCCAAGTCCCCAGACAAACCCAATACCCAAGCAAGCAAGCAATATTCCCCAGAGGGCACACCACACCAGTCAATCAGACATACACAGAGTATTAATAGCAGTAGGGGAATCCTGACTTTTCCTAAGGGATCTAATAACTACCCATAGCCCCTATAGTCCCATAACTAATCTAGTCAAACCCTAAGTCCTAAGGGAAAGAATCAAACTTCTTAAGTCATCACCTAAAAACCCTAATTTGTTCATGTTGTTCAAACCTACATTAAGCACCTAAAATTAATTTCAAAAAATGGGAACTAAATTGTTTCTACAAGTTCAATATCTCATCTAAACAACCTAAAAAGAATGGACAAAAAATATTAAAGCATCTAATAGAACAAAAATTAGCAAAATCATGCATGAAATGAAGCTATTTAAAATGACATTTATTTAGAAAATATGGAAAAAATATCAAATAAAAATAAAAATGCAATTTTATTTAATGACAATTTTCTAGACATTCTAATGAAAATGATGTAAAAAGAATGAATTAAAAATGATTTTTTATCTATTTATTATGAATTTTTAAAATGAATGAAAAAAATGAAAAAAGAAAATAATAGTAAAAAGAAAGAAATAACCAGGGGGGTTCATTAAGCAAACACGCTCAGTTCATATTTGGATGGGCCAGGCAGTGGTGGGGTGCGCATAGCAAGTTGAATTAAGCCCAGAAAACTTCAGAATTATTAAAAATAAAAAACAAGCAGGGGGGTGAGAATAGAAAGGTTATCACGTGTATTTCTGATGGGCTTGGTACTGGGGTGGTGGGATTAGCAAAGCACTCTTAGGCCCGCCCGTTTCAATTAATGAAACGGTGCGTTTAGGGCACCTATTCACTCCCTCCAAAATCAGCTTTAAATGAGAGCCACAGGATTGGCTCTGAGGTCAAAGGTCTTGCAAGCAAGGGACGGCCATGATTTCGTCTTCTACATTGGTTCATGAACACTTAGGGTTTCCACCATGAAGACTCCATGCACGAACCAACTTCAACCTCTCGGTTCTCTCTCCACAGTCCATGAAACACCACGATCCAAACATGAAAATCAATCAGAATTTCTCCCTCTACAAGCCTATGGCATTAGTTTGCTTTGAAACTCAATATAACTCTCAACCCGATAGCAATAATCTCTGGCCACCATGAAAATGCTCTGCAACTCATCAGCAAGAACCTCAACCAAACCTATACTAATCTCTTCTATACATAATGGTGATCATTCTAAACTAACAAGCTAAGGTTATAATGCACTATGCTATGAATTCTTCATCCTAACAGTTCTAACAACCTGCTAACAATCATCACTAAACTACTCCTAATCAATCAGAAATGCTCTACTAACATCCTACATCACATCTAAACTAATAAAACCATGCTAAACTAACTATATCAAGCTGTGGCAGAGAAATTGAACCTGGTGCAAAAGCTTGTGGATGATGATGAAACTTGTGGATCTAAGAGTCTTGATGCTTGGATCTTGATCTACAATTGCACTACTTGATTCTGTATGCAACACCTTGAGGAGTCTTGCACTGGATCTTGAGTTCCAACTGAATTTGCAACTTGTGTGTTCTTGATGAAAGTGCACGAAATTGAGCTCTAACCACCAGGATCTTGATTGAATTCTATGCCATGATGATGATTCAGTATGATGAAATTAATTTGGATGGTGATTGGTGAAGAATTTGAGAAATTGGGATGAAAATGCAATGAGAAAGAATGAAGAGAATTTGTGAGATTTTTGTGAAAAAATGAATCCAACCCTTGCTCAATTCTGATTTCATGAATATATAGGGCTCACATGAAACTTCTAGATCCATCTTACAACTTCCCTTGCCTTCCAACTTTGATTGATCTTGGTTATGTTTCTTCAAATACAAGTAACCATGGATAACTTTGATTTTTTCCACTAAGCTCAAAAAAGTACTTGAACCATTGTTCTTAGAATGTGTTTTGGACCCAAAATCATATATTGGAAGTCTCCATTTGGACTTATAAATCTCTCAAACCCTTTTTCACTTTGACTTTCTTTAAGTTATAAGCCATTTTAGTTCAAATTTAACCAATCATGCAACTTCATGTTATGAGCTTTTCCAACAATTTGTGACCTTCTTTCTAGACTCAAAATGTCATTTGGAGCAAGTTTGATGTTGTAAGTTTTTCCATTTGAGGCCTCCTTGTATGAGTTTTGGACATAGGTTAAAATGACCTGTAATTCACAAATGACCAAAATACCCTTTGCTTGCCAAGACCATAAGTAGAGTTCCACACATCATATGAAGGCATACGATACCATTCTAGAAAGCTAAGACAATGAGGAACAATTCTTATGTTGACCAGAAACTCATTTGAAATCTCCTTGAGGGGTAAAAATTGCTTGGAAGTCAAGTCACTTTCACAGACAAAATTTCAGATACCTCAGATGACCTGTAACTTGCAAGGACCATAACTTGAGTTCTATAAATCTACTTGATGTCTTCCACCACTCAAATTAAAGGTCTTGAGATCCTCTACAAGTTTCATGTTGGCCAAGAAGCCATTTGAAGCTAGCATTTTGTCTTATCTTGCTTGGAAATTTGACCTAAACTAGGGGATTTTACACAGAAACCCTAATTTAGAAACTCCTCTTCTCCTTGATTTCTCTTGAATTCTTCTTGGCATATCTCCATATCCTTCTTTATATGTCCAATGATGAACCCCACATCTCTCCACTAGACTTGAATGCCCCTTAAATCAGTCAATTGACCTAGGGTTGACCCAGATGAAACCCTAGTTGACTGCCTTCAGCTATAGCCCTTGTGCTCACATCAATGACTTGTCTCCTTCTCCAAATGACTTTCTAAGTCTCTCATAATGTCTAGATACTCTCCATGCCTTCAACTCACAGCTCACAACCCTCTTGCTGACCCTCAGATACCCTCAGCTAGGAGATGGACTCAAGGCTTGATCTGCTGAACTCTTTGCTTTCAAATTCTTTCCTGATGACTTGAATGAGATTGAATTGGGATAATAACCTCTTGATAGGCTTCTAGAGATGAGAATAATGATTGGTCCCCTGTTGAATGACTTGGTATGCTTATGCTATGCAGATGGTTAGTCTATGTACATGACTCTATATGCAAATGCTAATGACATTGAAACATAAACCAAGTGAATAAGGTTGGGCAAATTTTAGGGTGCAACAGCTGCCCCTATTCAAGCGGCTTGGACCCGATTGGGTGAAGAGCCCGGAGCCTTCAGACATTCGCGGTACGAGACGGTTGAATACTAGGAACCCAGAAATTTGCCAACCGCAGAAATAAACTGCGCCACTGCTTGGGGAACGACATTCATCAGCTGAATTTAACTGTTACGGCAACCTACTGATCTCGCGCGACCGTGCTGGGGATTCTTCATCGTTCTGAAAAGGATTCTGTCATAACAGATTGCTTGCTTGTCCACGTTAGGACTCTGTCTGTCATCAATACGAAGAAATCTCAACTAAAACCTGTCCACGTTAGGACTCCACCTGCTGTTAACCCAGAAAAGTCTCGGCAACTCAGCTGGGGATAATCCGTCTGCATTTCCATAAACTGAATCGTCCACGTTAGGAATAAAACTCTTCCACGCTAGGAGTAACACTTGTCCCCGTTAGGAATAACATCGTCCACGTTAGGAGTCATCTCTTTTGTATCTGTCCACGTCAGGACTAACCCTTTCATCTTTCCACGTCAGGAAGTAATCTTCTTTCCGCATAAGGAGAACTATACCAATCTGTCCACGTAAGGACTCCAATACCACTTGACACGTCCGCGTCAGGACTCCAATCTTTCCACGTAAGGAATTCAACTTTGGTTCTGAACCTGTCCCCGTCAGGACTCAACTTTCCACGTAAGGAGTACATCATTCTTCCACGTCAGGAATCAACTTTTCTCGAATCTATCCACGTAAGGACCCCAATTTTTCCACGTAAGGAATAAATCTTCTTCTTCCATGTTAGGAATATCTTCTTTGATCTGTCCGCGTCAGGACTAAACTCTTTCCACGTCAGGAATACACTCTTCTTTCCACGTCAGGAATACAAACCTCTTTCCACGTAAGGAATGCTATCCTTTTCACGCAAGGAAACATAACTTTTCCACATAAGGCCACCAATTCCTTCCGATTTGTCCGCGTCAGGACCACATTTTTCCACGTAAGGAATGTCATCTTAATCTGTCCACGTAAGGACTCCACTCTTTCCACGCTAGGAATCACCTCTTTCCACGTAAGGAATCCTCTTCTGATATGTCCGCGTAAGGACTACATCGTCCACGTTAGGACCCATTTCTCCACGTTAGGAATAATAATCTCTTTGATTTGTCCACGTCAGGACACTGATCTCGTCTTGATTTGTCCACGTTAGGACTCAGGCGTCTTCGGCCTGCTGAGGAAATAAGACTTGTCCACTTAAGGACTCACGCCCTTGTCTGACCTGTTCACGTCAAGGCACCAACACAAGGAGTAATCACTTTTGTCAACGTCATGACTTCCCATTCCACTAATTTCGAGAACCCGAATCTGCCCACGTTGGGACTAACACCCCTCACCAGTCCGGGGAAATAAACCTGTCCACGTTAGGACGCCCACTTCTGAAGAAATCCCGTCAATCTAGGAGTAAATTGTCCGCGTCAGGACCTAGTTCTCCAATGATCCTCACCCACAAACTTCTTAGCACTGACGTGACAGCGACTTTGAGATGAACTCTACTGGGGATGTCTGGAAACCAAACTATTGGACGCCTGCTCTGATAACCGGCGGTGGCCTCTGAAATTCTGATTCATGGAACCCCTGATGACAACTAATTCTGCCTGGGAATAAAGAGAAACTTATCCTGGCAACTCTGTGGGGAATACAGCCGAAACTGACATTATCATTGAATATCTCATGCCGAGATCTTGAATGTTTGGTAATTCATTTGAGCAAGAATTCTCTCCACCTGAACTGCTAGAGTACAGAAACTGCTTCAGCAAAATAAATGCTGGAAGGATAATGCCGACTCCGCCGGGGATAGCCAGATGCTACAGAATTATTCCAGCAAAATAAATGCTGGAAGGGTGAAGTCGACCCTGCTGGGAAATTGGGAACTCAAACCACACACCCTATTGAGGTAACCCCCTGCTGGGGAATATAACTTTGCTGGGGAATAGCAGATGCGCATAGTTCGATCGGACTTTCTGCTGGAACGTAAACTGATATTACACCGTATCCCTGACGAAATAAATGACTGGACCCACCATCAACTCTGCTTGGGAGAGTCTTGATCTTCGAGTTCCACTGGAAGGAATGAAAATACTTGCAAAGAGAATTCCGCTGGGGATGGGATGATTCTCTTGGGGAAAATCCACCGACTCCACTGGGGGAGAGTGCATGACCCTGCGGGGAAAGATGAACCTGTCTGAATACAGCCTTACGATCTTGGAATCGCCAAACTCTATTGAGGACGAATAACTTTTCTGGAGCACGTCCTTTGGATAAGCTACGGCTAGCTGGGAAATTCTATCCTTCTTCAGGAAGAACACGCATGACCTGCGTGAAGACTGAGTCTTTCGTTATCGCAATCTTTTGATCATCTTCCTCGTATGGTTATGAAACCTGTAACAACACAAACAAGACAAGACAAGCCTATGCAATCAAATCAATTCAGGTTAGTGACGTTACACTCAGTTAATTCAAAGCTTTAACAATTGTTGGCAAGGGCCAGCGATGTTATACTCATGCTAGTTTCATCAAACTTAGGCGTTAATCATGCACAAAACAGTAAAGAATCAGCATCAAGTACTGAATAACATATTTTATTGATCGGGCCCCTGAATGGGCGGAGTTTTTGTACACGGGATGTAACTCCTGAAAAGAGGAAGTTACGCAAAGCAAATATACAAGTATGCACAAAAAGCATGAATATTCTGACAAATTAAATTTTGTACACATGTCGGCAACGGGGTGCAGATGAACACCACGAGCTGATCCTCCTATGACTCATCCGACTCTAATGCTTTCCCGGTATCCCCACTTCTGAAGAGATTGTATCTGATAACTGGCTCCTCAAATATATTCTCCCGCATTGATGCTCATTGAATTCGGACCGCAGTCATTTGCTTTTCAAATCCCTAACTTTTGCGTGAACCGCCCTTTACGGGTTTTCAGTTCACCGGGATACCCTTTTTTGCCGAAGCCGCCCAGTGTAGGTTTTCAACTTCGCGGGTGTACATTTTTTTCAATTTTATCCCTAACTTTTGCCCGAACCTTTCATTCTGTTTTTGGTTCGCCAGGATGCCCCATTTTTGCCTGGACTCTCTTTTTCTGTCTAGCGGGTCTATTTTAAGCAAAGTATTTTTTAACTGCGTCCGAATTCACAGGTGACACAAAGTCTTCTCCGTCCATGGTGGACAACAACAACGCTCCTCCTGAAAAGACCTTACTGACAACGTATGGCCCTTCGTAGTTGGGGGTCCACTTGCCCCTGTGATCTGCTTGCGGCGGGAGAATCCTTTTCAGCACAAGGTCGCCCGTCTGAAAGCTTCGCGGAAGTATCTTCTTATCGTACGCTTTCTTCATTCGGCTCTGGTACAAACGACCGTATGCTAGAGAAGCTAGCCTCTTCTCATCCATTAAGCTCAATTGATTCAATCTATTCGTTACCCATTCTGCCTCGTCCAGCTGAACGTCTCGCAATACCCTCAGAGAAGGGATCTCAACTTCCAATGGTAATACCGCTTCCATTCCGTATACCAACGAGAACGGAGTTGCCCCGGTTGATGTGCGTACCGTCGTACGATAACCGTGCAAAGCAAAAGGTAGCATTTCATGCCAATCCTTATAGGTCACCACCATCTTCTGGACGATCTTCTTTATATTCTTATTGGCCGCTTCGACAGCGCCATTCATCTTGGGTCGGTAAGGGGAGGAGTTGTGATGTTCGATCTTGAAGTTCTGACAGAGCTCCTTCATCATTTTGTTGTTCAGATTTGAACCATTATCCGTGATTATCCGCTCGGGGATCCCATATCGGCAAATGATATCTCTCTTGATGAATCTAGCCACCACTTGCTTCGTTACATTTGCGTAAGACGCCGCTTCCACCCACTTGGTGAAATAATCGATTGCTACTAGGATGAACCGATGCCCGTTAGAAGCCGTCGGCTCGATCTTGCCAATCATATCGATTCCCCACATCGAGAATGGCCATGGAGATGACATCACATTCAGAGGACTCGGAGGCACGTGTATCTTGTCAGCATAGATTTGACACTTGTGGCACTTCCTTGCGAACTTGAAACAATCAGTTTCCATCGTCAACCAAAAGTAACCTGCCCTCAGCAGCTTTCTCGTCATAGCATGCCCACCAGCATGCGTACCAAAGGTACCTTCGTGAATTTCCTCCATGAGAAGCTTTGCCTCTTTCTCGTCTACACAACGCAACAGCACCAAATCGTGGTTTCTTCTGTACAAGACGCCATCTGGATTCAAGTAGAAATTACCCGCTAACCTCCTGAGAGTCTTCTGATCTTGACTGGATGCCCCAGCCGGATACTCTTTATTCTTCAGGAAATTAAGGATATCGAAATACCACGGTTTGTCGTCAGATGCTTCATCAATAGCAAATACATAAGCTGGCCTATCCAACCGAGAGACAGTAATTTGGGGAGCTTCGTTCCAGAAGTTGACCTTGTACATGGAAGATAAAGTGGCAAGGGCGTCAGCCATTTGATTTTCTGCCCGCGGTACGTGATGCAATTCAACCTTGTCGAAGAAAGGCAACAATCTCCTTGCATAATTCATGTAATGTATTAAATTAGGCTGCCGTGTCTCCCATTCCCCTTTGATCTGATTCACCACCAGAGCTGAGTCTCCGTATACGTCTAGATGTTTGATTCGCAAATCAATGGCTTCTTCGAGCCCCATTATACAAGCTTCGTATTCGGCCTCATTGTTGGTAACGGAAAAGGTCAATCGGGCAGTAAACGGGATGTGCGACCCGTGTGGCGTGGTGATGATTGCCCCTATTCCGCTACCGTAAGCATTCACAGCTCCGTCAAAAATCATCTTCCATTTGGACCCCAACTCTGGTCCCTCGTCTGGCAACGGCTCTTCACAATCCTTCATCTTTAGGTACATGATATCCTCGTCAGGAAAATCAAACCTCATCGATTGGTACTCTTCAATAGGCTGCTCCGCCAGATACTCAGACAGCACACTCCCCTTTATAGCCTTTTGCGAGACGTATTGAATATCGTATTCAGTCAAGACCATCTGCCAACGGGCAATTCTACCTGACAACGCCTGCTTTTCGAATACATATTTGATAGGATCCATCTTCGAGATGAGCATGGTTGTATGATTCAGCATGTACTGCCTCAAACGCTTGGCGGCCCAGGCTAGCGCGCAACAAGTTTTCTCCAGCATTGAGTATCGAGATTCACAGTCTGTAAATTTCTTACTCAGGTAATAGATCGCATGCTCTTTTCTCCCCGTCTCGTCGTGTTGACCGAGAACACAACCCATGCTTCCCTCAAGAACCGTCAAATACATGATCAAGGGTCTCCCTGCCACCGGGGGTATCAAAACAGGAGGCTCCTGCAAATACTGCTTTATTTTATCGAACGCCTTTTGACAATTTTCGTTCCACGTTACAGCTTGATCTTTCTTCAAGAGCTTGAATAATGGTTCACACGTGGCCGTTAGGTGAGATATGAACCGAGCGATGTAGTTCAACCTTCCTAAAAACCCGCGCACCTCTTTCTCTGTTTTAGGCGTCGGCATTTCTTGTATTGCTTTTATTTTAGCAGGATCGACCTCTATTCCTCTTTCGCTTACGATGAACCCCAGCAGTTTACCCGATCTCACCCCGAAGGTGCACTTATTAGGGTTCAGCCTCAGCCTGAACTTCCTAAGCCTTTTAAACAACTTCAGCAGATTCACCAGATGCTCTTCCTCCGTCTGGGATTTGGCAATCATATCGTCAACATAAACTTCGATCTCTTTATGCATCATGTCATGGAAAAGAGTCGTCATCGCACGCTGATATGTTGCCCCAGCATTTTTCAAACCAAAGGGCATCACTTTGTAGCAAAATGTTCCCCACGGCGTTATGAAAGTAGTCTTCTCCATATCCTCTGGCGCCATTTTAATTTGATTATAGCCTGAAAAGCCATCCATGAAGGAGAATACAGAGTATTGAGCAGTATTATCAACTAACACGTCAATGTGAGGAAGTGGAAAATCGTCTTTTGGGCTTGCTTTATTCAAATCTCGATAGTCCACGCACATTCGAACCTTGCCATCTTTCTTTGGCACTGGTACGATGTTGGCAACCCATGAAGGATATTTCGTCACAGCCAGGAAACCAGCGTCCCACTGTTTCTGCACCTCCTCTTTGATCTTCATTGCCATATCTGGTCGAGTTCTGCGAAGCTTTTGTTTGACTGGCGGGCAATCTTCTTTCAGTGGCAGGAGATGCACAACCATATCTGTATCGAGCCCCGGCATATCTTCATATGACCAAGCGAATACATCATTATACTCTCGGAGCATTTCAACCAGTCTTCGCTTGATATCACTCTGCAGTGCGGCTCCGATACGAATATTCTTCTCAACCCCTTCCGACCCCAAATTGATAATTTCGATGACCTCGTCGTGAGGCAGAATGGCTCTTTCCTCTTGCTTCACCAACCAAGACAGTTCCTCAGGAACGTCGCTATCTTCGACAACCTCTTCTTCAGCCTGAAACACTGGGTGCTCAAAGTCGGGACGAGTCATAGGTGGTTCAAGGATGTCATCTGAAAATGTTATCCTGCAAAAGTAATGGTTAAGTGCTTCAAAATGCGTATAAAGCGAATAACCATGTTGCCATTTTATTGAAAAATACAAAACAAGAAAGACAGGGATTACGGTATTTGCACATGAAAAAAACGCCATTTATTTAATGATTAACACGCAATGTTTATAACAACACAGCCCTAAGCAAATCCTGATGCCCCGGGCAAGACATCAGATTATTCAACAATTAATAAAGCAAAGCATTACTGTTTAAAAGTCACAGGAACAAGCTCCTGAATAGACCAGTTGCACAGTCCTTGTCCTGGCGTGCTTGGCTGAATCCAGGCATCCATATCACAATCGCTGTCTCCTTCATCAGACTCCGAAGCAGCATTGACAGTTTCATGACATACTCCACTGGCAGAGATGGTAATTGGCTTTCTGAAACGGGGGGCCCCCACGGAAGGAGTTGATGACGACGGTTGGTACCCCAGCCCGAACCGGTCCATCTTCACAGGAATGTCCAGCACTTTGCCCCAGCCCTTGGCTTCTCCTGCTTCTACTAGAGCTTGAGCTTCCTTATACGATGAGACAGCTATCTCTGGCACTTTGCTCGGCCCGGGACCTTTGTCCTTGATGCGCAAACCTTCGAATGCCTGGCATGGCGTCTCGTGGATCTCCCCGTCGACTTCCACATATTTAAATAAAGATAGATGGCTGACCAGGATGTCCTCTTCCCCGCACACGGTGACTACGCTGTCTCCGACCATATATTTTAACTTCTGATGCAGGGTAGACGTGACTGCCCCCGCCCCATGAATCCAGGGTCTTCCAAGCAAGCAGCTATACGCAGGCTGTATATCCATGATATAAAACTCCGTTGCAAACACTTCCGCCCCCACTTGCAGAGGCAAGGTAATCGATCCGAAGACTGTTCTACGCGTGCCGTCAAACGCTCTGACTACCAAATCACTGGGTGTACACAGAATTCCTCGAACATCCAGCTTCATCATCGCCTTCTTGGGCAGCACATTCAAAGATGATCCGGTGTCAACCAATACGTGCGACATTACTGATCCTCTACATTCAACAGATACGTGTAATGCCATATTATGATCTCTCCCTTTCGGAGTCAAGTCAAAATCGGTAAAGCCCAAGCTGTGGCCTGCATTCACATGTTCCAATACTCCTTCTAGCTGATTTACGGAGACGTCTTGGGGTACGAAAGAAGTGTCCAGGACTTTCAGCAAAGCATTCCTGTGAGCTTCCGAACACAACAGCAATGATAGGATAGATATTTTGGACGGTGTCTGCTGCAGATGCTCCACAATCTTATAATCACTTTTTCGAATCAAGCGCATGAACTCTTCTACATCCTTCGATGCTGCTTCTTTTTCACTTGCTTGCACCGGAACATTTTCAACCACTTTCCCTTTTCCTTTCGCTAGTCTTTCAGCCTCCACTTCAGGAGATATAAAGATCCTGCCACTCCTCGTTATGCCTCCTGAGCCAACAACATTATCCACAATCTCCGCTGGCTGCTTGTTAACATCAATCTTTATCCCATCACAATACACCTCTAACCCATATGACCATGGGACTGCTTTCGTGTTCTCGTACGGGATTGGCCCGGCCTTAGTTATGGTAATCGGTGGTCGCTGAGCTGGTGCTGCAATAGTGATCGTCTTCCGAGGAATCGTTACCGTGGCCACATCACTCCGATTATCCACTACTGCCCCTGCAGGCTTGTCAGTTGCCGCTCGATCAAACTGCAATATGCCCTCATCAATTAAGGCCTGAATGCCTTTCTTCAAATCCTCACACCCCCCAGCTAGGGTCCAACAGTCTAAGCAATACTCGTTACATCCTGGGTAAACACCTCCTTGTAACAGTCGGCTCTTTATCTCGCTCAACGGCGTCTTTAAATCTTCAACATTCATAATAAGATTCAGACCTTCCTCAGTCAGAACGGCGTTTGCCCCATGATTAGGCATGGGTTTCTGGACTATGTTCGGACCTGCCGTTCCGAAATTGATAGTCTTGTTGTCTAAGAGATCCTGCACAACGTGCTTAAAAGCATGGCAACCTTCTATATCGTGACCTGGGGCTCCAGAATGAAACTCGCAGTGTCTGTTTGCATCGTAACCAAACGGGGGAGCTCCCGTTATTGGTGCCAGAGTTCTTTTCTCTACCAGATTCAATCCCAACAATGTCTGCAATAAATCGGCATAGGTTGAGGGAGGCTTCTCAAACACTCTTCTCGGTTTACTACCCTGGAATCTTCGTTGAGCCTGCTGTGCCCCCTGCTGAGGCTGCTGCTGCTGTGGCATTGGCTGTTGCTGAACCGGTTGTTGTTGCTGGAGTGGTTGTTGCTGATAGGGAATAGTAACACTCGCCACCTGCTGCGGCTGGCGATATTGACCTCGTCCCCTGCCTCGGCCTCGGCCTCGGCCTCCAAATACTGCGCTTGCCTCGCCCTGACGGCGCCCACCATAAGCCTTCCTATTACTGCCAGATGCAGTTGATTCCTCGACTTGGAACTTTCCTTGCTTAATATTACGTTCAATCTTTTCCCCCATCAGAATCAGGTCTGAAAAACTGGCCAGAGACGTATGAAACAGCATATCATGAAACAGCCCTGTGAATGTGCCGACAAACATGTCATTCATTTCCTTATCTTCTACAGGAGGACGGACCCTGACAGCCATATCGCGCCACCTTTGCGCGTACTCTTTAAAACTCTCCCCCTTCTTCTGCGAAAGCCCGGCCAACTGGACCCAATTGGGTGCCAGGTCGCTATTATACTTGTAGTGGGCTACAAACGCCTCCGCCAATTGCTTCCAAGTCTTGATATCAGTTGGCTCCAACCCCATGTACCACTCTAGGGAAGGGCCCGACAGACTATCCTGAAAGAAATGCATTAGCATTCTTTCATCAGTTGAGTATGCAGACATCTTTCTGTAATAAGCTCGTACATGCACTTTCGGACATGTGTCTCCTTTGTACTTGTCGAACGCAGGAGCTTTAAATTTAATTGGCACCCTCAAGCCAGGTACCAGGCCCATTGTTGCCATGTCCAATCCCACAGCACTCTGGTTTAGGACTCCCTTCATCTGCTCTTCCAGCATTCTAATCTTTTGGGAATCATCCATCGGCCCTTCAAAACCTCCTCCGGAGAAGGCGTCCTCCTGCTGATCTTCTTGCCACATACCGTTTCCAGCTCCGTACCCATCATATCCATTATTACGTCCAGCTCTGATCTGATTCATCCCCGGACCTCGGCCTCGGTTGTCGTACCCTTGAACACCTCCAGCAGGACCAAAAGCCATAAATCCAGTACCGTTTCCGTTTCCAAAGCCTCCGTAACCCTGATTGACCATACCATAACCATCTTGCCCAAATCCTTGAGCATTAAAGCCATACTTCCCAGTGTTATCGAATCCTTGATCGTTGAATCCGAACCCAGTATTGACAAAGCCATTGCCTCCTAGATTATCTCCCAAATTGACATCACCCAGCCCAGCATTATGGACAGCAGTCTCATTCCCAACTCCGACGTTACCATTTACAGCAGCGGTAGCGTTGTTGACATTAGCAGCAGGTATATTGATTACAGGCGGAGCTACTGGCGTAGGAGTACCGTCTCCATGAGCAGTATCAACCCGGACAGACTGATGATCTTCATTACCATGACCAGCGTTTCGGGCCAACAGAGGCTGGACCATGGCCTGCAAATTCTCCTGCCCTTTTGCTATAGCCTCCATGGTCTGCATAAAGAGAGCGAGCTTCTCGCGCACATCTTGCATCTCGTTCTGCATTTGGTCCATGATTCTTCGACAGTTGGAGCGTGTAGAATAGCGGTGCGGATGCTGATCTGCAATCCTGTTAAGTACCTGGTACAGAGCAGGAAATAAGACACCATCCAAAAATTACCTGTAATGCAATATGAATATGAATGCAATGCAATGTGTCTGTGCATTAGGGAAATTCATTCCCCCAGTTCTAGTGCGAAGGTGCCGGTGCAGTGACAGTGCTGACAATAGGAATATCGGAGCTGAATCATAGAAAGCCTCATATATTGCAGGGAGAATCAATAAGCCCAGGGTACAATATCACTGAGAGTACAAAGAAGGCATGACCTCAACCAACAATCCTGGTGATGGTCAGCACTATGCAAATAAAGCATACAAGTTACTACATGAAATGATCAAATCCTCCCAAAAGTCTGGTACTCCTCTATCAACTTCTTGGTCTCCGGATGGCTTGGTCGATCAAGCAGCCCTTCAACAAGCTGGTTTCTCCTCTTAAGGACACGGCGTACGTCTTCAGCAATTTCTTCCCATGTTGCTTCTCCGAAGCAATCTTCTAACTTTCGCTTCTGAGACACTGCTTCATCTCTGGATTTGATTGCCTTGTTCAGTGCATGCTGGACACTATACCGGGTCATCACTTCTTCCTCGCACTTCTTGATGCTAGACTTCAACTTCTCTTCGAGGTCGGAAATTTGCTGCTTCAGCTTATCTTCCCTCTTCTTATTGTTGGTGAGTGTAGCATTCCAAGTCTTATTGCAAGAAGATATCTCTCGGTGTGCTGCGTCGAGCGCTTTCTTTTTGGCTTCCAGCATGTCATGGGAGCTTCTGAACTCTTGCCCCAGACGTTCGCGCTTCTTCTTTTCTTCAGTCAACTCAGCCCCTATCCTGTTTAGCAGCTCGATCTGCTGTTGGAAAGCATACACAGCCTTGTTCTTCTCGCTGCGTGCCTGGGCTAACTCTTGCTCTAACCCTTCATTAATCTTCATCAAGGCTTCTTTTTCTCTCACCACTTGTTCATAGACTTCTCTAGAAACAGTAGTCGGCTCTGCTACCGGAACAGGAACAAGAATTGGTGCATCTGGAAACGGCATCCTCAACTGACTAGCCCTCTCCTGAATCCAAACCCTGTAAGGTGCATAGGCTTGACAGTCATTCTTCCCTAACAACGGCTTCCCTCTGCGGTTAATACGCGTCCAGGCATGTTGCAACTTGGCTAACAACTCCCTCTTCACATCACCTGTGAAGTACAGAGATTCCTGTACTTCTTCCTCCTGGGGTGGATTCTTCAGTGCATATCCGAACTGGCGAATGAATAGAGAAGGGTTGTAGTTGATGCACCCTTTTCTTCCGATCAACGGCACATTAGGGTACCCCGAACAACTAAAGATGAGCTCAGACCCCAACAAATCTCGATCAAACCATACAACGTCTTCGGAAGATAGCCTCATCAGGCGTTCTGACCAACTGGCTGAGGTTGCACTGTCTACAAATGGTCCCTTTATGGGAAGGTGACTTTTGAACCACATATTCAACAGAGGAGCACAGCAGTAAACAACTTTTCCCCTTCGGTTCTCATTCTTATAGTGCAATTAATGATAGAAGTCTCCAATCAAAGTTGGCACTGGGTTGCCTGCAGCAAACAGATAGAAAGCATCCAAATCCACAAAGTTGGGCAAGTTAGGAAACAACACAATTCCATAAATGCATAGAGCCAAAATAGCATTGAAAACCACCCAACAACCGTTCTTGGCGTACTCTCGAGCTTTGACAACTAAGAAATCAAGAGAGAAACCTGAAACCCCAAGCCAAGAAGTCAATAACAGATCTGCAGCGTCCATATGTAAGGCTTTGGCTAAGTCCTCCAACTTGGGCTCAGCAGCAGAGTGAATAAAGGGAACCTCGTTCTGCACGGGAAGCTCAGTAAACTCCACATACTCCTCAATGGTAGGTCCTAGAATGAAGTCAGCAAACGTAAAACATCTCAATGCGGGATCATAGAACTGCATCAGGGTGTATAGCCCGTTCATCTCATCAGCAGTGGGCTTGCAGACTAATCTCAGTAATCTCCCATGGCTCATTCTAAAGCTTCTCCTAACCTCTTCATCGGCAAGAGATATCAGACCAAGCAAAGAAGTAATATCAGGTGAAGGTAGCTTATACGCAACTGTTTTCCTCAAACCAGCCATAATCAATACTCAGAAGTCCGGGCACTAGAACTAGGGAAATGCAAATGCACCTGCAGCACAGACACACGTTAGTGAAATGCAAATGGTAATGGATATGCAGGCAATGCAATGCAAGTAACATGCAACAGGGGCCAAAGCTGTAGCTGAATAGCCTGAACCCAATCAAGAAAGGTCTCAGATAGACCATCCAGAAGTCATCAAACCCTGGTCTCAGATAGACCTAAAACAAAGCTCCAATACTGGTCTCTGACAGACCTCAAACCATAACTCCCATTGGTCTCTGGTAGACCTCAAATCACATCTCCAATTGGTCTCTGACAGACCTCAGAACACATCTCCAAATGGTCTCTGACAGACCTCATAACTCATCATAAATACCCAGGATCTCTGATCGAGAACAAACCGGTATCTGAAGGTCTGGTTACCTGCATAACCCCAAATCCCCTCACAGGTGGGTGGCCCTATAACTGGCACAAGGCACGGCATCCTATGCGGTCGTCGGCGTCACAGACTTTCAGGGTTGATGATACGATTCCCAGAAGGAGTGGCATCATCAATTCCTGAAGAGGCCTCACTTAGCCAACTTCCAAGTGATCGGTCCCCGGAGTCGACAATTCAGCTGACCAACAACCCCTTCGACCCAAAGGGTAGAAAAAGAAGCCAACCAGAAGAACCTCGTCCGAGTGTAGATTTCATGAGACACTAATGCAAGCAAAGCCGGCACGCGCCCACTACTTTCTACGCTAATTCTAGGTGCACTCAAGCCCAGGTCCGGCTTCTCACTCAGTATCAGAACACCCGTCACACCCCAAATACAGCAATAATAAACAATATATATAATGCTGAAAATACAAGGTTAGAAATATACAATAACTCCATACAAAATCCTCGACGGGAAAACAAGCGCTAGGATCGACTCTCTTAAGGGACGTTGGATCCCAAATGCATAAGAACTATCGCAGTCCTTAGCAGCCAGGGACGTTGGGTCCCCAGCAGAGTCGCCAGCTGTCGCTACTGCGAAAATCGGCGCCGGCTGAACAGAAGAGTCGCCACCGCGCGTTATTTATCCCACGGGAGGGAAAGGAAACGCTCAGAGTAAACCTCGCACAACACGGGAAAGGTATGGTCATCGCAACCAAAACCTGGATTCGGGAGTCGGTTACGCAAGGGGAAGGTATTAGCACCCCTCACGTCCGTCGTACTCGACGGGATCCACGCTTGTTTTCAGGTATGGATTGTTATTCTATCTACGCTAAAGGTCTGGGGTTAAAAGGAAAGAAAATGAAAACAAAATGACTCGGCAAAGTATCGCACTTCATGCCTACGTATTCCCGTCTGGAACGAGAAATCAGAGTCAACGTAGTTCGCCTACCTACGGGAAAGGAGGGGAAGGTTGCTCGCTAGGATATCGCATCCTATGCCTACGTACTTCCACACTGCATGGAAGATCAGAGCAAACGTAGTTCGGGCCACGCACGACACAAGTCTGTCTTGGTTGATTTTATTCCTTCTAAAAAAGGGTTTCTTGATTAGCAGTCCCGGCGGACAAAAATGACGTCTTGATGAGTTCACATTCTTTTACGGAAGAAGTGTCTTTTGTTGAGTTTGAAATCTTTATTGTGTTTTTCTGTTTGTTTTGAGAAAGAAAGAGACAGAACTCTACCCTACAGTTGCGAAGGGAATCAAACTAACCTAATGTTATCATGCATGGGTTAAGACCTAGTGTCTATCATGCTCCTCTCTTGCACAGAGAGAAACAGAGATCCTACGGGATAGGCAGAAACAGAAACAATAACAGATATATACAATAAAGCAGTAAAATGCATGGATGCAGCAGTACAAGCGAGGCAAGAGAGTCCCACTCAACCTCGAACCTAGAAAACAATAGGCAAAAGTGAACAGGCTTCACTTTCAACCCAGCAGGGTAAACAGCAAACAATACAGTCAGGAAACCAATCAATACATCAGCAAATGAAATACAGCAAAAAGAAGCAGCTTCAGCAGCTCTGAATCAACATCTAGCTTCAAGTAATCTCCAATCAGCTACAGGCTTCAACAAGCATCAATCTCCATCTACATGGCCTTCAGGCAAGGGCTTTGATCATCAGTCTTCCATCTGCAATGGCTTTTCTTCAAGCTCAAACCTCCAGGATGAGGAATCAGTCACAAGAGTGAAGTGAATGAATGTTAGACAGTTAATTACCTACCAAGGGTGGTTCATCAACTATTAACATTAAACAGAAAGTTTCCTCTCAAAAGTTCTATCCTTCAAATATATTCACTGATCCTTCCAAAGGAAGGAGGTGGATATTTGAAAGAGACTTTGAATCATAGAGAAAGGATGGATGCAGACAAGGCATTCCATGTTTGAGAAACAAGCTTCCTAATCTAGAGCTCTGCCTAGCTCCTAAACCCTAGTCTCCTCAGCATCTGCTAGCAATAACCTCCTCTTCAACTCTGGCAGTTGATCTTCAATCTCTGGATCCCCAATGGTCTTCCTCTCCTCAAGTCTTCAGCTCTCCCAAGTCCCCAGACAAACCCAATACCCAAGCAAGCAAGCAATATTCCCCAGAGGGCACACCACACCAGTCAATCAGACATACACAGAGTATTAATAGCAGTAGGGGAATCCTGACTTTTCCTAAGGGATCTAATAACTACCCATAGCCCCTATAGTCCCATAACTAATCTAGTCAAACCCTAAGTCCTAAGGGAAAGAATCAAACTTCTTAAGTCATCACCTAAAAACCCTAATTTGTTCATGTTGTTCAAACCTACATTAAGCACCTAAAATTAATTTCAAAAAATGGGAACTAAATTGTTTCTACAAGTTCAATATCTCATCTAAACAACCTAAAAAGAATGGACAAAAAATATTAAAGCATCTAATAGAACAAAAATTAGCAAAATCATGCATGAAATGAAGCTATTTAAAATGACATTTATTTAGAAAATATGGAAAAAATATCAAATAAAAATAAAAATGCAATTTTATTTAATGACAATTTTCTAGACATTCTAATGAAAATGATGTAAAAAGAATGAATTAAAAATGATTTTTTATCTATTTATTATGAATTTTTAAAATGAATGAAAAAAATGAAAAAAGAAAATAATAGTAAAAAGAAAGAAATAACCAGGGGGGTTCATTAAGCAAACACGCTCAGTTCATATTTGGATGGGCCAGGCAGTGGTGGGGTGCGCATAGCAAGTTGAATTAAGCCCAGAAAACTTCAGAATTATTAAAAATAAAAAACAAGCAGGGGGGTGAGAATAGAAAGGTTATCACGTGTATTTCTGATGGGCTTGGTACTGGGGTGGTGGGATTAGCAAAGCACTCTTAGGCCCGCCCGTTTCAATTAATGAAACGGTGCGTTTAGGGCACCTATTCACTCCCTCCAAAATCAGCTTTAAATGAGAGCCACAGGATTGGCTCTGAGGTCAAAGGTCTTGCAAGCAAGGGACGGCCATGATTTCGTCTTCTACATTGGTTCATGAACACTTAGGGTTTCCACCATGAAGACTCCATGCACGAACCAACTTCAACCTCTCGGTTCTCTCTCCACAGTCCATGAAACACCACGATCCAAACATGAAAATCAATCAGAATTTCTCCCTCTACAAGCCTATGGCATTAGTTTGCTTTGAAACTCAATATAACTCTCAACCCGATAGCAATAATCTCTGGCCACCATGAAAATGCTCTGCAACTCATCAGCAAGAACCTCAACCAAACCTATACTAATCTCTTCTATACATAATGGTGATCATTCTAAACTAACAAGCTAAGGTTATAATGCACTATGCTATGAATTCTTCATCCTAACAGTTCTAACAACCTGCTAACAATCATCACTAAACTACTCCTAATCAATCAGAAATGCTCTACTAACATCCTACATCACATCTAAACTAATAAAACCATGCTAAACTAACTATATCAAGCTGTGGCAGAGAAATTGAACCTGGTGCAAAAGCTTGTGGATGATGATGAAACTTGTGGATCTAAGAGTCTTGATGCTTGGATCTTGATCTACAATTGCACTACTTGATTCTGTATGCAACACCTTGAGGAGTCTTGCACTGGATCTTGAGTTCCAACTGAATTTGCAACTTGTGTGTTCTTGATGAAAGTGCACGAAGTTGAGCTCTAACCACCAGGATCTTGATTGAATTCTATGCCATGATGATGATTCAGTATGATGAAATTGATTTGGATGGTGATTGGTGAAGAATTTGAGAAATTGGGATGAAAATGCAATGAGAAAGAATGAAGAGAATTTGTGAGATTTTTGTGAAAAAATGAATCCAACCCTTGCTCAATTCTGATTTCATGAATATATAGGGCTCACATGAAACTTCTAGATCCATCTTACAACTTCCCTTGCCTTCCAACTTTGATTGATCTTGGTTATGTTTCTTCAAATACAAGTAACCATGGATAACTTTGATTTTTTCCACTAAGCTCAAAAAAGTACTTGAACCATTGTTCTTAGAATGTGTTTTGGACCCAAAATCATATATTGGAAGTCTCCATTTGGACTTATAAATCTCTCAAACCCTTTTTCACTTTGACTTTCTTTAAGTTATAAGCCATTTTAGTTCAAATTTAACCAATCATGCAACTTCATGTTATGAGCTTTTCCAACAATTTGTGACCTTCTTTCTAGACTCAAAATGTCATTTGGAGCAAGTTTGATGTTGTAAGTTTTTCCATTTGAGGCCTCCTTGTATGAGTTTTGGACATAGGTTAAAATGACCTGTAATTCACAAATGACCAAAATACCCTTTTCTTGCCAAGACCATAAGTAGAGTTCCACACATCATATGAAGGCATACTATACCATTCTAGAAAGCTAAGACAATGAGGAACAATTCTTATGTTGACCAGAAACTCATTTGAAATCTCCTTGAGGGGTAAAAATTGCTTGGAAGTCAAGTCACTTTCACAGACAAAATTTCAGATACCTCAGATGACCTGTAACTTGCAAGGACCATAACTTGAGTTCTATAAATCTCCTTGATGTCTTCCACCACTCAAATTAAAGGTCTTGAGATCCTCTACAAGTTTCATGTTGGCCAAGAAGCCATTTGAAGCTAGCATTTTGACTTATCTTGCTTGGAAATTTGACCTAAACTAGGGGATTTTACACAGAAACCCTAATTTAGAAACTCCTCTTCTCCTTGATTTCTCTTGAATTCTTCTTGGCATATCTCCATATCCTTCTTTATATGTCCAATGATGAACCCCACATCTCTCCACTAGACTTGAATGCCCCTTAAATCAGTCAATTGACCTAGGGTTGACCCAGATGAAACCCTAGTTGACTGCCTTCAGCTATAGCCCTTGTGCTCACATCAATGACTTGTCTCCTTCTCCAAATGACTTTCTAAGTCTCTCATAATGTCTAGATACTCTCCATGCCTTCAACTCACAGCTCACAACCCTCTTGCTGACCCTCAGATACCCTCAGCTAGGAGATGGACTCAAGGCTTGATCTGCTGAACTCTTTGCTTTCAAATTCTTTCCTGATGACTTGAATGAGATTGAATTGGGATAATAACCTCTTGATAGGCTTCTAGAGATGAGAATAATGATTGGTCCCCTGTTGAATGACTTGCTATGCTTATGCTATGCAGATGGTTAGTCTATGTACATGACTCTATATGCAAATGCTAATGACATTGAAACATAAACCAAGTGAATAAGGTTGGGCAAATTTTAGGGTGCAACACATTCGTCTAGAACCTTCTCCAAATCACTGCCAACTACACAAGTCACAAACATAACCGATTTCTTCAGACTCAGATTTTGCTATAAATGAAGCTTGTGTATGTGTCACGACAAGGCTTGTTAAAATTTCTAAACACATACACTAAAAACAAGTTATTTAAGAACATATAAAACTAACTTTAAACACCTATTATGGAGATAAATAACTCACAAAATGAAGTTGTCACATGAAAAGAAACATGGATGCAACTCCCAAGAAACATGAAAGGTAAAAGAGGATACTTCTTATGGACACTCCCCTCTAGACGTCAATGTCACAGAATTTAACGAGTAGAGGAAAATATGCCCAAGGATGAACATAGATCAGAGAGAATTATCCTCTTTGTTTCTAGAAAGAAATTTCCAAGTAAAAACTGGAGCATAATATAATTGTAGCTAATATCCCAAGTTCCATGGAGGAGGGACTTGTCACATACCTCAAAGCCAAATTTAATTTGTTCAATGTTTCCCCCCAAAGGAGATGTAAGACATTGACCCTACTATCGCATGTCACCAAGTGAACATCGAACCTTCTATCACATTCGTCGTCCATAGAAAGAAACATTAGTCATGGAAGATGGTTAAGGCTACTGGGATCATCGTCAATAGACTCCTTAAGAAAAATTTATCTCACAGAATATTTGTCCAGCATATAATTGGTCAAGAAAGTGTCTAGCAAGTGGCACATGTGAATCAATTACATTACCCTTAACAAGGCATGTCCCTAATATTCATAACCTATTTGAAACATCGACAAATTGGTAAATAAAATTTTAGGGTGCAAGTTGTTATCTTTTATGAATTCCTATTTTGGATACAAATAGATTCTTATGGACGAGAAGGAATGAGATAAGATAAAATTCATGATAGAATACGCCAATTACCAATACAATGTATTTTTCTTTGGTTTGAAAAATGAAGGTGAAATGTATCAAAAGATGATGAAAAATATATTAGAGGAAGAGATTGGCGATATAAAAGAGGTGTACATGGATGACATGATATTCAAACCTAATGAAGAGCAGTTACATGAAATTGATCTTACAATTGTATTGAATCGTGTTTCACAATATAACACGGGGCTCAACCTGGAGAAGGGACTCTTCAGGGTTAAAGTCAACAAATTCTAAGTATTCTACCTCATAGAGAGAGGGATTGAATCTAACCCAATTAATTGATGCAATCATCTAGGTGGAAACTTTGTCCACTCAGGAATGATTTATAAAGCTAAGAGGGATGCTCATTTTCCACAATAAGTTAGTTTCAAGATATTCCGAATATGCACTTCCATTCTACAAGCTCACGAGGAATGAGTTACAATTCAAGTTGATACTGGAATGTGAGCAAGCCTTAACACAACTAAATCTTGCACCCTTAAATCCTTTTTTTCTTTCGAGACCCATGGTTGTGGAATTATTATTCGTCTATGTAGAAGTATCAGTGGAAGTAGAGAATGTTAACCTCGTTAGGGACATAGGTATTAACCAAAGTATAGTACACTTCATTTTCAAGGTGCTAACATATTCTGAAGTCCTCTACCAAGATATTGAAAAGATCACTCTTTCCCGAGTAGCGGCTTTGAGGAAGTTGCGACATTATTTCCAAGAACCCTTAATAGTGGTTTTGTGTCTCTATTTGCTTAAAAGGTATAATAGGTTTGGACAATGACAAAAGAAATAAAGAAAATATATCATAAGGAAAATTAAGTGAAAAAAAAGGATTGAAGTAAATAAAAAAGTCAAAAGATTCGGATGTTTGTCCCAAGAGAATCAAATGCTAATAACAACAGTAAAGGAACGAACACTTATGCAAAAAGTTTCATGTATGATCTTGTGCTTTAGTTGCTTTTATCTGTTTAAGATTAATAGTTTGTATTATTTAGTATATTCCACTCAAGATACTAAAATGATACCCTCATTCCAAAAATTCATATCTTTTTAAAATCTTTTGAAAAACCTTTGGAAAGGCCAAATTTTTTTACTAAACCTAATCAATTATGTAATTGATTATGAAGAAAGTTCATCTTATAATATATTATGGTTGTAACGTAATCAATTATGAGGCGTGTTTCACTTAGTAAGATTATAAAGATCTTGTAATCGATTATGCTTTAAACCCAAGCTTATATTTCCTTATTTTTTTAATTCATGGTCGATTATGGCCTCACCATATTCAACTAGTCTAAATTATGTCTGTTTCCAATTGTTTCCTTTTTTGTAAATCTACTATTATAGGAGGTCTTGTGCTCACTTAAAAAAGACACAAGCTTCAAGAAAAATATTTCTTCTCTACTCTCAACTTGCTATAATGGTTATTAGTTTACAAATTAGACTACCTAACTAGTTTTGAAATTTATTCTATATTTGAGAGTTTTAAAAACTGTTCAATAAACCTATTTTAGTTTATTAGTTTTTAAAACTCTCAAATATATGATAACTTTCAAAACTAGTTTTGTAAAATTAGACTACCTAACAAGTTTTATTATTTTCAAGTTTTAAAAACTAAAAAGCAGTTTTAAGAGATGGTTTTCTCTATTCCTTTCTCTTTTTAACAATATGTTATTCATTACTTGGTCAGGGAACCTTCCCAACTACACCCTAATCAATGGTAGTTTTTTAGAGCCTTTCCATTCGTGTGTCGGTATATAGATCGAGAGGTTTCTCTAAAAATAATTGTTTCCATATTTTTCTAGCTATTTAGGAGGGTACATATTCACCCATTGCAATGGTACATTTCAAACAATCTCTGAGTTTGTACCAACCATTTTTTTGACTCTTTTAAAAACTTCAAATACCGCTTCTTGGTGATTGAACCGATCACCCCTAATTCCCATTCTAGTATTTGCAACCAAGAGGAAGAGTCCCCAATGACATTTGTGACCGTTGATTTCTGATAAGTTGGAGCTAAGACATCTATGGGTGGGGTAAATATGATCTCACTTTTTTATTATCAAATCTTTCACAAGAAGATAAATTTTAGCCGCCATCAAAAAATTGTGTTGGTTGCTTAAGTCAAGCTCTTTTTTATGATCGTAACTTCAAAGGCCGTGTGTGATGAAGGGCCTTCAATTAGCTACCTGGCCTCTAGTTTTAGTTGGAAGTTGGGAGGAAGCATATAGTCTAATGGGTACCTGACCAAAGGTTTCCTTTATTTACCCATTTCTAATTAAAACTCTTGAAATGGTGGATCATTTTGAAATATGCCTTCTTCTTGATGGTGGTTAATTCATTAGGTGAGATTTTTTATTACTATCATAGTGGTTATGGACTTCGTCCTTATTCCTTTGAGGAACATTTTTTTTACCGCATTCCTTTAATCTCAACGGGAATTAATGAGAAATAATTATTGTTGGACATATGACTCCATACACAAAACAACAACCACAAGGAGTGAACTTAGAATAAAAATAATGAACACAAATATTTTTATCCTGGTTCGCTGTTAACTAAGCTATCTCTAAATCACCTGCCAGAGTAATTTCTCCTTATCATAATGACTTAATCCACTATAGCCAAACTTGACGACAACCACAAATACTAACTATAAATATCATCTTGAGAAATTTTGACTATACCCTAATCTCTCAAGGAAATACAACTCAAAAGTTGAGATACAAAGTGTGCTATTAGATGCTTCTAAAAAAGCAGACTACACAAATGAATTACAAAGATTTACACACAAAAATATTTTCTATGAAAGTGTATCCACAAAAGTCCTTGTGTGTTTGTTTTTCTTTCTCTCAAAATATTTATAGTTAACAATGTTTACATGATAGCTCTTTTGCCAAATGTTGTATATTTTCCATTATTCCAAGACTCCTTTATATAGGTAATGAAAAGATCTGTTTGAGGGCATAAGTGGAATTCACAAATGTAGCTATATTCGTGCATAACGGTCTGTGAAAATGGGAGACACAATGGTAGAATAGTACAATTCTTTTTCCACGAAATAAGTGTAATGGAATGAATATTAATCTTGTATTGTATACTATTTTCTCACGTAAATTTTTTTGATCTTATCTTCAATCTTTTAGAGGCTTCAGATAGAGGGTTGATGAAACATGCATAGAAGAAGAATCAGAGTCCGTATGAGAGGATCTTCAGAATCTTGTCTTCAGAGTCTTCAGAACTTGTTCTTCAAAACTTGTTTTTCAGAATTGTTGAGCACAAGACTTCAGAGCTTGACAACATCAGAGGCTTCTTTTGTCAGAATCATAATTAAGAGCTTTGTATGAGCATACATCTCAAAGTCAAAGTGCATTAGATTCAGAGTCAGATGACGTCACACATCACTTCTTCAAAGTCATAACTTTTGTCTAGTATATGCACACTCAACAAAACCATTAGGGTACAAAATTATTCTTTATGAATCTATGTATTGTTATCACTAAAACATAAGGTCAGATACAAAACCAAATCTTGGTCTTACACTTCATTTCTCGGATATTATTCTTCCGAATAAAAGACTTTAATCAAACTTGGATGAAAAGGGAATAGGGAACGCACATCCTTCTGCTCCTTGAATAAACAAGTGGGAGGTGCACACCTCACTATTTTGGATATTCGTCCTCCGCTAGCAATTTTCAAAATTCTAAACTTGGATGAAAAGGTAATGGGGGATGCACATCTTTATACTCCTTGAATAAACGAGTGGTTGGTGTACATTTCACCAGTATTCTTCGTCCACCTAAACCAATCTCAACTTATCAAACCTACATTATCCACCCTAGAACGACTGTAAAAACCTTTCCATAAACGAAGAGTGTATCATCCATTCTAACACGACAAATAAGTAAACACTTTATTCTGCCCATGCGTGACGAGCAAGAAGTGCTTAATCGCTCAAATGCGACCTAAACACTGTCCACTAAAGTCAACCAACAAACAAAAATTTTCTACCAAGAATTACGTATCTTTGAGTTCCATATCGCACATTGGGATACATAGGAGTGGTATTAAATGTCTTGTCAAGTACACTAATAATTTTTTTCCCTTTTCTCTATTTTTGTAAATACACCATAATAATTAGAAGAAATCAAAATATCTTATGGTAACACTCACAAGCCCAAAACTAACTAAACGGTTCTTGTTGAATACAACAGATGTATGGGATTCTAATACCTTTCCCGCACATAATTGACTCCCAAACCTGAATTTAGTTGCGATGACCATATTTTTGTTTTTTAAGGGTTTTATCGATGTTTCCCTTTAAAAAAATAAAATTGCGGTTGCGACTCTGTTAATTTCGAGTGTTTACAAAACTCAAGTCTTTTTGATGTTGTGACATCCCTCTTTTGAAGTTTTTAGAGCATGATGAAGCCAAATACACCCTCATTTAATTACATGAGGGTATTTCCCATAAACACCCCAGAGGAAAGTAAGTGGCTAAGAAAGTCCTTAGATAATGATATTATTAGCCTTCGATGGTATATATTGCCAAGGAATATATGATTAAGTGTAAAAGGTTATAGAATCACGAAGACATTTACATCGTCCTTCCATTTGAACTTAGTACCTTAATTGTGCCATGGACATTCAACTAGTGGGTCATGGATATAATTATTCATTTCGCATTGGCCCTAATGTAGCTAAAATTTATGATTGTTGTTGTATACTATTTCACCAAATGGATTGATGTCAAGGCCATAACCAAGATCACGACCACCAACATCTAGAAAATTTTCAAGAAAAACATCTTATGCATATATGGAATCCTTTACATCATCGTCATAGACAACACAACCCAATTTATAAAAAAAATGTTGATGAAAATATTTCAAGACCTTGAAGTTAAGAATCACTTCATACTGGTGAAACACCCTTAAATCAATGACCAATTAAAGGTCACCAACATTGTCTTTCTGATGGGACTAAAAACGTTTATAAGGGTTTAAGGAAAAAAGGGCATAGGAGCTCCCACATGCCATTTATGTATACTAGAATATATTTAATTGGACCATGTAGTAACACTTTTTAGGCTTACCAAATACACAAGTTCGTCATCTTTGTTAAAGTTGGAGAGCTTATCTGGAGGATGTGACATCCCTTCTAGGGTGAAAATAACTCATAAGTGATCCAATAAGAATTAGAATTCCTATATGAAAAGAGATGCTTCACCTCTATCACTAATTTCTTTGTAAAACAAGCAATGGTAGCCAAACTAGGAATGCCTATACTAATTACAAAGTAGCATGGGAAAAGGATCCTGCACCATGGAAACTCTCCATGGGGAACTAATCCTAAGAATATGGAATGCAACCAAGTTAAAACCGTATTATAAATAATTGTTAGGTTGGTTATGTTGTGATTGGCCGCATTTTGTTAAAACAAGTGTTCTAGCAAGATGTTCGACAAGTTGTCTTGACATCCTAGTACGACATCTCAATGTGCTTTTGTTTCACTTTCTTGGAAGATTTGTTTTTAAGCGTGAGAACTTTGAAGATTTGTTTCACGTATATTGTGGTCCAAGAAGCGGGTGTTTCTAGAAGCACCAAGGGTCTGCACTTGCTTTGTCGTGTTTCTAAATAATGGATGTCATAATCTATATAAGGATGTAAGTTATGAAATCACCTAAGAGGGGGGTGAATTAGGTGTTTAGGGATTTTTCTCGGTTTTTTAATGGTTTTGAATTTTACTTCCCTAGAAGTTTCTAAGTGACGAAATATTGTAAAAATGGAAAGTAAAGAACACCAGGAAGTATACTGGTTCCCCTCACAGATCGAGAGTACTCCAGTCCCCTTTCAACATGAAAGAGATTTCACTATAATGTTAGATCTTAGACAATACTACCTAGTCTTTCTAAACTAGACTCTAACAAAACACCAAGAACAATTATCTTGGATTTTACAAGTTTAAAATCCAACCAAGAATAAATATCTTATAATGGACCTCTTGTATCCACAATCTGGATAACAAGGATTATAACAAACCTTATAAGAGAAACAATCCTTCTCCTTATAGTCAGCACCTAAATCCAAACAATCCTTGGAATTTTCGGATTTTATAATAGTTCTGAATTTTTGAGTAAGTAGATGAAACTTTGATTCTTCAAGATATCAATCACAAGATCGATCTTCTCCTTTGTAACACTCAATTCTCAAGACAATAATATAAGTTTTCTTTGTATGCAAATGAAACTGTGATGATTAATATGAAGGTTTATGCAAAGTTTCACTTTTGGAAAAAATCTGAAGAACACTTAGAAGGTTTTTGAAGATTGAGAGAAATGAGTAATTGATTTAAAAATTTTGTAAGGAGGTAGGGTGTAAAGACTTATAGAATGATGTTTATATATACCTATGACACCTCTACAGAAGGTTACAAATCATGAAAGGATGTCATGGTTGATCAGACGAAACAACAGAAAAATTTATGAAGGGATGCAATAAGATTTTTGGCTCTGCTTCAGTGGTAACCGGTTACTCTATAAAGGGTAACCATTTACTTGATTGTAACGTTAGAAAATTTTGAAAGTTTTGACAGGGTAACCGGTTACCTTATAGAGAGTAACTGGTTACTTCAAAAGAGAATTGAAAAATGCTTAAAAGAGAGTTTCAAAACCATTTTATTGCAACCAAAAAAATGTTTCTAAGGATCATGACACAAATGAGGAATATGATGAACACTTGTATCAATGCATGAGTTTAAGTGTTATACCTATTCCTTTAAGCTTCAGTCTTCATAATGCCTTGATACTTGTAGATAGTTGATTTTTGAGCAGGAGACTTGATCAATCTTTTTTATTAATCCATCTTTTCTTTATGAGAAGCTTTGTAGGTGAGTCTTCATCAAAACATTTGAGAAGCCATGTCTTCACATTCTCCCCCTTTTCGATGATGACAACCAGCCTTTGAAAATTTGAATCAATTTGAAATAACCTTAAAATAACCTTGAGTTCTCTAACAAGCTCCCCCTTAAACTAACATTTGAAGAAGCTTTGAAATTCTGCAAGTTGTTAGAGAAAAACACAAAAGCTAATTATTCTCATCCTTTGTCATTAACAAAAAGGATGGGAAAAGATTTCAACTGAAAATTTACAAAGCAACATACAAGAGAAACAATAAACATTGTACGAAGATTACTAAACGAATTGAATAACACATATTAGAAATACCCAGAAATTAAAACATAACTGCAACATAAAACATAACATAATTTAAAAACAAAATGATCACAAAAATTTAATCATTTTCAGCCATATGGTCTCCTTCTCCCTCTTCACCTCCACCATCTTCATCTTCATCACTTTCTTCAATAATAGTCCAGGAACGGTTCACGGATCTAAAAAGTTTTTTAAGGGCAGTTATTCCCTTAGTTGTTTCACAATGATTCTTTCCATGGTTTCCTTGATGGAGCAAATTTAGGAATATAAAATTTCATTAGTAATACCGCCTTTCGGGATTGGAGGGTTTTGTGGAGCAAGCTCTTCTTTGTAACGGAACATCTCATTAGATGCAATAACAATGCCGGTTTTTTAGTTGCCGTTGTAGCATTGATTTCACACATTTTAGAAACCATGTCAGTTTTTGGTTTCCTTTGTAGCAAAATATCCTTATATTCCAAAAACCTTGAGATGATCCGAGCGTAAGATAGTCTGCCGTTGAGAGAAAGTTGGTGTCGCATATTTTGCACAGTGACATATGCCCAGTTAATTTCTTTATTCAGCTTCAGACATCTGATTAATTCCATTTCTAGCTCACTGACCTGCGAATGATTTGAATGTTTTGGCACCAAAATATATGCAAAAATATAGTGAAGCATTAAGTCGCTCACTGTCAGAAGGTTTGCATATTTTACCACCCTGCTAAAGTTATGAGATTGCTTACTTAGTACATCCTCATGAGATCCTTTACAGATGGAAACAAAATAATCTAAACTGTCAAAATTTTTCCAGAAGGGAAGGCCCGGAAGAACCCCGTGACGAAGTTCTTCCCCTTTGAAGGGATTCCTAAACAAGTTACTATATCAGATAAATCCATAGAAATCTCGACCTTTTTAACTTTAGCAGTTATCATAATATCTCCAAAATCATCTGAAATAAACTTTAAAGTAGAGTAAAACTCCCTAATCAAATTTGGGTAATAAAAACCCTTCTCAGCAACAAGATCTTTGACTCCAGAATTCTCTAATAAAGTGCTAAAAGTAAAGTTGTGATTAGGAAAAGCACTGAACTTAACGTATTTTACCGCCATCAAGGTCCGAGTTCGAACCGCAAAATCCAGTCTTCAAGACTTGATTGTTGGTGCATGTTGTTCCTCGACAGCATCAGAGCTTCCTTCAGCCATCTTCTTCTTGCCCTTGTCTAGTTTGGGAGCCATTGGTGAAACTTTGAGAATTTTAGGGTGTAAAGGATTTTTCGGATTTGGAGAGGGTGAAGAGCTTTGAGATGAGAATTTGTGAGTTTTGGGTTTTATAAAGAGGAACTAGTGAGTGGGTTTTAATTTTCCTTGAATTTCCCTTTGGAATTTTGTGAGTGGAGCTTTAAAGAAAGTAATGGAGGTAGCTTCAAAGGGTAGAAGAAGAATTGAATGGGGTTTTAGGGTTGAAGACCAAGACTTAGCAATGAGTAAATGAAAATTAAATAAGAGACATTATTATATCATTTAATCACAAGAGAAAGAAAAGGTAACGAAAATAAAACAATTTTTCTGAGACTAACAGTGGTAACCGGTTACTTCATATGGGGTAACCAGTTACGCGATACAAACATGCGCAGATACTGAAAAACTAGAATGGGTAACCGGTTACTTCAGATAGGGTAATCGGTTACCTTATGCAAAAGTTTAAAAACAGTAGCATGATAACTCAAAAATGGTCAGAACTTTCCAAAATTATTTGCTATGATATGTTATAACATAATATTATGCAACTAAGAATAACATATTTAAGCCGTAAACATATACTTAAGATCATGAAAATTCAAGAAAGTGAAAAATTATCACATAATACACTTTTCATGTAAATTTGCAACAAAAAAAATTAAAATGATGGAATTTTGTGTACTGGGCTTCATTATAGCATATAATGAATAAATATTAAAGATATACATCACCTTCATCTAGAAAGCCAGGTTCTCTTTGAATCTTGTAAAATGCTTCTTTTGCAAGTGGTTTTGTAAAGATGTCCGCGAGTTGATTATGTGTATCCACAAATGTGACTTCAACATCGCCTTTTAGCACATGATCACATAGAAAATGATGTCGAATGTCTATGTGTTTTATACGGGAATGTAGAACTAGATTCTTTGTAATATTGATAGCACTTGTGTTGTCACGCCGAAGAGGAATGCATCCGAGATTGATTCCATAATAAAGAAGTTGTTGCTTGAGCCAAAGGATTTGTGCACAACAACTACCCGCTGCTATGTACTCTGCTTCTGTCATGCTAAGAGCAACACATGCTTGTTTCTTGCATGCCCACGATACTACTGCATTTCCTAGTATGTGACATGTTCCACTTGTGCTTTTTCTATTAGTTTTACATCTTGCATAATCCACGTCAGAATACCCTACTAAATCACATATACTACCTTTAGGATACCATAATCCAATGTTTGTCATCCCTTTGAGATATTTCATGATTCTCTTCACAGCGGTGAAATGCGACTCCTTTGGATTGGCTTGAAACCGCACACATAAACACACACTAAACATAATGTCAGGATGACTTTCCTTTAAATATAAAAGTGAACCAATCATACCTTAGTACTTTGTGATATCAACGGAGAATCCTGATTCATCTTGAGCAACATATGTTCCTGATCCCATTGGAGTAGACATAGCCTTACAATCATCCATATCAAATCTTTTCAATAGTTCTTTGCAATATTTTGATTGGTTGATAAAGATGTCATCCTTCATTTGCTTGATTTGTAGTCCTAGAAAATAATTCATTTTTCCAATCATAGACATTTTGAACTCTCCTTGCATCATCAACGAGAATTCCTCACATAGGTCTTTATTAGTTGATCCAAATATAATGTCATCAACATAGACTTGAACTAGCAAAGTGTTGTCCTTGATTCGTTTGATGAATAAGGTCTTATCAACTTTACCCTTTTCAAATCCTTTCTCACACAGAAAATTGCTGAGACGATCATACCAAGCCCTTGGTGTCTGCTTTAAGCCATAAAGAGCCTTTCTCAACTTGAAGACGTGTAATGGATTCTTGAAATCTTCGAAGCCTGGGGGTCGCTTAACGTAGACTCCTTCATTGATGTATCCATTTAGGAAAGCTCTCTTAACGTCCATCTGGTACAACTGAAAATTTAAAGAACATGCATAAGCAAGCAATAATTGAATAGCCTCTAACCTTGCAATAAGAGCGAATGTTTCTTCAAAGTCGATTCCTTCTTCTTGATTATAACCTTGGGCCACCAATCTTGCCTTGTTTCTAACAATTATTCCATTTTTTCAAGCTTGTTCTTAAACCCTCATCTGATACCTATGATGTGTTTATCATTTGGTCTAGAAACAAGTTCCCAAACTTGATTCCTCTCAAATTGGTTTAATTCTTCTTGCATGACAATAATGCACTGGTCGTCTCCTAAGGCTTCATCAACTTTTGAAGGCTCGATTTGAGACACGAATGCCATGTTTAAGTAAGCATCCTTAAGGTTGAGTCTAGTTGTAATGCCTTGACTGATGTCACCAATAACTTTGTCTATCGGGTGATCTCTATATGTTCTCCACTCCTTTGGTAGATCATAATCTTTAGGCTCTTATTGAATCGGTTTTTCTTGTTGCCTAGGTTGATCATTTGCTTTTGAAGTACCTTCTTTAGGAATATCTACAATATCATCATCATCACACAAAAAAACTTCCTCTTTGGAGGGGTTAGATTCATCAAATTTAACATGCATAGATTCTTCAATAGTTAAAGTTCTTTTATTATAAATTCTAAAAGCCTTACTAGAGAGAGAGAGTAGCCGAGAAATATGCCTTCGTCAAATTTCTCATCAAACTTACCAAGATTGTCCTTGTCATTGTTCAAGAAAAAGCACTTAGATCCAAAGATATGAAAGTAAGAAATGTTTGGTTTTCTCCCTTTGAAACTTTCATATGAAATCTTCTTAAAAATAGGTCTTATATTAACATGATTACTTACAAAGCATGTCGTGCTCACCGCATTCGTCCAAAAGTATTTTGAAAGATGTGAGTCACTTAGCATAGTCCTTGCAAGTTCCACCAATGATCTATTATTCCTTTCTACAACACCATTTTGTTGTGGAGTTCTTGGTGCCGAGAAGTTGTGAAATATTCCATATTCTTTGCAAAAATCTTTAAATGAAGCATTTTGGAGTTCTCCTCCATGGTCACTTCTTATGGAGACAATTGTTAACACCTTATCATTTTCTATTTGTTTTGTAAACTTCTTAAATGCTTTGAAAGCATCAGTTTTCTGCACTAAAAAGTAAGTCCAACAAAATCTAGAATAATCATCAACAATAACTATAAGTGCTTCTGATTGACTGCATTTTGTGGCAAAACATTAGAGTGTGTATGGATGTCATAACTAATGATGTGACACACAATATGCAGGGTAAGTAGTAAGTTGAGTTGGATGTCATAATGAACGTCATGACACTTATCGTATGACATCAGGTGTGCAGGTTTAGTTTTCTGTTATTCAAAATAAGGAAGCTCAGGATAGAATTCAGGAAACTTTATAGAAGCTCAAGCTAGAAGTCAGGAAACATTTTAGAAGCCCTGGCGAAATTAAATGTACCTGACCTATGTGGTAAGTGCAACTTTTTAAAGAGAGGTTTGGGTAAACCTAATTTCTGCACCAAGGCCCAAGGACTGACTGCTGCTATAAATAACAGAAGGAGCAATCCTAGAAGATCAGCTCTTAACAGAAGATTAGAGAGTTCATACTAAGAGTCCTTGTGAGTGAAGACGTTCTGTTATTCACGTGTGAAGTATGTCTTAGGAATACTTCTACACCAAGCAAATGTATGTTGCATTAGGTAGGTAGGTTCTAAGCTGTTGTGTCACTCAAAGCTGTTAAGCAAGAGTGTGTGTCACTTGATCAAAGCTGTGAAGCAAGATCAAGGTGTGTTTTTGGAGTGTATCTCCATAACTGTTTTGTAATTGTGTGTTGATATCACTGAGGTGATTGAGGGGGAGTGAGTGGGTATACTCAAGTTTAGAGTGTCTCTAGGAAGAAGTGTCACTGGGTAGGTTTTAAGTGAGGAATGCAAACTGGGTTGTTTGACTCTGAATTAATCCTGCTAATAGTGAATTTCCTCTCTGGCTTGGTAGCCCCCAAATGTAAGTGTTGTTGACACTGAACTGGGTGAACAATTACTGTGTTATTTATTGCTTCTCTTTACAGCATTTTAATTACTCCAATAGTCTGTGTTACAGTGGATGTTATAACATCCGTGATAACATCCATCGTGTGCTTGCCAGAATTTTAATTGGCATCAGAGCAGGCACCCTGCCTGTTTATTCTGGGTGAGATATAGGGAAGATAAATTCGGGTACTATGGATAAAGACATAGGATTTACAAATAGACCACCAATTCTGGATGACTCTAATTATGACTATTGGAAACCTAGGATGATTACCTTCTTAAAGTCTTTAGATAGCAAGGCATGGAGAGCTGAAAACTTTGGCTGGGAACATCCTGTGAAGACTGACAAGGATGGAGTATCTGTGTCAATTCCTGAAAAGGAATGGAACAAAGAGCAAGAGGCTCTGGCCCTTGGGAACTCTAAGGCATTGAATGCACTCTTCAATGGTATAGACAAAAACATCTTCAGACTTGTACACCATTGTGAACTGGCTAAGGAGGTTTGGGACACTCTCAAAACTACTCATGAGGGAACCTCAAAAGTAAAGTTGTTTAGACTACAAATGTTGACCACCAAATTTGAAAGTCTTAGAATGAAGGAGGATGAGACTATTCATGAGTTCTACATGAATATTCTTGAACTAGCCAACACCTCAGAAGCCTTGGGAGAAAAGATGTCTGAAGAGAAGCTGGTAAGGAAAATTCTCAGGTCTTTACCTAAAAGGTTTGCCATGAAGGTCACTGCCATTGAAGAAGCTCAAGTCATATGCAACATAAAGGTGGATGAACTCATAGGTTCTCTCCAAACATTTGAGATAGGGATGAGTGATCAAACTATGGAGAAACAAATCAAAAGCATAGCTCTTGTCTCAAACACCGCAGATGAGTCAAATGAAGAAGATCATGAAAGCAAGGAGAAACTCTCGAAAGCTGTAGTTATGCTTGGGATACAATTCAACAGACTCATGAAAAGAGTGGAACAAAAGGGAAAATCCAATGACAAAAACATCCCATCTGACATTGGCAGAAGAACTAAGTTTGATGAAAAGTCCTACCAAGGCAAAAAAGTTAAGTGCTATGAATGTGAGGGGTATGGTCACATTAAAACCGAATGCCCCACATATCTCAGAAGGGAGAAGAAAGGACTTATGATCACTTGGTTTGATGAAGACTCAGAAAGTCGATCAGAAGTAGAATCTGCAAGACATGTCATAGCTCTAACTGGTACATGTATGGCTGATAATGAGTCTGATGAAGATAAGTTAACTCTTGATGAATTGGTAGCCCTATACAAATAGTTGTACATCAGAAGCACTGAAGTATGTCAACTAGGGGAGAAGCATAAGAGAATCATCAAGAGGATGGAGGCTGAGAAGAAGGAACATCTTGCAACAATAGACTCACTCAACAGTGAGGTCAGCCAGTTAAAAGGTCAACTTGAGCAGATGTCAAAATCAATCAGGATGCTGAACCCTGGGACTGACACTCTTAAAAAAATTCTACAGAGTGGTCAGATGGCAGGAGACAAGTCTGGACTAGGGTTTGCTGGTAAACAGAAACCCATCTTGGGGATCAAGAGATCTGAGTCTGAAAAACAGAAGTCAAACTAGATGTCACAGCCAATGTCACAACACCAGAGGAAAAGGAACAGGAATCAGTCAAGAGGAAGTTCCAGAGGTGGAGGTGTCAATATTGTGGAAGAATTGGTCACCTGAAGCCTTTTTGCTTTAGGTTGCATGGATATCCTAGACACACTCATCAAAGTACTAATGTCAAGAAGCAGCAATGGGTGGCAAAGGAGGCTGGTCTGATAGCTCACACCTCCCTAAGAGTGTCAGCTAAAAAAGACTGGTACTCTGATAGTGGTTGCTCCAAGCACATGACTGGAATAAAGAACCTGTTGGTGGACATCAAACCTCATTCCACTAGTTATGTGACCTTTGGTGATGGTGCAAAAGGAGAAATCAAAGGGGTTGGGAAACTAGACTGTCCTGGAGTTCCTAACCTAGACAATGTACTGTTGGTAAAAGGACTGACTGCTAACTTGATTAGCATTAGTCAGCTCTGTGATCAAGGGCTAAGTGTGAAGTTCACTGAAGGAGAATGTGTGGTCACAAATGGTGATAATAAAGAAGTTATGAAGGGGGTTAGATCTAAGGACAACTGCTACTTATGGAAGCCCAAGGACTCTAGTAGATACACAATATGCTCTATGGCCATAGAAGAAAAGGAAGTAAAATTGTGGCATCAAAAACTTGGGCATCTTCATCTAAGAGGAATAAAGAAGATCATCTCCAAGGAGGCTGTGAGAGGAAACCCAAAACTAACTATAGATGAAGGAAAGGTATGTGGTGAATGTCAAGTAGGTAAACAAACCAAGACATCTCATCCAAGGGTTGGACACATGACTACCTCCATAGGTCTGGAACTATTGCACATCGACTTGATGGGTCCAATGCAAGTAGAAAGTCTTGGTGGTAAAAGGTATGCCTATGTAGTTGTTGATGACTACTCCAGATACACCTGGATAAGCTTCATCAGGGAAGAGTCAGATGTATTTGAAGTATTTAAAGAGATGTGTCTGAAACTTCAAAGAGAAAAGGAATGTGGTGTGGTCATAATCAGAAGTGATCATGGTAAGGAGTTTGAAAACTCTAAATTTGCAGAATTCTGCTCTTCTGAAGGGATCAGTCATGAGTTCTCCTCTCCCATTACACCTCATCAAAATGGAGTAGTGGAAAGAAAAAACAGGACTATCCAAGAATCTTCCAGGGCTATGATTCATGCAAAGAAATTACCTATGCATTTTTAGGCTGAGGCTATGAACACAGCCTGCTATGTTCACAACAGAGTAACCTTGAGAAAAGGGACTTCTTCCACCCTGTATGAAGTGTGGAAAGGAAGAAAGACAACAGTGAAATACTTTCATGTTTTTGGGAGCAAGTGTTACATCTTGATAGATCGTGAACAAAGGAGGAAGATGGATCCCAAAAGTGATGAAGGCATTTTCCTGGGATACTCTATCAACAGCAGAGCTTATAGAGTATACAACTCCAGAACAAAAATCTTGATGGAATCCATTAATGTTATCATTGATGATCAACTTGAAGAACCCAATGTCATTAGGATGTTGAAACATTCCTTGAGACACCTGCTGAGAACATGGTCAATACTGAAGAGGTTCAAAATGGACAGCCAGACTCTGCATCTGAAATTCCCCAAAAAGATCCCTCCATCAGGATCTTGAAAGATCACCCCAAAGATCTTATCATTGGAGACCCCACCAGTGGTGTAAGGACCCGAGCTAGAGAAATGATCTCAAATTCATGTTTTGTATCCAAGATTGAACCCAAAAATGTGAAGGAAGCCTTAACTGGTGAATATTGGATCAAGGCCATGCAAGATGAATTGGAACAGTTTAAAAGGCATGAAGTATGGGAACTGGTGCAAAGACCTGAGGGAACAAACATCATTGGCACCAAATGGATTTACAAGAACAAATTAGATGAACATGGAATTGTAGTCAGAAACAAGGCTAGACTGGTGGCACAGGGGTATACTCAAGTAGAAGGAATTGATTTTGATGAAACCTTTGCACCAGTTGCAAGACTTGAGTCCATCAGGCTACTGTTAGGAATTGCCTACATTCTAAAATTCAAACTATTCCAAATGGATGTGAAAAGTGCATTTCTGAATGGATATCTAAATGAGGAAGTATATGTAGCATAACCCAAGGGATTTGAGGATCCTAACTTGATAGGCCATGTATACAAGTTAAGGAAGGCACTGTATGGATTGAAACAAGCCCCTAGAGCATGGTATGAGAGATTGACTGAATTTCTTACTACAAATGGATACAAGAAAGGAGAGATAGATAAGATCCTGTTTGTAAAGGATGAAGATGGAAAAATCAAGATTTCACAAATCTATGTGGATGACATAGTGTTTGGAGGAATGTGTTAGATCCCAAATATTGTATATATTTGGCCTCTTTTTAGTAGTATTTTTACTTGTTTTTTATCTAGTAGTGTTTGAATTAGTAGTTGAATTTGTTTAGTTTCATTTTGTTGTGATTCAAGTGAATGGTGCTTGTAATATTGCTGTTAGTGTGCAGGATTGACACTAATAGGAGCACCTTGGAAGGGATGAGTCATAGCTGCCAGAAGAAGTTGAAAATCAAAGCATTCGCCTAGCGAAACTCAGCGAGTGCCAGTGAATGTTCGCCTGGCGAGTGCTGGCGAGCCAAAGTGAATAATTCAAATTAAACTCCCAGACCAAAAGGGCAGGAAGTTTTCCAGGCGAAGGTTCCAGCGAAGCTTCGCTACCGTTCGCTTGGAGAAGGTGCTGGCGAAGAAGTCTTGGCTTTTCTCTTGGCTATTCCAGTAGCAAACCAATATGAAGTTCGCCTGGCAAGTGGAACCAGCGAAGGTTCGCCTGGCGAATGATTCCTTCGCCTGGCGAAGGTGCGATATCACAGAGGACGGTTTGCTTGCTGAGGCACTTTGAAGTGCCTTGTTACTTTATGTTCGCCTGGAGAAGGATCCTGTTCTCCTGGCGAATGTGCGGAAACAGAGCTACTTTTTGTACTTTATTATTGCTTTATAAGTACCATACCTTGTATTATGTGGGGACATCATCTTGGAACATAAAAACTCAGACCTAGAACTCAAATAGAGTAGTTTTTCTCTCTTTGCTCATTTTTGTAATCAAGAGAAGTGGAATCACATCCTTCATCGATTCTTCGAAGTGGATGTTCTTCATCTTCTCCCTTTTCTTCTTGTTCAAGCTACCCATGAGAATGAGTAGCTAAGTTCTTCTTTTTGTCAAGGTTAGATGTAGGTGATCATCAAGCTTTGTATGTAAATGTATTGATCATCATTTGTAAACTCTTGGTTGATGAATGTATGGTGAAAACTTTGCTTTCATGTTAACTCTTTGTGTTGGATTATGATTGAAAAATGTTTTCCAATTCTTAACCTAGGTTTTCATCCATCTTTGTTCTTAAGCTAGAGATAGTTAAGAATGAAGTTGTTCACTAAAATATTAAACTTTAATGTTGTGATTTTGATAGATTGTGTGAGAAATCAACAATGGATCAAAATGGTAAAACCCACAATGTGAGTTAGAAATAATCACATCGAGAGGATGTTGTGAATGTATTTATCATCTAATGGAGTTTATAAATCTTGTTTGATCGAACATGTGCATACAAAGCGATCATCGTGTAAGAGCAAGATTTGTCTCTACAGGATAATCTCTATGTTTTGATGATAACAATTGAGTATTTGTGAAAGAACCATTTTATGGTTTAATGTTTGTTATGTGCAGGTCATATTAAATTAAATATATTAGACCAAACAAACAGAAGCAACGTGTGCAGCTAGTAACTTATGGAGTTACTTAGTGTGACGTCATGAAGCGCATGTGAGAAGCTAGTTTGCTTATGCACCTGATCACCATCAGTAAAGAACCAAGGGTGCTGGATATTGCAGTTGCAATGCTCCTGTGGTTTCTGCTCTGGAGAAGTGCACCTGATCTGAAAGCAAATGAAGCTCAGTGAAGAAGCAAGTTTGTTTCTACATCTGATCATGTTCAGTAAAGAATCAAGGATGCTGGATATTGCAGTTGCAATGCATCTATGGATTCTGCTCTGAGTTATGCATCTGATCTGGAAGCTAACGAGCGTCTCTGAAGAGTGATTCCTCTGAAGAACAAAGTGCTAAAGACTCTGAAGACTCTGATGACTTTAAGTTCTGAAGGCTGAAGGCTCTGAAGACCAAGTGCGTCAAGACTCTGAAGAGTGAGTCCTCTGAAGAACAAAGTGCTAAAGACTCTGAAGACTCTGATGACTTTAAGTTCTGAAGGCTGAAGGCTCTGAAGACCAAGTGCGTCAAGACTCTGAAGATGGGTTCTGAGGTCAAGACTCTGAAGACTCTAAAGACAGGTTCTGAAGGTCAAGACTTTGAAGAAGTTTTCTGAAGGTCAAGACTCTGAAGAAGTGTTCTGAAGGTCAAGACTCTGAAGAAATGTTCTGAAGGTCAAGACTCTGAAGAAGTGTTCTGAAGGTCAAGGCTCTGAAGATTCTGAAGACATGGTTTCTGAAGAATTAGTCATGAAGATTCTCAAGATTGTTTCAGAGGAAACTTAGTTCTTGGAATCCTGAAGACTGGATTCTGAAGTGGAAGATTGTGTCAGAAGAAGATTCATCCAGATGCAAGACATGTTACATCAGATAAGTTGTTGCTGTTCAAATCTGATAAATCACGTGCTTATGGAAAAGGACAAGAAAGTGATGTCATCCAACACGTGCTCATTCTATCCGTTGGAATATGACCATTGGAAATAGAAAGGACTTTTCTATCCTCACAACGTCATTCTTGGAAGCACTATAAAAGGAAGAATCATTTAAGTGGCTGATTGCCAGAATTGTTGGCTCTTGCGCTGTTGCGCTACTGCTACTGCTGAAAAGAAAAGAAAAGCTTAATGGAAAAGAAGCCTTAGTGCTCACTTAAAGAAAAGCTTTTAAGCAATATAGAAGCTATGTTTTAATAATCTCTTAGAGAGTTATTATTAGAATTAGTTTTTGTATTAGGAAGCAAGGAGCTGTTGCTCATTACTTGCTATGTGCTAAACTTGGAGTTATTAGCTTGCTAGGAAACACCATTGTAATCTCCGGCAACACAAATATTCTATTTTAGAATTAGTGGTTCCTCAAGTGACCTAGTGAAGATCAGTGTACTTGAGATGACAAGTGACAGTAGTCATTTGTGGAAATCCTAATAGGAGATCTTTAGTGATCAGATTCTATTAAGGTGTCAATGAACGTTATATCCTTGAGGATCCCTGAACGTGTCATTGTCAAATTGTTAGTCACTTGCAGTTAGCTTGTGCATCTGTAATCAGTTCGGTTATAGTGGATTAAGTCCTTAATTGATTAAGGAGAAATCACCTTGGAAGGGTGGACTGGATTAGCTTGGGAGTTGCTCAAGTGAACCAGGATATATGCTATGTTCTTTAGTTATGCTTTATTATTTATGCTTCCGCAATGTATTTAATATAAGCGCATAAAAGCATCAAGTGAAGAAGAAGAAAAGAAAAGGAAAAAGTTTTAGTAAGGCATGAACCCAATTCAATCCCCCCCATTTCTTGTGTTTATTTCTCACCTTCAATTGGTATCAGAGCTCCGGTTCTGTTATTGATGGATATCAAACACCTAACAGTGTCAGATAAAGATCTATAGGCTATGTGAAGAAATACTTTTGGGGATTTTTCACCGTTCTTACAATTTCAGCCTCACATCAGTTTTTGAGGATGATGAGTTCTAAAATTGTAATCTATTGAGTTACTTGAGCAAGTCACTGATTCTTTGAAGTTTGAAGTGTTGAAGCCTTCAACAACAAATCTCCTCCAGAAGATTCTGAAGAAGAATGAAGAATCAACTGACAAGATAGATTTATCAGATAAGAAGATATATCTGTTGAATGCTGATTTGAAAATACGTTTGGATTTACAACATATTTGCTCAAAGATTAAATCTTAAGCAAGCAATAATTATTGACTTCTAAAGATTAATTCTATTTGAGTATGGGATGTTTTCAAGAAACGGATTAGTCCACACTTGACTTTCTCATGACAACTCATTAGGATTTATCTTAAGTAAGAAAAGATATATTGTTGGCAAATGAATCCTATTCATCAGAACGCCAGAAGAAAGTCTGCAGAAAAGAGCTGTTCAGAAAAATGTTCAAATCTGGAAGAAATGATTCTTCAGATTCAAAGCATTTGAAAGTTGCTATTCTTGAAGAAGCATCAAAGAGTTATGCAGAAGTTTCAAGATAGGCAGTGTTTATCAACTCATCTGGATATGATGAAATTCAGAAGATCTGATTTGAAGAAGCATGAACAATTAAGTTCTATTAACTTGAGATGTTATCTCAGTTGAACAAACTGTAACTGATCAGATGTTTTCAGGCATTATTTTTTCAGAAATTCTTAATGAATGTTTTGAGAAATAAATTTGTGTGGAGAGATACAAGGACAATAGTCATTCTGTCTGAGGTAAAAAGGATTTAAATCTCTGGTGTTATTCAATCTGAATAAGTCAGTAGATATTCTTTTTTAAGAGCAGATGTTTCTGTTAAACTCTGTTGATCTAACTCTTTACAAGTTAGCTCAGCATTGTAAGAGCAAAATTGTCAGTCAGACTGTGTCTCTTGATACATCTGAGTTTGATGATAATTGTATCTAGATTGGATCTGTATTTGTTTCAAGTAGACAAATTCAGAAGATGAAGCCTGATGGAAGCTAGATACTCTCTACTCATGAAGATCAAAATATCTGTGCTTTGAGGATATCTCTCATGAATCAGATGGATGTTGTTGTGATTAATGAAGACTTTGAAGAATCAGAAGCAGATTGTGTTCCAGCTGAAGAATCAAAAGCTACCCCAGATGCTATTCAATTAGCTGCTTCTGAAGAATCAACTTTGAGAAGTTTCCCCCAGAATCAAATCTTCTCTTCCAGAAGAGACGTTCATTGAAAAGAAGGATGATTCCAGAAGAACAAGATTCTTTCTTCTCAAAGCTTGTCAGCAAGAAGCTTTTGACTATACAAAAGATAGGTGCTTCTGTGACAAGGTTAGAATTCATATTCTTGTCAATCTCCTTTGTTGATCAGTATAACATCATATAAATCAGATAAATATTGAAAATACTTGTTAAATGGTTTTTGAAGAAGTAGTATGTGTTCATCAACTTCCCAATTTTTTGAAAACTATTTTTTTGTCAAAAGAAAAGTTTATACTACTCTTTTCATAAGACTATTATGGAAGATATTTTAAATCTGTCAGATTTATGTTGATGATATTTTCTTTAGAAACATATACTTCACTTGGAAAGGAGTTTGTTGAGTGTATGTAGGCAGTACCTAAAACTAGCATTCTAGAAGTGGCTAGTGAAGTCAGATTAGAAGTTGTACAGAAAAGTTCTGTAACACTGATTTTGTAGAGGCTCTGTCTATCAAGACATCTCTCCTTCAAGTGTTGGTGATTCTGAAGCAAAGCTACAGAAGCAAGGCTATTGAAGTAAAGCATCAGAAGCAAAGCAACTGAGGAAGTAGACACTTTCATTTGGTATCAGTATAGATTCAGAAGAAAGGCTACAAAGGCAAGGTACACAAGCTACAGAGGCAAGTTACAGAAGAATCCGATGAAGCAACGCTACAGGATATTCTGAAAGTTGTTAAGAAGTAACTCTACAGAAGACTTTGGGCAAAGAGTATAAAGCAATTGGTCAGAAGCTCTGAGGTTCAGATTTTGCATGGCTCTGAAACGTCAGCAATACAGCTCACTTCTGGATAACAAGGAATCCTGAAGATTGAAGATCTAGTTTGATCTGAAAGCATACCTCTGGATGAAGTGTCAAATGAAGGACATTCATGCACAGAAGATTGAAGGATCAGAATGCACGTTGTTGGCACATCATCTTCAATTGATATCAGATGTTTACTCAAAAATCTGAGCAAATATGAAGTTGTAGACCATCATAAGATTTGGATCATCTGGAGATCTGGTTAAAAGATTAAGTTTTGAAGATGGCCTGTGAAATCAAACGTTGATACTTCTGAAGTATAGTGTTTTGATGTTGAAGAAACGAGCTGAAATAGTTTTATTATTTCACACCTTCAATTGGGATCTTCAATTGAAGCAAAGCACCAGATAACTCTGAGCAAAACTTTAGAAGATGTTTGAATGAAGACACAGAAGGTTCTGAGCGCAAAACTTTGAAGCAAAAAATTCAGAGTAAACCACTAGCACAAACCTCTGAATTTCACACCTTCAATTGGGTATCAAACCTTTCAAAAGAAAGAATCAAAGCAAGGCCAGAACAAGCACTTCAACTCTGGAACTTGAGAATTCTTGAGATATTTCTTCAATTGGTATTAGACTTTGAAATTGGATATATTTCAAGTTATTCTAAGGACTGGAATAATTGGTATCAAGATCAAGCCAGAAGGAAGAAGGAATTTCAACTTTCTTGTCTAAATCTCGCAGAAGAAGATTCCTGAAAAGAAACTTCCAGATTGGTACGAGAAGCTGAAGATGCTAAGAAGACTAAGCAAATTGTTATAGTTGGTTCTTCTTCTGAAATTACTCTTGTATGTTGAGAACGTGACATTAGTAAGTATAAAGGAGATCAACAAGCTATGAAGGATGTACAAGTTGTCAGAGAAAGATCTGCTGATCAGAAACTTGTCAACAATCCTCGTCAGAGCATGCTTCTACAAACTCTGAAGAGTTGTCACTCTCCAAGAAGCAGGGGGAGATATAGAAGATAAAATCTGGAAAAGATATCAACCTACCTTATTGGTATCAATCTGTGAGAAGTAAGTTCTCAGGGGGAGAAATGAAAGATGATTAAGTTCTCAAGTGCTATCTCTTAACCCCTATCTTTTTAAATTTCTGACACTAAAAAGAGAGAAATGTTTTTTCTTAAAATCTATTTTTTCAATGAAAAACTCTAACTTTTTGATGATGTCAAAAAGAGGGAGAAATGAAGATGATTTTGATATAATCTGGAAAATAGTATATAACAGGGAAAATGAAATGGGGAGAAATGAAAGATGTTTTTAATATAACTTGGGGAGAAATGGAAAATGTTTTGGAAAAATAGAATACATCTTTGATATATTCTATAACCTGAAAGAGAATGCAAAACATATAAATTGCGTTTATTACTAAATGTGTGTTTGATGTTTTTCCGAGGAACTCTGAACAAGTTCACTAGGCATTCTAAACAGGAGAATTGAAAGAAATCTGAGCTCAAATGAACTGGTGTTCATATAATAGAAGTTATACACTTCGTGAACATAGATTCAGAATCAGATGGACCCAATACTGTTCAGAGATCTGAAAGTTAAAGTCATCTGGAATCAGAATGTTTAGAAGATGTAAATTGTCTGTGAATATGATAATCAGAGCACAAGAATCAGAAATCTTCATAGAAGCAAGATTTGGATTCAGAATCAGAATCATGAGTATCATGTATTGGTGTCAGACTAAGAACCAACATGGGTATCAGACTCAGATTCAATATTGGAATCAGATTCAGAAGTAAACATTCTATTGGTTTCTATTAGTATCAGACTGCTTCAAGAGATCAAAAATCTGAGAAGAAAGCAAGTCTGAGAAAGCAAGAATCAAAACTGTATCAAGATCAGAAGATCCAAATATCTGACATACTGTAATCAGGGGGAGTTCTCCCAGGAAGGTTCACAAGTCAGGATATTTGATTTTCATCCAGTCTGAAACTCAGGGGGAGTCTCTCATGTGTTGAAGATCAAGAGAAAATGCTTTAGAAGATTCTGAAGTTATATGACTCTGATACGATGCTTAGAGAAGACAAGTTCTAAAGATCTGAAGATGAAAGTTCAGTTGAACTAGTCCAGATGCTGAAGACTTATGCTATCTTATATCGTAGGGAAGTATTCCTTCTATTCTACTCTATTTGATTATGTTTTATCAAATTTATTTTTTGTATGTCTTGGGATCAGAGTATGTCTCTAAACAAGCATAAAAATGTTTTAAAGGTTAACACATTCAGAGGGAGCAGTTGCTTAGAACTCTGAATAGGTTAATGCTTGGTAATTACCCTGTATAAAATGTTCTATCAAAATACATGTTTTTGTCATCATCAAAAAGGGGGAGATTGTAAGAGCAAGATTTGTCTCTACAGGATAATCTCTATGTTTTGATGATAACAATTGAGTATTTGTGAAAGAACCATTTTATGGTTTAATGTTTGTTATGTGCAGGTCATATTAAATTAAATATATTAGACCAAACAAATAGAAGCAACGTGTGCAGCTAGTAACTTATGGAGTTACTTAGTGTGACGTCATGAAGCGCATGTGAGAAGCTAGTTTGCTTATGCATCTGATCACCATCAGTAAAGAACCAAGGGTGCTGGATATTGCAGTTGCAATGCTCCTGTGGTTTCTGCTCTGGAGAAGTGCACCTGATCTGAAAGCAAATGAAGCTCAGTGAAGAAGCAAGTTTGTTTCTACATCTGATCATGTTCAGTAAAGAATCAAGGATGCTGGATATTGCAGTTGCAATGCATCTATGGATTATACTATGAGTTATGCAGCTGATATGGAAGCTAACGAGCGTCTTTGAAGAGTGAGTCCTCTGAAGAACAAAGTGCTAAAGACTCTAAAGACTCTGATGACTTTAAGTTCTGAAGGCTGAAGGCTCTGAAGACCAAGTGCGTCAAGACTCTGAAGAGTGAGTCCTCTGAAGAACAAAGTGCTAAAGACTCTGAAGACTCTGATGACTTTAAGTTCTGAAGGCTGAAGGCTCTGAAGACCAAGTGCGTCAAGACTCTGAAGATGGGTTCTGAGGTCAAGACTCTGAAGACTCTAAAGACAGGTTCTGAAGGTCAAGACTTTGAAGAAGTTTTCTGAAGGTCAAGACTCTGAAGAAGTGTTCTGAAGGTCAAGACTCTGAAGAAGTGTTCTGAAGGTCAAGACTCTGAAGAAGTGTTCTGAAGGTCAAGGCTCTGAAGATTCTGAAGACATGGTTTCTGAAGAATTAGTCATGAAGATTCTCAAGATTGTTTCAGAGGAAACTTAGTTCTTGGAATGCTGAAGACTAGATTCTGAAGTGGAAGATTGTGTCAGAAGAAGATTCATCCAGATGCAAGACATGTTACATCAGATAAGTTGTTGCTGTTCAAATCTGATAAATCATGTGCTTATGGAAAAGGACAAGAAAGTGATGTCATCCAACACGTGCTCATTCTATCCGTTGGAATATGACCGTTGGAAATAGAAAGGACTTTTCTATCCTCACAACATCATTCTTGGAAGCACTATAAAAGGAAGAATAATTTGTTTATTCAAATGTTGTTGAAGTGGCTGATTGCCAGAATTGTTGGGTCTTGCGCTGTTGCGCTACTGCTACTGCTGCAAAGAAAAGAAAAACTTAATGGAAAAGAAGCCTTAGTGCTGACTTAAAGAAAAGCTTTTAAGCAATATAGAAGCTATGTTTTAATAATCTCTTAGAGAGTTATTATTAGAATTAGTTTTTGTATTAGGAAGCAAGGAGTTGTCGCTCATTACTTGCTATGTGCTAAACTTGGAGTTATTAGCTTGCTAGGAAGCACCATTGTAATCTCCGACAACACAAATATTCTATTTTAGAATTAGTGGTTCCTCAAGTGATCTAGTGAAGATCAGTATACTTGAGATGACAAGTGACAATAGTCATTTGTGGAAATCCTAATAGGAGATCTTTAGTGATCGGATTCTATTAAGGTGTCAATGAATGTTATATCCTTGAGGATCCCTGAACGTGTCATTGTCAAATTGTTAGTCACTTGCAGTTAGCTTGTGCATCTGTAATCAGTTCGGTTATAGTGGATTAAGTCCTTAATTGATTAAGGCGAAATCACCTTGGAAGGGTGGACTGGATTAGCTTGGGAGTTGCTCAAGTGAACCAGGATATATGATGTGTTCTTTACTTATGCTTTATTATTTATGCTTCCGCAATGTATTCAATATAAGCGCATAAAAGCATCAAGTGAAGAAGAAGAAAAGAAAAGGAAAAAGTTTTAGTAAGGCATAAACCCAATTTAATCCTCCCCTTTCTTGTGTTTATTTCTCACCTTCACATTCGAACCCTAACTTTGACAATCTTTCTTTAAACCGTAAAACCTTAACTTTTGTCGCATTACATTACTTTTTATGCAAGAAAGAGTTACCAAAACCAAAACCCCCCTTTGTTACTAATAGTTAAGAATTTTACAACTGTCGAACTGCGGCAATATCTTATATTCCCTGTGGATACGATAACAAAAACCCGATACTCTACTATTGTACTAACAGAATGACAGACAAAATGGTAAAACAATTTTTCAATCACATGCAATCTGAGTTTGAAATGAGCATGTGTGGAGAATTAACGTATTTCCTTGGTTTGCAAGTCAAGCAAATGGATGATTCTATGTTTATCTCCCAAAGTAAATATATTAAAAGTATAGTCAAAAAGTTTGGGATGGATAAGGCTGGTCACAAAAGAACACCTGCACCCACTCATCTGAAGTTATCAAAAGATGAAAGTGGTACTAGGGTTGATCAAAGCCTGTACAAAAGCATGATTGGTAGCCTGCTATATCTAATAGCCAGCAGACCTGATATTGCTTTTGCAGTTGGTATATGTGTTAGATATCAAGCAGATCCTAAAGTGAGCCACATAAATCAAGTCAAAAGGATTCTCAAATATGTGAACGGAACATGTGATTATGGTATACTTTACTCTCATGGATGTAATCCCACTCTATCTGGGTATTGTGATGCTGACTGGGCTGGCAGTGCTGATGATATAAAGAGCACCTTTGATGGATGTTTCTTCTTGGGGAATAATCTCATAGCATGGTTTAGCAAAAAGAAAAACTGTGTCTCATTGTCAACTGCAGAAGCTGAATACATAGCAGCTAGCAATAGTTGTTCTCAGCTGGTCTGGATGAAGCAAATGTTGACAGAATACAATGTCACTCAGGATGTCATGACATTGTATTGTGATAATCTTGGTGCTATCAATATGTCCAAGAACCCAATTCAGCACAGCAGAATAAAGCACATTGATATAAGACATCACTTCATAAGAAACCTTGTGGAAGATAAAGTGATCTCCTTGGAACATGTGTCCACAGAACTACAGTTGGTTGACATTTTTACAAAGGCTCTAGATGCGGCTCAATTTGAGAATTTGAGAGGAAAATTGGGTATTTGCATGTATAAGGACGCATAGCAATTACTGGCACGTGAGAGTTTTAAAACATCAATGTAGTCCAAGGCCTTGACCACAAAAGCTCTCCATTCCACACAAACGTGCATACAATTTTATCTACCTCCCCCACTCCACAGAATTCTCAGTCAGCACTCAGCAACAAGATGTCGTTCAATCATGACGCCTCTTCATCCAAGACTCGTCCCAAATCCTTAAAAAGTGACCCTCCCACTGGTGAAGAACCCAAACACAAGTATCCTCCGCCCACTGATGAAGAACTTAGGCGAATCAGCAACAGGGAAGACTCGGCATACGTGGACAAATCCATTGGGGAAATTTTCGATAATATACTCTAAAGAGGGATGCCTTTTCGGGGCATCACCATTCCCCTGGCTCGCAGGGATCCACCTCACGATTTGAATATGCCAGAGGAAGACTCGTGTGACAAAAACCAGGATCTTTCGTTATCTGATCTGGATGACAGTGACTCCAGTTCCTCTGATGAGGAAGATCGATATCTTGATAGCCTACTATGTGACTCAGTCTGCTGCTGAGGTGATAAAGTAGGTTACTGGTTTATGTGTTATCTTGTGTTAGACTTGTGCTGTTTAGCTTGAATTTTTGATGCTCTTCATGAGTAGTTTTTGTTGTAATTCCACAAACATTTGTAATGTTACACATTATGATCTATGCTAGTTTATTAGTTGGATCTTAATTTGTGGCTAAAAAGGGGGAGAGAGTGATAGATTACAGCAGGTGGAAGACTTGGCTGAATAACCAAGGAGCTGCTGAAGATGTGTGATAACAGCTGATGCTATTTGTATTATGGGAATTCCTAGTCTATGTAGGAATGTTTGTGAGAACTAAGTGTATGTTGTGCTATAGTTGCTAACGATCTGTGAGCTCCTAGCTGCTGCTTGGGAGTGTATGTGTGTGTCTGCAAGATAGTAGCAGAATGTGAGTGTAGTGCATCTCTTCAGGGGGAGTAGCACGGGAGTGTGTGACTTCAGGATGTTATCCCGAATGTCATGACATCCAGAACAGGCTGGATGTTTTGTGTGTGACTGCAAGATGTGCAGGTTGTGCTTAGCTGATATAGTGTGCATCAGTTGAGGGGGAGTAACTCAGAATGTTACTCAAAACACTATGACATCTGTAGTGTTGACTAACAGATGGTTCTGTGTGACAGGTTGATCCTGAGAAGCTGAGAGCTAATTGTGTGAATATTTACAACTCTACTAAGGTGTTAGTAGCTTACCTGTATAAAAGGTTATATGTTATACTTATGCTGCTTGTAAACTCTGCTAACATGGTGTTTTAGCCAAAAATTTGCCAAAGGGGGAGTTTGTAAGTGCTTCTGATTGGCTGCATTTTGTGGCAAAATATTAGAGTGTGTATGGATGTCATAACTAATGACGTGACACATAATATGTAGGATAAGTAGTAAGTTGAGTTGGATGTCATACTGAATGTCATGACACTGATCGTATGACATCAGGTGCGCAGTTTTAGTTTTCTGTTATTCAAAATGAGGAAACTCAGGCTAGAATTCAGGAAACTTTATAGAACCTCAAGCTGGAAGTCAGGAAAAATTTTAGAAGCCCTGGCGAAATTAAATGTACCTGACCTAAGTGGTAAGTGCAGCTTTTTGAAGAGAGGTTTGGGTAAACCTAATTTATGCATCAAGGCCCAAGGACTGACTGCTGCTATAAATAACAGAAGGAGCAATCCTAGAAGAGCAGCTCTTAACAGAAGATTAGAGAGTGCATACTAAGAGTCCTTGTGAGTGAAGAAGTTTTGTTCTTCACATGTGAAGTGTGTCTTAGGAATACTTGTACACCAAGAAAATGTATGTTGCATTGGATAGGTAGGTTTCTAAGCTGTTGTGTCACTCAAAGCTGTTAAGCAAGAGTATGTGTCACTTGATCAAAGCTGTGAAGCAAGATCAAGGTGTGTTTTTGGAGTGTATCTCCATAACTGTTCTGTAATTGTGTCTTGATATCACTAAGGTGATTGAGGGGGAGTGAGTGGGTATACTCAGGTCTAGAGTGTCTCTAGGCAGAAGTGTCATTGGGTAAGTTTTAAGTGAGGAGTGCAAACCGGGTTATTTGACTCTGAATTAATTCTGCTAATAATGAATTTCCTCCCTGGCTTGGTAGCCCCCAGATGTAAGTGTTGTTGACACTGAACTGGGTGAATAATTACTGTGTTATTTACTGCTTCTCTTTACAGCATTTTAATTACTCCAATAGTTTGTGTTACAGTGGATGTTATAACATCCGTGATAACATCCATCGTATACTTGCCATAATTTCAATAACCGAAGCGTAAACATTACCTCAAAAGCTTTTTGTTCTTGATGGACCAAATAAGTCCATGTGTAACAATTATAGTGGCCTTGTAGTGGACACCACATTTTTTAATTTGAAAGTTGATTTGATTTGTTTCCCTTTTTGACAAGTGTCACACAACTTATCCTTGATGAATTTTATCTTAGGCAAACCAACAACTAGTTCATGTTTAACCATCTTGTTTAAATGTTCCATATGAATATGTGCAAATCTCTTATGCCATAACCATGAATCATTATTGTTTGCCATGAGACATTTAACCTTCAAAGACAAATTGTCAAGAGAAATCATAAATATGTTATTTATTCTTTTCCCTTTTAACATTACCTCCTTAGTGACTTCGTCTTCTATCAAGCATTCATATTTTGTGAACTTGATTTTGAATCCTTTGTCACAAAGTTGGCTTATGCTAAGTAAATTGTGCTTTAGTCCTTCGACATAAAGTATATCTTCAATTGATGTGAAAGGCAGTGATCCAACTTTTCCTATTCCAAGAATCCTTCCTTTGTTATTGTCACCATAGGTAACATAACCCTTGGCCTTTAGCTTTAGATTTGAAAATTTGTTAACATCACCGGTCATATGCTTTGAACACCCACTATTAAGATACCAAAGATATGAAGAGGCATTCAAGCAAACCTACAAAACAAATTACTTTTTGTTAGGTACCCAAACTGCTTTGGGTCCTTCATAATTAGTACCTTTCTTTACTCACACATAATGCCCGCTTGCTATACTAAAATTTCTAACATAGCATACATTAGGTGTATGACCAATAATACCGCAATAAAAACAAGTAGGTTCAAAGTTACTCTTATATCTTGGAACAAAAAAATTCTTTTTAGGAGCCTTTTTCTTTTTATGATGACGATGCACAACCTTAGGCTTAATCACTTTCTCTTTAGGAGTTTGGTCACTAGCCTTAACAAAGATTGTCTTGCTAGAACTTGGTTTAGAAAATTTTGAGTAACCAAGTCCGCTTTTATCGTTAGAATATCTTCGTTGGCTAAGGACCCCTTCTAAACCAATTTGTCCATTTTCATATCTTTCTAGAACTCTTTTAAGTTGGACAATTTGGAAAAATAATGATTCACATTTTTTGCATACAAGGTCTTGTTTTTCTTCAATAATAATTTTTTCTTTTCCAATCTTTTCATCTTTTTGAATAATATCTAATTTTTATTCTAACGATGATATTTGTTTCTTTTGTGAAGAAATGGTTTTACACAAGACGTTGCATTCATTTAAGAGTTCATTAATAGCCTCTTGTGCATCATTATCATAAATTGAAAACGAAGTACTAACCTCATCATCTTCGTTGTCGAAGTGATGAGAAGCCATCAACACCAAATTTGCACTTTCGTCGCTTTCCGATTCGGATGATAAACTAATCTCATTGTCCTCCCATGCAAGATAAGCCTTCTTGTTCTTTGTTTCCTTGTTGCCTTTGAATCCATTCTTCTTTGAGAGTTTTGGGCAATCCGGCTTTATGTGACGGTGTTTCTCACATTCATAATATGTAATGTCTTGACTTGATGTGGAAGACTCCTCTTTCTTGAAGTGTTTCTTCCTCTTTGCATAGTTGTAAGGTTTGTCACTTTTGTTGAAGAATTTCCCAAGTCTCTTTACAAGTAACATAAAGTTCTCGTCTTCCTCCGATGCACCATCATCTTGTCTTTATTTTGAATCTACTTTTAGAGAAATACCTTTAGACTTTTTCTCTTGATTTTCATGTTTCTCGAGATGTACAAGTTCTAACTCATGTTCTTGAAGCTTTCCAAAAAGTGATGCGGAAGTCACTATTGTGAGACTTTTCTTCTCCGAAATTGCTGTAACTTTAGGTTGCCACTCTCTTGTTAAAGATCTTAAAAATTTCAAATTTAATTCATCATTACTGAAAGTCTTACCTAATGCAGTCAAATGATTGGTTAAATGAACAAATCTTTTCTGGAGAGCAACAATTGATTCTCTGGGCAGCATGCGAAACATTTCATATTCTTGACTTAATGAGTTCAGCCTTGATCTTTTAACTTTTGCGATTCCTTCATGAGTCTCCACCAAAGTATCGCATATTTCCTTAGCCGATTTGCATTGTGAAACTCGGAAAAACTCATCCATGCTTAAAGCACTTTGTAAAATGTTGATAGCCTTTTTCTCATTTAAAACTCTTGTTTTGTCATCTTCGTCCCATGAATTTTTTATTTTAGGAGTACCTACATTATTGATAACACTGGTTGGTACATGAGGGCCAGATTCAACAGTTTCAGAAATGCCATCTCCTTGTGCCTCTAAATGTAATCTCATGCGAATCTTCCAGAAATCAAAATAGTCTCCAGATAATAAGGGAGGTTTGTTACTACTACCGCCGTCTTTAAAAACAGGATTTACGCTAGTGGAAGTCATCTGGATATTTGTAGGAACAGGTTACATATAACCTGCTCTGATGCCAATTGTAAGTTATGAAAGCACCTAAGAGGGGGGTGAATTAGGTGTTTAGATATTTTTCTCGGTTTTTTTACGATTTTGAATTTTACTTTCCTAGAAGTTTCTAAGTGATGAAATGTTGTAAAGATAGAAAGTAAAGAACACCAGGAAGTATATTGGTTCCCCTCACAGATCGAGAGTACTCCAGTCCTCTTTCAACATGAAAGAGATTTCGCTATAATGTTAGATCTTAGACAAGACTACCTAGTCTTTCTAAACTAGACTCTAACAAAACACCAAAAACAATCCTCTTGGATTTTACAAGTTTAAAGTCCAACCAAGAATAAATCTCTTATAATGGACCTCTTGTATCCACAATCCGAATAACAAGTATTCTAACAAACCCTATAAGATAAAAAAAATCCTTCTCCTTATAGTCAGTACCTAAAACCAAAGAATCCTTGGAATTTTAGGATTTTACAATAGTTCTGAATTTTTGAGTAAGTAGATGAAATTTTAATTCTTCAAGATATCAATCACAAGATCGATCTTCTCTTTTGTAACACTCAATTCTCAAGACAATAATACAAGTTTTCTTTGTATTCAAATGAAACTACGATGATTAATATGAAGGTTTATGCAAAGTTTCACTTTTGGAAAAAATCTGAAGAACACTTAGAAGGTTTTTGAAGATTGAGAGAAATGAGTAATTGATTTAAAATTTTTGTAAGGAGGTAGGGTGTAAATACTTATAGAATGATGTTTATATATACTTATGACACCTCTATAGAAGGTTATAAATCATGAAAGGATGCCATGGTTGATCAGACGAAACAACAGAAAAATTTATGAAGGGATGCAATAAGATTTTTGGCTCTGCTTTAGTGATAACCGTTTACTCTATAAAGGGTTACCGATTACTTGATTGTAACGTTAGAAAATTTTGAAATTTTTGACAGGGTAACCGGTTACCTTATAGAGAGTAACTGGTTACTTCAAAAGAGAATTGAAAAAAGCTTAAAAGAGAGTTTCAAAACCATTTTATTGCAACAAAAAAAAATGTTTCTAAGGATCATGACATAAATGAGGAATATGATAAACACTTGTATCAATGCATGAGCTTAAGTGTTATACCTATTCCTTTGAGCTTCAATCTTCATAATGCCTTGACACTTGTAGAGAGTGGATTTTTGAGCAGGAGACTTGATTAATCCTTTTTGTTAATCCATCTTGTCTTTATGAGAATCTTTGTAGGTGAGTCTTCATTAAAACATTTGAGAAGCCATGTCTCCAAAAAGGAAACCATATATTTTCTTCAGGAATATTTGGATTCGCTGGTGGTTTTAGCCCGATTGTATTCTTCAAGCCCATGTTATCTCGCAGGCTATTTAAAGGAAGGCTCTAAACCTAAGGGATGAGTAGTCACATGTGTGAGAGTATGAATTAGGGGTTGGTCTGTTTGGTGTTTTGTGTGAGCCTCTCTTATATCTTTTTGATGCTAGAGATGGACTAATAGTTGAGTTGTAATTGTGAATCACTTGTAAGCTTTTAAGAAAGAGTAGATTCAGTTTTCTATGAGTGTATCTCCTCTTGAAATTTATCTTATATTGTAAGGAGGTTATAGGGGTCTCATATCTAGAAGAGTCTTAGATAGAAATATCATGGGTAGTGATTAGGTGTGAAGGCTGTAAACCAGAGTTCGTTTACATAGGACTTCAAACTAATACTATTATAGTGGATTTCCTTCCTGGCTTGGATACCCCAAGATATAGGCGACTTTGCACCAAACTGAGTTAAAAATCATCTTGAGTTATTTACATACTGCAGATTATTTTAAATTGTTTATGTGTATTTATGTTATTATGATGTCTTAGTATTGATCTCGACATTTTGGTTTCCTGACACCGTATATGACATCTGTTCTCTTAGTGCCAAAATTTCAATTGATATCAGAGCAGGCAACCTGTTCTGTTTTGGGTGAGCTCTAGGAAGATATTTTCTAGTACTATAGACAAGAAAGAAGGATTTGCTAATAGACCACCTATTTTGGATGGAACTAGCTATGAGTACTGGAAGGCGCGTATGATGGCTTTTCTAAAATATATGGATAACAAAACCTGGAAAATAGTGATCCAAGGATGGGAACACCTTGTTTTGAAGGACAAATATGGTAAGGAAACAACTGAATTAAATCCAGAAGAGGACTGGTCTAAGGAAGAAGATGAACTTGCTCTTCGAAACTTCAAAGCTTTGAACGCATTGTTCAATGGGGTTGACAAAAATATATTCATGTTAATAAATACATGTACTGTGGTCAAAGATGCATGGGAAATCCTCAGAACCACTCATGAAGGTACATCGAAAGTAAAGATATCAAGACTTCAACTTCTCACCACCAAATTTGAGAATATCAGGATGAAAGATGACGAACGCATTCAGAACTTTCACATGAATATTCTTGACATTGCCAATACATCTAATACCTTGGGAGACAAGATGTCAGAGGAGAAGCTGGTTAGAAAAATCCCCAGGTCGCTGCCTAAGAAATTTGACATGAAGGTCACAACTATTGAGGAAGCCCAAGATATTCGCATCATGAAAATGGATGAGCTTGTTGGGTCACTTCAAACTTTTGAATTGGCTATCAATTACAGATCTACAAAGAAGAACAAAAGTATAGCGTTTATCTCCAACACTAATTATGAAGAGGTTCAATGTAACATGGAGACTGATGAAGGAATTTCTAATGCTATTGTGCTTCTTAGGAGGAAATTCAATAAGGCGCTGAAGAGAATAGATAGGAACCCAAAACCAAATGCCAAGAACATGTCATTCGACATTAGTAAGAACAATGAGTTTCAGAGAAAAGTTAGAACAGAGGAGAAGTCCAGTCAAGGAAAAGGTATTCAGTGTCATGGATGTGAGGGATTTTGTCACATTACATCAGAATGTCCCACTTACCTCAAGAAACAAAAGAAGGGCTTATCTGTTTCGTGGTATGATAATTATGAAAGTGAACCTGATGGTGAAACTGCTAAGAGTGTTACAACTTTCACTGATAAATTTGAATTGATGAATATTCCTGTGATGAGGATGTCTCTTATGAAGAATTGGTTGTCTCCTGCAGAGAGTTTTGTGTCAGAAGTGAAAAGGTTTGTAAGATAGGAGAAAAGCATAAGACAATCATAGCTCAACTGTAGGCTGAAAAGGAGAAAATTATATATACTGTCTCTGGCCTTTAAGATAAAGTAGCCCTGTTGACTTATAAACTTGAAAACATGACCAAATCCATAAGAATGTTGAACAATGGGTCTGATATGTTAGATAGAATTCTTCAAGTATAGGTTTTAATTACCAATCTTTAAATAAATAAGGAAACACTCCTGTGATAAAATTTATTTCTGCTGAAAGGAAGATGAGCGTACAATGTCTGACCAAATGCTTCAACATCCTGCTAGACATCAGGAAACTCAAACTAAATACAAGTTTTTGCCTTGGAAGTGTCATTATTATGGTAAATATGGTCATATAAAACCTTTTTCTTACAGACTGTATGATTATCCTAGATATCCAATGCAACCTAGGACTAATCATGTGATGACTAAAACTAGAAAGGAGTGGAAACCTAGGGTTGTTAGTGTTGGTCTTATAGCCCATACTTCTTTTAGAGCTTCATCTAGAGAAGATTGGTACTTTGACAGTGGATGTTCTAGACATATGATTAGGGTTAAGAAGTATTTAGTGAACATTAAGTCTTATTTCATCAGTTTTGTCACGTTTGGTGATGGAGCTAAAGATGAAATTAAGGGAGTAGGAAAGTTAGTGTGTACATGACTTCCTAGACTAGATGATGTTTTTCTTGTGAAAGGATTGACTGCAAATCTAATCAGTATTAGTCAGTTATATGATCAAGGTCTAAAATTCAAATTCACCAAGTCATAGTGTTTGGTTACGAATGAGAAGAATGATGTTCTGATAAGGGGAGTTAGGTCGAAAGACAATTGTTAAGGAAGATGTCCAAGGAAGATAAAGTCAAGGTGTGGCACCAGAAGCTTGGACATATGAATCTCAAAGGTATGAAGAAGATTATGTTTGAAGAAGCTGTTAGAGGTCTACCCAAGTTCAAAATCGAGGAGGGTAAAGTTTGTGGTTAGTGTCAAATTGGGAAGCAAGCCAAGATGTCATACCCGAAATTGCAACATCAAACTACTTCCAAAGTTCTAGAACTTCTTCATATGGACTTAATGGGGTCGATGCAAGTTGAAATTATTGGTGGAAATAGGTATATCTATATGGTTGTAGATGACTTTTCAAGATTCACTTGGGTGAACTGTATCAAAGAAAAATTAGATACTTTTGAGGTGTTTAAAGACCTTTGTAAATGCCTTCAAAGAGAGAAGGAAAGTGTGATTGTTAGAATCAGAAGTGACCATGGAAAGGAATTTGAAAATGCTAACTTTTATGAATTTTTCTCTTCTAAAGGTATTAGGCATTAATTCTCATCACCCATCAGTCCTCAGCAAAATGGAGTTGTAGAATGCAAGAATAGAACTTTACAAGAATCAACTAGAGTCATGCTACATGCAAAAAATATTCCTTATCATTTTTTGGCTGAAGCCATGAACACTACATGTTATTTTCATAATCGTGTCACTCTGAGATCTGGTACATCATCTGCACTCAATGAATTGTGGAAAGGGAGGAAACCTACTGTTAAATACTTTCATGTTTTTGGGAGTAAATGTCACATCCTGGACGATCGTGAACAAAGGAGAAAGACGGATCCCAAAAGTGATGAAGGGATATTTATTGGTTACTCTACTAATAGCAAAGCTTATAGGGTCTTTAAATCCAGAGCCAAAGTCATGATAGAATCCATTAATGTTGTGGTTGATGGTTCGACCACTAAGAAAGATACTGTTGTTGACGAAGATGTTGGAACACCAATTAAACAGACTGATGCTCCAGAAAATAAGGCAGACATTGATCCAACCAGTACTAAACCAGATAATCCTCAAAACAAAGGTCCTTCTACTAGAATTCATAAAAATCATCCAAAGGAACTTATTAATGGAAATCTTAATGAAGGGATCACCATTAGATCCAGAGATGTGATATCTAATTCTTGATTTGTCTCAAAATTTGACCCTAAAAATGTAAAGGAGGCTTTGACTGATGAGTTTTAGATCAATGCCATGAAAGAAGAACTAGGTCAGTTCAAAAGGAATGAAGTGTGGGACTTAGTTCCCAAGCCTGAAGGAACAGATGTTATCAGTACAAAATGGATTTACAAAAAGAAATCTGATGAATAGGTAATTGTAACCAAAAACAAGGCTAGGCTTGTAGCTCAAGGATATACCCAAATTGTAGGAGTTGACTTTGATGAGACTTTTGCTCCTGTTACCCATCTTGAATCCATAATATTACTCTTTGGAGTGGCATGCATGCTAAAATTCAAGTTATTTCAGATGGATGTGAAAATTTCCTTTTTGAATGGGTACTTAAATGAAGAAGTATATGTGGAACAACCCAAAGGGTTCATAGACCCTAGTTTTCCAAATCATGCTTACAAACTTAGGAAAGCCCTATACAGATTGAAGCAAGCACTTAAGGCTTGGTATGAAAAGAGAACTGAGTTTCTTGTCAATAATGGCTATAGGGAAGGGGGAATAGACAAAACCTTGTTTGTTAAAAAAGAGCAGGTAAACTCATGATAGCTCAAATATATGTTGATGTCATTGTGTTTGGAGGGGTGTTGAACCAGATGGTCCCACATTTAGTTAAGAAAATGTAATCTAAATTTGAGATGTGCCTTGTCGGTAAATTAACCTATTTTATTGGCCTTCAAGTTAAACAAATGGATGATACTATATTCATCTCTCAAAGCAAGTATGCTAAGAATATAGTGAAGAAGTTTGGCCTAGAAAGTGCCAGTCACAAAAGGACACCTGCAGCAACCCACTTGAAATTAACTAAGAATGAAAAAGGTGTTTATGTGGATCAAAGTTTATACAAGAGTATGATTGGTAGTCTTTTGTATCTTCCAGCTAGTCGACCATACATCACTTTTGATGTAGGAGTATGTGCTAGATATCAAGATGGGCCTAAAATTAGTCACATTACTCAAGGGAAGAGAATCTTGAAATACATCAATGGTACTAGTAATTATGGCATGCTATATTCTTATAGTAATAACATAATGCTTGAAGGGTGTTATGATGCAGACTCTGCAGGTAGTGTCTATGATAGAAAGAGTACTTCTGGAGGATGCTTCTTCTTGGGAAACAATCTTACCTCTTGGTTCAGAAAGAACCAAAATTGTGTGTCCTTGTCTACAGCGGAGGCTGAGTATATTGCAGCAGGAAGTAATTGCTCTAAATTGATTTGGATGAAACAAATGCTAAAGGAATATAATGCCAAACATGATTTCATGACATTATATTGTGACAATATGAATGCTATTAATATATCCAAGAACCCCATTCAACATAGCAGGAAAAAGCATATTGGTATTCATCACCATTTTATTAGGGATCTTGTTGAGGAAAAAATTGTTACTCTTGAGCAGGTGACCACTGAGAAGCAACTAACAGACATATTTATTAAGGCCTTGGATGCAAATCAGTTTGAGACGTTAAGGGGCGAGTTGGAAATTTGCACATTTGAGGAGTTATAGCAATCACATGTGTGGAGGAGTGCAACAAATACTTTCTCTTCCCTCCATACATTGATGCACAATATTTCAGGGAAATCATTACTAACTTCCCCTTAATACACTCCAACATGACATCAACTCCCTCTTATCTATATTACAACTCTCAATCTCTCTAGACTCGGAAAAATGTTCATCACTGTTCTTACCAACTCTCATTTCTTAATATTCTCTCATACCAACTATCTCAAATTCATTGAAGACCAAAAGTTTAAGATGTTTAAAGCCTTAAACTCAACACCTAGCAAAAGTTCCAAAGAGAAATCATTCCCAACTCTTTCAAAGGTTGGGGTTACACATGCTAATACCAAAGATGACTCTTTGGAAGTTATCACTGATGTCATTCCTATCACCACTGTTTCAGGAAGCACTCCTACAAAAGAGAGGACTAAATCACCTGATAGGAAAAATACTAAGTCTTCTAATGTAAGTGAATCTTCTACCCCGCCTGTGTCGGTTCAAATACCCTATAGTGATGTTAGGAATGCTAAATCTTCTGTTTCTATCAAGAAACCTCATACTATGACAAGTTTGTATCTTGAACCTATCAATGTCGCACCCCCTTATGTCGATCCTTATGTTGTTACCTCTGCTAAAGATCATGTTGTTACAAATGTTTTGGGTAGCGTTGGTACTTTTGGTTTGAATGTTGGTGCTTAAAATTTTTCTAATGTTCTTACCTATAAAATTATGAGTCTAGATAACCTTAAAGCCTAGTTTGAATTTTGCTGATAATGACACTGTTGGCAAAAGTGTCCATGTATCTCCCTTTAAAATCTTGGTTACTGACTCTGAGTCAGGTGTTGCGTCGGATGTCACAACATATTTGGCCCAACCTGATCATCAAGTTGAAACCACACAAGAAAACTCTCATGATGAGTCTAACAATGAGTCTGTTCATATTTAGTCTCTTGAAAAATATCAAGAGGATAGGTATGATAAGAACTCCCAAGAGAAGGCGGCTAAAGATGGTTCTGTTGGTGGAAAAAGACATGATTTTAATGATGATAGTATGTCTGTTGAGGGGGAGAAAGATCTTTCTAACAAATAAGATAAAGAAGAAAGTGTTAGTGTGAAGAAGGATCAGTCTACTGACATGGTCAATATAAATGGTCTAGATTCTGATGATGAGCCTATGGAAAAGAAATTGACTCCTAGTATTGTGAAAATATTGAAGAATAGTAAAGGGGAGGTTTTTGTGTATGCGAGCAAGCCTTATAAGGCATACAAGAAAAGTAATAAGGTTAGACCTGAAAAAGGATGGAGTAAAGTTGTGGCCCCTGCTACCAAGAAAAGGTCATTGAAAAGAAAGGAAGTGTCCTCAAGTGACTTCGAGTATGATGTCGAACAAGATGTTCGAGACATCATGCCTTTAGCTAAGACGAAAATTGTTGGGAAAAAGATTCCTGCAAATGTTCCTGAAGTTCCCATTGACAAAATTTCCTTTCACTCTATGGAAAATGTTGAAAAATGAAAATATGTGTAATACCCCAAATTTTGCCCTAAGATTTGTCGTCGCATTTCATTGCATTTAATCAATTACTAACAAATTTGTGTAGTCGTTTGACTTTTTGCAGGTAAATATCATATGGCATGTATTTTTTTCTAAAAAGTAAAATGACACAATTGGCAAGAGGACATGTGTAAGGAGTTGTGAGTGTGAGAGGTTGAGAGTTCGAATCTCACCTTTGTCACTTTTTGTTTTTTATTATTTTTACTCTAAATTTTTCTATCTTTCATTAAAAAATAACAAAAATAGTTTTTTATTATTATTTAATTATTATTTTCGTATTTTAATTAAATCATTTTTTAAAATATTATTTTTTTCACTTTTTTCTAAATTATTCATAAAAATATCCAAAAAATCATAAAATAAAAAATATTGAAAAAAATTTTGTTCTTTTTATAATATTTTTGATTTTAGGAATCAATAGGATTATTAGTTTTTATTTTAAGTTTATTTTAATTATTTTAAATTATTTAAATTTTATTTTTTTTAACTAATTATTTAGTTTGGGCTTTAAAATGGGCTTTAGGGACATTATTGACAATTTGGTGTTAACCCTAATTTGTTCCCTATATATACATGTGTTGCCTTGTTGAAAAGGGGGTCAGAAGGTTTTCTTCAGAAAAGAGGAGAGAGAAAGGGAGAAACAAAGGAGATCCCCAGAGAAGAAAGGCGGTCGTTCCCACAACTCGTCAGAAGGATTGGAGCTCTCCAGTGTTCCCTTATTCAAACCTTTTTCACATTTACCGAAGCAAACCTCCGCTTCGTAGGTTAAATTACTAAACCTTTTGCCTTTTCATGTTTATGCGCATATTTTGCCATGTTAATGTGTTTAGGTCCGTTAAATTACTAAACCTTTTGCTTTTTCATGTTTATATGCATATTTTGTCATGTTAATCTCCGTGTGTGTTTAGGTCCCTAGACTTTAATATCAAAACCTTTTTTTAAAATCAAAACCTTTTTTTATTTATTATTAAAACCTTTTTTAGTAAGACCTTTTTTAAAAACTGAAAAGCCTTTTTGTTCCCAAGAAAAAGCCTTTTTGTTCCGAAGAAAAAAAAAACCTTTTTGTTCCCAAAAAACTGAAAAGCCTTTTCCCCAAAAAAAACTGAAAAGTCTTTTCCCAAAAAAAACTGAAAAGCCTTTTCCCAAAAAAAAAACTGAAAAGCCTTTTTCCAAAAAAAAACTGAAAAGCCTTTTCCCAAAAAAAACTGAAAAGCCTTTTCCCAAAAAAAACTGAAAAGTCTTTTCCCAAAAAAAACTGAAAAGCCTTTTCCCAAAAAAAACTGAAAAGCCTTTTCCCAAAAAAAACTGAAAATCCTTTTTTCCCAAAAAAAACTGAAAATCCTTTTCCCAAAAAAACTGAAAAGCCTTTTCCCAAAAAAAACTGAAAAGCCTTTTTTTGGGATGAAAAGCCTTTTTTGTTCTAAAAAAAACTGAAAAGACTTTTCCCCCCAAATTTTTTTTTTTTATAATTTAAATTTAATTTTTTTTATAATTTTAACTTAAATATTTTTTTATTAAAAAATTAAAACCTTTTTTTTATAATTAAAATATTAAAAAATTAAAACCTTTTTTTTATAATTAAAATATTAAAAAATTAAAACATTTTCGTAAGGAACTCCTGATGTTTGATGTTTGTCGTGTCATTTTATGTACCCTTTTATTACTTTTCTTTCTTTTGGCATTTCATGTGCATGTTCGAGGTTGAGATGTGCTTGTGGTGGCCACAGCCCCACACTATTTTCCTCCCTCACTTCATTCTAAGTGTCATTACATATTTTCATATTCTTCATGTTTCCAGAAATGTTTCTTTGTTTCTTTATACCCTCTGCCTTTATTACTTTTCTTATTTCTGTACCTTAATTATTCCTCCATATAATGATTTGTCATATTTTCACATTTTTTACAGTTTTATCCTTCCGAAGGATTAGGTCCATCCTTTTGGCCGCCGAGTCAATAGCCTTACCCCTTTAATGGATCAAACCCTAGGTGTCCCGCCGTGGGCAAAATTGCTTTTATCCTAGTGTTAGGCCAAAAGAGTCGCCGTACTCTATTTTAAGGTTTTCCGTCGTGGAATCCCTAATTTAACCCTATTTTAATTTTAATTAACATTTTTTAACATAGAGATTGGAGTCTCTGAACAAACCTTAGCCACAGTCAAGACGTTTCTAACCTCCCTTTTGAGGGGAACTACAGTTACTCTGATTTCATTCCCGTAAGGATATGTAGGCACAAGATGCGATGTCTTGCCGAGTAAACTTAGAATTAACCCCTAGGTCTTTTTTAATTTTCAATCCTTTGTATATACCCTAAAGCAAAATAATTAATGAAATAAATAAAAAAAAATAAACAAAAGGTTCCCGTAGAGTACTACGGAAGTTTAGGGTGCTAATACCTTCCCTAATCTTAACCAACCCCCGAACCTTAGATCTCTCCCTTTTAGGTTTTTCCTTTCTTTAACCTTTCCTTCGGATAAATCAAAGACCGGTTGTAAATGAATTAAGATTCAAGTTAATCAATAGTTTGACATCCAAATTTCACCGCAACAGAAAATGGCGACTTCACTGGGGACTCCTAAACTTTTGAGGGTTATCCCTAACTTGTTCATATTTATTATTATCTGTTATTATTCATTTGCGTGTATATATTTATGCTTTCAGGGTGGGATTGTTCCTTGTGCTGTGAGATAAGTCCTACGCCCGGACTAGTGACATTATTATAGGATGGGGATATATTCGATGAGGCTTATAGGGAGTGAATCCCGACCAAGCTGATTCGAGAATCTCCGCTCAGTTGAGACCTTTTCGAAAATGGTTCGGTTGAACGAGTAATCGCGAAAACTTTTTCCATGATCGACTGGAGTCTGTGATATTGAGGACCATAGTACCTTAACACCACCTCGGCCTTATTTAGGACGTAGTGCGGGAGCTATGTGGGAGTAATCTTACAATGGCTGCTACGCGATACTACACTCAAAAGAGGTTCTCTTGAGAATATTATTAACCCCTGAGTCAGTCGGAAGGTTGATAATATCCGAAAGATGGGCTGATGACTTTGGGCACTTTGTAGAACCTTGTTCGGCAGGTACAACTAACCTATAGTACACTCCTTTTGGGATGGGTAGACCTTGACTCCGCTCACGTTCCTTTAACCTAGGACTTTGTGTGTTTTCATGCATTGCATCCATAAAGCATCTCATTGCATTGTATTTCATGGAGTTCAATCATCATTTATGGATATCGCGGGATACCATGAATAAAAAAATAATAAAATGAAAAAACAAGAAAAGGATTTCCTTGGTACCCCACGACATTCGTAAATGTTTGAATTCCATGAAATCTTCATCACAGCATCATTTATTGCATTGCATGTGTCTTCCGTTTTCTCATGTTCGGTTCTCTCGCCTTCCAGTTTCGTCACCCTGAGTTCTCGGCACCAATACAACACCAGAGCTCAAACTCGGAAGAGAATGGAGGATCAGGCAAAAGAGATTGATCGCCTTAGCAATGAACTTGAAGATCTTCGAGGGGGTATGGGGCGTATGATGGAATTGTTACAGGTCATGAATGCTAAGATGGATACCCAGCCCACTGTTGTTTCCGAGATTACCGGCGTTACTGTGGACCCTCCACCAAGTGTGACCGTAGCAAGGGACCCACCTTATGGTCTTGCTCCCGGTTTTGTGCCTCCTCAAGCCACTGTTCCGATTAATCAGCCTGTTCAGCAAGCCGTGCCTTTATTTTCTGAAGTTTCTAGGGGGGCTCCCATCTTTGCACCACCCGTTGTACACACCCGTGCGCAACCGTACTTCAATGAGACAGTTTTTGATAATCTTGATGAGAATGTTGAGGGTTATGAGAAACATGATAAGCTTCGTGAAGAAGTAAACACCATCGTCCAGAGGTTGAAAAAAGTAGAGGGTGATCAAATTTTTGGGACTGCCACAAGGGATGTCTGTTTGGTCTCCGGTTTGGTTATTCCCCCGAAGTTCAAAACTCCGAATTTCGATCGTTATGAAGGTGCCACCTGTCCTAAGAGCCATCTGATCATGTATTATCGCAAAATGGCTGCCCATGTTGAGAATGATAAACTGATGATTCATTGCTTCCAAGATAGTCTGAAGGGTGCTTCCTCCAAGTGGTATTTAACTTTAGACCAGTCTCGCATTAAGAGCTTTCAAGATTTATCTGACGCTTTCATCAAACACTACAAGTACAATATGGATCTGGCGCCTGACAGAAGACAGTTGCTGAGTATGTCACAAAAGAATTCTGAGTCATTCAAAGAGTATGCTCAAAGGTGGAGAGAGACTGCTTCGCAGGTAGAACCTCCTTTGACCGAAAAAGAGTTAGCTGATTGGTTTGTCGACACGGTCCGTCCAGAATTTTACGAAAGAATGGTGGGTAGTGTGACTTCAAATTTCTCCGACATCGTTGCTGTGGGTGTCAAGATTGAATTGGGTATGAAAAGTGGTAAAATGACAAATAATCATGGTACTTCTAAGGATCAGCCGAAGAAACCTCCGTATAGCTCCCAAAAAAAGAAAGAGGGTGAGACTAATGCTATATCCTCTGGTAGACCAAGAGAACGCTTTTATCGACATCCGCAAGGTTATGCTCAACCTCAAGGGTACCCAGTCCAATATGCTCAACAACCCTATGTGGCAGCTATTACACCTTCTTTCAATCAACAGGTTCCCATGTATCAACCTATGCAACAACCTCCTGTTTATCCGCCTCCTGTTAACTATCTACAGGCGCCCAACGCTCCTGCTCCTCAACAGCCAAAGAGTCCGGCTCCTCGCCAGAATGTTCCGAACAGAAGAACGTATAAGCCTTGTCCGCCGATTCCGATGACTTTTACCGAGTTGTATCCCTCTTTGGTCAAGCAAGGTCTAATCACCACTCGGGCTTTGGGTCCGCCTCCTAATCCTCTACCCGCCAATTACAACGCCGCCGCTCATTGTTTATTTCATGAGGGTGCGCCTGGTCATGATCTGGAGAATTGTTATGCTCTCAAAAATATTGTCAGGGATTTATTGGAAAAGAAGATTTTGTCATTTGAAGATCCTCAACCAAATGTTAAGAAGAACCCTTTTCCTAACCATGAGAGTGTCAATGCCATTAGTGCTGATTCGGGGGAAGGTTATGCCCTTGACGTTGAACAGATTAAGACTCCTCTCAAGATGTTCCATTCGAAACTGTTTGAAGCTGGTTTGGTAGATACTTCCCACGTTGCATGCGTAAGTTGTGAAGCCAGTATTAAGGGTTGTGTGTTGGTTCAGAATGATGTTCAGAGGTTGATTAATGAGGGTGTTTTACAAGTGACAAGCCAGGCCAAGAAGGATGAGGTCGCTGTGGTTGAGCCTGTCTTCCATCAGCCTGAATCAAAGGGCAAGGTACCAGTGTTTAATCTATCAGGGGCAGGTCCTGCCAATCCCGTGTTCGATATACCAAAGTCGTCTATCCCTGAGGTGAATCAGCCTAGGCCGATAGTTATTCGAACACCCAGTCCGTTCCCTTTCAGTGATCCTAAAGCTGTGCCTTGGAAATACGACGTGACGATGATTGACAAGGAGTCTGGGAAGGTTATTCCAAATGAAGAGGGTAAGGGCACTGTGACCAATATCGCAGAGGCAAGCAGGATGACTCGCAGTGGCCGTGTGTATACTCCCCATTCCAATGAGGTTCCACCTAAGGAAACCACTAATATCCCAGTGGCCGTTAGAGACAAAGGGAAGGGAGCTGTTACGAATGATGAAGATGCTGAGTTTTTGAGGATCATCAAGAAAAGTGACTATAAAGTTATCGATCAACTTCATCAGACCCCCTCCAAGATTTCGATTTTATCTCTGTTGATGAGTTCACCCGCTCATAGGATGGCCTTGCAGAAGGTTTTGACTCAAGCACATGTGGATCAAGATATCAGCACCAGTCAATTTGATAGTGTGATTGCCAATTTGACCGCCTGTAACACCCTTAGTTTCAGCAATGAAGAGTTACCGAAGGAGGGTCCGAACCATAATCGTGCTTTACATATATCGGTGAAGTGTCAGGAGGACAATTTAGCGAGAGTGCTAGTGGACACAGGGTCTTCTCTGAATGTTCTACCCAAGAGGGTTCTTGATAAGTTGGCTTGTAAAGAGACTATGTTGAAACCTACTCCTTTGGTTGTCAAGGCTTTCGATGGCTCTCGTCGATCGGTAATGGGGGAGGTTGAGCTTCCTATCCTGATTGGTCCGCAAGTTTTTAATATCACGTTTCAAGTCATGGACATTAATCCCAATTACAGTTGTTTACTTGGAAGGCCGTGGATTCATGCCGCTGGGGCAGTAACCTCAACTTTACATCAGAAGATGAAGTTCGTGATCGATGGAAAGTTGGTTATTATACACGGTGAGGAGGATCTGATGGTCAGTAACCTGTCTTCTTTCCGTTACATCGAGGCCGATGAGAATGCTTTAGAAATCTCCTTTCAAGCACTTGAGATCGCCAATGCTGTTCTGCTAGAAGTCGAAGAGACAGTGGGTCAGGGTAATCCATCTTTCGCATCACTGAAGAGTACCAAATCAACAATTGACAGGGGCATTCCTGAAGGTTGGGGAGAGGTAATTGATGTCAAGACCAAGACTGATCGCTCTGGGTTGGGTTACAAACCAACTCAGAATGGAGCTGCCACAACCGTCGAAGGGCGTCCGAAGGTTATCCAAGAGGTATTTGTCACCGGAGGTTTCCAAGTCAATGCCATCAGCGACTGTGAAGAAAATGAAGAGCTGAGCAACCTGGTGTTTAAGGGTGATGCAGTTTTGAACAACTGGGAGGCCGTAGAGATCCCTGTTATTTTTCCCTTGTCAAAGTAATTGTTTTTTAAAGTTTCATTTACATTTTCAAATAAAAATCCGTAGCTCTGCCCAAGGCTATAGGGTCGCTTTTATTGGGCCACCTTTCATTCCTAAAAAGATATTAATAAAAGCATTTTGTTCAATTCCACTTTGTTTCATTTGCGTTTTTCGTTTTCACTTTTAAAAATGAAATTGGCAACTTTTTTTTTCCGAAAAAAAACAAAAAAACAGCATTCCATTTCTTGTCTTGCATATCTTTGAGCATCTTAATTAGGTAAGCCTTCCATCATGCAGAGACATCGTAAACCTTGTTGGATCCAATGACTTTACTGACACTCCTGACTGGGATGCACCCATCAATCAAGCTGAGGACGAGGGTGAAGAAGATTTTGAAGTACCCGCCGAACTGACAAGATTGATTGAGTACGAGTACACAGAGCTTCAACCGCATAAAGAGCAGGTGGACTTAATTAATCTTGGTACAGATGAGAACAAGAAAGAGGTCAAGATTGGTGCAATGCTTGGGACAGAGATTAGGTCGAGGTTGATTGAGTTGTTAAAAGAGTATATTGATGTGTTTGCGTGGTCGTATCAAGATATGTCGGGCCTAGACACGGATATTGTTGTTCACAAGTTGCCACTTAAGCCAGATTGCCCACCTATCAAGCAAAAACTTCGAAGAACGAGACCCGACATGGCTTTGAAAATTCGAGATGAGGTTAAAAAACAGTTGGATGCAGGTTTCTTGGCAGTCGCAAAATATCCAGATTGGGTTGCCAACATTGTGCCAGTGCCCAAGAAGGACGGTAAAGTTAGGATGTGTGTGGATTACAGGGATCTGAACAAAGCAAGTCCGAAAGACGATTTCCCTCTGCCACATATTGATACGTTGGTAGACAATACAGCCAGTTTTGCGTTGTTTTCATTTATGGATGGTTTCTCTGGCTATAATCAGATCAAGATGGATCCCGACGATCGAGAGAAGACTACTTTCATTACTCCTTGGGGAACCTTCTGCTACAAAGTCATGCCCTTCGGTTTAAAGAACGCGGGGGCAACTTACCAACGCGCTATGACCACTCTTTTTCATGATATGATGCACAAAGAGATCGAGGTGTATGTGGACGATATGATAGCCAAATCTCAGAGTGAAGAGGAGCATCTAGACCATTTGGTGAAATTGTTTGAACGACTCAGGAAATATCAGTTGAAATTAAACCCTGCTAAATGTACCTTCGGTGTCAGATCCGGAAAACTGCTTGGTTTCATTGTTAGCCAGCGAGGGATTGAGGTGGATCCTGACAAAGTCCGAGCCATTCAAGATATGCCGGCTCCGCGAACCGAGACGCAAGTTAGAGGTTTTCTGGGACGTTTGAATTATATTTCCAGGTTTATCTCCAATATGACCGCTACTTGTGAGCCGATATTCAAGTTACTTTGCAAGGGGCAGACAGTTGAGTGGAACCCCGATTGTCAGAAAGCGTTTGAGAAGATTAAGGGTTATTTGCAAGATCCCCCTATTCTAATCCCTCCCGTACCTGGAAGACCGTTGTTTATGTACCTTACTGTTCTTGAGAAGTCTATGGGTTGTGTGCTTGGACAACATGATGAAACTGGGAAAAAGGAACATGCGATTTATTACCTGAGCAAGAAGTTCACCGATTGTGAAAACAGATACTCACCATTGGAGAAAACTTGTTGTGCATTGGCATGGGCCGCTAGGCGCCTTCGGCAATATATGGTCTGTCATACCACATTATTGATTTCTAAAATGGATCCGATCAAGTATATTTTTGAAAAACCTGCTCAAACCGGGAGGCTAGCCCGTTGGCACATGTTGTTATCCGAATATGACATCCAGTATGTACCCCAGAAGGCGATTAAGGGTAGTATTTTATCTGATTACCTTGCGGACCAGCCAGTTGAAGATTATGAACCTCTTAAGCTCGATTTTCCTGATGAGGATATTTTGTTGATTAAAAGAGATTGTGAAGAGCCAGATCCGAGCAAAGGTCCAGAACCAGGTCTTTGGTGGAGGATGATGTTTGATGGTTCCTCGAATTTCAATGGGCATGGTATAGGCGCCGTTTTGATGAACCCGAAGGGTGGATTCACACCATTTACAGCAAGGTTGGACTTTGAGTGTACTAACAACGTCGCAGAGTATGAAGCATGTATTCTTGGCCTCGAAGCGGCGATTCACCTCCGAATCAAACTTCTCAAAGTAAGTGGTGACTCAGCCTTGGTTATTTACCAGGTACAAGGCAAATGGGAAACGAAGAATGAGAGGTTGATCCCTTATAAGGACTATATTATTGAGTTGATCAAGTATTTCGACGAGATAGAGTTCGAGCACGTTCCTAGATCCGAGAATCACGTAGCTGATGCTTTAGCCATGTTAGCATCCATGTGGAAAGTTAAATTCGTTAACGAAGCACCTCTTATCCATATTGAGCGCAAAGTTGAGCCCGCTTATTGTCAGATGGTCGAAGAAGTTGAGGTGGATAAAAAGCCTTGGTTTCATGATATCAAGAACTATCTCGTCAAGCAGGAGTATCCCGATGGTGCTACTGGTCTGGACAAGAAAACATTGAGAAGACTGACGTCCAAATTCTTTATCAGTAATGGTGTGTTATACAAGAGAAATCACGACATGGTTCTGCTCAGATGTGTTGATAAACGGGAAGCGGACATGTTACTACAGGAAATTCATGAGGGGACCTTCGGAACTCATGCCAATGGTTATGCTATGTCCAAGAAGATGTTAAGGGCTGGGTATTATTGGTTAACCATGGAAGCCGACTGCATCCAATACGCCAGAAAGTGCCATAAGTGCCAAATTTATGCCGATAAAATGCATGTACCTCCGTCACCGCTGAATGTTTTGTCTTCACCATGGCCGTTCTCTATGTGGGGCATTGACATGATTGGGGAAATCGAGCCGAAAGCTTCTAATGGTCATCGCTTTATCCTCGTTGCTATTGATTATTTCACCAAGTGGGTAGAGGCTGCCTCCTACGCCAACGTGACCAAGCAAGTGGTTGCCCGTTTCATCAGGAAAGAGATCATCTGCCGTTATGGAGTCCCAGGCCGAATAATAACTGACAACGGCACCAATCTGAATAACAAGACTATGAAAGAGCTGTGTGATAGTTTCAAGATCACTCACCACAATTCTTCTCCGTACCGTCCTAAGATGAATGGGGCCGTTGAAGCTGCGAATAAGAATATCAAGAAGATCCTGCAAAAGATGGTTGTGACTTACAAAGATTGGCATGAGATGTTACCGTTTTCTTTGCATGGATACAGAACCTCGGTGAGAACTTCGACAGGGGCAACACCTTTCTCACTGGTATATGGAATGGACGCCGTGCTCCCCATCGAAGTAGAGATACCTTCTTTAAGAGTGTTAATGGAGGCTGAACTTGAGGAAGCTAAGTGGGTTCAAGACAGACTGGATCAGTTGAATCTCATTGACGAGAAGCGCTTGACAGCCATGTGCCATGGGCAATTATATCAGAAACGGATGAAAAGAGCATTTGATAAGAAGATCCGTATCCGTGAGTTCCGTCAAGGAGAGCTCGTACTCAAAAAGATCTTGCCAGTACACAAAGATATGCGTGGAAAGTGGATGCCCAATTATGAAGGCCCATTTATTGTAAAGACCGTTTTCTCCGGAGGGTCCCTGATACTTACGACAATGGACGGTGAAGAACTAGCACATCCCGTGAATTCTGATGCAGTCCGAAAATATTATGCCTAAAAACCCGTTAAGTCGAAAACCTGCAAAAGGCGACTTAGGCAAAAGTAAGGGTTGAAAAAAAAAATAATAATAAAAAGCTCGCTAAGTTGAAAACCCGAAAGGGCGGCTTAGGCAAAAAAGAGCGTCCCGGTGGATTGAAAACCCGAGAGGGCGGTCCAGGCAAAAGTTAGGGACAAAGGCACTTCATTGCATCAGAGGACACTGATCATCTCGAACACACTTTCCGCATGAGAGCCATGTTTCAGTTCTTTCATCCTTGCCCAAAGCAGGATTCTGGATTAGTCTTAGTTATTAGTATCAGTAGGTGTCATTGGATTCGATGTAACCTTTCCCATGTTGCCAATTTCAAGACATAATCATCTATGGAGCTATGCCTTCAGCAAGCTACCACCCTTTAAATAAAAGATACCATCTTGTTACTTATATTCCTTGGTGCATTGCTCTTTGTTTTCTATTGTTATGCAAAATGCGTTTATTCTTAAAATTCGAAAATGAAAGGTGCATTGTAGATTTTTCAAAACTGTTTTTCAAAAACAACAAATTCGAAATGTAATAAATTACTTTGACTAGTGGAAATTTCAGAAGGATCTTTTCACTCCCCGGAAATATCATTATTGCAGAAACACTTTCAAACCATTGCTCTAACACAGTCCCCAGCGAGACTATAAGCTGACAATTTTTTTTTCTTGGGTAACTCAAAAGTGTCCCTCAGGTTTTCTTCTCCCCATGTGAAGACGTGATACTGTACACCCAAGCAGATTACCTTCTCCTCAGAGAATTCAGAACTTTAAAACCAGATTTGGTTCTACCATTGATCTTTCTTACCCATGATTGACGTATTGGTTGCAGAGAACGCAGGGTATTTCCGTCGAGATGTTTATTTCATCTCTCGTCCCGTCTCTAGTCTGTTTCGTCAGCATACGCAAGGGCATAAGCGTCACATGCCTATTTCATTACATATTCATTACATACTCATTACATACTCATGGCATACTCATTTCATAACATACATTCGTATTAACATATTCATTAACATACGCGTTAGCATGCACAGGTTCATTGTGTCTCTATCATTGGTCGTTACCGCCGAGTAACCGAGTTCGTCCATTCTCTTCAGGTAGATCGTCAGCCCTAAGCATAAAATACTTACTTGTTTCCAGCTTCCCCACAGAGCTCGATCCTCGTGGATGACGGTTACTTCAGCTATCTTTCCTCACCAGGATAAGATATTTACCCTCCGAGATCATTCCCTCGATGGAGTCTTGATTACCAGTTTTCTTTCTAGCTCGATCCTAGATTGAATCTCAGTCTTGTCGGTCGTCAATCCCAACCGGACGTGCATTTATTTTGCACCATCTAAAGGTTTTCACCATACCATGACAGATACACGACTGTCTCGCCCAAGAAGTTTATCACTGTACCCGGATGTGCATTTATTTTGCACTATCTTTCAAGAAAATCAACCACAATCCTTTACAGATACACGCCAGTTCACGCCTTGAAAATCTATCAGTACAACACTTTACAATCCTACATGTTACAACACTTTACACTTTACATCTTACAGCATCAATATACAACACTTCTCACCTAAGAAGTCGATCCTATCTTCGTTATGACTCGCAGCAAATGGCCATCTCCATGGAGCAGTTGGGCTTCCATTTACCTGTCGTCTTGAAGTATAGGAGGTATGAACCAAATCGTATTCAGGAGAGCACGATCTTGAAATACGGGGAGGTTTGAGCGGAATCATATTCAGGAGAGCACGATTCTGAAGTTATGAAGAAGTTCATTTATCCTTTAGTAAAAGAAGGAGCGGAATCATATTCAGGAGAGCACGATTCTGAGTTATGAGGAAGTTCAATTGGCCGTTTTTCAGGAGGGCACGATTCTGAATAATGAAGAAATTTCAAGAGCCGAATCATATTCAGGAGAGCACGATTCTGAGTTATGAGGAAGTTCGATTATCCACTTTCATATTCAGGAGAGCACGATTCTGAAGTATGAAGAATTTCATTTACAAGAAACAACCGAATCATATTCAGGAGAGCACGATTCTGAGTTATGGGGAAGTTCAATTAGCCATGTTCATATTTAGGAGAGCACGATTCTGAAGTATGAAAAATTCATTTACAACCAAATCATATTCAGGAGAGCACGATTCTGAAGTATGAGGAAGTTCAGTTCACCCTTTTCATATTCAGGAGAGCACGATTCTGAAGTATGAAGAGTTTCATTTACACGAAAAAGCCGAGTCATATTCAGGAGAGCACGATTCTGAAGTATGATGAATTTCAGTTTACCCTTTTCATGGTCAAGAGAGCACGATCTTGAAGCATGAAGAAGTTTATTTATCCTTCAGTAAGAGAAAAATCAGAATCGTATTCCAGGCGCCGACCCTAAATGCGAGAAAATTTATTTATCCGATAAGCAGCAGCCTCTTTATTTGAGTGCTTATCCACTTTGGCATATAAGTCCCTTCCAACGATAAGAGACAATTCTCCCTCGAGAAGCTTATCAGGGCACTTCCCATCAAAGTCCATTTATTTTGGCATACAGCCGGTCTTTACCCTGTATATTTGTTACGGAGCTCCGAAAGGTCCGTTTGATCCTGTCACGAGAGATAGTTTACAGAAGCTTGGATGTTATTCTTTGCTCAATGCTCCAGCATTCTGTAATCGATCTTGTAATCGTACGTGATCCAGTTTTTATTTTTAGATTCCCCAGTGGAGGCCGTCTCACAGGTGTCACCACCACTTGAGAATCTCGTTCCCAAGATGACAATTGGTCGTGTTCGCACCAGTTGACTATCATTTTAGGATTCCCCAGTGTTTGTACTGTGCCTCCGCACTACATTTTCCCCAGTGTGTTCTTCTCGTAGCGTCTGCCTCGTAGCGCTTGTCATCATTTTCATATTCGTCATTCCAGCATACGCATCACATCATATCCATATCATCTGCATTAAGCGGTCCTCGCTTTGTCCATAGCATTGCATACCGTCGCATATAAGGGCAAAATTTTCGGTTATCTATATTTAAATCTCTCCACCACGATTCCTCGAGTCTCTGTCACTCAAATCGTCCGGTGTAGCTATTTAAATAGGGCCAACTGTAATACCCCAAATTTTACCCTTATATTTAATCAGTCATTTCGCATAGCATCTCATATGTACATTGCTAACCGCTAACCAGTTATGAAGGTGTTTGTTTTGCAGATTTGGTCCTAGGGGTATTTTGGTCATTTTACATAAATTCTACCAATTCCTTGAAGACGGGCTGTTATTAAAATTCTGAGGCATTTGATACGTTATTGTTTTGAGGCGTTTGTCTATCACCAGGTCTGATCATATCAAGATCTTGAGTAGTGTTACTGTTGATGCTGAAACTGTTGTGCACATATGTGTTTGGTTATGAAATGGTTGGTTAACATTTTAATCGGATGATGAGATTAGGATTACAAACGAGACGAGTGCACAAAATAAGAATACCACTTGGGAGTGTTTATGTTTTATGACTACGTTAATGAATTTAAATACTTGTGGATTCATTCACAAATGTTTATATTTTTAACTAAGAATAAAATATAAATGAATTCAAATTTTGGGAATTTTATTTCATAAAAAAATCTCATCATACAAGAAATGGAGTGCTTCACATTTTATACGCACTGTCACAAGGAATTACATTAAAGCTCTAAGGAATTACATTAAAGTATCTAAATCCTAAGAACGTCTAAGTGTCTTCATGTTGTCTTGGAGCTTCTCCACGAATCCTCGACTAACCTGCACATCAGAAAGAAAACAAACAGTACAGAAAAATGTTAGAAGATGTTTTTGACACTCTCAGAACAATGTCATCATCGAGTGCCGGGAGGGGCACAACCGAAGCTGCGTCCTACACCCCATTACCAATCCGCGCCGTGGGCGTCAGATCAGGTAATACCTGTTCTTATCGATACGGGACATCCGAGAGATAGAAGTAATAAAAGAAGCGGGACTGATTCGTTTTGCCGCGATTGGATTTCCAAACTGATGCGAGAATAAGGCAACATAGGCAAGTTCTGACTCAGACCCGGATGCCGGCAGGTCTAAGTCACTTTGGTTTCAAAACGTCCAACACCTGAAAAGCCATAAGCATCATCAGAACTCAAAGCATAAACAAAACTAGGAAGGGGCTCGCGCCAATACAGGTATGAATAGCCACCAAAGAACAAATCTGTTACCAAACAGAATGAATATCAAGTTCAAAACGGAACAAGAGAAACCAAACAGCATCATATGCTGCATCAAAGCCTTCGGCTCAAAAGCATACCAAAACAAGACAAGAGAATTGAATACAAGCCAAAGCTGCATCACATTGCAAACAGAATACCATATGCAAACTAAACAATGCATCAGAAGGCAGAATTATGCGCAAGAAGCCACAGGAAAATATCTCATAGAAATGCCCAGCAAGATCCAAAGAAAGAGGTAACAGCATGTTCAAATAGAGCAAGAAGAATGAAGTGTCCACACAAAATGTATCAAGCTGCAAGCTTCACCCGATACGGATGGCAAGTCACGAAAAACACTGAATCGCAGTAGACAACAGCACAAAATCACAGCACCGAGTCATAGCGCAAATCATACCAGAAGGAGCAAGGATAAGCTCACATAATCGCATCAGTTCAGAAAACAAGAACCCAACTCCAGTGGATTACAAGACAAGTCGATTAGAACTCACTCCGAACAAAAACAACTGGTCAGCATCTGAAAAAATCAATGATCAAACTGCATCAGAACAGCACAAATCATATCACGAAATCAAGTGCAATGTGGTTCGAATCAGAATCAACAACACCAAGCTGATGTGTTTAATCACGCCCTCAGAAAACTCATCACTGGGCGGAGACTCGAGCTGCCGGGAGGGAAACAATTAGAATGTCTCCAGCTCCCAACCAAGCGTCGAAAATAAGGACCGATCTCGAAGACAAGCCAACAATCAGTGAAAGTGAAACAAGTCACAAAATCATATCAGTTCATAAGCCCAGAACACAACAACTGTCAAAAGTAACCGCGACGTCAAAACCAGGAGTATCACCAGCAGGCTCAGAATGTCATCATTGCCATATCCCTTTCCCGACAATTTTGGCTCGACCAAAGCTTCAACATCAAGTCCTCTCTGAAAGAAGAAGAGGAAAAGAATCTGAGCTGCATCAAAGAGCGAACCATTCAAAAAACGAATCAGTTCGAGATCAAAACATCAAACAGAGATACGAATCCATTAACGAATCCTGGGAATTAAAATCAAACATCAATCAATCCAATCTGAAGGCAAACCATATCAGAAAAATAGAGAGATTTTGATTTGATAATTAATCCCAAAGTAGATCAAAGCAAATCAGTTCAGACTAATAAAAGTGAATCGAATCAGGAAATCATATCAGCTCAATCAGGTTCTAAAAGAGGAAACAGAATATCAGATTCATATGATTCAATCTCACCAAAACCCCAATCAGGATTCCAAGAGAAGAAACGAGATCCCAATCGTATCAGAAAGCCCCTATTGGAACTCAATCTGAAAAAACCAAAGGAAATCAAAATCAAATTGCATCAATACAAAATCAAATCAGATCATCAAACGCATATCTCAGAAAAAACGCAAGTTCAAGGCCCAAAAAGAGAGATAAAGAGTTAGTTATAAATAGGAGGATACAACCTGATGGAAGGGATCGGAGAAACCCCAATGAAGAACACCCAGATCGCGTCCAAACCCTAGCGAAGAAGTCGCACGCAAAAAACCCTAAACGGCGTGAGCTCAGACGAAGCGAACGTCATCATCGCTCAGAGAGATCACCATCATCGAACGCGAATCATCGCTCAGAGAGATCACCATCATCGAACGCGAATCATCGCTCAGAGAGATCACCGTCACCGTTCGCGAAGAACGGCGGGCAATCAACTCCGCCGCCTCAGTTCTGCACATCACTGGCCGTTTCACTCTAAACGTAAGACATGAGATTTTGCCTCACTCAATTTCAGTTTGATTTCAGGATATGGAAGCGAAAGAAGAAGAAAGACGAGAGAGAGATGATGAAGGAAGAACAACGGCGCCGCGAACACACCCTGGGGGAAACCCTAAAGTGTTGTTCTTGTGACTACCACGTGGGTTGGGTCCGGATGTGGTGACCGGCCCAACCCTCTTCCCCTTTTTATTTTTTCCTTTGTTTTGTTTTTTTTAAATTCTATTTGTTTTATGTTTTTTAAAAAAAAACCTTTTTTAATATTTTAATTTTATAATCTTTATAACAAAAAAATAATATAACATTTTCATTTTAATCCTTTTAAAATAAAACTTTTTTTAATATAATCAAAAAACCCTTTTTTTTAAAAAATTAAAATTAAATTTTTTTTTTAATATAAAATTAAAACTTTTGTAAATATAAAATAATGAAAAACTCTTTTTAAAAATACAAAAATAAAACTTTTTTAAAAAATTCTTTTGTAAGTTAAATCATTAAATATTAAATAAAACAATCTCAAGTTTGTATCTCATTTTCTTCAATGCCTCGTAATTCATCTGATAGCTGGTTGACTATGCCTACTAACGGGTGTTCATTTTTTTGCAGTTCACATTTAGTGTATTGAATTTTCGCTTAAGTTTCATTCATATTTGTATCTGTATCTCAATTGTAATCTCGCGAACCTAATAATCGCGTTTACTTTTCGCATTTAAACTTCTGCAGGATGTATGATTTAAATTTCTGCTGATGTATTGCAATATTTCTGTCACCTTACACATCCGAAGGAATTAGGTCTAGCTTTTGGTCGCCGCGCCAATAGTCCTCAACTTCAAACCCTTACAAACCCTAATTTTCCATAAATGCCTCGCCACATGCAAAATTACCATTTTACCCCTAGCATTAGGTCAAAGAGCCGCCGCGCTCATTTTAGGGTTTCCTGCCGTGGAATCCCTAACCTAATTTAACCCTAATTACAACTTAACAATTCAACGTAGAAATTCGGAGTTCCTACACTCCACGTAAGCGTGTCCTTAAGATGTGTTTATTCCCCTTGAGACCTTGACCACAGTCAAGAAGTCTCTAACCTCCCTTTTGAGGGGAACTACGATTACTCTGATTCCATTCCCGTAAGGATACGTAGGCACAAGATGCGATGTCTTGCCGAGTAAACTTAGAATTAACCCCCTTAGGTCTCCTTTCTCACTTGTAATCCTTTGTACATATACCTTAAGAATGATAAAGCAAAATAGTAAACATCTGAACAAAAGGTTCCTGTAGAGTACTACAGAAGTTTAGGGTGCTAATACCTTCCCTAAATTTAACCAACCCCCGAACCCTAGATCTTCCCCCGCATTGTGTTTACAATGCAAAATAGGTTTTCCCTCTTTTGACCTTTTCCTTCGGATAAATCAAAGAGCGGTTGTGAATTGAATTGCGATTCAAACTCATTAATAGTTTGATATCCTATTTCCACCGCAACAATATGTGTACCAAAGAAGACTAGCTTTAGAAAGAGAGCTTGGTAAGGATGCTCTTGAATGCAAGTAGGTGGTAAATCTTATTGAGGAAGCTAGTTTAATGAAAAGTGTTGTTGGTTTTGGTAAATGTTACGAGATGCTGTTGAAGGAATTCATAGTAAACATTTCTGATGAGTGTGATAGTAAATGAGCAATGAGTATAGGAAGGTCTATGTCAGAGGTAAATGTGCGGAACTTTCTCTAGAAATTATCAACAAGTTTACGGGTAGGAGAGAGGAGGAGCAAGTTGAGGTGGAAGTGACTAATAATGTTGTTTGCAAGGAGATAATTGCTAAATAGGTTAAACAATGGCCAAGGAAGGGTAAGCTGTCAGCTAACAGGTTTAGTGTGAAGTATGTTATGCTTTATAGGATTGGGGCTGCAAATTGGGTTCCCACCAATCATACCTTTACCATTGCTACCGGTTTAGGAAAGTTTACTTACATTGTTGGCGTAACACCCATTTTAATTATTTAGTCTTTTTGGTGTTATTTTATTTCAGTGTGTCTTTATGTGGGGGTGTGTCTGAGTGCGTTGGTGGATGCCCTTAAGTATAGAGATCATTTAATAAACTATAGAATTTAATATTAATACAATATAATTAATAATGATAACAATTTAATAATTAATAGTAATATTGTTATTCTATTGTTATTATTATTATTATTTGTATTATTATTAGATTAAGTGAAGAAAATATAATGGAAGGGGGAGGATAGAAAATAACATAAGAGAAAGTGGATTGGAAAAGGAAATGGAAAGAAATAGAAAGAAGTAGAAAGAAAGAGAAAGAAAGAGAAGGAAAGAGAAGGAAAGAGGAAGAAGAGGAAAGCTTGGATTCTTCGAGATCAGCCCTGAAGAATCAATTAATCGAGGTAAGAGTGTGAAACTTGTGATTTTGTCCATGCATGTGAATATGTAGGGATTGTTTGGATGGTTTGGGTGATTTTGTGTAGTTTACCATTTTAGGTCGAAAATGATTTAATCGGTAGAATTGATGTTTTATCGGGTAAAATATGGAATAAGTCGTGTAGTTTAGTCGTAGGATATTAGACTAAGACTACAGAGACTGGTTTGGTGAGATTCGGATGATTTATGAGCTTCTGATGATTTTTGGACAGTTGGGGTTTTTGAGTATCGCAGAATTTGCTAGGCGAGCAGCTAGCGAGTGAGGTAGCGAGGGCTCGTTAAGGCTTCGCTAAGCGAGTTATGTGGCGAACACTTCCAGTAGCCACTGTCTGCCTTCACTAGCGAGTTCGATAGGCGAGTGGGGCAGCGAGTGTAACGCCCATTTTAATTATCTCATTTTTCCGTGTTATTTTATTTTCGGTGTGTTTTTGTGGGGGTGTTTGAGTGCGATTGTGTGTAGCCCTTAAGTTGGAATTAATTAATAATTTTGGACTTTAAGACTAATAATAAAATTATTAGGGATAATGATAAATTAATGACTAATGGTAATATTGTTAATATTATTATTATTGTTATTATTATTATTATTATTATTAATATTATTATTAAGTAAATAAAAGAAATGGAATAAAAGAATTGGGATGTGGGGTATTGTTGGGATATTGGAAAGAAGGAGAAGAAGGAAACACGTTGGAAGAGAAGAGAAGAGAAGCACGATCAAGAAAAATTTGGAGAAGAAGAGCAAGGTGAATCGGAGCAAGAGGAAGTTAGGATTCATCGTTTCAGCAAGAGTTTCATCAGGTTGTTCGAGTTATCGAGGTAAGGGGGGAGGGGGGGGGGAATCGGGTCGAATGGTATGTTGCATGAATACTAGGTAGAAGGGGATTTCCCTAACCCCATTAGGTTGTGATGATTTTGTTGGTATGTGTTGGAAATTCTGAGTTGTTGATGATATGTTGAATCTATTGCATGTGATGTAGAGAGATCGTTTGGTGATTTGGGGATTTCGGGTAATTGACGTGTTTATGCCGGAACTGAATTAAATGAGTAGAGCTGACATTTAATCGGGTTAAATCGAGGATAGATTATGTGGTTAGGTGGTAGAATATTGGTCTGATATGATGGGAACTAGTTTGAGTAGAATCGGCTGAGTTCGAAGGGTTTTGCCAACTCTGAGTAGTGGAATTTTTCTGAAATCGTAGGCGTCCGCCAGCACCTTCACTGAGCGAACTGGGGGCGAACCTTCGCCAGGGATTCGCCAGGAAAACTGGGCAGCGAGTGCTTCCAGTAGCCACTGTCTGCATTTTCTAGGGAGTTCGCTGGGCGAGCTAGTAGCGAGTCTTCGCTGGGGGATTCGCCGAGCGAATGTGTAGCGAGTATTCGCTGCGGGGCCTCGCCAGGCGAATGAGCCAGCGAGCGTGGCAGTATTTTTGTGTTTCTGTGCTTTGATGTTCTGTTCTCTTGTGTTGTGTAACTCTTGTTGGTCGTGAGTGAATATATGATTTGTGTTGAACAATTGAGCGTGTATGTGTGGCGTGGAGTGTGAATTCCTTATTATTCATTGAATTGGAATGATTGAAATAATGTGTAATAACATGTATATGATGCATAGTGAGGTGATCAGTAGGATCATGTGCACTTGGTGTGTTTGGTGTTGTGTGTTGTGCATTGGGATTATGCATAGCATGTGGTGATGAGGTGCTCATGTGTGGAGGGTGATGACCTAGTGTCCATCAGTGATTGTGAGGGATAGATTACGCCTCAGGAGAGCGTAAGTAATCTATCCTGTTTACAATGTGCTCCTATGGGGAGGGTGATGGCCCAGTGCCCATCGGTGCTTATGATGTGCTCCTGTGTGGAAGGTGATGGCTAGTGTCCATCAGTGATTGTGAGGGATATATTACGCCTCAGGGGAGTGTAAGTAATCTATCCTGTTTACGATGTGCTCCTGTGGGGAGGGTGATGGCCCAGTGCCCATCGGTGCTTATGATGTGCTCTTGTGTGGAGGGTGAGGGCCCAGTGCCTATCGGTGATGATGATATGATCCTTTGGGAAGGGTTGATGGCCCGGTGCCCATCGGTGTTGTTGTTGAGTTGGTACCGCATATCATGGGTTGAGTTGCATGTGTTGCATTGTCTTATATGCTATGTTGGTGTGGGACAGTAGATCCAGGTCGATGTATGTGAATGATAGTTGTGTGATTTACTGCCTTTTACTCATGTACATCATTACCGTTATATTTTGATCATGATTTCTCACCCCTTGTTGTTGTTGTGGTCTATGCTTCTTCGGAAGTACGGATAATCCAGGTGCGTAGCTAGCTTGAATTGTGACATGTCGAGTCGTAGGAATGCTCTGATACGTAACACCGAGGCTTTGGGGGGTTATTTTGTATCTGATGATTTTGTGTGCCCCTGTGGCGTATCGTGTCTGAAGAATCCTTTTGGTGGATATGTTTGTATATTTTGACTTGACCGGTTATGGTGTATATGATGTGTATATGTATCTATATGACGAATTCCGCTGTATATTTTTGAAAAAGTATTCAATGAAGTATTTTGTAGAGTTTTCATCTGTGACATCCCGTTTGATGTGCTAACTCTGATATTTAATTGTTTGATTTATTTGCATTTATTTTGTTTTGGGAACAGGGTGTTACAACGAGCGTTCGCTAAGGCCTCGCTAGGCGAGTGGGCCAGCGAGCATGACAACAACTTGTTTTATTTTTGTTGTTTCCATCCAAAGTTGATGTTTTCGATATATAACGTACAACTCGTGTGTTGTATTATGATATGCTGTGGGTAGCCGTATGGCGTGAATCCTAGATTGTGAAACGGCGTTTAATGGTGAAGAGTGCATACTTGGTATGAAAATGTGAATTTTCCTAATATTGAATGTAATTAACATAATTAATTGGTGACTAATATATATGATGTATGATGATGTGATCAGGAGAATCGTGTGCACTTAGTCTGCTTGAGTTTGTTTGTTGTGCATTTGGTGTCGTGCATATCATTGTGTCTTGGTGGGATGAATCGTTTTTCAGGAGGAGTGTATGCGATTCACCCGTACTCCTTTGTGGAGAATGGTGGGATGGATCGTTGCTCAGGAGGAGTGTATGTGATCCATCCATACTCCTTTGGAGAGAATGGTAAGATGAATCGTTGATCAGGAGGAGTGTATGCGATTCATGCGTACTCCTTTATGGAGAATGGTGGGGATAGATCATTGCCAAGGAGGGGTATATGTGATCTATCTTGGGTTCGATTGAATGAACCAATGAGTCAGTACCGCATGCATGGTGTTGAGTTGCATGTTTGTATTATTGCATATTGTGTTTGATTTTTGGACAGTAGGTCGTGGTTGATGCATATTGGGTGATATTTTATATAACTACTACTTTTGATCATGTATCTTATTATTGATAATTTTGATCATGTTTTCTCACCCCTTTGTTATTGTGGTGGTCTGTGCTTCTTCAGAAGTACAGATAATCCAGGTACATAGCTAGCTTGGATAGTGGTGCGCAGGTCGAGTTTTAGGATGCTCTGATACGTAACACGGGAATTGGGTGTTTACTTTTAACTATGTTGAATTTGTTTTATTCCTGTGACATATCATATTTTTGGTGAACCTTGTTAATGAATGATTTTATGTAATTTGGCGGATGGCCGAGAATGTTAAATTGATGATTACTTCCGTTGTTTTATTTTGAAGACCATCTAATGATGTTGAACTATTTGATGTAATATCCCACTTTTGAGGAGAAACTCTGATGTTTACTTGAAATAATCGTATTTTATTTTAATTATGGGAAGTGGGGTGTTACAATTGGTATCAGAGCAGGTCGGTCCGTCCGGCCAGTGTAGTAGTTGAGTCTGTCCTTAGGATAGAGATTGTGTATCTTTTACTAGTGTTGTTATGGTTGAGCAGTATGGCAGGAAGGAATTATGCTGCTTTGGCTGCAGCTATGCAAGCAATGGCGCAGGTGGTTGCTAATTAGAATCTAGCTGCGGGTGCTCAGTTTAGCGATTTAGCTCAGTTTCAGAATAACAAGCCACCGACCTTTCAAGGAGGAATTTTGGATCCTGAAGCTGCACAGAAATGGCTGAAGGCAATTGAGAAAATTTTCAAGACGATGGGTTGTAGTGATGAGCAAAAAGTGATGTTTGGTACTCACATGCTGGAAGGAGAGGCTGAGGCGTTATGGGACAACAGTCGCCAAAGATTGGAGACTGCAGGAACTACGATTACTTGGGATGTGGTTCAAACGGTTTTTTTGGAAAAGTATTTTCTGGAAGATATACGAAGTGCTAAGGAGATAGAGTTTCTGGAGCTGAAGCAGGGTAATCTGACTGTAGTAGAGTATGATGCTAAATTTGAAGGGCTGGTACAGTATTGTCCTCATTACAATACTGAAGTGGCGATGACCTCCAAGTGTTTGAAGTTTGAAAATGGGCTGCGTCCGGAGATTAAGATGGGGATCGCTTATCAGAAGATCAGGAATTATCCTGAGCTGGTAAGCAAAAGCAGAATTTATGATAATGATAACCGGGCCAAAATTGCACATTATAAGGCTGTGAATGATCGTAAAGGTAAGCAGAGATTTGGTGGTACTCCTTACAGTGTTCTTGCTGATAAGGGAAAACATAAGGTTGTTGCTGATAAGAAGCCCAGAGAAGGGAAAGCATCTGCTGATTTGAAATATTTCCGGTGTGGTGGCGCGGGGCATCGTGCTAATGATTGTTCTAATGAGGTGAAGAAGTGTTTCAATTGTGGTAAGCCAGGCCATGTGATGGCAAATTGTAGGGCCACTATGCCTACCTGTTATAACTATGGTGAGAAAGGTCATATCAGTACACATTGCGAGAAGCCGAAGAAGTCTCAGGCGCCTCAGGCCAGCGGTAAAATATTTGTTGTGGTAGGAACTCAATCGGCCAGCGAGGTGCGTTCTATCAAAGGTACTTGTTTCATCAATAATATTCCTTTGACTGCTATGACTGACACGGGTGCAACCCACTCGTCCCTTTCTGTTGATTGTGTGAAGAGATTAGGATTGGTGTCGTCTACTCTTGAACGACGAATGACTATCGAAACTCCCTCTATTGGTTTGGTGACTACTTCTCTAGTGTGTTTGAAGTGTCCCTTGACTATTTTCGGCAGAGACTTTGGGGTGGATCTGATTTGTCTACCACTTGGTAATTTGGATGTTATTCTGGGTATGAACTGGTTGGAGTTCAACCGAGTCTAGATCTATTGTTTTCGTAAGGCGTTGTTGTTCCTTACTCCAGAAGAGCAAGCGTTGGCGAATTCCTTTTCCATAAAGGAATTGAGGACCTTGTTGGAGGACAAAGCTAAAATGTTTGCTTTATTTGCATCGTTATCTGTTGACAGCAGAACGTTAATGAAAGAGTTGGCAGTGGTGAATGAATTTCCCGAAGTGTTCCCTGATGATGTTACAGAATTACATCCGACGAGAGAAGTTGACTTTAGCATTGATCTTGTTCCTGGTACAAGACCTATATCTATGGCGCCGTACAGGATGTCGACAGTGGAATTGGTTGAATTAAAATCTTAGATTGGAGAATTGTTGGATAGAAAGTTTATCAGACCGAGTGTGTCGCCGTGGGAAGCCTCAGTGTTGTTGGTAAAGAAGAAGGATGGTAGTATGCGCCTGTGCATCGATTGTCGTCAGTTGAATAAAGTGACCATTAAGAATAAATATACTCTTCCAAGGATTGATGATTTGATGGATCATTTGGTGGGAGCTCGTGTGTTTAGTAAAATTGACTTGAGGTCGGGTTACCATCATATCAGAGTGAAAGAAGGTGATATTCAGAAGACGGCATTTAGAACTCGTTATGGACATTACGAATATACTATAATGCCTTTTGGAGTGTCTAATGTGCCATGAGTGTTTATGGAGTATATGAACCGAATCTTCTATTCTTATTTGGATCAGTTTATTGTTGTGTTTATTGACGATATACAGATTTATTCTAAGTCTGATGAAGAGCATGCAGGACATTTGAGAATTGCTTTGCAAGTGCTGAAAGATAATAAGTTGTTTGCTAAACTATAAAAGTGTGAGTTCTGGATGAAGACGGTGAGTTTCTTGGGGCATGTGATATCTGGTGACGTTGTAGCGGTGGACCCATCGAAAGTGAGTGCAGTGTTGCAGTGGGAACCGCCGAAGACAGCAACGGAAATTAGAAGCTTTTTGGATTTGGCAGGATATTACCGAAGGTTTATTGAGGGATTTTCTAGTTTGGCGTTGCCATTGACCTAGTTGACGAAGAAGGATCAAGTTTTTGTGTGGGATGCCGCTTGTGAAGAAAGCATTGAAGAACTGAAAAAGAGATTGACTACGACACCGATGTTAATATTGCCAAATCCGAGTGAACTTTTTGTGGTGTACTGTGATGCGTCTAAGATGGGATTAGGCAGAGTTCTTATGCAGAATGGTAAGGTAGTAGTGTATGCTTCGTGGCAACTCAGGGCGCATGAAAGGAATTACCCTACCCATGACCTTGAATTGGATGCAGTAGTTTTCACGTTAAAGATCTGGAGGCACTATTTGTATGGTTCAAGATTTGAGGTGTTCAGTGACCATAAAAGTCTGAAATATCTGTTCGATCAGAAAGAGCTAAATATGAGACAGAGAAGATGTTGGAATTCTTGAAGGATTAAGATTTCAGCTTGAGTTATCATCCAGGAAAGGAGAATATAGTAGACAATGCTTTGAGCAGAAAAACAATTCATATGTCGGCTTTGATGGTAAAAGAAATGGAAATAATTGAGCAGTTCAGAGATTTGAGCATGGTTTGTGAAATTACGGCAGGTGGTGTGATGTTGGGCAAGTTGCAAGTGAATAATGATTTCTTGAATATGATTAGAGAAAACCAAAAGTTAGATGTGAAGTTAGTGGATTTGATGCCGGGAGTAGGGAGTGACTCCGATAGTGATTTTAAGTTGGATAGTACAGGTGTGCTGAGATTCAGAGGCAGGATTTGTGTGCTGGATAATGGCGAACTGAAGAAGTCAATTCTGAGTGAAGGACATCTTAGTAGTTTGAGTATCCATCCGGGAGCTACGAAGATGTACCACGACTTAAGGAAGTTATTTTGGTGGTCCGGTATGAAAAGAGATATAGCTCGATTTGTTTATGCCTGTTTGACATGTCAAACATCGAAGGTGGAACATCAGAGACCCTCTGGAATGATGCAACCGTTGGAAGTTCCAGTTTGGAAATGAGATTGTATAACCATGGATTTTGTTACGGGTTTGCCGAACACAGCGAGAGGATTTGATGCTATTTGGGTAATTATGGATCGACTTACGAAGTCTGCACATTTTGTGCCGATCAATATCAGTTTCTCGTTGGAGAAGCTAGCAGAGATTTACATTCGGGTAATTGTGAAGCTACATGGTGTCCCGTAGAGTATCGTGTCGGATAGAGATCTGAGGTTTACTTCAGAATTTTGGAGGAGTTTACAGGAAGCTTTGGGTACTAAGTTGAAGTTGAGTTCAGCTTACCATCCGCAAACCGATGGTCAGTCAGAGGGGACTATTCAGTCGCTGGAGGATTTGCTGAGAGCTTGTGTGTTGGAAAAGGGTGGTGCGTGGGATACTCATTTACCATTGATTGAGTTCACGTACAATAATAGTTACCATTCTAGTATCGGAATGGCACCGTTTGAGGCTTTATATGGTAGAAGGTGCAGAACTCCCCTGTGTTGGTATGAGACAGGTGAGAATATGGTATTGGGACCAGACATTGTGCAGCAAACTACTGAAACAATTTAGATGATTCGTGAGAAGATGAAAGCGTCTCAGAGTAGGCAGAAGAGTTATCATGATAACCAAAGAAAAGAACTAGAATTCAGTGAAGGTGATCATGTGTTCCTAAGAGTTAACCCAGTGACTGGTGTGGGTCGTGCATTGAAGTCCAAGAAGCTGGATCCTAAGTTTATTGGACCATACCAGATTTTACAGAGAATTGGTGTTGTAGCTTATAGAGTGGCATTACCGTCTGAACTTTCAAATTTGCATGACGTGTTCCATGTGTCGCAACTTTGCAAGTATGTCTCGGATCCGTCTCATGTAATTCAGAGAGATGAAGTTCAAGTCCGGGAAAATCTTACGGTTGAGACAATGCCGTTGAGGATCGAAGATCCTAAAATGAAACAACTCCGAGGGAAGGAGATACCTTTAGTGAGAGTGGCTTGGGGAGGTGCTGCAGGAGGCAGTGTGACCTGGGAATTGGAAAGCAGGATGCGGGAAGCGTATCCGGAATTGTTTCCATCAGGTAATTTTCGAGGACAAAAATAATTAAAGTGGGGGAGAGTTGTAACACCCATTTTAATTATTTAGTCTTTTTGGTGTTATTTTATTTCGATGTGTCTTTATGTAGGGGTGTGTCTGAGTGCGTTGGTGGGTGCCCTTAAGTATAGAGATCATTTAATAAACTATAGAATTTAATATTAACACAATATAATTAATAATGATAATAATTTAATAATTAATAGTAATATTTTTTTCTATTGTTATTATTATTATTATTATTTGTATTATTATTAGATTAAGTGAAGAAAATATAATGGAAGGGGGAGGATAGAAAATAACATAAGAGAAAGTGGATTGGAAAAGGAAATGGAAAGAAATAGAAAGAAGTAGAAAGAAAGAGAAAGAAAGAGAAGGAAAGAGGAAGAAGAGGAAAAGGGGAGGAAATTAGAGAGGAAAGCTTGGATTCTTCGAGATCAGCCCTGAAGAATCAATTAATCGAGGTAAGGGTGTGAAACTTGTGATTCTGTCCATGCATGTGAATATGTAGGGATTGTTTTGATGGTTTGGGTGATTTTGTGTAGTTTACCATTTTAGGTCGAAAATGATTTAATCGGTAGAATTGATGTTTTATCGAGTAAAATCTGGAATAAGTCATGTAGTTTAGTCGTAGGATGTTAGGCTAAGACTACAGGGACTGGTTTGGTGAGAATCAGATGATTTATGAGCTTCTGATGATTTTTGGACAGTTGGGGTTTTTGAGTATCGCAGAACTCGCTAGGCGAGCAGCTAGCGAGTGACGTAGCGAGGGCTTGCTAAGGCTTCGCTAAGTGAGTTTGTGTGGCGAACACTTCCAGTAGCCACTGTCTGCCTTCGCTAGAGAGTTCGATAGGCGAGTGGGGCTGAGAGCGTTCGCTGAGGTTTTGCTAGGCGAGTGGGCCAGTGAATATGACAATAACTTATTTTATTTTTGTTGTTTCCATCCAAAGTTGTTGTTTTTGATATATAACGTATAACTCGTAGTATGGGGTGAATCCTAGATTGAGAATTGAGACGGTGTTTAATGGTGAAGAGTGTATACTTGGTATGAAAATGTGAATTTTCCTAATATTGAATGTAATTAACAAAATTAATTGGTGAGTAATATATATGATCTATGGTGATGTGATCAGGAGGATCGTGTGCACTTAGTGTGCTTGAGTTTGTTTGTTTTGCATTTGGTGTCGTGCATATCATTGTGTCTTGGTGGGATGAATCGTTGCTCAAGAGGAGTGTATGCGATTCACCTGTACTCCTTTGTGGAGAATGGTGGGATGGATCATTGCTCAGGAGGAGTGTATGCGATCCATCCATACTCCTTTGGGGAGAATGGTAAGATGAATCGTTGATCAGGAGGAGTGTATGCGATTCATGCGTACTCCTTTATGGAGAATGGTGGGGATAGATCATTGCCAAGGAGGGGTATATGTGATCTATCCTGGGTTCAATTGAATGAACCAATGAGTCGGTACCGCATGCATGGTGTTGAGTTGCATGTTTGTATTATTGCATATTGTGTTTGATTTTTGGACAGTAGGTCGTGGTTGATGCATGTTGGGTGATATTTTATATAATTACTACTTTTGATCATGTATCTTATTACTGATAATATTGATCATGTTTTCTCACCCCTTTGTTATTGTGGTGGTCTGTGCTTCTTCGGAAGTACAGATAATCCAGGTACATAGCTAGCTTGGATAGTGGTATGCAGGTCGAGTCTTAGGATGCTCTGACACGTAACACGGGACTTGGGTGTTTACTTTTAACTATGTTGAATTTGTTTTATTCCTGTGACGTATCATATTTTTGGTGAACCTTGTTAATAAATGATTTTATGTAATTTGGCGGATGGCCGAGAATGTTAAATTGATGATTACTTCCGCTATTTTATTTTGAAGACCATCTAATGATGATGAACTATTTGATGTGATATCCCACTTTTGAGGAGAAACTCTGATGTTTACTTGAAATAATCGTATTTTATTTTAATTATGGGAAGTGGGGTGTTACAGTTGGGACTAAAACTAAGTTTGATTTTGGGTCTTATGTGTTTGAGAAAACCATGAAGCATTTCAACTCCTTTGTTGTGAAGATGTGTCACGGTGAGAATCGAAGACTATAGCTATTGAGTTAGCTAGGCTCACAAATCTTAATTCACCACCGACCTTTAATTTATTTAAAGGAAGGGGAAAAGAGCGAATAAACCTATAAACATGCAATGCAAAACAAAGGAATAAAGAGAATATAAGGTTCGGGGTTGGTTATATTAAGGGAAAGTATTAGCACCCTAAGTATCTATAGCACTCTATAGGATCCTCTTGTTAAATTTTTGTTATTTGTTAAGTTGTTTGCTAAAGGGGAAAAGATGGGTAAATTAAAAGAGAAAGGGTGGAAAAAGAAAAAGGTAGCTCGCTAGGATTTCACAATCCTATGCCTACGTGTCTTGGATAGGAAGTCAGAGAAATCATAGTTTGGCTGACTACGGGTGAAAAAAAGGAGAGGGTATTCTCCAAGGATTGAGACCTTATGCCTGCGTATTCTCAAAAGGAACTTGAGAAATTAGAGCGTCCGTAGTTCGTGGAACCATAGGTAAAAGCAACGTTTGTTGGTTGATTTTAGGAGAAGAGACAAGTTTTCATCTTAAGGAGAATACTAAACTAAACCACCACAAATATGTGGAAGATGGATCTTTGTTTCACATTGAGAGAAGGACTCCAACTCGGATATAGAATCGGCGAGTATGCCACATAATTCTCTCAAGTGGAAAAGAATCAACAACTTTCTCAACAATGTCATGGGATAGGAGATTTATATCTCGACTAAGGATGACTAATGTCTAATCTCTTTATAGAAAACAGAACCTAACTGTAAGTTGTCTAAAGTGGAAGTATCTAAAGGTAGCTACCTAAAGGGGGTTACAACCTAAAATTAATCAGTCTAAGGTCAATAATCTAGGTATATACAACCTAAAGTGATCATCCTAAAAGGAGACAAGGGTGAAATATGAAAAAAGAAATGCAATGCACATGACTATAAAGTCAATCACAAACACTTCCCTTGGATTTAAATATAGGCAATAATAAAGATTCAAGAGCCACAAGTGAACATCAAACAAGATAGGCATCATGGAAATGTTATACAATAAGCAAACAACAAGACCTCAAACATCAAAATTAAGATCATGAACAAATAACATCATATGTACCAAACAAGAATCAAAGCATGTAATCAGCTCACATGGCAAGACATCAAGAATAGATGTCATCAATTAATCAAGACAAAACATCAAGAATTAATTGAGGAAAATCAAGCTCAAAACATGGAAGCAAGCAATCGTGACCTAAAATCGGGCAACAAAGGAATCATTAATCAATTTAAGTATGATTATTCAATAAGATTAATTAATAAATAAAATGTTTAAATTGATTAATAATCATGACATCATCTTTATTTTTTTGACATATTTTTTATAATTAACAAATAAATAATTAGACTAAAAAAAAGAGAATATTAAAAAGATTAAAATACTTTTTTTGGTATTTTTTAATAGTAGACAAATTAATATTAAGACACATAATTAGAACAAATAAATAGTAAATGAAATAAGAAAATAAATCGGGTTTTTGTTATGTATCTGGGCCAGACTCAATTATAAACACAAATAAATAAAACTCTAAAAAAATTAAGTAATAAATCCAAACTATCTAAAAAAAAGTAAGAAAAAGGAATAAAAAAAGGAATGTAAATATTAGAAAACATGAATCAGGTTACCCTAAAGATCCAAGCTTCTCTCTTCTTCCCCTCTTCTCAGCTGCGGTTTACCCTCTCTCTGTTTCTCTTCTATTTGCGGCGGTGGATCGAAGGAAATCAACAACTATTCGCAACTTTCATCCTTTTCCTCCCCCGCGTCCTTCTGTACGCGACACTCTTTCGTTCTCGCTGCGAAAATGTCATGGTTGTCGGCAAATGGTGATGGAGGAAGGTGGTGAAGTGTTGGTTTGAAGTTGTGCTTAGCCTAAGATAAAACATGAGCAGAGGAATATGTTGTATCGTTAATGAAGTGGGTGGTTGTTGATTTTTATAGGTTTATGATCATGAAGCAAGAAGTAGATGATGTTGTGGTTATTGAAGGTCGAAATGAGTTACGAAAATGGAGAGTGAAGATTGATGGATTTCACTGTTTGTGTATGTGATACGAAGGAGTTTTCGTGGAGAGTTGGAAAGGTGGGCTTTCATTCTTTTCCATTTCAGCTTGTAACTTCAACATGGTTGTTATTTTTGTGATGGGAGAATGGTGATGGAAGATGTGGTTTGCATGAAGGTTTTGCTTTGGTGCTATTGTGAATTTCTATAGTAATGAGTGAAAAATATTAGGTTTAGAGGAAACCAATCTCTTTATTTTTGAAAAGTGCTTTGATGAACCACCTTCGACCATATACAACGCCAAGGTGAAGGGAGCTCTCACAAAAGCAAGTTGAATAGAGCTTTGTTATCCACTTCTTTTAATTTTACCATGATTTGTATTTCTTCATGAGTGTTTCTTTGACCTATGTGTTTTTGAGACTTAGAAAGTATGTAGCTTAAAGGGGGGATAAGAGTTGAAGGCTTATCAAGTGTGTTAAGGTGGTGGTTTGGAGGAAATGGTGGGATGATGAATATGAAGGAGATTAGTTTTGTGTCCCTTCTTTTTGAATCTGAAGGTGATAGTTTCTGCTATCTATTTTGAATGAAGGGGAAACTAAAAAAAAATGAAGATGGAGTTTTCTGTTTGAAATAAATAAAAAGAAGAAGGGGTCGTATCTTCAAAGCCAGAAAGCCCATGAAGGTACATGTGGTATCCTTTCTTATGAAGAAGAGGATGTGTGTTAACTAGTTTGTGGTTTATTGGAGATAATAACATGATAGTAGCATCAAGATTATGGCATAGTGGGTCCTTCTATGTGCATGGAAAAGTGATTTTCTATGCATGGCCTTTTTCAAGTGTGTGTGTGTGTGTGTTGTCTTGTTCTCAAAAATATATCAAGGGCAAGTCATGGTTTTATGAAAAGCAACCATGTATGTGACATGTTGTTTTGTTTTTTTTCTTTTTTTAATGTGCAGCGTCTCTATGAAGTGTACGTATGTACTTTGTATCCATAAATCCAGCCTATTTTTCAATGTATAGTATGCACAGGTGGGTCAGGCTACATGTTATCTGAGGAACGCAAACATATGGTAGCCTGGTTTTCAAGAGATTGGTAGTTGGTAGAACCTAGGGTCGAGGATTTCAAGAGATATCAACTTGAGGAGTCTACTTTCGAGACTTAGGACCTCATTTGGGAATACCTTCAGCCAATGTTTTATTGGAAAATGTGTTAACTATCAAAATTTACTGGAGAATCTGCTGCCGAGATTAACTAGGGAATATACTGTTGAGATTCTAAAAAGAAACAACTATCTGTCGAAGTTTAAAGAAGCATCAAAGTTGACCAAAAAATCTATTACCGAGATCTTGGAAAGAAAGAAACATTTTTTGTTGAAGCCTGTTGGAGATCTACTGCCGAGATTAACCAAAGAATCTACAAATGAAACATTTATCTGCTGAGGTCTACGATGGAATTCCTACTGCCAAGGATTAACTAAGAACACACCTGCTGCTAAGGTTTTTAGCTGGAAAATATTTTGTCAAGATTTAACCAAGGATTGTACTACCGAGATCCTAAAAAGAAATTACCTTCTGCCAAGGTCTACTGGAAATCTTCTGTCGAGACTTGCCAGGAAATGAAAAGAAAATACCTTCTGCCGAGACTTTCCAAGAAATGAAAACAAAATACCTTCTGCTGAGGTCCACTAGAAATCTTCTGTTTTTTTAAAATTTTAACAGAGAATCTACTGTCGAGATTAACCAAAGGATTTGAAATAAAGCCACCTTTTGCCGAGGTTTGCTGGAAATTAAAAGGAAACACCTACTGTAAATATTGATCACATGGTAAATGACTAAAAGAAAAGGTGTATTACCTACTATTAAACATATGGTAGCCTAAGCAAAAGGCAATAGACTTGAAAGGAAATATCACCTACTACCAAACATATGATAGCCTAAGCAAAGGTGTCTGACCAAAAAGAAAGGTGTATTACCTACTATCAAACATATGATAGGCTAAGCAAAGGTAATAAACTTGAAAGGAAAGAGCACCTACTACCAAACCTGTGGCAGCCTAAGCACAAGTGTCTGACTCATAAGGAAAGATTACCTACTACCAATATATGGTAGTCTAAGCAAAGATATCTAACCATAAATAATCTTCCATGATCAAAATATGATTCATCTTCTTCTTTAACTAAATAATCCATTTAGAAAAGGTTAAAATAAACTTCCCCACGCTTCGAGGTTATATACCACGAATATGTCTCAATTTCTTCTTTTATTTGAAAAGGATAAAATAAACCTTTCCACGCTTCAGGTCATAAGCCATAAACGTGTTTTAGTTTCTTCCTTCAAGAGGGTAAATGATGAATTTTTAATGCTGCGGGATTGTATGCCACGAGCAGAGTCTTGAAATAAATGCTGCAAGGTTGTATGCCACGAGCAACTTGAAATAAACGCTGTGAAGATGTATGCCAGGAGAAAACTTGAAATAAACGTTGTGAGGTTGTATGTCACGAACAAAGTCTGAGTTCTTCTTGGAAAGGTGAATACTTGTAGGAAAGCATCTTCACATGGGATTGGGATTTTCACTAGAGATTTAAGACTTCAGCAGGGATCCATAACTTATTGGGGATTAAAAAACTTCACCGGAGATCTTCAAAAGAGATACAAGCCGATTTTCTTGTAAAACATGTCTTCTCAAATAAAGAGAAATATCAACTCTAAGAATCTTCACCAAACTTCTCAAAGAGATGCTACTTGATGGAAGAAAATTTAATAGTGGACTCACTGGAGAGAACATCACCAATTGTAATTCAAAATTGCATTGGAGCAAATAAGATTTCAGTAACAGGAATTCTCAAATAAAGAGAAACACTTGTAAAGTCTTCACCAAACTTCTCTCACAGATTTCCGGAGAGATTTCGTTTGATGAAGGAAAAGTTGATAATATTGATAACCTTCTAAGGATAGACAAACTGTCTTGGAAAGAGACTGACATTTGCCATCCTATAGAAAACTTGAGAATGAAACAAGTTTCCCAAATAAAGAGGCTACCACTTGTTGTTTGGGTATACACTGTTGGAGAATGGGATTTTGTCTTCAATGGTGATATTTAAATAGATTCTTCCTAGAGAGACAAAGTGAAAAATAAATGCACAATTAGTCTAGGTTTAACAGCCTAGAGAGTTCTGAAACTGTGATTATCAGGGACCATAGTTCAATCTAGGAAATAACTGAAAAGAAACGGTCAAACAAGACTCTACCCAATGAGGAATAAACTTAACTAGGGATTCATCTCATTCTAAAATGGAACAGATAGCTAACGCAAAATTTTCCACAAAGATCAAACTCAATGGGGAATTAGAAAGGATATACACTTTCTGCTTAAGGCTGACAACTCTACTGGGGAGAGAAGACATACCAAGTTACTTGGGAACAAACGCAGCCTAAAATGCAGGTATCAAATAAATGTAAAATGATTACGAAATGCAAATATGCCATGTATATGTGTATGAATGACTATATGTCATGTTATGTTTATGCTGACAAAATAGGCGAAATAAACAAACTGGAGATGATATAAACATCTCGACATGGATACTCGACCAATCTTTACAAGACATAGGCATCATTGGGGATGAACGGGAGCCACATATGGAATCATGTCCTGCTTCAAGGCTTCAACTCTCTCTGGGTGAGGAAAGTACTCCACTTGGGGATATAACATCATGACTTCACTTAGGGGATTGTCACAATGAATCCGGTTTCCTGAGGAAGAGAAGGATCTACTACCCATGACTGGAGAGACTTCATAGGAGATAAAATAAATATTCACTATGAACTGAAGTATTCTGGAGGAAAGTTGTAACTGGAGATGTAAGAGCTAAGGCCTTACAACGGATAAAATAAATATACACTTCATTGGGAAAGCTCGGATCAACGTCGTAGCTGTAGATGTCAGAGATGACACTTTATGGGAATAAAATGAACATTCACTTTGTTGGGGAAGAGTGGAGTTGCAAAAAATTCACTAGGGAATTCTTAGGCCACCAAACTATGGAGGTCATGCATCAAACACGCCATAACTGCTCAAAGTAGAAACTCACTAGGGGGATCGCCATGACCACCTGAAGTAGAGGCTTACTAGGGACATGGGAAAAGTATGCTATGAGAACAAGAACACACTTTCTTAGGAGAACACTTAGTTTCATACTGATGAACTGCATGGTGGTCATCGCAAATGAACAACAATTCTTGAAAATAAGCTTCACCCAGATTGCATGTTTCATGAGAAAGAGTCATCTCGAGAGGATTTTACACAAAAACTTGGCATCTAAAATGCTCCAATGTTTTCAAAATCTTGAAGAGATTTGTCAAATCTCGACGTAACTGCCCCGAATTGACTGTATTCTGTATAACTAAGTCTTCAAACGTGCCTTTTAGCGATGGTCAGTCTATGAAAGCAACAACTGGGAAACAACTTGCCCCTGTTCAGCAGAGTCTTCATGCAACATGTCTATGGATATGATCATTTTTGAAATGACTTTCCATTTACTCATCAGAGTTTCGAGTCTCAAAAAATTAAACTCATCACTGATGCTCATATGTAAGCTTTTATGATATCAAGCAATATTAGCAAGCACAAAATTGTTAATTCTGAGAATGATAATGCAACCCACATGTTAGTCTTGAAGTTTTTATTGAAAAGATATCATAATAACCTGTGACCAATCACTAGTTAGGATATGGCATTAATTTTCTTTTACAAAGCAAACACAAAGTTTGAGCACAAATTATAGGAGTCAGGAAATGTTATCTCATTGAGTATGCTTTCAAAATAAACCATGTTTCAATTAGGTATTTTGAGGGTTATAATGTGGTTTGCTTCATAGTTTATGAAACAAAGGATATAAGGCTCAAAGTTGTTTGTACCCACCCATTCTTCATGATATTCTTCAGTCCTACATTCAGCTAACTCGATGCGAGCACCACTCTCTTTAGAGTAGTTTTGATATGGTTGAGAAAACATTGAAGCTTTGGATATGACAGTCACTTACCTTTTTTGCTTTTGGTGTTTGATCACACGACTTTGTTATTTACTGAGGATTTGTAATCCTTTCTTTTCGCTTGTCGCATTTTTATTCTTTTATTTTCCCTAACTTTTGCCTGGACTTAGCATTTTGGGTTTGACCTTGTAATCCAGCGGGATGCCCCAGTTTTCCCTAAATCTTCTTAATAGGTTTTGACTTAGCGGGCTTTTATTTTTTTTCATTTTTAATTTATGAACAAATCGTGTGATTCTTAAGTCGTTTTGATTTGTCGAAAGGATTGTGACTGCCTCATTCCTTAGCTAGTTGAAGGATAATAATTATGGACCTGACTCCTAGCCTCCTAATGTGTGATGGATAGGTATGGTGGATCCTCGAATGTTTACTCTTCTCTAAAAGTCTGGGCGCTTGATCAGCTCAACTGAAAACTACCCTGCCCCAGGTTAAATTGAGGGCTTTTTGTATGAAAGGAAACTCCCACTTCAAGGCTCAAAAGGGTTAAAGAGAGATTATCTTCCTTATATCTCCAGTGTTTGGGGGATTTGAAATAATGCCTACATCATCAGCAAGGTTTTATTCAAAAGCATACGACAAGAGATCTTGCATTTTCGATTTCGTCATCCTCCCTCCAAATCTCTGCCTTGGCAAGAGATTGGGTAACATTGGCATTATAAAACAGAAAAAACATTTTACTAGTGAATACAAATGGATTACTTCAAGACAAACATATTCATTGAATTAATCATTCAAAATAAATACGTTCCTACATGCAAATCATACTTTTAACAATAAAAGGAATAATAATAAATGCAAGCAAACAAACAAATAACCTGATGATTTTGGGAATGAGTTCTTTTCCTGATTTCACTGGCTTGGAAAGGACTCTCTTAAGTCTTTATATCTATCAGCATAAAGGCGTTCCATTCACAATTGGGCTTTCTCCCTTGAAGGTCAGCACCTCATCGTCAATCATCTCTTAAACCTTTTCCTGGAAAACTTTGCACTCTTCAACTGGATGCCCCACTACTCCATCATGAAATTCACAACCAGTATTTGGATTGTACCAATGAGGGCAAGATTTCATGGCTCTGGTTTTTCTGGGTGTCATCACCGAGTTTCGGGCAAAATAAGACCACAATTGATTGTAAGTTAATGGGATTGGATCAGACTAGCGAGTCTCTCCTTCTGGATTATTCGGACGCCTCTGCTGATTCTGGTGCTGAACAGGCATTGCATACTGATATTGGTGACAAGGCACCAAAATTGGAGCTTGAATGATCTGAGGAAAATTCTGAATTGCATCAACATAAACATTTTCTTCCTTCTGGGAATCACTAACAGATTTCTCTTCACTAGCTTGGCTCTTCAAGTCATCTTAGATTCTTCCACTTTTGAATGCGTCCTCGATGTTTACTCCGACTTCCATAATTTTAGAGAATTCTAATGGCACAATGCCTACAATCCTGACATAATAAGAGTCTGCCGGCGTTTTTAGAAACATTTTAGCCAGTTCTTTCTCTAAGAGTGGTAAATGAACTAGGGATGCCAATTCCTTCCACCGTTGTGCATACTTCCTGAAGGATTCGTTGTCTTTATGACTCATGATCATCAACTGATTGATGTCTGGAGCCATGTCCATATTGTAATTGTACTACTTCACAAAAGCGTCAGCTAGGTCTTCCCAATACTGAATATGGTTCCTTTCTAGTTTCATATACCATATCAAGGATGCTCCACATAAACTTTCTTGAAAGCAGTGAATCATCAATTTGTCGTTGTCAATATAAGCGGCCATCTTTCAACAGAACATCTTCAAATGGTACCTTGAACAACTAACACCCTTGTATATTTCAAAGACATACATTTTGAACTTCGGGGGAATAACCACGCCCAGAACTAGACACAAGTCATGGACCTTAAGACCACATGTATTGAGTTCTTTCATCATCTTCAATTGTTTCTTGAGATCACTAACTCCTTCCTCGATTTCCAACATTCTAGGATCATTCACCTTTGTCACAGAGTGGATATTCTGAGGATTTGGCATACACCTTGGAAATTGGGAATCTCTTTCATCAACTTGAATAGCCAGGTTATCTTGCACGGTCTGAGATCGAGTAGGAACATCCACCTGTGGAGCATTGCCGTCAGGAGGAAAATCGTACATCGGGTTAGTCATCACTTTAAAGCCTGACATGGGATCAACATTCTCTGTCCTCTCCATCTTCCTTCAGTAACTACTTCGAGCTCAGTACGAATGCCAGGAAATAAACTAAATGATACAAGGAAAAAAGGACGAATGAGTTTTGTTTAGGTAAAATCATGTATGCAAACGATGAATGCAATGCTAATGATGCATGCAAATTCAAGTGCAAATGGGTTTTCAAGTAACTTAACAGTTATATCACAAATATCATATAATGGACAACATTTTTGGATAACTGACAATCTCATTTCATTAAATTTTTTGAAGGATTACAAAATAGAGTACAACTTCCAATATACATGGTAAAACCTAAGATGTTTGCCAGATAACTCTAAGTTCCTTGAAAAAGGTTAGAAAGATGGTGCGTGAATGCATGGATGAATGCACAAACAAACACATACACATAAACACATATATACAAACATGTGGGTTTAGGGTTTGAGATCACGAGAATGGAGCCATGGTCTAGCTATCCCAAGGGTATGTACTAAGGGTTTATATACCTACAAGACAAGGTTCTAACAAGTTCCCAAAGTCATTGATCCATATTTCGGATTTTATTAATACACTAATTACTCAGAAATAAATAATATTCTCAATAGAATCTCGTTTGAGTGTAGTATCGTGTATCAACTATTTTGGGTTTACACCTTCATAGCCACCACACTACATCCCAATTAGGCCAAGAGGGGTAAGAGGTAACTAAGGTCCTCAGTTTCACACGCTCCTAGGTCGAAAGTAGTAATGCATTCATGATTATTCAATCAAAAATCACTACCCTCAAGAAGGCCTCCACTGAGCAAGGGATCTCAAGTCAACTTTTTTGGGATTACTCTTTTAAAGCCTCCTTGACTATACCACCCTTCCTAAACATAAGAGCTCTTAAGTCTGGGTATATGACCTATCTCACCACACAAGGATCATCCAAAAAACAGAAAACCCAAGCAACACAAGAAAACAAATATATATATACAAATATACACAAAAGATCCAAGCTTCTCTCTCCTTCCCCTCTTCTCAATCGCGGTTTACCCTCTCTCTGTTTCTCTTTTATTTGAGGCGCCTGATCGAAGGAAATTAACAACTATTCATAGCTTTCATCCTTTTCCTCCCTTGCGTTCTTCTGTACGTGACACTCTTTCGTTCTTGCTCCAGCAGTGTCACAGTTGTTGACAAATGGTGAAGGAGGAAGGTGGCGAAGTGTTGGTTTGAAGTTGTGCTTAGCCAGAAATAAAACGCGAGCGGAGGAATATGTTGTATCGTTAATGAAGTTGGTGGTTGTTGATTTTTACAGGTTTATTATCATGAAGCAAGAAGAAGATGTGGTTTTGATTATTGAAGGTTGGAATGAGTTACGAAGATAGAGAGTGAAGGTTGATGGCTTTCACTGTGTGTGTATATGATGCGAAGGAGTTTTCATGGAGAGTTGGAAAGATGGGATTTCGTTCTTTTCCATTTCTTCTTGTAACTTCAACATGGTTCTTATTTTTGTGATGGAGGAAGGGTGATGGAAGATGTGGTCCGCATGAAGGTTTTGCTTTGGTGCTATTGTGAATTTCTGCAGTAATGAGTGAAGATTCTTTGGTTCAGAGGAAGCCAATCTCTTTATTTTTTAAACGTGCTCTGACGAACCGCCTTCGACCACATACGACACTGGGGGATCTCACGAAAGCAAGGTGAATAGAGCTTTGTTATCCACTTCTTTTAATTTTACCATGATTTGTATTTCTTCATGAGTGTATCTTTGACCTATGTGTTTTTGAGACGTAGAAGGTGTGTAGCTTAGAGGGGGGAGAAGAGTTGAAGGTTTATCAAGTGTGTTAAGGTGGTGGTTTGGAGGAAATGATTGGATGAAGAATATGAAGGAGATTAGTTTTGTGTCCTCCTCCTTTTGAATCTGCATGTGATAGTTTCTGCTATCGTTTTGAATGAAGGGGAAACAAAAGAGCAAAAAAATGAAGATGGAGTTTTCTGTTTGAAATAAATAAAAAGAAGAAGGGGTCATGTCTGCGAAGCCAGCGAGCCCAAGAAGGTACATGTGGTATCCTTTCTTACAAAGAGGAAGACATGTGTTTACTAGCTTGTGGTTTATGGAAGATAATAACATGATAGTAACATCAAGATTATTGTGTAGTGGGTCCTTCTATATGCATGGAAAAGTGATTTTCTGTGCATATCCTTTTTCAAGTGTGTCTGTTGTCTTGTTCTAATAAACATAGAAGGACCAAGTCATTGTTTTATAAAAAGGAACCGTGTATGTGAAATGTTGTTTTGTTTTTTTTTCTTTTTTAATGTGCAACGTCCCTATGAAGTGTACGTATGTACTTTGCATCCAAAAATTTAGTCTATTTTTTAATGTATAGTATGCACAGGTGGTTCATGCTACATGTTATCTGAGAAATGCAAAGTGTACACGTTTACTACTATTAAGCAAAAGCAAAAACAACTTTTCGAAACATACTAAACAAGTTTTCTAAAAACTAATAAAAAACAAATATTATTATATAATATAAAAAGAAATAAAATTAAAAATAAATTAAAACTAAATAAACCTAATGAAATCTAAATGAATTAAAAGATTATGAAAATAAAATCACTAAAAAGCGAATAAATTGTCGGATATCAAAGTGCTTGAAAAATGAAAATGAATACACCAAAATGATCAACGCAATATATACATATTGGAAATAAATTTCACCTGGTTAAATGACTCAAATTGTCCAAAATGCGACCGAAAAGTAGTCGAAAAATTCAAACGAGCACACCAGATTAAACTAGGCGAAGTGTAGATTAGTATGACAGGCATTTGCAAGCTCGATTTTGAAAATTTTCGTCCACTAATTTTACGCACAGTTGACTTTTAGTTTGACCTATTCGGCTCTAATTCCAACAAGTTTATTCTAGCTGATAAATTGGGTAATATGCATGATGAAATGCATGATATGCTATGCAGATAATGCAAAGCGAAAATACAGTCAGATAAATAAAAATTTTAAAAAATTTCCTGGTCAAAATTTTGGGTATGACAAGATGCATATTGCATTCCTCTCTCTGATTTGTGGTATAATTCTTAGTCAGCACCCTGGTATTTTGGTTAACTCTGATGTTGCATGCAAAAGAGAATCTCCTATTTCGTTGCACAATAGGTTGTTTGCAGAAACATATGTCCCAAACATTGTTGTGACATATAATAAGGAAGCAGCCAGTTCAACTTTAATGAATGGTATGATTGTTGAGCTGAAGGATACTTACAAAGCTTTAGATGAGACCATCAAGTCTTATTCTGAGTAGAAAATTAGACGTGAGAGCTTGATCAAAGCTTTGTCAGAGGAGGATGCTGATGGACACCTGGAGGATGATAAGGAAGAGGGAAATGAGGATGAAGGAAATGATGTTGCAGGGGGAGCTATAGATGAGGAGACAAACAACATTGTTGATATCTGTGCTATGTTTTTTCTCTTTTCTTTTACGTGGGCTTTATGCTGGATATTTGTGCATGATGAGTGCTTTTGGTCTAACCTAAATACTTTGTATGTTCTTCTACCGCTATGTTGTTTTCTGTTCCGGGTGAATGTATGCTTGGTTTGTCATATTTGTGGCTAAAAAGGGGGGAGTAGTTTGGTAGATAGTTTTGGTAGACTTTTTTTTATGGTTTTGGTAGTTTTTTTTCTTGATCTGCCTGTAAGAGGGAGTATTACTTGAGGGGGAGTAGTATTTGTTTTTCTAATTTATGTTTTAGTGTGAGCATGGTTTTATTTTCTAGCTTGACGATGTCATGCTATTATAGTGCTGCTTTTTGTTTTTGATGTTTGGTTGCTTGTGGGGTCATACCTGATGTTTTGACATCTTGACTATGAGAATTTATTTTTCTCTAAAGAATGTTCTTTTTGTGAGAGATTATTTCTCTCTTATGTTGCGCTTTGTGAGGTTAGGTGTATCTTATTATGCTGTGTATGCCACAGTTGTGTCTTGGTGAGGTTCTAATTGTTATTATGCATTTTTGAGGTAGTTCTGAAGTTTTACCTCCCTTCAAGATGAGTTGTGAAAAGTTTGTTTTAGCCAAAATTTTCCAAATAGGGAGATTGTTAGGTTTGTTGTATTATGATTTGCCGCATTTTGTTAAAACAAGTGTTCTAGAAAGATGTTGGACAAGTTGTCTGGACATGTTGGTACAATATCGCGACGTGCCTTTGTTTCACTTTCTTGGAAGATTTGTTTTTAAGCGTGAGATCTCTAAAGATTCTTTGAAGATTTGTTTCAAGTATATTATGGTCTAAGAAGCGAGTGTTTCTAGAAGCAGTAAGGGTCGGTACTTACTTTGTCGTATGTCCTAAGAATGGATGTCATAATTTATTTAAGGAAACAATATATTCTCTTCAGGAATATTTGGATTAGCTAGTGATTTTAGCCCGATTATATTCTTTAAGCCCACGGCAGCTCTCAGGCTATTGAAAGGAAGGCTCTAAACCTAAGGGAGGAACAATAGCATGTGTGAATGTATCAATTAGGGTTTGGTCCATTCTGTGTTGTTTGTGAGGCTCTCTTGTATCTCCTTTGTGAGGTATTGGATCGAACTCTAGTATGGTCGAAGTCTGTTCACGAGTAATGCATTTTGTAGTCGAAGTTTGTTCTAACATGCATTAGTCAATATTGCTAGGTTTGTTAGCATATTAAATTGGGCCTTACTTGTAAGCATAATTGTTTAAGTTAGCTTGTACCCTAAGTTAGCTTGTAATGGGTAATTGTTAAAAGGCTCGTTAGGTTAGTGTGTTAGTTTTGTTATAAATAGCATGCTAGTCTCTCATCTTGGATAAGGAAAACTAGGAAGATAAAATCCTAATTCAAGTGAGAGAGGCTATTTGTTATTCTTATATACTTGTAATCTTGTTGAAAGAGAAAGGATAGAATAGCAGTTTATAACCAATCCTTGTTGTTTCTTCTTATTGTTTTCCCTTGTTTTCTTTGTTAAATCTAACCCTTGTGTGTCTTGATCATAAAGAAACTGTTTATATTTTGTTTCAAGACATCCTACTCACAACAAATTGGTGTGGTGAGCATGGAGAAGATGCCTTCAAAAAAATATGAGATTGAAAAGTTCACCAGAGTGAATGACTTTGGTCTGTGGCGCTTCAAGATGAAATCCCTACTGGTTCAGCAGGGTTGTTTGGAAGCGTTGGATGGAGAGGTAGTTATGGACGTTGCGTTAATGGCAAAAGAAAAGACATGCATGATTGAGAAAGCCCACAACACAATATTGTTGAGCCTTGGTGATAAGGTTCTTCAATAAATATCAAAGGACACTACAACATCGGGGTTATGGGTGAAACTTGAAATTTTTTACATGACCAAATCACTGGTGACTCGACTCTACCTGAAGCAAGCTTTATATTCATTCAATATGAGTGAAGATAAAGTGTTGGTTGAGTAGTTGGATATGTTCAACAAGATAATTCTTGATCTTGAAAATATTAATGTGAAGATCGTTGATGAAGATCAAGCACTGTTGTTGTTGTGTGCTTTACCCATAACACATGCGCACTTCAAAGGGACTCTCTTATATGGAAGGGAGTCCTTGAGCTTTGAAGAAGTTCAATCAGTCTTGTATTTTAAGGACTTGAACAAACGAAAGGAGCATAAACCTTCGACGATGGGCGAAGGTTTGGCCGTTAAGGGGAAATTCTTGCAAAAGGATGCTAAGTTCGACAAGAAGAAAGGTAAGAGTCAGCAGATGTCTTATAGTGGCGAAACATCTGGTATTTGATGTTATCACTGTAAGAAGGAGGGTCACACAAGAAAGGTGCGCCCTGAACGTCTGAAAGATCATGAAGGTAAGGATAATGGCAATGCAACCATTTTTCAAGATGACGTCAACTCATCTGATGTTCTTGTGGTTTCAAGTGGCGACTCAAGAAAAGAGTGGATTATGGATTTAGGTTGCACTTAGTACATGACTCCAAACAGAGAATTATTCGAGGAGCTATGTGATCAAGATGTTGGACCGGTGCTGCTGGGAAACAACAAATCTTGCAAAATTGCAGATATTAGATCTGTGAGATTCAAGCTCCATGATGAGTCAATAAGTTTATTGACTGAAGTTAGGTATATACCTGATTTGAAGAGAAACTTGATTTCTCTTGGTGAATTCGATAGGAAGGGATATGTTTTTCAAGGAGAGAAAAGTATCCTAAGAGTCATGAAGGGGTCGAAGGAAGTCTTGAGAGGCGTGAAGAAACAAGGCTAATATACCCTTGAGGCTAAGGTTATCAGTGGTTCGACAAATGTTGCATCCATGAAACCTGTGTCGAAGACAAAATTATGGCACATGAGATCGGGCCATGTCAGCCAAAGAGGCCTAGTCGAATTAGGGAAGCAGAACCTGCTAGGTGGTGACAAAGTCGAAAAGTTGGAGTTTTGTGAATCTTGTGTATTTGGTAAATCCTGTAGGGCGAAGTTTAACAAAGGCAAGAAAAGAGCACATGGATCCCTGAATTACATTCATGCTGATTTTTGGGGGTCTGCAAGGAATCCTTCACACTCAGGTGCAAGGTATTTTCTATCCATCGTTGATGACTATTCCAGAAAGCTATGGGTATTCATTCAGAAGACGAAGGATGAAACTTTTGAGAATTTCAAAAGTTGGAAGATTCTGGTCGAAACTCAAACTGGCAGAAAGGTTAAGAGGTTGAGAACCGACAATGGCCTTGAATTCTGTAGCGAAGCGTTCGACAGTTACTATGTTGAGTCTGGGATTGCAAGCCATAAGACTGTAGCAGGTACTCCTCAACAAAATGGCTTAGTTGAGAGATTCAATCGAAGAATCCTTGAAAGGGTTAGATGCATGTTGGTTAGTGCTGGATTGAAGAAGGTGTTTTAGGCGGAGGCTGTTTCAACAACAGCTTACCTGATAAATAGATGTCCCTCGACTGCCTTGGGAATGAAGACACCTGAAGAAGTTTGGTCGGGACATCCATCTAGTCTCGGCAGACTAAGAGTATTTGATTGTGTGGCCTATGCTCATATTAGGCAAGACAAGATCGAACCTATAGCTCTAAGATTCATGTTCATGGGATACCCTGAAGGAGTCAAAGCTTATAGGCTATGGTGCCTAGAGCTATGTCACAAGAGGTGTGTCACCAGTCGAGATGTAGTTTTCAATGAAGCGAAGATATCTTTCAAGAAAACTAATGATGCTGACGAAGAGCTAGCACAGGGAGAGATTCCTGTTGAGGTGGAGCATGTTGATGCTGAATTGCGTACCCCAGATGAAGTCGAAGAAGGCGCAGAAGATGTTCTCGAAGATGAGGAAACTGATAATGACTACCTGCTTACAAGAGACAAGTCAAGGAGAGTCATCAAGCCACCTCAGAGACTTAGGTATGCAGATCTTATAGCTTATGCCTTAATCTCTGCAAGTGAGGTTCTAGATGAAGAACCTAGAGACTATAAGGAAGTTATGAGGACTCGAAAGAAGACTGAATGGCTGAAGGCCATGGATGATAAGATGAAATCTCTTCATGATAACAACACCTGGGAGCTAATCAAGAAACCTGCTAGAGCCAGGTTAGTCAGCTGTAAATGGATTTTCAAAGTTAAGGAAGGAATCGAAAAAGTGTCTTCGAAGAGATATAAGGCAAGATTGGTCGCTAGAGGGTTCACTCAGAAAGAAGGCGTCGACTTCAATGATGTGTTCACTCCTGTTATGAAGCACAAACTCATTCAAATGTTGCTTGCCATAGTGTCACAGTTTAACCTTGAACTGGAACAAATGGATGTGAAGATTGCGCTCTTGTATGGTGATCTAGATGAAATAATCCTTATGAGCCAACCTGAAGGGTATGTCGAAAAAGGGAAGGAACATTATGTGCGCAAACTGAATAGATCTTTATATGGACTAAAACAATCTCCTCGATAGTGGAATAGGAGATTCGATAAGTTCATGGCACACATAAGTTTCATTAGAAGTCAGTTCGACCACTGTGTTTACTTCAGATTTAGACCTGGTAATTCATTTGTTATTGTGTTGCTTTATGTGGATAATATTCTAATAGCAAGCAACAATATTGAAGATGTAATGAGGGTGAAGGATAAACTCAATAAGGAGTTCGACATGAAGGATCTGGGAGCTGCGTCCAGGATTCTTGGGATTGACATCCAAAGAGATAGAAAGTAGTCGAGATTATGCTTATCTCAAGAAGCATACCTACAGAAGATTCTCGAAAAGTATGGTATGTCGAATTTCAAAGCTTGTTGTGACTCTGACAAACCCTCAATTCAAGATGAGTATAGATCAGTGTCCCAGCACTGATGTCGAAAGAACTTATATGAATAGCATTCCATATGCTAATATAGTTGGTTCTTTGATGTATGATATGGTATGTACTAGACCCAACATAACATATGCAGTAAGTCTTGTAAGCAGGTACATGGCGAATCCTGGAAAGGCTCACTGGCAAGCATTGAAGTGGACTCTAAGGTATATAAATGGGTCACTGAATAGAGTCCTAATTTATGGTGGAGCCTTGGGTGAAGATAGTAAAGTAGCAATTGAAGGATATGTCGACTCTGATTATGCAGGTTGTATGGATTCCAGAAAATCTATTTCTTGATTTGTGTTCACTATGTTTGGGACAACAATCAGTTGGAAAGCAACACTTTAGAAGGTTGTTGCCTTATCTACCATTGAAGCGGAATATATTTCCCTAACTGAAGCTGTGAAGGAAGCATTATAACTTGAAGGTTTTGAAAAAGAGCTAAAACTTCAAGGTCGAGTTATCACTGTTAAATGTGATAGTCAAAGTACAATACACCTGTCAAAGAATTCAGCCTATCATGAGCGAACCAAGCACATTGATGTGAGGCTGCATTTCGTCAGAGGGGTAATCGAGCATGTAGAAGTCCAAGTGCTGAAGGTTTCGACATATCATAAAGTTGTTGATATGAACACTAAGATGTTACACAGTTGTAAGTTTTTCCATTGTATGCAGTTGATAAAGTTGCATGAAGAAAGCTAGTTTCTTGATGCTATAGAGTTAGATCCAAGGTGGAGATTTGTGAGATATTGGATCGAACTATAGTATGGTCGAAGTCTATTCACGAGTAATGTGTGTTGTAGTCAAAGATTGTTCTAACATGCATTAGTCAATATTGCTAGCTTTGCTAGCATGTTGAATGAGTCTTGCTTGTAAGCCCAATTGTTTAAGTTAGCTTGTACCCTAAGTTAGCTTGTAATGGGTAATTGTTAAAAACCCCATTAGGTTAGTGTGTTAGCTTTCTTATAAATAGCATGCTAGTCTCTCATATTGGATAAGGAAAAATAGGAAGACAAAATCCTAATTCAAGTAAGAGAGGTTATTTTTTATTCTTGTATACTTGTAATCTTGTCGAAAGAGAAAGGAAAGAATAACAGTTTATAACCAATCCTTGTTGTTTCTTCTTGTTGTTTTCCCTTATTTTCTTTGTTAACCCTAACCTTTGTATGTTTCTTGACCATAAAGAAACCGTTTATATTTTATTTCAAGACATCCTATTCACAACATCCTTGATGCTAGGGCTGGACTAATAGTTGAGTTGTAATTGTGAATCACTTATAAGCTTTTAAGAAAAAGTAGATTCATTTTTCTTAGAGTGTGTCTCTTCTTGAATGTTATTGTAAGTCCTGTGTTTTTTGGATTAGCTACATTTTGGTAAAACAACATGTTGTTAGCAATATGTTGAACTAGATGTTCTACCATGACAGTCAGACATCATGTTCTGCATGATGTTGTGACATGTTCCAGGACATGTTATACCAGATAGCTAGGGCATGTCTATTTTGGTATTTTTAGTGTGATTTGTGAGTGTGCTCTGATGCACACGTGGGTGACTCTCATAGGAGTATATTATGGGATTATCTATTATGACATATCAGTTACTTTTGATAAAAAAATATCCTTGATCCTTTTTAGGAAAGTTTGTATTTTTCTCCTATTATTGTGCAGGATAATTTGCAGCAAGTTTATATTGATTGCTTTTATTTGTGCGCCTCAAAAACCCAAGTCTAGTAGGTCTTAAGGCTATTAAAAAAGAAGATAACCCCTATTGATGGAGAGAGGATAACATGAGAATTTTGTGTAATAAGGATTAGTCATTGTTTTGGTTGGTCTTTAGGGTTTTCTGTTTGTTAATTGTATGTCACTCATGTATCTTCTGATGCATCGAGTTTGACTGATTGTTCATTTTTCATTGTCCACTCTAAAAGCTTTTAAGCAAGAGTGTATTGTTCTTGGTTAAAGCTTTTAAGAAAGATCAAGTATTATCTTGGAAGTATGATACTTCTATTGTTTGTGGAATTGTTGATTGTCACTGGGATTGTGATTGATTAGGATGTGAGAGGGGGATCTCATATCTAGAGAGTTTCTAGGTAGAAGTTGCACAAGATAGGGATTAGGAGAGAGGTTTTATATGGGTGAGTTTATCTTTGAACTAATACTATCATAATGAATTTCCTTCCTGGCTTGGTAGCCCTTAGATGTAGGTGAGTTGCACTAAATTGGGTTATACATTTTGGTGTTGATTTTATTTTTCTGTCATTTATTTTCCTGCAATTTTTACTTGTGTGATCAAGCTGTTGTTGATCCTGGTGTTATGACATATGTATCTGCATGGCAGAATTTCAATTGGCATCAGAGCAGGTCACCCTGTTCTGTTTTTGGGTGAGCTTCAGGGAGTTTGTATTATGGTACGATGGACAAGGAAGGAGGATGAAATTTCAATAGGCCTCCAGTCTTAGATGGCACTAATTATGACTATTAGAATGCACGTATGGTGGCTTTCATAAAATTTATGGATAACAAAACTTGAAAGGCTATCATTAAGGGTTGGGAACACCTTGTGGTTAAGGATAAGGATGGAAAAGAAACCTTGAAGTCAGAAGATGATTGGACCAAGGAGGAAGATGAGACATCTCTTGGAAACTCCAAATCCTTGAATGCTTTATTCAATGGGGTTGAAAAGAACATGTTTAGGTTGATCAACACTTGTATTGTGGCAAAGGATGCTTGGTAAATTCTCAAGAAAACTCATGAAGGAACATCCAAGGTGAAGATGTCTAGACTTCAGCTTCTCACTACCAAATTTGAGAATCTGAAGATGAAAGAAGATGAAAGTATTCAAGACTTTCACATGAATATGCTTGAAATATCCAATGCCTTTACTGCCTTGGTAGAAAAGATAACAAAAGAAAAGTTGGTTAGGAAAATCCTTAGGTCTCTCCCTAAGAAGTTTGACATGAAGGTCACTTCCATAGAGGAAGCCTAAAACATCAACAGTGTGAGGGTTGATGAGTTAGTTGGCTCACTTCAAACATTTGAAATGGCCTTAAATGATACAACTGAGAAAAAGAGCAAAAGCATTGCCTTTGTTTCAAATTTAGGATATGAAGTGGAAGAAAGTGATCTTGACACAAATGAAGGGATGGCCAATGCCATTGTGTTACTAAGAAGACATTTCAATCAAGTTCTGAGAAGAACGGAGAGGAAGTCAAAACCTAATGTCCAGAACATCAGTTTTGACTCCAGCAGGAACAATAATTCTCAAGGAAAAACAAGAACTAAAGAAAAGACTAACCAAAATAGAGGGTTAAAATGTAATGAGTGTGAAGGATTTGGACACCTTAAAGCAGAGTGTCTCATTTATCTGAAGAAACAATCTAAGGGATTGGTAGCTTTGTGGCCTGAAGAGGAAAGTGAATGTGATGATGAAACAACAAAGTGTGTGACTGCTTTAACTAAAAGAAGGGCATCTGATGTAGAGTCCAGCGATGGAGAGACTTCTTATGTTAAACTAGATCTTTCCTACAAAAATATGTGCACTAAGAGTGAGAAATAGCAAGAAATTATTTCTCAACTACAATATGAGAAGGAAGAATGCATGTCCAACATCTATAGTCTGCAGGATGAGGTAAATGTGCTGACCTTCAAGCTTAAAAATATGACTAAGTCTATAAGAATGTTGAACAATGGTTCTAACATGTTAGATGAAATCATTCAAGTTGGACAAAGATCCGGTGACCTGAGAGGCATAGGGTTTAATAATCAGTTCCTGAAAGGAGACCTTAAGGATACAAAACCTGTGTTTGGAAGGGTCAAAAATTCAAGGATGTCAAAACAATTGTCTCAACATCAAGGCAGCCATCAAGTTAGAAAAAAGGGTAGCAAGGCCCAGCAATTGAGTTGTCATTACTATGGTAGGTTTGATCATATCAAACCTTTCTGTTTCAGACTGTATGGATGTCCTAGGTCTTTTTCTCAACCTAAGGTTAGTCATGAAGCTTTGCAAAATACCAAGAGGTGGGCTCCCAAAGAGACTGCCAAATATCTTATTGCTCATACCTCTCTTAGAGCTTCTGCCAAAGAAGATTGCTATTTTGATAGTGGGTGTTCTAGACATATGACTGGTATAGAGAACTTCCTGGTCAACATTTGATCACACTCTATTAGTTATGTCACTTTTGGGGATGTTGCAAAAGGAGAAATTCAAGGAATTGGAAAACTAGCTTTGTAGGATCTCCTAGTATTGAAAATGTGCTACTTGTAAAAGGATTGTCAGCCAACTTGATAAGAATCAGTCAGTTATGTGATCAAGGATTGAAGGTCAACTTCACTAAGTTGGAATGTATGGTCACTAATGAGAAGGATGAAGTTCTAATAGAAGAGTCAGATCTAAAGATAATTGTTACATGTGGACACCCCTTTCAACAAAGATCTCTTCTACATGTCTACTATTTAAAGAAGATGAAGTTCAACTATGGCACTAGAAACTTGGTCATTTACATCTAAGAGTAATGAAGAAAATTGTTTCAGCATAAGCAATTAGAGGAATCCCCAAACTCAAGATAGAGGAAGGAAAAATTTGTGGGGAATTCCAAATTGGAAAGCAAACCAAGATGTCCCGTCCCAAGGTCCAACATCTGACCACTTCAAGAGTGTTAGAACTTCTTCATATGGATTTGATAGGTCCTATGCAAGTTGAGAGCATTGGTGGAAAAAGGTATGCTTATGTTGTTGTTGATGATTACTCAAGATTTACCTGGGTGCATTTCATCAGAGAAAAGTCTGATGTCTTTGAAGCCTTTGAATCGAGTAAAAACTACACCGAAGAGTTTTACATTATGTTGTATACAAGTCAAGATCCTAATAGGATATTTTATAGTTCTCTGCATTCATATGGATTGGTGATTGTATGAACTCTTGCAAATATTTTTCAAATAAAAAGGAACAACGCAGGTTTCAATGGGAGTCGTTGAAGATTGCACGTAGGAAAAGCGATGACGAATGCAGAAGTACTATAAATTCTAATGTCATCACTCTTTTTATTCTTGCATTTAATTTTTGTAGGATTTGCATGCTTAGGTATTTCAGTTCTAGTGTAGTTTATCGTTTATTCAATTGATAGTGATTTATTGTGTATGGTTAGGTTTTGTTAGAATTGGTGTCTAATCTAATTGCATTGGTGATTGAATTATGAAAAATAGTTGAGGCTAGAATTCATTGTTATTGAATTATTGTATAATCATATCATGTGAAATATACAATTGAATCAATCATATATCTTTGTGTATAATCATTAAACCATCATTTGATATTTGGAAATTGATTAAGAGTTAACGTGGTCAAGCTTTAATAAACATATAATTTTAATATTTTCGCTTCAAACCTTCTACTCGCAATTTTTGAAAACTCTAGTACTATTTTTGAAAAAGTGGTTGAATTTTTTAATTAGGGCGTATTCACTATCCCCCCCCCCCCTTATACGATTTTTATACTTCCTTATTCACACCTAACAACATGGAGTAACCTTAACATAAATGGGCAAAAGCAAATAGGACGTCCAAAGGAAGAGACATCTAGTTGATATATGATACATCATACATCTAAATACGTGTACATAACTTTAAGAATATAGTAACAGTCATAAATGGTTGGTCTCAGACAATGAAACAAGATACTTGATGCACATTATTTCCCCTAGTTAGATATGGGGACATACACTATAATGACAAGTATATCGTTCATAAAGTACTGATAGCCTAAGAGACCTTATAAAGTTGGAAATCCCTAAACATTGAGGACACACTTTTAATACCTTTCTCACTTAGATAAACATTGTGATTCTTGATGACCTAACACCGATAGAGTTATCAAAATAATGCACTATACATGTACATTTAACGCCCATCATAGGGATTGATAAAGCTGATTCAAACCTTATAAACCACATACAATTATTAACCACTTAATATCCCACAATGGTAAGGACAATCTCTTGCAGCACCAACAATGGTGATCAAGTCTCCAAAGCGAAACTGCTTGTCGCAATGGAGAATCTGCGTTGCAAAAACAAGACACGCTACTATGGAAAACCCCTCTCACAACGGTTGACCAATCATTGTGAGGTAAGGTATGGTCGTAGTATGTTGTTTTCCACCACAAGTGTATGACTGTTGTGATAAACTAGGTAGCGTGCTACCTATCACAATGGTTATCATAAATGATCGTTGTGTTACATATAGGTAATTGGTTCGAAACCCAACAACAACAATTTAGTTAAAGCGCGAATAAAATTAATATTTCACCACAATTATACATTCCAACTATGGTGGTGGTGTGTGTGTGTGTGTGTGTGTGTGTGTGTGTGTGTGTGTGTGTGTGTGTGTGTGTGTGTGTGTGTGTGTGTGTGTGTGTGTGTGTGTGTGTGTGTGTATATATATATATATATATATATATATATATATATATATATATATATATATATATATATATATATATATATATATATATATATATATATATATATATATATATATATATATATATATATATATATATATATATATATATATATATAGATTGCTTGTTTTTCCTTACCCCTTCAATAAACATATACAATCATTCAAATTGATTTAGAAGATAATAATATGAAAAATTAAATAATTCTTGAAAAATTACTTAGATGCTCCATTGTTTTTTGAATTGCACGCATATTGTAATTCATCTCTCACTCTTTAACATATAGAATTTGATTCAATGCTTCAAGTTCTTCTAAGTCACTGTTCATTCTCTTATAGTTTATTTTGTAAAGCATCAATTTATTGACTAATTCCGAGTCATCATCCTTATTTTAATCGATGAGGATGATTATTATGATGACAGTGATAAAGATGATTTAAAATTTCTCAACAAATTTGATGTTTTGCAATATAAAATAGAAGAGAACAAATTGTTTCTTTGAAGAGCTTGGGGAATTGCACCAAATTTTATATGTTAAAGAACGATAGATGAATTACAAGATGCATGCAATTCGAAAAACATTGATTGACCTAAGTTATTTTTCAAATATAACTTAATTTTCAGAGTATCTTTTTCTAAATCAATTTAAATAAATACATGTTTAGTGTGTTAGACTATGGCACGAATCTAGAAGGGGGGTTGAATAGATCCGCAATTAAAATTTGAGTCGGCGCTACCAATTTAAAATTGGTTTTAAAAATGTTTTAAGTGCGGAAGCGGCCGAGGAAAAATATAGTCTAAAACGAACGGTTATTGGAAAACCGGATATATGTAAGCCTATGGATTAATGACAATTCGGAAAAATAGAACCACAACACAAACTACGCTTATCAATTATTTACTTCAGTTGTAAGGATTCCTAGTTCCAATGATTCAAAATCAAACCAAAACTAGATACACAAGTAAGATAATTTTGGTTCAAGCAATATGTCAAACACTTGGTGTGCAAAAACACTCCAAGTGATGTTTATGTTGAGTAAGTGATTTCAACCAGCCTAGTACAATGTATTGTTGTACTTTAGAGTTAAAAACAAAGTTTTAACCTCTTACTCAATTGATATCACAATTTTGACAATAGAGCTTACACAAAAATTACTTGTTTGAGTTGTAACGTAAATGCTGAAAATAGAGAAGACAAGTAATTTGGTGAGGCAGTTCCCCCGTCGTCCTCGCTTCGGGGTACGTCTGCCTTCAATTCTAAAACTAGAATTGAGATATATTGTATAGATATCACATGTTTGAATGAACAGTTTATACAAGGATTGAGCAGCAAATATACAACAAAAATCTCAATGTGTTGAAAGTTGCCTTCACTCCTTGCCCCTTGATTCAAGCTGAATCAAGTTCTTCGATTTGTGTTGATGGACCTCCGACTCCAGCCACCTTATTGAAGAACACGTTGTTGTTCAAACCTTTGGCTCCGGCTGATCTCAACAGCACCAAATCAAACCCGAGATCTTCCCTTCAAAATCACCGAATCCGCTATTAGACTTGTGAAGACCACCTCTTCACAATCACCTTCGCTCGATTGATCGTTGATGAAGAATCTCGTCCAAAAACCCCCAAAATTCGAACAAATCTTGGAGGGAAAAACCCCAATGGTTTTATTCAAGAAAGAACCTGTCACAATCTTCAACACGAACTTGATTCTCCAATCTAAGCCTCAAACCTTATCACCTTGAATCTCTCACAAATGCATTTCAAAAATGATTGTGTGTAATTGAAATGTTGTGAGATGTTGAAGATGAAGATGATGAATCTTGGACACCTATTTCACTCTTTCTTGTTTTTGAACACATGAATCAAAAGAATATCAAATGTTAGTAGACACAAGTGTTTAAGCAAGTATATATAGTGCCAACATAATCCAGGACATACCAGTATTTCAAATATGAGAGGGAAGTATTTTAAAACAGATTTTCCGTGTGAACGGTCGACCATAACAGGTCTGTGCGTCGACGCATGGTCTGTGCTGTTTTGGATTTCTGGAAATTTCATCAGTGTGCGTCGACCATACAGTCGGCGTGCGCTGACCCGTTGAAATTCATTTCCTTTGTGCGCCGACCCTATGGTCGACCCATGCCCTTACATGCTGACCCGCTGGAATGTTATTCCTTCATGCGCTGACCCTATGGTCGACGCATGCTTTGTGCGCTGACTGATTTGGACCTTTTTGATGACTACGCCGACCCTATGGTCGACCCATGTCCTGCAAGCCTGCAAAAATTCATTAGTTTGAAGTTTTTCATGCGTTTAGTCATGATTGCATTTTGTCAACACAAAGTATATTCATTTCAGACTTTTTTAAGATAAGCGAAAGAAGGATATGGTGGGCGATACGATGCATATGGTTTAGTGGATCTGGAATTCATACTTTCTAGTCTATCCAGGGAATTTGTCATCATTGAAACCTGCATTTACCAATGTCTTACAGACTTGTGTGATATGTGGCGATTTGCCTCCACAATCTCCCCCTTTTTGATGATGACAAGCTGTATACAACTAAAACACCAAATATGCAATGTATACACACGAGTATATACAACCTCCCCCTTTCTTTTGCACTATAAGGTTGCAGAACAAACATCCATCAAATGTTGTTAATATCCTGAACTGTTAATATCCTGACTTGGCTTTGGTGTTTGCTTGCTACATTGTCTTCTCCCCCTTTGACACCAACAAAAAGAGAGGAGGAATGCATCAATTAACAGAGAACATACAATAGGTGATAGTTAATTACCAAACTTCACACACAAGCATGATAATGAACAAAAATATCGTGAATTAATAGATAATGGCGAAAACATGTAATGAAAGTTCAGGCACACATAATACAGAAAAAAAATGAAAAGTACACAGACGAAAACAGATAAGCAAATATGAAAGATGCAACTATGAATCTAATAACCACGACCCCGTCCTCGTCCTCTCCCTCGGTATGCAGCATCTGGATTATGGTAAGGATCCGAGAAGTCCAAAAAGGCTTCGAAGGACATGTTGAGATGACTAAGAGAGTTGGTGATTTCCCAATCTTGCCGCTCATGTGATTCAACCAGAGAGTCAATACGGGCGTCCATCTGAGTAGAAAATGAATTGAACCTTTCGTTTTGGGCATGGAGCTCAGCTCTAATCTGCTCCATCTGAGTGTCTTGACGCCTCATGAAGTTTTGTTGTTCTAACTGCATTGACTGCATCATAGTAATGACTTCAGAGTTATCCGAAGGCGGAGGAGGTGATGAGTGCTGAGAGGGTTGATAGTCTTGAGGGTAGCCGTGATATGGGTCATAGAATCTACCCAAGGTAGTCCAACCTGTATATTGCCAATCGCCTCATCCTTGATTTGTAGAATCGCCTTCTTGTTCTTCTGATGGATATGAGTACTGGACCCAATCGGTATTTGTAGCCGTATCTTGGACTGGAGATTGATGATAATCTTGAGTCCCATAGATAGGTTCTTGTATCTCTGCATCTGTGTTGTCTTCTGCATCGTCTTCTTCACCTTCCTCGTCACTTTCTTCTTCACCTTGTTCTTCGCTTTCTTCTTCACCCTGCTCTTCACTGTCTTCTTCATCAGAATCGTTACGAGGCACCGGAGGAATATTGGCCCGGCGGACAAATCTGTATGAACGTCGTTCAGCACACCAAAAATACCCCATCATTGCAAGGGTTTTGGTGCTAAATTCTTTATCCGAGGGAACTGATACACATGGAAATGTTGGATACACAACATTCGCAGCAGCAATAATTTCCGATATGAACGATCCATAGGCTAAAGCAGTGCCTCTACTTGAGTCTCTCAGAGCAAACATCCTGCTAGCAATATAGTAAGGCCAATTTATTTTGATCCTGTTTTGCAGTATATAGATAAGATGTACCTCAGCTTGTTCGACACGCGACAGGCCACCCTTTTTCGATCGTAGTATACGAGCGACGATCCACTGAAGGATGCGCTCCCCTGTATTGAGTTTCCCGGCTGTGACCGATTGAGGAAAAGCATCGCTGTTGACAATTGCCTCTGGATAGGGCCGTTTGAGCATTCCATTCAGAGCCCTCTTAAATTCATAACCCGACACCGTACGAGTGTCAGTTACCTCATAAAGAGGTGGTGCATCAGCATCAACAGTCATATCAAAATATTTGTTCCATACTTCAAAATTGATATTAACCAGTCTATTTCCTACAGAGGTGTGAAAGTGCTGATCTTGAAAGTTACCTCGCATATTTGTGTAAAACACTCTGACCAAATCCTCACTGTACTTTGTATTACATTCCAGGAAATTGACAAACCCTTGAAAGTCCAACAGGGACAGAATCCGAGTGAGATGCAAGCGCTCACTTACCGGAACTGAAGCAGAGGATGAAGAAGCTCTTGATCTCTTACCGGTAGTTTTGCGGAGAGAGGAAGCCATTGATGATGAGTTTGGAGGAGTTTGAAGATGATCTTTGAAGAGAATGACTTGGGAATAATGTTGGAGAAGAAGAATGCTTAGGTCTTTAATAGAGGGAGGTGTTAGGGTTTTTGGGAAGAGGGAGGAGACAAGGGGACATATTAGGTGTCTAGATGCAATTTACAAGATGAATGTCATATCAAAACATCATAAGAGTTGTCTGCACATTTAATGTAGGGGAGAGGGAATTTGGAACGTTTTTCAAAAGAGAAAATTTATGGGTTTTCAAGAGAGCCGTCGACCATAGCCCTGTATGCGTCAACGCATACTGTACAATTTTTGATAATTTTGAAAGTTTACAGCATGCGTCGACCATTGTCCTGTTTAGGTCGACTCAAACCTTCAAAAAACTCAAAATTTTCAATTTTATGTTATGCAGAATGTCACACTTGCCTATTTATCATGCCTATTCATCTTTTCACAATATGACATGCATTCAACACACATAGTATCAACCAGCAACAGTCATATACATATATAAGTACCATGATTTGTAGAACGATATAGTTATTTTCAAGTCATGAATGCTAAGAGAGAGAGAAGAAAAAGAAGGAGAAAGGAGCAATATCACCTCTCTACCGACCACTCTTGTTAACCACGGATTTGCACTTGCAACAAACTCAAAACGATTGTTAGCGGTACAAAAACATAGTTGTAAATATATTAAATTTGAACGTAGTAATTGTTAAACCCGATCAGAAATATCGAGAATACCAAGTTCTCGACGGATATGAAAGAAAGGCTCATTGGCTAGCGACTTTGTGAAAATGTCCGCTAGTTGGTTTTTAGTATCGACGTGTTCAAAGACAACGTCATCCTTCTCTACATGGTCCCTAAGAAAATGGTGTCGAATTTCTATGTGTTTGGTACGCGAGTGTAACACCGAATTCTTGGTAAGATTTATAGCACTGGTGTTGTCACAAAATATTGGAATACGTTCTAGTTTCAAATTGAAGTCCAATAGTTGTTGTTTAAGCCATAAGACTTGCGCACAACAACTACTGGCGGCTACATATTCCGCTTCGGTGGTTGACAGAGCAACAGACACTTGTTTCTTGCTGTGCCAGCTAACCAAGGAGTTTGAAAATAAGTGACATGTACCACTGGTGCTTTTCCTATCCGATTTGCAACCGGCAAAAACAGAATCGGAGAAGCCTACCAATGAACAATCATTACCCTTAGAATACCACAATCCATACTTCAGAGTACCAGATAGGTATCGAAGTATGCGTTTGACAGATTTTAGGTGGGATTCCTTAGGACATGATTGGTATCTGGCACACATAAACACGCTAAACATAATGTTGGGACGCGAAGCAGTGAGATAGAGAAGCGAGCCAATCATACCTCTGTACCTTTTTACCTCAACATCTTTGCCACTTTCATCTTTACTCATATTTGCACATGTTGGCATATGGGTGTCTATGGCTTTTGCATTTGCCATGTCAAATCTCTTGAGAAGATCCAAACCATATTTTGTTTGGCTCACGAATGTTCCTTCCTTCAGTTGCTTGATTTGTAACCCGAGAAAATATGTGAGTTCACCTATCATACTCATCTCGAATTCACCCTGCATAAGCTTAGCAAACTCTCTTACGAGATTCATGTTTGTGGATCCAAATATGATATCGTCAACATAAATTTGTACAAGAATTAAGTGTTTTCCTTGACGTTTAATGAAGAGAGTAGTATCAACCTTTCGTCTTGAGTAGCCTTGATCAAGTAAGAATTTGCTTAGTCTCTCATACCAAGCTCTAGGAGCTTGTTTGAGACCGTACAAAGCTCTTTTCAGTTTATAGACATGATCAGGATACTCATGAGACTCAAAACCAGGTGGTTGAGCAACATAGACTTCTTCATTTATAAACCCGTTAAGGAACACACTTTTGACGTCCATTTGAAATAACTTAAAATCTTCCGCACAAGCGAAAGCAAGTAGAAGGCGTATAGCCTCGAGTCGGGCAACTGGCGCATAAGTTTCCTCATAGTTGATGCCTTCCTCTTGGTTATACCCTTGCGCGACTAAACGCGCTTTGTTGCGAGTTATTACTTCGTTCTCGTCCAGTTTATTTCTAAACACCTATCAGGTGCCGATTACTCGATGACCTCGTGGAGGAGGGACAAGGTCCCAAACCTCATTTCTAGTAAACTGATTCAGTTCCTCCTGCATTGAAAAATACCAATGTTCATCGAGTAGGGCTTCCTTAGGGTTTTTAGGTTCCATCTGTGACACGAAAGTGAAGTAATAACAAAAATTACTTAGCTTAGTTCGAGTTGTTACACCCTTTGTGATGTCTCCAATAATGTTTTCAATTGGATGGTCTTTAGATGACTTCCATTCTTGAGGAAGATCTTCGTTTAAAGGCGGATGAACTTCCTCTATTGCATCATGGTATGCATCCTTATCCTCCTCAATTTTGGCTTTGTCAGGTTGATCAATACCCGTCTCGCCACTTTTGAGTATGTCTTCAGTGGATGTACCTGCACCATGAACAACACTATCCTTTCCGACATTTCTCGGGTAGGACTCATCAAAGGTAACATGCACAAACTCTTCTACAGCAAGTAATCGTTTATTATATATTCTATATGCTTTACTCGAGTGAGAGTATCCGAGAAAGATACCTTCATCGGCTTTGGAATCAAATTTGCCCAAGTTTTCCTTTCCATTGTTTAATACAAAGCATTTACATCCAAACACGTGCAAGTGAGAAACATTAGGCTTTCGCCCTTTTAAAAGTTCGTACGGTGTTTTGTTTAGAATGGGGCGAATAAGTACCCTATTCAAAACATAGCACGCCGTACTAATGGCGTCGGCCCAAAAATATTTAGGTAAACCACTTTCGTTAATCACTGTTCTTCCCAATTCTTCTAAAATACGGTTTTTGCGGTCCACAACCCCGTTTTGTTGAGGAGTGCGTGGAGCTGAGAAGTTATGATCAATACCATGGTTACCGCAATATTCTTCAAATAAGTGATTTTCAAACTCACCTCCATGGTCGCTCCTAATGGACACTATGTTTGTATTTAACTTATTTTGGGAAAGCTTAGCAAACTTTTCAAAAGCGGCGAATGTATCACTTTTACTTACTAAGAAGATGGTCCAACAAAACCTAGAAAAGTCGTCCACTATTACGAACCCGTAATAGTTTCCTCCTATACTTTTGATCCTAGACGGCCCAAACAAGTCCATGTGTAGAAGTTCAAGAGGTCTCGTTGTTGAAATTATCTTTTTGGATTTAAATGAGATCCTCGTTTTCTTCCCTTTTTGACAAGCATCACAAAGGTGATCCTTGGTGAACTTTATTTTAGGAAGTCCTAAGACTAGGTCTTTTGAGACTACCTTATTGAGTAAGTCAAAATTAACATGCGCTAAACGCCTATGCCATAGCCATGAGTCTTCACTCATAGTTATGAGGCATTTGTCGCTTGTTAATGATACTTCATTTAAGTCAAGCATATATACATTGTTTACTCTAAAACCATTAAACATATTCTTCTTATCATTTTCATGCACAATTTTGCAACAGTCTTTTGAAAAGGATACATTGTATCCTTTGTCGCACAATTGGCTAATGCTAAGCAGATTATGTTTAAGGTTTTCAACAATCAAAACGTCAGAAATCATAGTAGAGGCGGGATTACCTACACTACCTTTACCTAGTATTGCTCCACGGTTGTTATCACCATAAGTTACATACCCTTTCTTCTTAGCCACAAAGTCTATGAATAAGGATATGTCTCTAGACATGTGTCTTGAGAACCCACTATCGAGAACCAATCTTCTATCGGTGGTCTCGACACATTTCACCTGTCAAAACATAATTAGCACAAGGAGGTACCCAATGGCATATTGGGTCCTAATAGGTTAGCGACAAAATGGTTGCATTTGGGCAACCATTGGTAGATGCCTTTAGGAACCAGAAATCTCCTAAACCGGCATTTACCAATGGAGTGGCCTTTCTTGCAACAATATAAGCAAGCAAAATTAACTTTAGAGACACTTTCACTTGCTTGATCCCTAATTACATATGCATATTTTTGGTATGGGTTAATCATACTTTTTCTAAAATCCTTTTTATCAATAGCAAATGTAACTTTAGGCTCAAGTGCCTTGTTTAATTTGGCCTTGAGGTTTCTAACCTCACCTTGACAAATATGACAAGTGCCACACCCGAAGTTGAAAGGATTTCTATTGTCTTTACAATCTGATTCATTGCCTTTCACAATGGAAGCCTTAAGGTCCTCTAATTTCTTTTCGGACTCTTTAACTTTATGCTCTAAATACGTAAGGATTTTCTTATTAGAAGCAAGTTTCTTGAAGGCTTCAACTGCTTCATTATGTAAGGCATGAAATGCGGTTTGTAATTCTGAATGCGACATATTTGAGGACTTATCATATTTAGAGTGACGTACCTGTTTTTTCTTATTTTTCTGATTGGCGGAGAGGCATAGATTCATCGGGCAGTCCGGTTTGTAGTGACCGGGCTTTCCACACTTGTAGCACGTCCCTCTAGTATTTTTACCTTTTGAGTCATCATCCTTGGAGTGCCTCGATTGTTTCCGGAAGTTTACCAAGCTCTTCTCGGAATGTTGGATGTCGTTCTTTCTCACGTAACGGTTATACCGTTTAACAAACAGCCCCATATCTTCGCTTGTGTCCTCTTCTTCTTCGTCGCTCGAGGAATAATCATTTTTCTCTTTTGCTTGAGACTTCGAGGAAGAAGTCTTGAGAGCTATCGATTTCTTTTCACTCACCTTCATTTTGTCTTTCTTTTCCATCTTTTCGCGTTGGTCTAAGCTCAAGAGTACATGTTCATGCTCTTGTAATTTGCCAAACAATTTTGTTAAATCTAATAAGGTAAGATCACGTGCTTCTTTGATGGCGGTCACTTTAGGCTGCCATTCCCTGTTTAGACATCTTAAGATCTTATTAGTAGCAATATCATTGGAAACAGGCCTACCTAATGAATGTAAACGATTGATGAGATGTGTAAATCTCTTTTTCATGTCAGCAATGGTTTCCCCTTGCTCCATGAAAAAGAGATCGAACTCTTGAGTTAATGTATTGATTCTAGCCAACTTAACATCGTTTGTCCCCTCATGGGCTATTTGTAGTGAATCCCACATGGCCTTAGCGGTAGGACAATGGGATACACGATAGTATTCATCTACACCTAATGAGGAGATTAAGATGTTTTTAGCTTTCCAATCATAATTGTATTTTTTCTCATCTTCATCAGTCCATTGTGCTTCAGGCTTTGGCACAACTACGTTATCCGCATTGGTCATAGTAATTTCTATTGGACCATTAAGGATAACGTTCCATATTTTTCTGTCTATGGAGTTTATATGCACACGCATACAGTCTTTCCAATAACTATAATTTTCACTGTTGAAAACAGGAGCCCTATTGTACGCCCCTTTAGGTTCGTTTGCCATTTTCTATCTCGTTGTATTTGAAGCACCGAATAACCGGAGCTCTAGATACCACTTGTTAGACTATGGCACGGATCTAGAAGGGGGGGGGGGGGGTTGAATAGATCCCCAATTAAAATTTGAGTCGGCGCTACCAATTTAAAATTGGTTTTAAAAATGTTTTAAGTGCGGAAGCGGCCAAGGAAAAATATAGTCTAAAACGAACGGTTATTGGAAAACCAGATATACGTAAGCCTATGGATTAATGACAATTCGGAAAAATAGAATCACAACACAAACTACGCTTATCAATTATTTACGTCAGTTGTAAGGATTCCTAGTTCCAATGATTCAAAATCAAACCAAAACTAGATACACAAGTAAGATAATTTTGGTTCAAGCAATATGTCAAACACTTGGTGTGCAAAAACACTCCAAGTGATGTTTATGTTGAGTAAGTGATTTCAACCAGCCTAGTACAATGTATTGTTGTACTTTAGAGTTAAAAACAAAGTTTTAACCTCTTACTCAAATGATATCACAATTTTGACAATAGAGCTTACACAAAAATTACTTGTTTGAGCTGTAACGTAAATGCTGAAAATATAGAAGACAAGTAATTTGGTGAGGCAGTTCCCCCGTCGTCCTCGCTTTGGGGTACGTCTGCCCTCAATTCTAAAACTAGAATTGAGATATATTGTATAGATATCACCTATTTGAATGAACAGTTTATACAAGGATTGAGCAGCAAATATACAACAAAAATCTCAATGTGTTGAAAGTTGCCTTCACTCCTTGCCCCTTGATTCAAGCTGAATCAAGTTCTTTGATTTGTGTTGATGGACCTCCGACTCCAGCCACCTTATTGAAGAACACGTTGTTGTTCAAACCTTTGGCTCCGGCTGATCTCAACAGCACCAAATCGAACCCGAGATCTTCCCTTCAAAATCACTGAATCCGCTACTAGACTTGTGAAGACCACCTCTTCACAATCACCTTCGCTCGATTGATCGTTGATGAAGAATCTCATCCAAAAACCCCCAAAATTCAAACCAATCTTGGAGGGCAAAACCCCAATGGTTTTATTCAAGAAAGAACCTGTCGCAATCTTCAACACGAGCTTGATTCTTCAATCTAAGCCTCGAACCTTATCACCTTGAATATCTCACAAATGCATTTCAAAAATGATTGTGTGTAATTGAAATGTTGTGAGATGTTGAAGATGAAGATGATGAATCTTGGACACCTATTTCACTCTTTCTTGTTTTTGAACACATGAATCAAAAGAATATCAAATGTTAGTAGACACAAGTGTTTAAGCAAGTATATATAGTGCCAACATAATTCAGGACATAACAGTATTTCAAATATGAGAGGGAAGTATTTTAAAACAGATTTTCCGCGCGAACGGTCGACCATAACAGGTCTGTGCGTCGACGCATGGCCTGTGCTGTTTTGGATTTCTGGAAATTTCATCAGTGTGCGTTGATCATACAGTCGGCGTGCGCTGACCCGTTGAAATTCATTTCCTTTGTGCACCGACCCTATGGTCGACCCATGCCCTTACGCGCTGACCCGCTGGAATGTTATTCCTTCATGCGTTGACCCTATGGTCGACGCATGCTTTGTGCGCTGACTGATTTGGACCTTTTTGATGACTACGCCGACCCTATGGTCGACCCATGTCCTGCAAGCCTGCAAAAATTCATTAGTTTGAAGTTTTTCATGCCTTTAGTCATGATTGCATTTTGTCAACACAAAGTATATTCATTTCAGACTTTTTTAAGATAAGTGAAAGAAGGATATGGTGGGCGATACGTTGCATCTGGTTTAGTGGATCTGGAATTCATACTTTCCAGTCTATCCAGGGAATTTGTCATCATCGAAACCTACATTTACCAATGTCTTACAGACTTGTGTGATATGTGGCGATTTGCCTCCACATAGTGAGGGTAAATGAAACAATAAATCTACATACGATATAAAAAATTCAAGTGGATTTAAAAAACGAGGCAAAAGTTTTCAGCAACAACAAAATATCAACTCATAAAATGTTTCACAAACGTACCTTTTATTAAAAATATTCGTGGAGAATGAAGACGAAGAAATGATCTTCTTATTTCAGAATGACTTCAACAATGAAAAGAGGATCAAGCTGAAGTGAGAGTATCAAACTTGTGTCTCATGATTCGAGTCTTTCAGACAAGTTTGCAACTTTAACATTAGCTTTGTCCTCCTTGATTTTTTTCTTCATAGCAACATAAACAATTTGTAAACCACACCGACATGTAAAAATGTATATTAGCATATTAGCCTAATTTGGAAACATAAACTAGCATGATATTGTAATGCTACAAACAACATGTTAACCTAATTTGGAAACATAAACTAGCATGACATTGTAATCCTACAAACAATGTATTAACCTTATTTTGAAACAACATATCAACTCATAAAATATTTCACAAACATACCATTTATTGAAAAGATTCATGGAGAATGAAGACAAATAAATGATCGACTTGTCTCAAAAAGGCATCCACAATGAAAGGAGGATGAAGCTGAATTGCAAGCGGCAGACTTATGTCTCATGATCTGCGATTTTCACACAAGTTTGCAGCTTTCATATTAACTTTGTCCTCTTTGTATTTTTTTTCTTCATAGCAACACAAACAAATTGTGACACCTACAAGTCAAAATGTATATTAGTATGTTAACCTGGTTTAGAAACATAAACTAGCATGACCTAGACAAAGTGATGTCTATATTGAACTAGCGTCTTAAATGTAATAAAATTGACCTAGACAAAAATTAGATTTTTAAGAAGAACATGAAAACAGAGATCATTTCATGGAATAGATATGATAATAAGGATTTTTAGATTTTTAAGAAGAACTAGTGTCATACATGGAACATATATGGTAATTCAAACCCATTTCAAAAATAAAGATTCAAGTAGACATAACCCAAAAAACACGAAACTCGTGTCAAACGAAAAACCCTAAAACTCTAAATCCTAATTTTTTTGCCAAATGAAAGTGTGTTAAAAACAAAGGAAAATGGAATAACCTATGCACAGAAAAATGGAAGAAAGCTTATGAATAACATGGAAGACAACTTATGAACAAGAAGAAGAAAGATAAAGTGTATGAGCTTGATTACCTTTTAGTATGAAGAAGTTTATGAAGACGAGTTCACTGCATGTGGAAGAGAGAGATGTTATGGTTTTGTTTTGAGAGAGACGGCTATTTTATGCTGAAGCTTGATAACTTCACTTTTATATATATATATATATATATATATATATATATATATATATATATATATATATATATATATATATATATATATATATATATATATATATATATATATATATATATATATATATATATATATATATATATATATATATATATATATATATATATATATATATAAAAGTGAAGTTATCAAGCTTCAGCATAAAATATATATATGCGTAAAACTTATCACCACGGTTGTTAATAAAAACTGTGATAAAATATAAGTATTATTCACAACGGCTTATGATACTAACTGTGCTAATAGATATTTTTAATTTTAATATATTTATAAGAGTAACCTTGCAAGTCTTTTTTGTAATGAAAAAAATAAAAAAAGTATTAGTGTTAGGATTTGAAGTAAGTAACCTTACATCTATCATCATAGTTGTTATTTTCCCCCATGATAAAATGTCTTTTAATAAAATAATAGAAAATTCAGGCGCGTGAGAATGAGTTATTACTCTTTTGTTTCATAACAATAAAGCGTTACTAAAAATATAATTTATAGTAGTGAGATTCTCTGTATGTCTACAATGACAAGAATTATAACCTACAATTTGTAATAAAAAGACCTTGTAGATCCCAAACCCTTGTCGACAAATGTATTCTTGCATATGGATATTCCTCCAGACTATAGTCTCATAGTCAACAAAATGTGTAGATTAAGAAAGGCCTTATATAAACTAAAGCATTCCCCACAAATATAGTTTGCAAGATTCATGGAAAAAATAGTGTTCTTGGATTATAAGCAAAGCCATGGAGATTTAACTATGTTCTTCAAACATCCATAAGAAGAAAAAACTAATTATATTTATTATTTGTTTTAATGATATTATTATTAAAGGAGTTAATTTGACGTAGATAAAATTTCTCCAAAAGATAATATCATTAGAGTTTGAGATAAAAGATCTTAGCGATTCAAGTCTTTTTTGAAAATTAATATTAATGTTTTTGAAAATTAATATAAAATACTTATGAATTGCAAAATTAATGTTCATAAATTGAACAATGACTTTAAATAATAAAATAAAGTTAGCTAATAAAATTCATAAAATTTATTAATAAAGTGATAAGTTGGTTAATAAACCCTTAAATATTAAAAATAATTTTTTTTGTAGTAAAACAAAGCTGATTAATATAAAATAAAAAGTTGTTAATGAAGTTATTTAATTGGTAAATTAATGTTTAGATATTAAAAGTAATATTTAACAGTAAACAAAATTAGTTAATAAAAAATAAAATGTTGGTTAATAAAATTATAAAATTGATTAATTACACAATTTTATATCAATATTTTTTAATTTAAAAAATATTATAATAATAATTTTTTATATTTAAAAATATTAATATTATAATATTTAATTGTTCACCGTATTAATAAACAATAAAATACAGTATAGATATATGTTTATGGTGTAGAAAAATTATTTTTTTAAAAAAATATGTACCTAATCTCTTGCAAGAAATGACAAGTTTAGATACAAACTATTAAATAGGGGTGTTTGCTGTTTGATGTAGATTGATTTTTTAAAAAAAAATATCATCTGATTCTAAGGTAATTTTAGTTGCGGTTTGATTCGATTTTTAATGATTAGATAAAAAAATCTAATCCGATCCAATATAATTTAATGTGGTTTAATTTGAATCGATTTTTTAAATATTCAAATTACAAATTATAGTTTTTATTAATATTTTAAAAATGCTCATAAATAATAAATTGTATATAATATATAGTATACTATATCAAAAGTTAAAATTACAAAACAAAAATAATAAAAATAAATAGATTAAATGAAACTAATAAATACTATTTAACAAAAATAGGTATCATTTAATATTAAATTAACACAATATATATGATTTGACCTGATCAGAAGGGAATCAGTGATCTACCACGCGTCGTTGATCTGCTAGCTGTTCGCTGAAAGTATGGAGGAGGAGGGGGTGTACCTGCAATACACTCCGATGGCAAAGTAAGTAATGGACCAGAGTGGGGGCAAATACAGAAGTGAGGTTAAGAATCGAATACCTAACCCTCTAGTGAGATAGGGTATTTATAGAGAGACCCCAGCGCAGGGTCAACGGTCACTTGTGTTGGGCTGGATTGTCAGGCCCAACCCAGGTGATTGCTAGGGCTCACATGGCGTAGTGAAGACCAGCATGTGGTCTTCGCCCTAGTTCAACCGTCCCGTGATCTCCGGAAGGTGGGCTGACCAGCTCTTTCGGAGGTGGGTAGTTGGCTGATGAGGTGTCCCCGCGGAGGGGGCACGTGGAGAACGTGTCGAGAACATGTTGTTCTGCCCGACAGGGGAAGTGTTCTGCTCGACGGAGAAGGTGTCTGCCTGACACTGAGCGATTTGGGCCTATTTGGGCCTTCCCTAAGTAGCGTTAGGTTGGGCCTGCCCGACGGATGGGCAGGCCTAGGCCCAATTCAGAACAGGAGTGTTACACCCTAATTTTGACCCTGAATTTTCTACTGTACATATCCTAGCATTTTCATCATTGGTGCATCATATCCAATATTCATATTCATAATCATTTTTATCCACATCCAAGTTTTATATCCAAATATTACTCTCTTTTTTTAACCATTTTCTTTTAAAATCCATATTCAAAATTCTCAAATCATAAACCATGGTCCATATCCATTCTAAACCATCTTCTCACTTTTATAAGTCATGTGTCCATATCCATTTTGTTTTAACAAAAAAGTCCACATTTCAAACTCATGTCCAAATTCAAGTTTCAAGTCACTTTTGAAACCATGACTACTTCCTAATCCATGCCACATTAAACCACTTTGGATTCAAAATCAAGTTAAATTCCTTTTCAAGATCACAAATCTTTTTGTTCAAGCAGCTTTTCCTAAAACTAAGTTATCCATTTTGATACTAAAACACAAACACATCGCAGATGAGAGAGAAAAGCATAACAGCCTAAAAGGTAATTAGCATAGAAAATTCAACACAAAATTAAAAGAAAATTACATAGTAGTTTTCAGTAGAAATCTACAACAGAAGTAGCAACAAAAAATCAGGACTTTGTTTATAAGGACAACACACACACAGACTAAAAACACTACTCCAAGCCTTCATAATTACCCCTGCAACAACATGACAAACAATTTCCTGCGAAAATGTACTACCTGCTACACTCTGCAACCCACACCAAACCTTTTATACCAACTTGAAACCTGCCAAAACCTGTGTACCACCAACGCCATGCCTGCTGCTCCTATTTCATCACAACACCATAATACCCACCACGCCTCAAGCCACGATATCACACCCCATCTCTGCAAAACGGTACGACTCTCCAAAACGTACGTCCTGCACGCAGATGACCCCACCTCAATCTGCTGCTACCGAAACTCATATAACAACACCAACAAGCCACGCGCGACAAATCCTGCGTATTCCATACATACCAACAGATATGTAAAACAAGAGCAAAGAGGATATTCATTAAAATGTAAAATTGTTTTCTGAAACTAAAAAGGATTAACAGACATGCCCAAAATAAGTTTCATCCATTTTGATTCAAAGACAAAAAACCTAATTTATTGGACATTATAAAAAGCGAAGAACGATGTTCATAAGGCAGCGGCGGAAAAACAGAGAAAAACCCTAAAAAAAATTCTACAAAAGAAATACAGTAAAAAAACCTAACTCGAGTGCACTTTAGAATTTTTTTGGAGGCCTCACGCTAAGGCTATCGACCATTAAGCACGAGCAGAAGAAGGAGTCAAAAAATTACCTTCACCGGAAAAGCGTCCGGTCGGATTTGTTCCGATTCAGGTACTTCTGTTCTCCTCTTTGAACTATTGATGCTTGACCTGAACTCCTTGTATGGTTCAAACTTGTTTTCCCCTTTGATTTGAGTTGTTTCCGCCATTTGTGTTAGATCTAGAGTTTCAAATTAGAGTTTTTGAGGGAGAATTAGATGAAACTGAGTCCGGATTTGGACTTAGGGTGTGTTTCTGTATGAGGTTGAAGGTTTGATTTGGTGTTTGGCCGGAGAAGAGGGGCGGTGCCGCTGTTGGCCACCGTATTCTCCGGCCTCGTACTAGGGTTCTGACAGGATGAGAAAGTGAGAAGGGTAAGAGCTTTGAGAGAGAGTGTGAGTATGAGGTGAGAAGATAACGAGAGGGAGTCTCAGCATAGTGAAGGAGAGGAAACGTTTTTCTCTCTTTTGTAGTTGCTTGCCACGCGGTCATTGGGCGGTGGATGTGTCAGGGTGTGCCGGTGACAAGTGTCACCAGCCTTCTTTTATTATTATTATTTTCGTGTGCATGTTGCCATTTCTCCCCACCATGTACGCGCGATGGCAACCCTCACTATGCCAAAAAAGACCTTTAGCAGCGCTTTTTTTGGCCTTTAGCAGCGCTTTAAAGCGCTGCCAAAAGTGGCGCTGCTAAAGGTAAAGGCAGCGCTTTTTTTCAATGAAAAAGCGCTGCTAAAAGCTCCCTTCAGCAGCACCTTTAGCAGCGCTTTTTTAGCCCTTTAGCAGCACTTTTGTAAGCGCTGCATAATTCCCCCAACCATCCCCCCCTTTAGCAGCGCTTTCAAAAAGCGATGTCTTAGACCCCCCCTTTAGCAGCGCTTTTGCAAAAGCGCTGCCATAGCCCACCCTTTAGCAGCGCTTTTTACAAGCGCTGTCTTAGACCCCCCCCCCCTTCCAAACCAATAGCAGCGCTTTTGTAGCGTAATATTTGTGACCTTTAGTAGCGCTTTTATGTAAAAGCGCTGTCTAATGTCCCAGATTTTAAAAAAAATTTTTAAAAAAATATTCACCCTGTTTTGTATATTTTACCAACAACCTACTTATATTACACAAACCTGCTTATAATTCAGGCCTTTATTTCAACACTTTGGCCTTATAAATAAAATTCAAACTTTGGCCTTAAATATACAATTCAAACTTTGGCCTTATATGTACAATTCAAAACTTTGGATACATTGTAACTCATGACTTTGTTCATAAACATTTTAATATACACATAAACCTGTTTAAATATGTTACAACAAAATTCGATCCTCAGAATTACAACAACACAAATACATTCAATTCACATATAATTACAAGTCTTCCAATCCGATAACTCTATACAATTCTCAACCCAAGAATAAATTGACACCATTCCTCTTTAATTTCTTCCAATTTTGCTTTCGTGTAAGTAGCGCACTTGAATTCATCATAATACTACATAATATAACAGATCGAATAAGATTTAAGTTTAAAACTAATTACTCAGATGAAGTATCGGATAATTATCAAAATGAATCATATAACTTATATAATGAATTGATCCATACCAGGACTGGAATCTCAAGTTGACTAGAAAGAATAATTTCCCTCATAAAGCGCAATACAAAATATCCACAGTCAATACCATTGTGTTGCCGAGGACACTGTAAATGGAAAAAAAAACGAACATTTATCCGGATATATAGTTTAAATAGTTTTATCAAGTAGAAACATGCGAGAATATACCTCCACTCTGGTCCAGTTGATGTTGTTAGCCTTACTTTTTGGCACCGTTGCATCTCTTTGTGCTCTGAATATTTGTATAACTCTAACATAATATAAACGCATATTTAGAACAATGTCACATAATAAATAAAGATATATAATTAAAGACAACAGTATATCTCATCACTTACGCATCAACAAAGTTCCTTAGATTTTCATATTTTGTTGTATCGCCATCCAATGAATCTATATAATACACTATTTCTTTCGTCGGATTAATTGCGATCAACAACCAATGTCCATTATAAAATAAGACAACAGTTTAGACGGAAATGTTATATATATAGAAAGGGAAAAATCGAACAATTATAATAAATGAATTTAGAATAAAATCTAACTCATGACCAGTGTTATATGGCAACAAGAACAACTTCTCCGTAGTCGCGCGCATAAATCTTTGCACTGTGTACTCTTTGACTGTATCTGGTGACTGGTCTATTATACGTGAGTTGACACAGCTAGCAGATAAGAATGCGAATACTAAAGTCAATTCATTCGGGACCAATAACTTGTCATACAAGAACCTAAAAAAACATAATCAACATTAGAATATTAAGTTAAACGAGCAAATTTTAAAATGTTCAATTATTTAATTAAAATGGATCGAAGTACCTGATGTATGAATGCATAACACCGACACCCAGTTCAGAATGGTTGAAAACTTGATCAAAATCCTCCTTAGCAATTGTTTCGGGATATTCAAAACCGAAAATACCTGCCTCCATGTGTATTTGACGGACGCCACCCTCAGGCACATCTGATGTTCCGACATATGTTTCAAGGCACATCCTAAATCGAGGAACAATTGCTTTTCTGGGAACCTTGTTGCGACAGCTGATCATAAACCTAAAAGTCATATATAAGTTCAGTAATTAATGTATAACAAGATAGTCATGTAACTGTAGTAGTACCTGTTTCTTTGATGCAGCTGAATCGGTATCCCGCACAATAATTCTATCATCTTTTGATTTGGATTTTGTAGGAGTCTAAGATCATCATGTAAATAAGAAAATGTAGATTTAAGAATAACTTTCATGTATGAATCATAAAACATTTGAGTATTAAAAGGTTCAACCTACCTCATCATCTATGCAAATCAGATTTGCCGGCCATGCCACATACGATCCTACTGCGTCTCCCACCACTGTTGCGCCTGAAATATCATCTGGTATAGGCAACAACGCACTCCCCTCTAATGCAATATCAATAGATACTTTCAAAAATCCAGAAGAGAGCGGTTTGTGGTGAAGTAAGTCTCCCAGAAAGTTATGCACCTTTCCCTTGCCAACCATTCGATGAGTAGGTGACGATAAATATAGCCGGCAAAGTGAAATGCCCTAAACAAATAATGATCAGTTAATGTGTCAATTAAGTAAAGTGTGCTAAATTAATTTCAATGTAATATATACAATTACCTCTGGAAGCTTCTGCGGACAACCGGTACTATCTTTGTCACTAGTAGCTCTACCCTCTGGAGCGCGTCTTTCCGTCATGTATCTCTCATTATCCTTCTGTAATTCACGGATTTGCGCTTTCAATTCCTCCAAAGTCTTCATCACTTCTTTATTGGTTGGATTTTTTTTCTTTGGCTGCTTATACAGTTTGGATGGAGTGACACCAAATCCCTTACCCCTCACACGCCCAGAATACTCAGGAATATTTAGCACCCGGCTCAGTAAGCTCCTGCAATCATTGTCCTCGGCGGGAGTTATGGTCTGGGACAGAGTCTCCTGAAATATAGATAAAAACATATATAAATATATTACACACTTTTGATCAGTTACTGACAAAGATAACGTTGTACTTACACATTGTTCAAAGACTTGTTGAACTTCTTCCTGAACGACTCCATCTCGTCCCACACGGGCAGCCTTCCATACAACATGGTCCGGAAGAGATGTCGCATCACTCTTCTCCTCTTCCAACTACGCATTAAGACGGATAATAAAGCATTGTATCCTATTATATATACTTACTATTTTTTGTAAATATATCATATTAAAGCATTTATATGTACTTACTATTTTTTGTTCTAATCGTGCATATCCCAACCGGCCCTTTCTGTATGGATATGCGGGATTTGATGCCCGTTGACGATTTACGCCACTAACAACCTGAAAAAACAAGTTTATCAGAACTCCTGTACATGGAAGAAGTATATATACTATACATAGTTCATGATAAGTTGTACTTACTTCAAATTCTTTTGATCTTCGCTTTGCAACAAACGTCTCCCATTCTTCCTCCGAAATCAAATCCGCGTACTTCATCGGACGCTCTGAGTCAACAAAATTTCCTTCAGAATCTTTTAGAAACTTGTTTGTTAAAAACGCTCTAAATCCCCTCAAGCGTTTTCCGGCCAATTGAATACAATATTTTCTCCTACGATCTTCAATATTGAAAGATCTCTGCAAACAAACACACATACATATAACATGTTAGTATATTTAATTTAAAGACGTAAATGTCAACAATAATTAAACAATTCCAATATTATACCTGAATCTCGGTCCAAATCTTATCTTTAGCCGGTTGTAATAAAACAATTCTCCAATTATCGCAAGTAATCGGAACTTGGGAACGTACAAGTGCTCCGATGTAACTTGTTAGCAACACACCGTTAGGCTCAACTAACTGATCTCTTTCATTCCAATGGACATCATACTTTACTCCTTTATCTCTCGCACGGATGATTTTTTTCATAATTGTTATGCCTCTTTTAATATCGCCTTCCACGTCTTTTGTTGTTTGTTTTCCATCATGTGATGTTTCCTCGTTGCTGGCCATAATATATATACCTGTAATTCAGAAAAACCAAAGTATCAAATGAATGACATGCAAATATGTAAATAACAAATATATACATAAGAAATGTGTAAATAAGAAAAACATGGTATAAATAAGAAATAAGAAAAACATGGTATAAATAAGACATGTGTAAATAAGAAAAATATGTTACAAGTACCTTTAACAACTCTTTCTTTTTTTCGTTGTAACGGGGTTTACTTGTCTCTTAACAACACGGACAGATGGATTGATCCAAATTCCCTCGTTATGATCATTTCTAATATATGATTCGTCCGCTCTAATATTCTCATCTGGATCATCTATAATATAAGATTCATTCTCAACATAAACATCCCCCTTTTCTCCAATGTTATCATCGATTACTTTGTTGGAAAAAAGAGCTATAGACCATTTTGTACTTGTCGGATCAGTGACATAGAACACTTGTTTAGCTTGCGTGGCTAGAATAAAAAGGCTCATCTTTGTACCCCACCTTATTAAGATCCACTTTCAAAAAACCTGATTTATCCATTTGTATGCCACTATTATTTTCAACCCACTTGCATCCAAAGATAGGAATCTGAAACTTCTCATAATCAGACACCCAAATGCGCTCGATAACCCCATAATACGAGGAAATGTGCATTGCTTCGGCAAGCACGGTGACACCACTATTTTGCATTGTACTTTTATCATCTTGTTCCTTGGTATAAAATGTGTATCCATTAATTGTGTATGCGCTATAAGAAAACACATGCAAACTTGGACCATATGCTAAACATCTCAACCTTTCTGTTATTGAAGTGGGATCAGAATAAAACTTTGAAAAAATATGCTCCTTGAACCATGTTATAAAACTTCGATTGTGCTCACGTACTATCCAATTTTCATTTCTATTCAGATTTAAACCTCGGAGAACGTCCTTGTGCATTTCAACATACGGCTCAACCTCAATGTCATTGTGCAAAACATACAAATGCACTTGCTCCCGTTCATCCCTTGAAACTGTCACAACTTTATTTCCAATTAACTGTTTACCATCTATTTTTTCAACAACATGAGATTTTGGGAGGCCAATGGATAGAACATTGGACAAATATTCAGTACAAAACTCAATAGCTTCTTCAACAATGTATCGTTCAACAATACATCCCTCTGGTCGACTTCGGTTTTTCACATACCCTTTCAATATTTTCATATAACGTTCAACAGGGTACATCCATCTCATATAGGCAGGTCCACACAGTTGTGTCTCTTTCACAAGATGAACAACTAGATGTACCATTATGTCAAAAAATGATGGAGGAAAATACATTTCAAGCTCGCACAAAGTAATAACTATTTCTTTTTGCAATGTTGGTAAGATCGCAGGATCTATCACCTTACTACAGATTGACCTAAAGAAAAAACACAATTTAGTTATTGCGCCTCTCATTTTTTCTGGCAAAATAGAACGTATACCTATTGGTAGAAAGTGTTCCATTATAACATGGCAGTCATGTGTCTTTAAACTTTTTAACTTGAGGTCTTTCATAGAAACAAGTCTTCTAATATCTGAAGAGTATCCTTCTGGAACTTTAACTTCACTCAGAAACTTACACAGTATCTTTTTCTCCTTTCTAGATAGAGTATAAGCAGCAGGTGGTAGATATGTGCGGTTTCCTTTCTTCAAGGGTCCTAATTCATTCCTTATTCCCATTGCTACCAAGTCCTTTCTTGATTTAAGGCCATCCTTAGACTTTCCTTGTATATTGAGTAACGTACCAATAACACTTTCAAATACATTTTTTTCAATATGCATAACATCAAGAAAATGTCTTACATACAACGACTTCCAATACGGCAACTCAAACAAAATTGACCTCTTCTTCCACCCATGCGTGACAAGCGTATGAGCAAAAGGCTTGCCAAACTTAGTACTCACATCTTTCACCTTTTCAAAAATTTGTTCGCCGGTCAATGTAGGTGGAGCTTTACATTGTTCTGAATCTCCATTGAATGCTTTTCTCCACCCACGGTAGTGATGACTAGAATTTAAGAATCTACGATGACCAAGAAAGACATTCTTCTGACCAAATTCCAACCGCGTCCAATCTGTGTTTTCTTCACAGATAGGACACGCACATTGACCTTTAATACCCCGATAGATTTCCGTATGCTGGGAAATCATTAATTGTGCCAAACAACATCGCCCTCAAATTGAAACTTTCTTTCCTATATCCATCATAAACCTCCACACCGTTCTCCCACAAACTCTTTAAGTCTTCGATTAGAGGTGTCAGGTATACGTTTATGTCATTCCCTGGTTGTTTAGGGCCAGAAATTAACATAGATAACATCATGTACTTACGCTTCATACATAGCCATGGAGGTAGGTTATAAATCATAATAATTACAGGCTAGGTAGAATGTGAGATACTCTGCAGACCATGCGGATTCATTCTATCAGTCGATAATGCCAAGTGAAGGTTTCTAGCTTCTTCACCAAAATCAGGATAATCATTATCAATTTTCATCCACTGTGGTGAATCTGCCGGATGTCGATACTTCCCATCTACAATTCTATCATCTGCATGGCAAGTCAGGTGTTTTGCATCTGTTTCACTATGAAACATGCGTCTGAATCTCAGAATTATAGGAAAAATACCATAATACTTTTGCTGGTGACAATTTTTTCTTATACCGAGATACACCGCATTTAGGACACTCGTTTAATGATGCATATTCATTTCGAAACAAAATGCAATCATTTTGACAAGCATGTATCTTATCATAGCTCATGCCAATAGAGCATAACATTTTTTTAGCTTCATAGGTTCGATTGGGAAGAACATTATCCTCCGGAAGCATCTCTTGAAGTAGGGCTAACAACTCTGTGAAACTTTTATCCGACCATCCATTACCCGCCTTTAAATTGTACAACTTTAATACCGCGGACAATCTTGTGAAAGTAGTGCAACCTTTATACAACGGTTTCTCTGCATCGCTTACCAACCCCTCAAACATCTTGGGACAATCTTGAAGATCTTCTTCAAGTGCTTCTGCAATCTCTTCGACTCGATCACAATCATATGTATCTCTGCCATTGTCCTTTGAAGCACATTTCATATTATTCTGGGGTTCAACATTCTCGTTACTTATCTCACCATGTAATGTCCAACATGTGTAACTTCGATCAATTCCATGTCTCACTAAATGAGATTCCAACTGAACGGCGTCAACTCGACGCCCATAACAGCATCCTAAGCAAGGACATGTGATCCTACTGGGGTCTTTGGCGTGTTCAACAACAAACTTAACGAACTTCGATACCTCATTCTCGTACTCTTTTGACAATCGATTACCAGACATCCATTTTTTATCCATACTAATTGAGTAATCTATACTAAACTATAAAAGTTAAACAAAACAGAGAATACCTGTAAGGAAATCACTAACTTCTAAGAATGCTACACAATAGGATGCTTGGAAACGATCACAACTTTGCTTTTCACAGGTAACCCCTATAGCAGACAAAATATAAATTTTATTAAAATCATATTAATAATTAACCAAGACAAATCATATTAAAAATACTAGATAATCCACCAAAACAAATCATATTAAAATTACTAGATAATCCACCAAAACAAATCATATTAAAATTACTAGATAATCCTTAAACCAAAATGACACCCTTACTAAACATTGAGAAATCCTAACTAAACATATAAAACCATAATAACATATATATCATATAAACATTGAGAAATCCATCATAATAACATAATAACATATCAACATATAAAACCTTCACTAAACCTTCAATAAGTCATTTCTACACAACAACAACACTAAAATTTACTTGCATGTCCTCAAACCTTCAATACAAAACAACAATATACGTATCATACTTGAACTCAACAACAAAAACAATAACTCAACAACAGTATACGTATCAACACTAAAATTTACTTGCATGTCCTCAAACGTAACATATCTACACAACAACAAAAACAATAGTATATGTATCATACTTGAACTCAAATTTACTTGCATGTCCTCAAACCTTCAATACAAAACAACACTAAAAACCTTCACTAAACCTTCAATAACTCAATAAAAACAACAACAGCTCAGAAACCATCAATAACTCAGAAACCATCAATATTTAGTCAACAACATTAATAATTTTATGCAAAGAAAACATCAAACAACATTAATAATTTTACTATGAATACCTATTTAGTCAACAACTCAAAAACCATCAAATATTTAGAAAAACCATCAAATACCAACAATGGTGAAAAGAAAAACCATCAATATTTAGATAACAGTATTAACAAAAACCTTCAAAACCTTTAATGTCTTCAAATACCAACAATGGTGAAAAGAAAAAAAAAAACAAGAAAACCATATTAAAACTTCACATACCTTAACAATGGTGGAAATGCAATGCAGACAGACGGATGCACTCGAAACGGACGGTGAACGGACGGAGGGCAACGGTCGGACGGCGGTTGACGGCAACAGAAAGTTTGAATAGGGCAAGTTCGTTCGCCAGAGGAGAAAGACAGAAGAAAAGAAATGTATGCGACTGTTCTGTTTCTCTTAAAATTCTGGAGGGTATTTTAAAATTATAATACTAATACCTATAGCAGCGCTTTTAAAGGCCTTTAGCAGCGCTTTTAAAAGCGCTTTCTTAGGGTGCCTTAGCAATGCCATATAGCAGCGCTTTATAGAAAAAGCGCTACTAAAGGGCCCCCTTTAGCAGCGCTTTTTAAAAGCGCTTTCTTAGGTCCCCCTTTAGGTCCCCCTTTAACAGCGCTTTTAAAGGCCTTTAGCAGCGCTTTTAAAAGCGCTTTCTTAGGGTGCCTTAGCAATGCCATATAGCAGCGCTTTATAGAAAAAGCGCTGCTAAAGGGGACCCCTTTAGCAACGCTTTTTAAAAGCGCTTTCTTAGACCACCCCTTTAGCAGCGCTTTTTCAAAAGCGCTGTCTTAGGTAGGAAATTTTTTTTCTTTTTTTTTACCCACCCTTTAGCAGCGCTTTTTTAAGAAGCGCTGCTAAAGGGTGCGCGGCTAAAACTCATTTCTGGCGTAGTGCCTCAGATCAAAGACAACTTTGACTTTTCTCCTTACCCAACGCGTGTGGCTCGTCTAACGTTGGTTAGTGTTGACTAGGTCCACGGTGGACCTTCCTTAACGTGGGCCTTCTGTTTATCTGGGTCTGTGGTACTTTTCTGTTTGCACCTCCTAATTCCTGACTTTCTGGCCCATTTTGTTTTCTGTTATTATTATTGTTATTTTGTAGGAAAAAATATGTAAATAAAATATTTTTTTAATCACTTTAATTCTATATTATTATTATTATTATTTATACGTAAATAAAGTATTTTTTTAAATTACTTTAATTCTATATTATTATTATTATTATTATTATATGTAAATAAAATAATTTTTTTAATTACTTTAACTCTATATTATCATTATTATTATTTTGTCGAAAAAATATGTATATAAAATTTGTATTTTATTAATTATTTTAAGTTTATGTTCAATTAATTTTATAGAAATATGCATACCAAAAAATATATATAATGATATGTTGATTATGCCAAATATATGTTCACTTTATTTATTTACGTTTTATATATATATATATATATATATATATATATATATATATATATATATATATATATATATATATATATATATATATATATATATATATATATATATATATATATATATATATATATATATATATGGTTAGAGATAAATATATTTAATTTTTGTTAGTCATGTTAAATTATAATTATTTAATTAATTAAATTCTTTAGATATTCAATTTTATTTTCATCTAATAGTTTGGTGTTTGGTAGTTCGATTTAAATTGGGTAACTTCCGATTATTTACCGAGGTCACATGATTTTATTATATAAGCCCTTACACACCTATTCAACATAAAAATAATTTCTCGATCCAACGTCGAGACACTTTCACCCTTGTAAGTCGAGTGCCTGTTAGATGCCCAATTGTGCTTATTTGAGCTATCAAATGTGGACATCTTCCGCTTCTTTTTGTGCAATTTTGGTTCAATACCGTGTTGTTCCTGTTAATATGCGATATGTCGTGAAATGCTCTTGTTCTTTTTAATTTGTGTGTTATTGTGCAGTATTTGAGCATGAATGAGCAAAAATTAAAGACACAAGAAAGTTGACAAAGGAATCAAGAAAGTCCAAGAGCAAAAGCATGTTCGCTAGGCGAACATCTGGCGAGTGTTGCAGCGAGTTGTTCGCTAGGCGAGCATCCAGCGAGCTGCTAGCGAACACTCCCAGATTTGGGCAGAACCAAAAATGCATTATTCGCGGGCAGCGAGGCAGGTGGCGAAGAACTCGCTAGGCGAGCACCTAGCAAGCAAGTAGCGAAGCATTCCAGAATCTTTTCCTCGGCCCTCGCTAGCATGTTCGCTAAGCGAAGCTGTAGCGAACGTTCGCTGTTAGCTTGCTAGGCGAATGTAGTAGCGAGCGTGACAGGACAACAACTTTTCTATATATAGCCCTTTGTACTTTTTGAACAAATATATCATTTTTTACTTTGTTTTTGCTGCATAAGAGATTTGGTGACCTAGAAACACACTTCCTCTTATTTTCTTCATTTCAAAACATTAATCTACAAAAAGAAGGTGGATTCTCATCCAAGTTGGATTCTTTGGCTCGGATTTTCATCAACCTTCTTTTGAATCTTCTTTTGCAAGTTGCCATGAAAATGAGTAGCTAAGTTCTTCATTTTGTCAAGGTTAGATGTAGGTGACCATTAAGCTTTGTAAGTATATGGATGATCTTCATTTGTAAGACGGAGGAGGCAACTTGCTCAAGAACGACAAGAACAAGGATAAATTTCTTCTACAACACCACCATCACCACATTTCACACCAATTATGGCAGCACCTCCACCACCACCTCTAGTTTCAACTCCATGCACGAACAGTCCAAGACATACAGCTCAGTTTGCACGGAATCTTCAAAACGGAAGACAAGCTGAGATGAAAACGGGAATCCTAGCTCTAGTCTATCAAAATCCTTTCACGGGACTAGACCATGAGGATCCGTTCATCCATCTTACAAAATTCTATGAGATTGCGGGCGCAACGGGAGCAACAGAAGCTGACGAAGAGTTATTGTTTAGGAGACTATTTCCTCATTCCTTGATTGGGAAAGAGAAGGAGTGGTGTCTTGATCAATCGACAACAATCATGGCGGATTGGAATCTTCTAGAAGAGAAGTTCCTCGAACGTTTCTTTCCACATAACCGATTCATGGAGGCTAAAACTGCGATTGCGGTATTTTCTCAAGGAGCTAGTGAATCACTAAATGAAGCTTGGGAGCGATACAAATCTATGTTAAGAAAGTGAAAGGGACACAGTTTCGACGAGCTCACTCAAGTTCATATTTTCCGCAATGGACTCCTTTCAGTTCACAAGACCTTATTGGATGCTACGGCAGGAGGTTCTTTGATGCCAAAAAGTGCAGATGATGCAATTGCAATTATTGATAAGATGGCACTTAATGATCATCAAGGGAATCATAACCGTGGAGTGACTAAAAGAAAACCGGGTGTGCTCGAGTTAGGGACAAATGATGCTATTCTCGCCCAAAACAAACTCATTTCGCAACAAGTGGAACTCTTAACTCAACAAATAAAAGAGTTGAAAGAGCCTTCAAAAGCTAAACAAATAGCTTGTTGTGAACTTTGCAAAGGTGAACATGATACCGGATTTTGTCCACCTCCCAGGTTTGAAGATGTGAATTACATGGCAAATCAAAGAGATTACCAACCAAGGCAACAACAACCACCGTATCAACAACAATCTCACAATCAAAAACAACAAAAATATCAAGGAAATCAAGGGTACCAACCAAGAGGTAACTATCAACATAACCAAGGTTATGGGGGTGGTTCTTCTAACCGTAAAAATCCTTATCAACCTCAACAACCGCCGGTCGTAACTTCAAAGTTGGAAGAGACATTGACGCAATTTATGCAAATGTCAATGGCTAATCAAAAAAGCAACGACGCGGCAATCAAAAATCTTAAGACTCAAGTTGGTCAACTTGCTAAGCAATTAGCGGAACAACAATCTGGACCATCTTTCTCGGCAAACACGCAAACAAATCCTAAGGAGCATTGTAAGGCAATAAAGATGAGAAGTGGAAAAGAGTTGGTTGACAAGAGTGAAAAAAAAGAGGTAGAGAAAAAGGATGAGAAGAAAAAAATTGATGATGAACTTGATGGTAGAGTTGACGAAGAAATATTGAGTGAGGATGAAGTTGAAAAGAATGAGAAAAATGGTGAAGTTGAAAATAATATAAGTGAAAAAGTCATGGTGGAGGAAGTGAAGAAGAAAAAAGAGAGGAATTCTAGAGTGTCTAGAGGAAAGGAGGTAGTGGGCGCTACTCCGATCCAAAACTTACCATATTTGCACGCTCCATCTCGGAGAGAAAATGAACGGCATTACGCCCGGTTCATGGATATTTTTAAACAACTACAAATAAACATTCCGTTTGCCGAAGCTTTAGAATAGATGCCAAAGTATGCCAAGTTCATGAAAGACATACTAACTAAAAAGCGGAGGTATACGGAGTCGGAAACAATTGTTCTTGATGCTAGTTGTAGTGCCATCATCCAAAGGACTCTTCCGAGAAAATAAGTGGATCCGGGAAGAGTTACTTTGCCGGTTACTATCGGTGATGAATATGTCGGGAAAGGGATAATTGATTTGGGGTCAAGCATTAATTTAATACCTTTGTCTATTGTGAAAAGACTTGGCAACATTGAAATGAAAGCCATACGGATGACATTGCAATTGGCTGATAAGTCGACTACCCATCCTCATGGGTTAGCTCAAGATGTATTGGTTAAAGTCGACAAATTCTTCTTTCCGGTTGATTTCATTGTGATTGACATGGAAGAGGATGATGATGCTCCACTAATCTTAGGCCGACCTTTCATGAAAACCGCTCAAATGATGATTGATGTTGATGATGGTTTGATGAAAGTGTGAGTACAAAATGAAGAAGTCACTTTTGATCTTTTTGAAGCTATGAAGCATTCAAAAGATAATCGTGATAGTTTCCGAATTGATGTGGTTGAAGAAGCAACATTGGAAGTATCTAAGCATATTCATGTGACCTCACCTATGGAATTAGCCCTTGATGACTCTTTTGACGTTTTCACCATTGAAGAAGAGCAAGCTCTTGAGGAATGTTTACGAGAACTTGATAATTTTAAAGAGTTGCAACCATGGGAAGTCGAAGAGGAAGTGTTGAAAAAGGAGGTCCACGAAGAAAAAACACCCATTGAATTTAAAATGCTACCTTCGAACTTGAAGTATGCATTCCTTGATGAAACCGAAGAGAAGCCGGTTATCATAAGCAACCTTTTGTCTAAAAACGAAGAATCCTGTTTAATTGATGTGTTGAAAAGGAATAAAGAAGCAATGGGATGGACTCTTGTCGATCTTAAAGGAATTAGTCCCTCTTATTGTATGCACAAGATTTTAATGGAAGAGGATTTTAAGCCGGTAGCTCAACCTCAACGCCGCTTGAATCCTACGATGAAGGAGGTTGTTCGGAAAGAAGTTGTCAAGCTTTTGGATGCTGGAATGATCTACCCAATTTCGGATAGCCCTTGAATAAGTCTCGTGCATGTGGTTCCGAAAAAGGGTGGAATGACCGTCATTCAAAATGAAAAAGATGAATTGATACCAACGAAAGTGACAACGGGGTGGAGAATGTGTATTGATTATAGGCGGTTGAATACCGCAACTCGAAAAGACCATTTTCCACTTCCGTTCATGGACTAAATGTTGGAAAGACTTTCGGGCCAAGAATACTATTGTTTCCTTGGTGGCTATTCTGGGTACAACCAAATTGCGGTTGACCCGGCCGATCACGAAAAGACGGCTTTCACATGTCCGTTTGGAATTTTCGCATATAGAAAAATGCCCTTTATGTTATGCAACGCACCGGCGACTTTCCAAAGATGTGTGCAAGCCATTTTTGCCGACTTGATCGAGAAAACGATGAAAGTGTTCATGGACGACTTTTCCGTGTTTGGAAGTTCTTTTGGTTTATGCTTGGAAAATTTGGAAACGGTGCTTGAACGGTGTGTGAAAACAAATCTTGTGCTTAATTGGGAGAAATACCACTTTATGGTAACCGAGGGGATAGTGCTCAGACACAAAGTTTCTTCAAAAGGGCTTGAAGTGGGTCGAGCAAAAGTTGACGTGATTGCAAAGTTGCCTCCTCCAGTTAATCTGAAGGTAATCCAAAGTTTCCTTGGGCATGTCGGTTTTTACCGGCAATTTATCAAAGACTTCTTAAAGGTAGCTAGGCCTTTGAGTAATTTGCTCGCCAAAGACCAGGTATTTCTCTTAACTGAAGATTGTTTACATGCTTTTAAAATTTTGAAGGAAAAACTTGTTACCGCTCCAATTATAGTCGCTCCTAATTGGAATTTGAATTTTGAACTAATGTGTGATGCGAGCGACTATGCTATTGGAGCGGTATTGGGACAAAGGAAAGAATTTTTTTTCATGCTATACACTACGCAAGTAAGGTTTTAAATGAGACGCAAATTAATTATGCTACCACCGAAAAAGAGCTACTTGCGATAGTGTATGGACTAGAAAAATTTCGGTCTTATCTCATTGGTTCTAAAGTGATTGTGTATACCGACCATGCGGCGATTAAATATCTGCTCACCAAACCGGATTCGAAGCAAAGGCTCATCCGTTGGATCCTCTTGTTACAAGAATTTGATATAGAAATTAAGGACAAGAAAGGATCGGAAAATTTGGTGGCGGATCATTTATCTCGCCTTGTGAATGTGGAGGTTACATCTTTTGAAAAGGAAATCCGAGAAGAATTTCCCGATGAAAAGTTTTTTAAAGTTCAAGTTAGGTCATGGTTTGCTGACTTTGCAAACCACAAGGTGAGTGGTTTTGTACCGCCAGACCTAACTCTGAACCAAAAGAGGAAATTCATCTCGGGTTGTAAGTATTATGTGTGGGATGACCCATACTTATTTAAGTTGGGCGGTGATAACATTTTGAGAAGGTGTGTTACCACCGATGAAGCGCAAAGTATTCTATGGAATTGTCACAACTCGCCTTATGGCGGACATTTCAATGGGGCTAGAACGGCAAATAAAGTCCTTCAATCAGGATCTTTTTGGCCTTATATTTTTAAAGACGCAAATGCCCATGCGCAAAGTTGTGACAGTTGCCAACGAAGTGGTGGAATAGGTAAGAGAGATGAGATATCTCTTCAAAACATTCAAGAGTTTCAAATTATAGTTTTTGAGGGCGAATTAGATGAAATTGAGTCCGGATTTGGACTTAGGGTGTGTTTCCGTATGAGGTTGAAGGTTTGATTTTGTGTTTGGCCGGAAAAGAGGGACGGTGTCGCTGTTGGCCACCGTATTCTCCGGCCTCGTACTAGGGTTCCGACAGGATGAGAAAGTGAGAAGGGTAAGAGCTTTGAGAGAGAGTGTGAGTATGAGGTGAGAAGATAACGAGAGAGAGTCTCAGCATAGTGAAGGAGAGGAAACGTTTTTCTCTCTTTTGTAGTTGCTTGCCACGCGGTCATTGGGCGGTGGATGTGTCAGGGTGTGCCGGTGACAAGTGTCACCAACCTTCTTTTATTATTATTATTTTCGTGTACATGTTGTCCTTTCTCCCCACCGTGTACGCGCGGTGGAAACCCTCAGATCAAAGACAACTTTGACTTTTCTCCTTACCCAACGCGTGTGGCTCGTCTAACGTTGGTTAGTGTTGACTGGGTCCACGGTGGACCTTCCTTAACGTGGGCCTTCTGTTTATCTGGGTCTGCGGTACTTTTCTGTTTGCACCTCCTAATTCCTGACTTTCTGGCCCATTTTGTTTTCTGTTATTATTAGTTATTTTGTAGGAAAAAATATGTAAATAAAATAATTTTTTAATCACTTTAATTCTATATTATTATTATTATTATTATTTATACGTAAATAAAGTATTTTTTTAATTACTTTAATTCTATATTATTATTATTATTATTATTATTATTATTATTATTATTATTATTATTATATGTAAATAAAATAATTTTTTTGATTACTTTAACTCTATATTAACATTATTATTATTTTGTCGAAAAAATATGTATATAAAATTTGTATTTTATTAATTATTTTAAGTTTATGTTCAATTAATTTTATAGAAATATGCATACCAAAAAATATATATAATGATTTGTTGATTATGCCAAATATATGTGGTTAGAGATAGATATATTTAATTTTTGTTAGTCATGTTAAATTATAATTATTTAATTAATTAAATTCTTTAGATATTCAATTTTATTTTCATCTAATAGTTTGGTGTTTGGTAGTTCGATTTAAATTGGGTAACTTCCGATTATTTACCGAGGTTACATGATTTTATTATATAAGCCCTTACACACCTATTCAACATAAAAATAATTTCTCGATCCAACGTCGAGACACTTTCACCCTTGTAAGTCGAGTGCCTGTTAGATGCCCAATTGTGCTTATTTGAGCTATCAAATGTGGACATCTTCCGCTTCTTTTTGTGCAATTTCGGTTCAAAACCGCCTTGTTCTTGTTAATATGCGATATGTCGTGAAATGCTCTTGTTCTTTTTAATTTGTGTGTTATTGTGCAATATTTGAGCATGAATGAGCAAAAATTGAAGACACAAGAAAGTTGACAAAGGAATCAAGAAAGTCCAAGAGGAAAAGCATGTTCGCTAAGCGAACATCTGGCGAGTGTTGCAGCGAGTTGTTCGCTAGGCGAGCATCCAGCGAGCTGCTAGCGAACACTCCCAGATTTGGGCAGAACCAAAAATGCATTATTCGCGGGAAGCGAGGCAAGTGGTGAAGAACTCGCTAGGCGAGCACCTAGCAAGCAAGTAGCGAAGCATTCCAGAATCTTTTCCTCAGCCCTCGCTAGCATGTTCGCTAAGCAAAGCTGTAGCGAACGTTCGCTGTTAGCTCGCTAGGAGAATGTAGTAGCGAGCGTGACAGGACAACAAATTTTTCTATATATAGCCCTTTGTACTTTTTGAACAAATATATCATTTTTTACTTTGTTTTTGCTGCATAAGAGATTTGATGACCTAGAAACACTCTTCCTCTTATTTTCTTCATTTCAAAACATTAATCCACAAAAAGAAGGTGGATTCTCATCCAAGTTGGATTCTTTGACTCAGATGTTCATCAACCTTCTTTCGAATCTTCTTTTGTAAGCTACCTTGAAAATGAGTAGCTAAGTTCTTCATTTTGTCAAGGTTAGATGTAGGTGATCATTAAACTTTGTAAGTATATGGATGATATTCATTTGTAAACTCTTGGATGATGAATATATGATGAAAACCTTGCTTTATCTTTAATTCTTTGTGCTGGTTTATGATTGAAAGATATTTTCCAACTCTTGACCTAGGTTTTCATCCTTCTATTTTCTTAAGCTAGAGATAGTTTCGAAGGTGGTTGTTCATAAAAAATGTTAAACCTAAATGTTGTCATTTTGATAGATTATGTGAGAGATCAACAATGGATCAAAATGGGAAAAATCACAATGTGAGTTAGAGATAATCACATTGGGAGGATATTGTGAATGTGTTTATCATCTGAAGAAGTTTATGCTTATTGTTGATCGGACATATCTGAAGAAGCCGGTTATCATAAGCAACCTTTTGTCTGAAAACGAAGAATCCTGTTTAATTGATGTGTTGAAAAAGAATAAAGAAGCAATGGGATGGACTCTTGTAGATCTTAAAGGAATTAGTCCCTCTTATTGTATGCACAAGATTTTAATGGAAGAGGATTTTAAGCCGGTAGTGTGGAGGCAAATCGCCATATATCACACAAGTCTGTAAGACATTGGTGAATGCAGATTTCGATGATGACAAACTTCCCGGATAGACTGGAAAGTATGAATTCCAGATCCACTAAACTAGATGCAACGTATCACCCACCATATCCTTTTTACGCTTGTCTTAAAAACTTCTGAAATGAATATACTTTGTGTTGACAAAATGCAATCATGACTAAAGGCATGAAAAACTTCAAACTAATGAATTTTTGCAGGCTTGCAGGACATGGGTCGACCATAGGGTCGGCGTATTCATCAGAAAAAGGGCAAAATCAGTCAGCGCACAAAGCATGCGTCGACCATATGGTCAGCGCATGAAGGAATGACATTCCAGCGGGTCAGCGCGTAAAGGCATGGGTCGACCATAGGGTCGGCGCACAAAGGAAATGGATTTCAACGGGTCAGCGCACGCCGACTGTATGGTCGACGCACACTGATGAAATTTCCAGAAATCCAAAACAGCACAGGCCATGCGTCGACGCACAGACCTGTTATGGTCGACCGTTCGCGCGGAATATCTGTTTTTAAATACTTCCCTCTCATATTTGAAATATTGTTATGTCCTGAATTATGTTGGCACTATATATACTTGCTTAAACACTTGTGTCCACTAACATTTGATATTCTTTTGATTCATGTGTTCAAAAGCAAGAAAGAGTGAAATAGGTGTCCAAGATTCATCATCTTCATCTTCAACATCTCACAACATTTCAATTACACACAATCATTTTTGAAATGCATTTGTGAGAGATTCAAGGTGATAAGGTTCGAGGCTTAGATTGGAGAATCAAGCTCGGGTTGAAGATTGCGACAGGTTCTTTCTTGAATAAAACCATTGGGGTTTTTCCCTCCAAGATTGGTTCGAATTTTGGGGGTTTTTGGACGAGATTCTTCATCAACGATCAATCGAGCGAAGGTGATTGTGAAGAGGTGGTCTTCACAAGTCTAGTAGCGGATTCAGTGATTTTGAAGGAAAGATCTCGGGTTCGATTTGGTGCTGTTGAGATCAGCCGGAGCCAAAGGTTTGAACAACAACGTGTTCTTTAATAAGGTGGCTGGAGTCGGAGGTCCATCAACACAAATCGAAGAACTTGATTCAACTTGAATCAAGGGGCAAAGAGTGAAGGCAACTTTCAACACATTGAGATTTTTGTTGTATATTTGCTGCTCAATCCTTGTATAAACTGTTCATTCAAACAGGTGATATCTATACAATATATCTCAATTCTAGTTTTAGAATTGAAGGCAGACGTACCCCGAAGCGAGGACGACGGGGGAACCGCCTCACCAAATTACTTGTCTTCTCTATTTTCAGCATTTACGTTACATCTCAAATAAGTAATTTTTGTGTAAGCTCTATTGTCAAAATTGTGATATCAATTGAGTAAGAGATTAAAACTTTGTTTTTAATTCTAAAGTACAACAATACATTGTACTAGGCTGGTTGAAATCACTTACTCAACAAAAAAAATCACTTGGAGTGTTTTTGCACACCAAGTGTTTGACATATTGCTTGAACCAAAATTATCTTACTTGTGTATCTAGTTTTGGTTTGATTTTGAATCATTGGAACTAGGAATCCTTACAACTGAAGTAAATAATTGATAAGCGTAGTTTGTATTGTGATTCTATTTTTCCGAATTGTCATTAATCCATAGGCTTACGTATATCCGGTTTTCCAATAACCGTTCGTTTTAGACTATTTTTTTCCTCGACCGCTTCCGCACTTAAAACATTTTTAAAAACAATATTAAATTGGTAGCACCGACTCAAATTTTAATTGGGGATCTATTCAACCCCCCCTTCTAGATCCGTGCCATAGTCTAACAAGTGGTATCTAGAGCTCCGGTTATTCGGTGCTTCAAATACAATGAGATAGAAAATGGCAAACGAACCTAAAGGGGCGTACAATAGGGCTCCTGTTTCTAACGGTGAAAATTATAGTTATTGGAAAGAATGTATGCGTGTGCATATAAACTCCATAGACAAAAAAATATGGAACGTTATCCTTAATGGTCCAATAGAAATTACTATGACCAATGCGGATAACGTAGTTGTGCCAAAGCCTGAAGCACAATGGACCAATGACGATGAGAAAAAATACAATTATGATTGGAAAGCTAAAAACATCTTAATCTCCTCATTAGGTGTAAATGAATACTATCGTGTATCCCATTGTCCTACCGCTAAGGCCATGTGGGATTCACTACAAATAGCCCATGAGGGGACAAACGATGTTAAGTTGGCTAGAATCAATACATTAACTCAAGAGTTCGATCTCTTTTTCATGGAGCAAGGGGAAACCATTGCTGACATGCAAAAGAGATTTACTCATCTCATCAATCGTTTACATTCATTAGGTAGGCCTGTTTCCAATGATATTGCTACTAATAAGATCTTAAGATGTCTTAACAGGGAATGGCAGCCTAAAGTGACCGCCATCAAAGAAGCACGTGATCTTACCTTATTAGATTTAACAACATTGTTTGGCAAATTACAAGAGCATGAACAGGTACTCTTGAGCCTAGACCAACGCGGAAAGATGGAAAAGAAAGACAAAACGAAGGGGAGTGAAAAGAAATCGATAGCTCTCAAGACTTCCTCCTCGAAGTCTCAAGCAAAAGAGCAAAATGATTATTCCTCGAGCGACGAAGAAGAAGAGGACACAAGCAAAGATATGGGGTTGTTTGTTAAACGGTATAACCGTTATGTGAGAAAGAACGGCATCCAATATTCCGAGAAGAACTTGGTAAACTTCCGGAAACAATCGAGACACTCCAAGGATGATGACTCGAAAGGTAAAAAGACTAGAGGGACGTGCTACAAGTGTGGAAAGCCCGGTCACTACAAACCGGACTGTCCGATGAATAAAAAGGGAAAGGACAAGGAATCATCAAAGTCACACAAGAAATCATCAAAGCCTAGGAGAGCGTACATAGCGTGGGAAAGTGACAGCGACTCTTCCTCCTCTGATGAAAGTTCTAGTGATGAAGAAGAGTCCGTGAATCTATGCCTCTCTGCCAATCAGAAAAATAAGAAAAAACAGGTATGTCACTCTAAATATGATAAGTCCTCAAATATGTCGCATTCAGAATTACAAACCGCATTTCATGCCTTACATAATGAAGTAGTTGAAGCCTTCAAGAAACTTGCTTCTAATAAGAAAATCTTTACGTATTTAGAGCATAAAGTTAAAGAGTCCGAATAGAAATTAGAGGACCTTAAGGCTTCCATTGTGAAAGGCAATGAATCGGATTGTAAAGACAATAGAAATCCTTTCAACTTCGGGTGTGGCACTTGTCATATTTGGCAAGGTGAGGTTAGAAACCTCAAGGCCAAATTAAACAAGGCACTTGAGCCTAAAGTTACATTTGCTATTGATAAAAAGGATTTTAGAAAAAGTATGATTAACCCATACCAAAAATATGCATATGTAATTAGGGATCAAGCAAGTGAAAGTGACTCTAAAGTTAATTTTGCTTGCTTATATTGTTGCAAGAAAGGCCACTCCATTGGTAAATGCTGGTTTAGGAGATTTCTTGTTCCTAAAGGAATCTACCAATGGTTGCCCAAACACAACCATTTTGTCGCTAATCTATTAGGACTCAATATGCCATTGGGTACCTCCTTGTGCTAATTATGTTTTGACAGGTGAAATGTGTCGAGACCACCGAGAGAAGATGGGTTCTCGATAGTGGGTGCTCAAGACACATGTATGGAGACATATCCTTATTCATAGACTTTGTGGCTAAGAAGAAAGGGTATGTAACTTATGCTGATAACAACCGCAGAGCAATACTAGGTAAAGGTAGTGTAGGTAATCCCGCCTCTACTATGATTTTCGACGTATTGCTTGTCGAAAACCTTAAACATAACCTGCTTAGCATTAGCCAATTGTGTGACAAAGGATACAATGTATCCTTTTCAAAAGATTGTTGCAAAATTGTGCATGAAAATGATAAGTGTTAGAACACAAATTGGTTCTTAATAATTACTCTTTGTTTTGATGATAACTGTTAGGAAATTTATATTTAAGAATTATATACTCTAAAATTTGTTTGAGAGTTTTACTGCAGATTAATATTATATTAACTCTCTAGAAGCAAATCTGCCTTGAATACAAGAAGCTATTCTGACTCTGAAGCGCCAGATGCACCTTACAGAAGAATCTGTTTGCTCCTTACAGAAGATCCTGAGCGTAGTCTCCAGAAGGATCTGAAGCAAGAAGCTCCAGAACATTCTGAGTCAGAAGCATCTGAAGATAATCAGAAGCATCTGAAGCTGAAGCATCAGAAGTATAGAAGAATATTGACTGAAGAGTTTCTCAAAGCATTAGTCTACAGAAGTTTCTGAAAGTACCTACGCTGCCTAGTACTGAAGTTCTGTGTCAAAATGCTCTGATGATCAACACGCTAGAAGCACACACGCTGCAGAAGACTCTGATACAACATAGTTCTGAATCTCATCAGAAGACTCTGATCCATTCAGACTCTGAAGAACTTGCTGAAACTGAAGAAGTGTTTTCAAGAATATATCCGTTGGAACTATTCAACGTCTCTTTCCTTATTTGTGCTAGACACACTTACACAGACAAAAAGGATTTTTCTGTGCCATCTATTTCAAGGAAAGGTCAGTGCATGTGAAGACAAAAAGGCTCAGACCTTTTGAGACTCTCTTTTCAACGTTCAGCTTGCATGATTCAGCTGCCTATAAAAGGAGATTCTCACTTCATTCTTCAGTTACACACTTGCTGAAAAGAAATCATAATATTCTATAATCTCTCATTCTTATTCTTCATAGAATCTCATTGTACTTAAACTTAAGAGAAAAATCACTGTTGTGATTATAGCTTTATAGAAGCATTAAAAACTCTTGTATTTAATTTACATTGATTGTAAAGGATATTCCTTAAGAGGATTCAGTGTGAATCAGTAGCTCTTGAGAAGACTAAGAACTGTAGTTCTTAGGTGATACTATTGTAATCAGTTTGATTTAATAGTGGATTAAGTCCTTGTTGAGAAAGGCAAATCACTCTGGAAGGGTGGACTGAAGTAGTTGTTTAACGAACCAGGATAAAAATGATTGTGTGATTATTTTCAAGTATTAATTTTCCATACTTATTCAACCCCCCCTTCTAAGTATTATCTCACCTTCAGTTGGCATCAGAGCTCCGGTTCTGAGTGTGTTATCACTTAACAGTGTCAGTAAAGATCCAGAGAGAGATATACTTTGATCAATATATTTATTTGTTATCATGGCTGATAATTCAATGTCAAATATCAACAATAAATATGAAGAGAGGGATAGGATCAGTACCAAACCTCCAATGTTTGATGGAGAAAAATTTGACTATTGGAAAGATAGAATAGAAAGTTTTTTTCTTGGGTATGATGCTGATCTTTGGGATTTGGTCATTGATGGATATGAACATCCTACTGGTGAGGATGGCAAAAAGATTGATAGAAAATCAATGACTGAAGTGCAGAAAAGAGACTTCAAGAATCACCACAAAGCCAGAACTATATTGCTTAATGCAATCTCTCATACTGAGTATGAGAAGATTACTAACAGAGATACTGCTCATGACATGTTTGAATCACTCAAAATGACTCATGAGGGAAACTCTCAGGTTAAAGAGACCAAGGCTCTGGCACTCATACAGAAGTATGAGGCATTTAAAATGGAAGAGTCTGAAAATGTGGAAACTATGTTTTCTAGATTTCAGATTCTTACAGCTGGTCTGAAAGTTCTGGACAAGGGCTACTCAACGTCAGATCATGTCAAGAAAATCATCAGAAGTCTTCCCACCAGATGGAGACCAATGGTGACTGCATTGAAGATGGCAAAAGATCTGAACAAGATCTCTCTAGAAGAACTTATCAGTTCTTTGAGAAGCCATGAAATTGAGCTGGAGGAAGATGAACCCCAGAAGAAAGATAAAGGTAAATCCATAGCTTTAAAATCTAACAAAACTGCTAAAGCTTTGCAGGTCATTCAAGAAAGCTCTGAAGAATCTTCTTCTGAAGAAGAAGATGAGTTGTCCATGCTGTCCAGAAGGATTAACAAACTCTGGAAGCACAAGGGAAAGAAGTTTAACAACTTCAGAAGATCTGATAACAGAAAGGAATCTTCTAGTCACAGAAGATCTGCCAAGAAAGAAGTGATGTGCTATGAGTGCAAAGAACCTGGGCACTACAAGAATGACTGCCCCAAACTTCTGAAAGAAAAACCTAAGAGGAAGTTCAACAAAAAAAAGAAGGTTCTGATGGCAACATGGGATGACTCAGATGAGTGTGAGTCATCTTCTGAATCAGAAGAAGAATGTGCAAACGTTGCACTGATGGCCAGGACAGAGGATCAAGAGGATGGTACCTCTGGATATGAATCAGAATCTGAATCTGATGATGATGCAGAAGAGGTAATGGCTAAACTTACCAAAGAAGAACTCATTAAAGTTTTAACAGAAGTTCTTAAAAGTTACAACAACATCAAACTCAAATACAAGAAGCTGAAAAGCAATCTTGAATCTGAGATTGATCTTCTGAAAACAGAACTTGTTGAGCAGAAAGAAATAAATTTAAAAATCAAAAATGACTTTGATAGAACTCAACAAGAATCTGATTCTGAGACTAAGTCATGTGAAAATATTTTAGAAAAATATGACTCTAGTTTTCAGAGGTTTCTCACTAAGAGCATAGATAGAAGCAAGATGGCTTCCATGATCTATGCTGTTAGTGGAAACAACAGAAGAGGCATTGGATATGAGTCTTCATCTGGAAGCAATCCAAAACCTGTTGACAAACTTTTCATCAGGAAGACACCTCTGTACTCTCAATTCAAATTTGGTCACTTGAATGACATTAAACACACAAGCTCTGAGAAGAGTACTTATGTGTTTAAACCAAAGGCAAGTCAAAATAAACATTATGTTGCAAAACAGAAGTTTAGACAAACCTGCAAACCAACTAACCCCAAAGGAACCAAGAAGATCTGGGTACCTTAAAACAAAATAATTCCTATTGTAGATGTTCTTAGCAGCAAGGTCAGGACACCAATCATGGTACCTGGACTCTGGATGCTCACGACACATAACAGGAGAAAGGTCTATGTTCCAAAGCCTGGAACTTAGATCTGGAGGGGACGTGAAGTTTGGAGGGAACCAGAAGGGCAAGATCATTGGATCTGGCACTATTGGAAATGGTAAGCTTCCCTCTATTACTAATGTTCTGTTAGTTGAAGGATTGAAACATAATCTATTGTCCATAAGTCAATTAAGTGACAATGGTTATGATATAATCTTTAATCAAAAATGTTGCAAAGCTGTATGTCAAAAGGATGGTTCTATCCTATTCAGTGGAAAGAGGAAACACAACATTTATAAAATTAACCTTTCAGAACTTAAAGTTCAAAATGTAAAATGCCTCTTATCTGTGAATGATGAGCAATGGGTCTGGCATAGAAGATTAAGGCATATTAATATGAGACGTATATCTCAGATTAATAAACTCAATCTGGTCAGAGGACTTCCTAAGTTGAAGTTCAACTCAGATGCTCTGTGTGAAGCATGTCAAAGAGGTAAATTTTCAAAATCTCATTTTAAATCAAAAAATGTTGTTTCTACCTCCAGACCATTGGAATTACTTCACATTGATCTGTTTGGACCAGTGAAAACTGCATCCATCAGAGGCAAGAAGTATGGGTTAGTCATTGTAGATGACTACAGCAGATGGACATGGGTAAAGTTTCTAAAACACAAGGATGAGTCTCATTCTGTGTTCTTTGACTTCTGCAATCAAGTCCAGACTGAAAAAGATTCCAAAATTATTAAAGTCAGAAGTGATCATGGTGGAGAATTTGAAAATAAACATTTTGAAAAATATTTTTCTGAAAAAGGCATTGCACATGATTTCTCCTGCCCTAGAAATCCACAACAAAATGGAGTTGTAGAGAGGAAAAATAGAACATTGCAAGAAATGGCCAGAACCATGATCAATGAGACAAATCTGGCAAAACATTTTTGGGCAGAAGCAATTAACACAGCTTGTTATATTCAGAACAGAGTGTCTGTAAGACCTCTTCTGGAAAAGACTCCTTATGAATTGTGGAGAAACAGAAAGCCTAACATTTCTTATTTTCATCCTTTTGGATGTATTTGTTTTATGCTTAATACTAAAGATAATCTGAACAAGTTTGATTCCAAAGCACAGAAGTGTTTCATGCTTGGTTATTCTGAACGCTCTAAAGGCTACAGAGTATTCAATACTGAAACAAAGATTGTTGAAGAATCTATTCATGTTAGATTTGATGATAAGCTTGGCTCTGAAAAGCCAAAGCAGTTTGAAAGTTCTGCAGATAGAGAAGTGATTCTCACAGACTCTGAAGACTCAGAGGCAGAAAAGGCAAAAATCAAAGAATCTGAAGCAACCCCAGATGCTACACCTTTGACCTCCCAACTAAACAACTTGCATATTTCTGAAAGACCAACTGTCATAGGATCTTCTTCCAGAATCAAAGCTTCTCATCCAGAAGATGTGATAATTGGAAAGAAAGATGATCCAATAAGGACAAGATCATTTCTCAGAACTTCTGAATCTTCTTTATTTGGCTTAGTGTCAATAATAGAACCAACATCTGTAGATGAGGCTCTGGAAGATAATGAATGGATTATAGCTATGCAAGAAGAGCTGAATCAATTCACCAGAAATGAAGTTTGGGATCTGGTTCCTAGACATAAAGGATTCAATATTATTGGAACAAAATGGGTCTTCAGGAATAAGCTGAATGAAAAGGGAGAAGTAGAAAGGAATAAGGCAAGGCTGGTTGCTCAAGGATATAGTCAGCAAGAAGGTATTGATTACACTGAGACATATGCTCCAGTGGCAAGGTTAGAATCTATACGCCTTCTTATTTCTTTTGCTGCACAGAATAACGTCACTCTGTATCAGATGGATGTTAAAAGTGCTTTTCTTAATGGTATTATAGAAGAAGAAGTATATGTCCACCAACCTCCTGGTTTTGAAAGTGAAAACTTTCCAGATCATGTTTTCAAATTAAAGAAATCCCTTTATGGATTAAAACAAGCTCCCAGAGCTTGGTATGAGAGGTTGAGCAACTTCCTTCTGAAAAAAAAAAATTTTATCAGAGGAAAAGTGGATACAACTTTATTCTGTAAAACTGTTAAGAAAGATCTGTTGATTTGTCAAATTTATGTAGATGACATTATTTTTGGATCAACAAATATTACGCTTGGAAAGGAGTTTGCTAAATGTATGCAGGAAGAATTTGAAATGAGCATGATGGGAGAATTGAGATTCTTCTTGGGAATCCAAGTCAATCAGACTCCATAGTGCACCTACATACATCAAACCAAATATGTTAAAGAGCTTCTGAAGAAGTTCAACATGGTTGATAGCAAAATGGCAAAGACTCCAATGCATCCTACAAGCACTCTAGGTAAGGAAGAGGTAAGTAAGAAGGTAGATCAAAAACTCTACAGAGGTATGATAGGATCTCTTCTATACTTGACTGCTTCTAGACCAGATATTCTGTTTAGTGTCTGCTTATGTGCTAGATTCCAATCAGATCCTAGAGAATCACACTTAACAGCTGTTAAGAGGATTCTAAGGTATCTGAAAGGTACTGCTAACATGGGTTTGTGTTACAGAAGATCTGATGAATTTTCATTAGTTGGATTCTGTGATGCTGACTATGCTGGAGACAGAGTTGAACGTAAAAGCACTTCTGGAAGCTGTCAGTTTCTTGGAAGTCATCTGATCTCATGGTACAGCAAGAAGCAACCTACCATTGCACTATCAACTACAGAGGCAGAATACATTGCTGCTGCTGGATGTTGTACTCAGATGCTCTGGATGAAGAGTCAATTAGAAGATTATCAAATCTATGAGAGTAATCTTTCTATCTTTTGTGATAATACTTCTACTATATGTTTGTCAAAAAATCCAATCTTGCATTCTAAGGCAAAACATATAGAAATTAAACATCACTTCATCAGAGACTATGTTCAGAAGGGTGTAATTAATTTAGCTTTTGTTGATACAGATCATCAATGGGCTGATATTTTCACAAAACCCCTTGCTGAAGATAGATTTAAGTTCATTCTGAAAAATATTTGTATGGATTTTTGTCCAGAGTAATATTTATCAGAGGCAACCTCTCAGATGCAAAATGTTTAATGATCTGAAGTATTTCTTCTGTTCATTTATTCTATTCTGATTATTATTTCTGATGTGAAAATCTGAACTAACCATCTTTAGAAGATCTGAACGTGGCTAACGTTTCATTTCTTGAGAGAATTCAGAACAGCATGCAAGCAAACACGTGTCCCACAAAATCTGATGAGGTGGCGTGTGCACAACTAAAAAGACGTTTGAGGTGAAATTTGAATAGTAAATTTCTTGGTTTTCCCCCGAAATCTGTCAGAAGCATTTATTATTTGAAATGATTTTATTCTCTTCATTTAATGCTGCTCAAACGTGCGTTCTTTCTGTCTTTTGGTGTGCCTATGTGATTAGTATAAATACCTGTTGTGTATTCACTTTCACACTTTTCACTCTCAGAATTTACATGCGTTTTCATCTTTTGTTTTCTCTGCATAAAAACTCAAAACCTAAGTGTTCTAAAAAGCATTCTTCAATGGCGTCTTCTTCATCAACAACTGCACAGTTTCAATCAACAATGGCTGCTGTGACTTCAGATAATCTAGGTGCTACTCCATATACTCCTCCACAGAGAACTCTTCTCACACCTGTTGATAAGTTAGAAGTTTTGTGTGAATCCATGGTTGAATTTGATTCTTTGGCTGACAATGGGTTTGATTTTCGCTCCATTGTTAGAGCTCAAGGTTGGGTGAAATACTTTGATAGATTGTTTGGACCAGTTTACCCTCTACTTGTTAAGGAATTCTGGATTCATGCATCTGTGTATCCAAAGTTTATTTTATCATCTGTGCTGGGAAAGGAAATTATCATCACAGAGGATCTGATTAGAAGACTGATTGGTTATGAAGAAACAGATGGTGTTTCACATCTGCCAGCTGGGCGTGTTGATATGGATGAAGTTTATGAGGAAGTTATGACTGCTGGACAAGCCTCTAACAGATTCAAAGATCTGAAGCCTGATTACAAGATCTGGGCCAAGATCTTCATGGGATGCATACATCACAGAAAGTCAACAAATTCCCCAGATTATGTCAACAATGAACAGATCTATTTTATGTACTGCCTTAGTCAGAGCAACAAGGTAGATCTGCCTTACATTTTGTTCATGCATCTGTGGAATCACATCAACGCATCCAGAGAATCTGTGAAAGAAAAAGGCCAGAAGATCAGGACTTGGATACCTTTTGGAAGGTTGCTCTCAGATCTTCTCACTGAAAATGGTTTAGTGGCTGCTCTGTATGATGCTGGTGTTACAGAGGAACTAGAGTTCATTATGGGAAAGCCTCTGAACGCTAAAAGCCTTCTGAGACTCAAGATTGTAGATGAACTTACTACTGCTCCAAAGAGGTTAAATATGTCTGATTTGAATAAAAGGGTTCCAGTATCAGATTTTCCTCTATTCTTTGTTGAGGAACCTAGACACATTGTTCTGATGTATATAGAGGAATGTAAAAAGGAAGGAGTGCCTGTTCCAGCCAATGTATTTCAACTTGTCAAGCAACCACTGCCAGATGCAGGAGAAGAAGAAGAAGAAGTTCCACTTCAGAGGAAAAGATCTCAGCCTGTAGCAGAATCTGAACCTGTCCAGAAGAAGGCTAAGATTGCTGAGAAATCCAAGGATCTTTTGAAGAGAAAGGATTCTGGAGAAGCTGCCTCTGCATCTGCTAAGAGGATTAAACTCAAAGGTACAAAGACTTCTGCTATTTCTAAAAATGTTGTTATTAATGATTCATCTATTAAGTCTGTTCCCAAACCACCTATCACTCAAACAACATCTGTTGCTGCCCCCAGTTCTGTCTCACCTCAAAAACAACCCACTGCTTCTGTATCAAAACCACCTCAACCCAAAATACACATCAAACACTTCACTCCACGTCCATCACCAACAGAACCACAACAAACAGTTCCACAACCAACAGAACCACAACAAACAGAACCACAACCATTAGAACTACCACAAAATTCTGATAAACAAAACTCTGCTCAACCTCAAACAGAAAATCAACCAAAAACTTCTGATCATCCAGAAAAACAAACCACAGAAGATCAACCAGAAAAAGACTCTGTCATACCACCATCACAAATTCCATCTTCTGAACCTGTAGCACCTGTTACTTCTGAACCCTCTAAAGTAACTTCTGCTCCTGTTTCATCTGAACCACCTACTCAACAATCTGATACCCCGTCAGAACCATCTCATATCCCTGAGACAGAAGTTCTTGATATCACTCTATTAAAAACAGTGTTTCAAGTTTCTTCTACCTCTTGTACACCTGAAACATCTTCAAATTCATCTGAATCAGAAATTCATCCTGATTTTATGATTAATCCATCTGACAAATACCCTGTTCATGAACCTGAACCTGAATCAACCTTACCTACTAAAACTACCATTCCAGAACCTATGCCTCCACCTGCACCTTCATCTGAGATGATTGTTCCTACTTCCAATCCATCATCATCTGGAATATCTTGTGCCCAAGTGTCTTCTCTTTATCATAATTTATCTTATGGTTTCAAACTGAAAGATTTTTATGATAGAGTTGAGCCTTCTGAACCCTTGAAACCTCTGAAACCGAAACTCAGACCAGCCCTTCCATCTGTAATCCTTTCATATATTCAATCTATGGAAAATGAAGGATCCTTAGCCCCCATATCTGCTACATCTGGTAAAGCTGCTGTTTCAGCTCTGCATTCTGCATCTGATAACATAGTTGCATCTGATAAACCATCAAACTCTGATTTCGTACCATACTCCAATGCATTCTTTGATGTTGTTTACCCACGCACAAGACCTCAACCAAATCTGCTTAATGCTTTAAACAGATCCTTACCTCAGAAACCAGAAATTCCATTCTTTCCATATGTTCCCCCTCCTCTGATTTCCATTCCACAATCACTGATACCACCAACTCCAAAACCTAAACAGATGACTCTGGAAACCTTGCTTAAACCACCACCCAGACTTAATATTGATCATTTATTTCAAACGTTTTTGCAAGAAATACAGATGTCTTTAGGTACTGTTCAGAAAAGATGTTCTGAAACTATGGATGCAAATGAGACTGACATCATCTGGAAAGGATTTCTCAATAGATTCAACACTGTAGCTTCTAATCTGAAGAACATCTGTTCTGATGATGCAAAGCTCAGAGCTGAAAGAACTCAATTCTGGATTGTAAACAAGACTGAACCTCTGCTTTGTTTGGATGCTCCTCCACCTCCTCCTCCACCAGAACCAACTGCCACTACACTAACTATGACTCTGGTAGAACCCTCTTCAGGATCTCCAGAACATATGGCAATTGACTCTGTTCAGGCTGCAGAACCTCCATTTCCTTCATCAGAGACAAAGACAGAAAATCCAGATTTTGGAGACAAGATTGCTGCTCTGGAAGCTGGTCAATCTGAAATAAGATCTTGGATGGCGAAGCAAGACAAGAAATCTAAGGACATGTCAGACTGGATGTCTAAACAAGATGAGAAGAATGAGACAATAACTAAGTTCATGTAAAAGCAAGAGCAATCACAATCTGAGATCACAGACCTATTGAAGATGCTTTTGTCAAAACACTCTTAGATTTTTTTTCTCATGTTTGTGCATCTGTTGTTTTTGCATCTGAATGTTATTGTTATATCTTCTGATATTTTCCAATGTACTTTTGCTCTGTTATGATTAATTGAATCAGTTTGTTATTCTCCATTGAATTATCTGCTTTTGTTCCTTTTATTTGTCTTTATTAAAAGTTTTTACTTTTTGCTTATGACAAAAAAGGGGGAGAAAATAAAGATCTGAACTATTTAATATAATTTCACTAGAATGAATCTTCAGACATATCTATTCTTTCTAATATCTAAATTGACTACTTCAGAACATTTGATAAGAATACTCTATAAAAGAATCTCTGAGTTTCTCAGATCATTTATCTTTTATCAAACTCTGAATCTCATATCTGCAAGATAGTCTGACCCTTGATTATTACAAAGACAAACAAGATCTGACTCTGAAGATTACTCAAGATAAAAAGGGAAGTTTCTATTCCTTTTTCATATTTAACTCAGGGGGAGATTCATCATCTCAGGGGGAGTTATAATTCTTTATGTTCTATTAAATAAATTTCTGTTACTTTTTGTCATCATCAAAAAGGGGGAGATTGTTAGAACACAGATTGGTTCTTAATAATTACTCTTTGTTTTGATGATAACTGTTAGGAAATTTATATTTAAGAATTATATACTCTAAAATTTATTTGAGATTTTTACTGCAGATTAATATTATATTAACTCTCTAGAAGCAAATCTGCCTTGAATACAAGAAGCTATTCTGACTCTGAAGCGCCAGATGCACCTTACAGAAGAATCTGTTTGCTCCTTACAGAAGATCCTGAGCGTAGTCTCCAGAAGGATCTGAAGCAAGAAGCTCCAGAACATTCTGAGTCAGAAGCATCTGAAGATAATCAGAAGCATCTGAAGTTGAAGCATCAGAAGTATAGAAGAATATTGACTGAAGAGTTTCTCAAAGCATTAGTCTACAGAAGTTTCTGAAAGTACCTACGCTGCCTAGTACTGAAGTTCTGTGTCAAAATGCTCTGATGATCAACACGCTAGAAGCACACACGCTGCAGAAGACTCTGATACAGCATAGTTCTGAATCTCATCAGAAGACTCTGATCCATTCAGACTCTGAAGAACTTGCTGAAACTGAAGAAGTGTTTTCAAGAATATATCCGTTGGAACTATTCAACGTCTCTTTCCTTATTTGTGCTAGACACACTTACACAGACAAAAAGGATTTTTCTGTGCCATCTATTTCAAGGAAAGGTCAGTGCATGTGAAGACAAAAAGGCTCAGACCTTTTGAGACTCTCTTTTCAACGTTCAACTTGCATGATTCAGCTGCCTATAAAAGGAGATCCTCACTTCATTCTTCAGTTACACACTTGCTGAAAAGAAATCATAACATTCTATAAGCTCTCATTCTTATTCTTCATAGAATCTCATTGTACTTAAACTTAAGAGGATATTCATAAAAACTCTTGTATTTAATTTACATTGATTGTAAAGGATATTCCTTAAGAGGATTCAGTGTGAATCAGTAGCTCTTGAGAAGACTAAGAACTATAGTTCTTAGGTGATACTATTGTAATCAGTTTGATTTAATAGTGGATTAAGTCCTTGTTGAGAAAGGCAAATCACTCTGGAAGGGTGGACTGGAGTAGTTGTTTAACGAACCAGGATAAAAATGATTGTGTGATTATTTTCAAGTATTAATTTTCCATACTTATTCAACCCCCCCTTCTAAGTATTATCTCACCTTCAATAAGAAGAATATGTTTAATGGTTTTCGAGTAAACAATGTGTATATGCTTGACTTAAATGAAGTATCATTAACAAGCGATAAATGCCTCATAACTATGAGTGAAGACTCATGGCTATGGCATAGGCGTTTAGCGCATGTTAATTTTGACTTACTCAATAAGGTAGTCTCAAAAGACCTAGTCTTAGGACTTCCCAAAATAAAGTTCACCAAGGATCACCTTTGTGATGCTTGTCAAAAAGGGAAGCAAACGAGGATCTCATTTAAATCCAAAAAGATAATTTCAACAACGAGACCTCTTGAACTTCTACACATGGACTTGTTTGGGCCGTCTAGGATCAAAAGTCTAGGAGGAAACTATTACGGGTTCGTAATAATGGATGAATTTTCTAGGTTTTGTTGGACCATCTTCTTAGTAAGTAAAAGTGATACATTCGCCGCTTTTGAAAAGTTTGCTAAGCTTTCCCAAAATAAGTTAATTACAAACATAGGGTCCATTAGGAGCGACCATGGAGGTGAGTTTGAAAATCACTTATTTGAAGAATATTGTGGTAACCATGGTATTGATCATAACTTCTCCGCTCCACGCACTCCTCAACAAAACGGGGTTGTGGAGCGCAAAAACCGTATTTTAGAAGAATTGGGAAGAACAATGATTAACGAAAGTGGTTTATCTAAATATTTTTGGGCCGACGCCATTAGTACGGCGTGCTATGTTTTGAATAGGGTTCTTATTCGCCGCATTCTAAACAAAACACCGTACGAACTTTTAAAAGGGCGAAAGCCTAATGTTTCTCACTTGCACGTGTTTGGATGTAAATGCTTTGTATTAAACAATGGAAAGGAAAACTTGGGCAAATTTGATTCCAAAGCCGATGATGGTATCTTTCTCGGATACTCTCACTCGAGTAAAGCATATAGAATATATAATAAACGATTACTTGCTGTAGAAGAGTATGTGCATGTTACCTTTGATGAGTCCTACCCGAGAAATGTCGGAAAGGATAATGTTGTTCATGGTGCAGGTACATCCACTAAAGACATACTCAAAAGTGGCGAGACGGGGATTGATCAACCTGACAAAGCCAAAATTGAGGAGGATAAGGATGCACACCGTGATGCAACAGAGGAAGTTCATCCGCCTTCAAACGACGATTTTCCTCAAGAATGGAAGTCATATAAAGACCATCCAATTGAAAACATTATTGGAGACATCACAAAGGGTGTAACAACTCGAGCTAAGCTAAGTAATTTCTGTTATTACTTCGCTTTCGTGTCACAGATGGAACCTAAAAACCCTAAGGAAGCCCTACTCGATGAACATTGGTATTTGTCAATGCAAGAGGAACTGAATCAGTTTACTAGAAATGAGGTTTGGGATCTTGTCCCTCCTCCACGAGGTCATCGAGTAATCGGCACCCGATGGGTGTTTAGAAATAAACTGGACGAGAACGGAGTAATAACTCGCAACAAAGCGCGTTTAGTCGCACAAGGGTATAACCAAGAGGAAGGCATCAACTATGAGGAAACTTATGCGCCGGTTGCCCGACTCGAGGCTATACGCCTTCTACTTGCTTTCGCTTGTGCGAAAGATTTTAAGTTATTTCAAATGGACGTCAAAAGTGTGTTCCTTAACAGGTTTATAAATGAAGTCTGTGTTGCTCAACCACCTGGTTTTGAGTCTCATGAGTATCCTGATCATGTCTATAAACTGAAAAGAGCTTTGTACGGTCTCAAACAAGCTCCTAGAGCTTGGTATGAGAGACTAAGCAAATTCTTACTTGATCAAGGCTACTCAAGAGGAAAGGTTGATACTACTCTCTTCATTAAACGTCAAGGAAAACACTTAATTCTCGTACAAATTTATGTTGACGATATCATATTTGGATCCACTAACATGAATCTCGTAAGAGAGTTTGCTAAGCTTATGCAGGGTGAATTCGAGATGAGTATGATGGGTGAACTCATATATTTTCTCGGGTTACAAATCAAGCAACTGAAGGAAGGAACATTCGTGAGCCAAACAAAATATTGTTTGGATCTTCTCAAGAGATTTGACATGGCAAATGCAAAAGCCACAGACACCCCTATGCCAACATGTGCAAATATGAGTAAAGATGAAAGTGGCAAAGATGTTGAGGTAAAAAGGTATAGAGGTATGATTGGCTCGCTTCTCTATCTCACTGCTTCGCGTCCCGACATTATGTTTAGCGTGTGTATGTGCGCCAGATACCAATCATGTCCTAAGGAATCCCACCTAAAATCTGTCAAACGTATACTTCGATACCTATCTGGTACTCCGAAGTATGGATTATGGTATTCTAAGGGTAATGATTGTTCATTGGTAGGCTTCTCCGATTCTGATTTTGCCGGTTGCAAATCGGATAGGAAAAGCACCAGTGGTACATGTCACTTATTTTCAAACTCCTTGGTTAGTTGGCACAGCAAGAAACAAGTGTTTGTTGCTCTGTCAACCGCCGAAGCGGAGTACGTAGCCGCCGGTAGTTGTTGTGCGCAAGTCTTATGGCTTAAACAACAACTATTGGACTTCAATTTGAAACTAGAACGTATTCCAATATTTTGTGACAACACCAGTGCTATAAATCTTACCAAGAATCCGGTGTTACACTCGCGTACCAAACACATAGAAATTCGACACCATTTTCTTAGGGACCATGTAGAGAAGGGTGACGTTGTCTTTGAACACGTCGATACTAAAAACCAACTAGCGGACATTTTCACAAAGCCGCTAGCCAATGAGCCCTTCTTTCATATCCGTCGAGAACTTGGTATTCTCGATATTTCTGACCGGGTTTAACATTTACTACGTTCAAAATTAAAATATTTACAACTATATTCTTGTACCACTAACAATCGTTTTGAGTTTGTTGCAAGTGCAAATCTGTGGTTAACTAGAGTGGTCGGTATAGAGGTGATATTGCTCCTTTCTCCTTCTTTTTCTTCTCTCTCTCTTAGCATTCATGACTTGAAAATAACTATATCGTTCTACAATCATGGTACTTATATATGTATATGACTGTTGCTGGTTGATACTATGTGTGTTGAATGCATGTCATATTGTGAAAAGATGAATAGGCATGATAAATAGGCAAGTGTGACATTCTGCATAACATAAAATTGAAAATTTTGAGTTTTTTTAAGGTTTGAGTCGACCTAAACAGAACAATGGTCGACGCATGCTGTAAACTTTCAAAATTATCAAAAACTGTACAGTATGCATCGACGCATGCAGGGCTATGGTCGACGGCTCGCTAGAAAATCCAGAAATTTTCTCCTTTTGAAAAACGTTCCAAATTCCCTCTCCCCTACATTAAATGTGCAGACAACTCTTATGATGTTTTGACATGACATTCATCTTGTAAATTGCATCTAGACACCTAATATGTCTCCTTGTCTCCTCCCTCTTCCCAAAAACCCTAACACCTCCCTCTATTAAAAGCCTAAGTATTCTTCTTCTCCAACATTATTCCCAAATCACTCTCTTTAAAGTTCAAAGTTCATCTTTACAAATTCCTCCAAAACTCATCATCAATGGCTTCCTCTCTCCGCAAAACTACCGGTAAGAGATCAAGAGCTTCTTCATCCTCTGCTTCAGTTTCGGTTACTGCTGTTTCACTTGTTCATCCTCCTGCTGTTGAAAATTTCAACAAAAGTCTCAATAAAAGGGCCATAGTTCCACAACATGCTTTCTACCATGCAACAAGTGAGCGCTTGCATCTCACCCGACTTCTGTCCCTGTTGGACTTTCAAGGGTTCGTCAATTTCCTGGAATGTAATACAAAGTACAGTGAGGATTTGGTCAGAGTGTTTTACACAAATATGCGAGGTAACTTTCAAGATCAACACTTTCACACCTCTGTAGGAAATAGACTGGTTAATATCAATTCTGAAGTATGGAACAAATATTTTGATATGACTGTTGATGCTAATGCACCACCTCTTCACGAGGTAACTGACACTCGTACGGTGTCGGGTTATGAATATAAGAGGGCTCTGAATGGAATGCTCAAACGACCCTATCCAGAGGCAATTGTCAACAGCGATGCTTTTCCTCGATCGGTCACAGCCAGGAAACTCAATATAGGGGAGCGCATCCTTCAGTGGATCGCCGCTCGTATACTACGACCGAAAAAGGGTGGCATGTCGCGTGTCGAACAAGCTGAGGTACATCTTATCTACATACTGCAAAACAGGATCAAAATAAATTGGCCTTACTATATTGCTAGCAGGATGTTTGCTCTGAGAGACTCAAGTAGAGGCACTGCTTTAGCCTATGGGTCGTTCATCTCGGAAATTCTTGTTGCTGCGAATGTTGTGTATCCAACATTTCCATGTGTATCAGTTCCCTCGGATAAAGAATTTAGCACCAAAACCCTTGAAATGATGGGGTATTTTTGGTGTGTTGAACGACGTTCATACAGATTTGTCCGACGGGCCAATATTCCTCCGGTGCCTAGTAACGATTCTGATGAAGAAGAAAGTGAAGAGCAGGGTGAAGAAGAAAGTGAAGAACAAGGTGAAGAAGAAAGTGAAGAGGAAGGTGAAGAAGACGATGCAGAAGACAACACAGATGCAGAGATACAAGAACCTATCTATGGGACTCAAGATTATCATCAATCTCCAGTCCATGATACGGCTACAAATACCGATTGGGTCCAGTACTCATATCCATCAGAAGAACAAGAAGGCGAATCTACAAATCAAGGATGGGGCGATTGGCAATATACAGGCTGGAGTACCTTGGGTAGATTCTATGACCCATATCACGGCTACCCTCAAGACTATCAACCCTCTCAGTACTCATCACCTCCTCCGCCTTCGGATAACTCTGAAGTCATTACTATGATGCATTCAATGCAGTTAGAACAACAAAACTTCATGAGGCGTCAAGACACTCAGATGGAGCAGATTAGACCTGAGCTCCATGCCCAAAATGAAAGGTTCAATTCATTTTCTACTCGGATGGACGCCCGTATTGACTCTCTGGTTGAATCACATGAGCGGAAAGATTGAGAAATCACCAACTCTCTTAGTCATCTCAACATGTCCGTCGAAGCCTTTTTGGACTTCTCGGATCCTTACCACAATCCAGATGCTGCATATCAAGGGAGAGGACGAGGACGGGGTCGTGGTTATTAGATTCTAGTTGCATATTTCATATTTGCTTATATGTTTTCGTCTGTGTACTTTTCATTTTTTTTTCTGTCTTATGGGTGCCTGAACTTTCATTACATGTTTTCGCCATTATCTATTAATTCAAGATATTTTTGTTCATTATCATGCTTGTGTGTGAAGTTTGGTAATTAACTATCACCTATTGTATGTTCTCTGTTAATTGACACGTTCTTCTTCTCTTTTTGATGGTGTCAAAGGGGGAGAAGACAATGTAGTAAGCAAACACCAAACCAAAGCCAAGTCAGTCAGGATATTCACAGTTCAGGATATTAACAACATGTGATGGCTGTTTGTTTTACAGCCTTATAGTACAAAAGAAAGGGGGAGCTTGTGTATACTTGTGTGTATACATTGCATAGTTGGTGTTTTAGTTGTATACAGGTTGTCATCATCAAAAAGGGGGAGATTGGGGAGGCAAATCGCCACATATCACATAAGTCTGTAAGACATTGGTGAATGCAGATTTCGATGATGACAAACTTCCTGGATAGACTGGAAAGTATGAATTCTAGATCCACTAAACTAGATGCAACGTATCACCCACCATATCCTTTTTACGCTTGTCTTAAAAACTTCTGAAATGAATATACTTTGTGTTGACAAAATGCAATCATGACTAAAGGCATGAAAAACTTCAAACTAATGAATTTTTGCAGGCTTGCAGGACATGGGTCGACCATAGGGTCGGCGTATTCATCAGAAAAAGGGCAAAATCAGTCAGCGCACAAAGCATGCATCGACCATAGGGTCAGCGCATGAAGGAATGACATTCCAGCGGGTCAGCGCGTAAAGGCATGGGTTGACCATAGGGTCGGTGCTCAAAGGAAATGGATTTCAACGGGTCAGCACACGCCGACTGTATGGTCGACGCACACTGATGAAATTTCCAGAAATCCAAAACAGCACAGGCCATGCATCGACGCACAGACCTGTTATGGTCGACCGTTTGCGCGGAAAATCTGTTTTTAAATACTTCCCTCTCATATTTGAAATACTGTTATGTCCTGAATTATGTTGGCACTATATATACTTGCTTAAACACTTGTGTCCACTAACATTTGATATTCTTTTGATTCATGTGTTCAAAAACAAGAAAGAGTGAAATAGGTGTCCAAGATTCATCATCTTCATCTTCAACATCTCACAACATTTCAATTACACACAATCATTTTTGAAATGCATTTGTGAGAGATTCAAGGTGATAAGGTTTGAGGCTTAGATTGGAGAATCAAGCTCGGGTTGAAGATTGCGACAGGTTCTTTCTTGAATAAAACCATTGGGGTTTTGCCCTCCAAGATTGGTTCGAATTTTGGGGGTTTTTGGACGAGATTCTTCATCAACGATCAATCGAGCGAAGGTGATTGTGAAGAGGTGGTCTTCACAAGTCTAGTTGCGGGTTCAGTGATTTTGAAGGAAAGATCTCGGGTTCGATTTGGTGCTGTTGATATCAGCCGGAGCCAAAGGTTTGAACAACAATGTGTTCTTCAATAAGGTGGCTGGAGTCGGAGGTCCATCAATACAAATCGAAGAACTTGATTCAGCTTGAATCAAGGGGCAAGGAGTGAAGGCAACTTTCAACACATTGAGATTTTTGTTGTATATTTGCTGCTCAATCCTTGTATAAACTGTTCATTCAAACAGGTGATATCTATACAATATATCTCAATTCTAGTTTTAGAATTGAGGGCAGACGTATCCCGAAGCGAGGACGACGGGGGAACTGTCTCACCAAATTACTTGTCTTCTCTATTTTCAGCATTTACGTTACAGCTCAAACAAGTAATTTTTATGTAAGCTCTATTGTCAAAATTGTGATATCAATTGAGTAAGAGGTTAAAACTTTGTTTGTAACTCTAAAGTAAAACAATACATTGTACTAGGCTGGTTGAAATCACTTACTCAACATAAACATCACTTGGAGTGTTTTTGCACACCAAGTGTTTGACATATTGCTTGAACCAAAATTATCTTACTTGTGTATCTAGTTTTGGTTTGATTTTGAATCATTGGAACTAGGAATCCTTACAACTGAAGTAAATAATTGATAAGCGTAGTTTGTGTTGTGATTCTATTTTTCCGAATTATCATTAATCCATAGGCTTACGTATATCCGGTTTTCCAATAACCGTTCGTTTTAGACTATATTTTTCCTCGGCCGCTTCCGCACTTAAAAAAATTTTAAAACCAATATTAAATTGGTAGCGCCGACTCAAATTTTAATTGGGAATCTATTCAACCCCCCCCCCTTCTAGATCCGTGCCATAGTCTAACAGGTAGCTCAACCTCAACGCCGCTTGAATCCTACGATGAAGGAGGTTGTTCGGAAAGAAGTTGTCAAGCTTTTGGATGCTGGAATGATCTACCCAATTTCGGATAGCCCTTGAATAAGTCCCGTGCATGTGGTTCCGAAAAAGGGTGGAATGACCGTCATTCGAAATAAAAAAGATGAATTGATACCAATGAAAGTGACAACGGGGTGGAGAATGTGTATTGATTATAGGCGGTTGAATATCGCAACTCGAAAAGACCATTTTCCACTTCCGTTCATGGACCAAATGTTGGAAAGACTTTCGGGCCAAGAATACTATTGTTTCCTTGGTGGCTATTCCTGGTACAACCAAATTGCGGTTGACCCGACCGATCACGAAAAGACGGCTTTCACATGTCCGTTTGGAATTTTCGCATATAGAAAAATGCCCTTTGGGTTATGCAACGCACCGACGACTTTCCAAAGATGTGTGCAAGCCATTTTTGTCGACTTGATCGAGAAAACGATGGAAGTGTTCATGGACGACTTCTCCGTGTTTGGAAGTTCTTTTGGTTTATGCTTGGAAAATTTGGAAACAGTGCTTGAACGGTGTGTGAAAACAAATCTTGTGCTTAATTGGGAGAAATACCACTTTATGGTAACCGAGGGGATAGTGCTCAGACACAAAGTTTCTTCAAAAGGGCTTGAAGTGGATCGAGCAAAAGTTGACGTGATTGAAAAGTTGCCTCCTCCGGTTAATCTGAAGGGAATCCGAAGTTTCCTTGGGCATGCCGGTTTTTACCGGCAATTTATCAAAGACTTCTTAAAGGTAGCTAGGCCTTTGAGTAATTTGCTCGCCAAAGACCAGGTATTTCTCTTAACTGAAGATTGTTTACATGCTTTTAAAATTTTGAAGGAAAAACTTGTTACCGCTCCAATTATAGTCGCTCCTAATTAGAATTTGAATTTTGAACTAATGTGTGATGCGAGCGACTATGCTATTGGAGCGGTATTGGGACAAAGGAAAGAATTTTTTTTTCATGCTATACACTATGTAAGTAAGATTTTAAATAAGACGCAAATTAATTATGCTACCACCGAAAAAGAGCTACTTGCGATAGTGTATGGACTAGAAAAATTTCGGTCTTATCTCATTGGTTCTAAAGTGATTGTGTATACCGACCATGCGGCGATTAAATATCTGCTCACCAAACCGGATTCGAAGCAAAGGCTCATCCGTTGGATCCTCTTGTTACAAGAATTTGATATAGAAATTAAGGACAAGAAAGGATCGGAAAATTTGGTGGCGGATCATTTATCTCGCCTTGTGAATGTGGAGGTTACATCTTTTGAAAAGGAAATCCGAGAATGAAAAGCTTTTTAAAGTTCAAGTTAGGTCATGGTTTGCTGACTTTGCAAACCACAAGGTGAGTGGTTTTGTACCGCCAGACCTAACTCTGAACCAAAAGAGGAAATTCATCTCGGATTGTAAGTATTATGTGTGGGATGACCCATACTTATTTAAATTGGGCGGTGATAACATTTTGAGAAGGTGTGTTACCACCGATGAAGCGCAAAGTATTCTATGGCATTGTCACAACTCGCCTTATGGCGGACATTTCAATGGGGCTAGAACGGCAAATAAAGTCCTTCAATCAGGATTTTTTTGGCCTTCTATTCTTAAAGACGCAAATGCCCATGCGCAAAGTTGTGATAGTTGCCAGCGAAGTGGTGGAATAGGTAAGAGATATGAGATGTCTCTTCAAAACATTCAAGAGGTTGAATTATTTGATTGTTGGGGTATCGATTTTGTCGAACCATTTCCACCCTCTTTTGGAAATGAATACTTGCTGGTTGCAGTTGACTACGTGTCAAAGTGGGTTGAGGCAATCGCCTCACCATGGGCGGATTCTAAAACGGTTATAAATTTTTTAAAGAAAAACATCTTTTCCTGTTTCGGAACCCCCCGTGTGTTGATTAGTGACGGAGGGTCACACTTTTGTAATGCACTGTTGGAAAAAGTTTTGCAACATTACGGTGTAGTACATAGAGTGGCAACTCCGTACCACCCATAAACAAATGGTCAAGCTGAGGTCTCTAATAGGGAGATCAAGAGAATACTTGAAAAAACCGTGTCTAACTCAAGAAAAGATTGGTCACAAAAATTGGATGAAGCTTTATGGGCATACCGCACTGCTTATAAAGCTCCAATTGGGCTAACTCCATTTCAACTGGTTTTTGGTAAAACTTGCCATTTGCCAGTCGAAATGGAGCACAAAGCCTTATGGGCTTTAAAAATTTTGAACTTTGATAATGAGTTGGTCGGTGAAAAAAGAAAGGTGCAACTGCTTGAGTTGGAAGAGATGCGCAATGCCGTATATCACTCAAGTTGGTTGTACAAAGAAAAAGTTAAAGAATATCATGACAAAAAGCTTCGGAAAAAATAATTTGTGTCGGGCAGTTGGTGTTGTTGTTTAATTCCAGGTTGAGACTTTTTCCTGAAAAATTGAAGTCAAAATGGTCCGGGCCATTTCGTGTAAAAGAGGTGAAAATATTTGGCGTTGTTGTGATTGAAGACTTGGCAAAGAAGGACAGTTGGACAGTAAATGGCCAACGTTTAAAGGTGTATCTTGGCGGCCTAATTGATCGAGATAGCTGTGCCTTTCTTCTGGATGTTCCGGTGTGAGCATCCTAGACCGTCGAGCTTATCCGATGTTAAACAAGCGCTTGTTGAGAGGCAGCTCAACGTTGTAAGTATTTTCTATTTATTGAGTGTGTTTTGTGGGAATCTACTTGAGGAAGCATGGTGAATTTGACCTTTGGCTGCTGTCTTGTTTTTTTTCAAAATTCTATCATGCTCGTTAGCACGTTCGCTAAGCGAGCATGCAGCGAGCATTCGCTAACTGTTCGCTAGGCGAATGGGCGCGTACCTAGCAATTTTAGTTATTAGTGGGCCACTCTGGTAGGCCCAAAATCAGTTTTTCTTTTGAACTTTATCTTTCCCACTCACTCTCACTTTCACACTTTCACTGCAAAACACAAAGCACCAGAGCTCTCCTCTCTACTCCTTGCAAGCCCTAATTTGTGTTCACTTATCTCTCTGCTGCAGTAAGGTTTGAGCAATCTCCTCTCTTTTTGTTCTTCATTTTTGTAATAGTAGGAACATTAGGGTTTAGGTAGATTTTGATAGTTAGAGATTTGTGAAACTTTAGGTTTGCATGTTTACCAAGAACGATTCCATTCATGTTTAATCACGTGGTTCTTGAATTGTTTTCATCGAATTTGGGATTTTGGATGTTGGGGTCCAAAACAGTGGCTGATTTTAGCATTTTTGCAGTGCTCGCTAGCTCGTTCGTCAGGCGAGTCAGTAGCGAGCATTCGCTATGGACTCGCTAGGCGAGCAAGCCAACGAGCGTGACAGAACTTTGTTTTTATTTTTGATTACTGATGAGCTTGTGCTGCTGTTTGTTGGTGTCTTTTGTGTTTGTTTTGCAGATGGCCTCAAGTAGTCATAACAAGAAAAGAAAGGTTACCAGTACCTCCCGTACGGTCCCGATTCAATTCGATATGAAAAAGTTCATAGGTCCAAAGCAAGCTGTCCGTTTTGGGACGCTGCAAAAAAGGAAGATCCTCCCTGAGAGGAGGTTCATCATAGATCCTCAAGGTGAGTACGACACTTTTCCTGGGCTGATCAACAGTAAGCGGTGGGCCAGATTGGTTTCCTCTCTCAAGAACTACAACATAGACATGGTGCGCGAGTTCTACGCGAACGCGCTGTCAAATGATGACGAACCCTTCACATGGTCTACAAGAGTGATGGGTCGTCAAGTGTCTTCGACAGGGATTCCATCAACAAAGTGCTAGGTGAACCGCTTACTCTGGGAGCCAATGAATTGGATAGGTATACCCGAGACCTGAGGTTGCATAGGAACACCGATACCATATCCGCTGCCCTGCTGATAGAGGGGAAATCAGTTGAGCTAAATCAAGTTGGTCACCCTTTGAGATATCATAGGGAAGACATGATTCCTTTAGCTCAATTGATTTTACTTCTGGTCCTTACAAACATCATGCCAAAATCCCACACATCTACCGTGCCGATCCCAGTGGCACACCTTGTCCATAGCATTCTCACCAACGTCCAAATTGATGTAGCCAGGATTATTTCTAATGAGATGAAGTCCATTGTTGAGAGTGGTCTTAAGTCGGGGTCGCGTGTTAACTGCCCCCTTGCTTTTCCCTGCCTCATTATGGCCTTATGTACTCAGTCGCGGATGAAGATTCCTTCCCGCAGATTGGTAAAGATCCCGGCCCCCATTGATGATAAGTACATGGACAAGTACTGTAGAGCTAGGAACTACAGGGGCGGTGCAGCTGCTGGTGCCAGAACTACTGATGGTTCCGGTGTTTCTTCTCAAGGGTTCGACCCTTTTCAGCAAGCAGTGTGCAACTATAATTGGGATTGGATGGCGGCATCACAACGGGCTATGATGGATATCCATGATTCTATGCAGGTTTTGCAGCTCTAGATTCGAGATCCCTCCATTGAGCGTCCCTTGATGACGCGTGAGCAGTTCTTGCAGCACGCGAACTGGCCTGTGGACAGGCCTATTTTTGGAGAGGGGGCGGGTGCATGTGGTCCTGTTGTTGATGATGATGTTGACGATGATGATGAGACTGATGATGTTGAGGGCAAGGAGGATTATGATGATGACGGTTCTGAGGAGGAGTCTGAGTCCGAGGAGGACTGAGTTGTTTTTTTTTTCAGTTTTAGTATTGTATTTTGTTTTATTGTTGGATATTTTCTGTTTGATTTCATTATTGTGGTTGTACTTTTGGAGTGTTCAGTCCCTCCGTGCACACTATTTTTAGTTTATTGATTAATGCTTTGTTTAAATTATTGTGTTTATTTTAAATTATTCTATTTAATGATTTTTGTGGTTGCTGGGTTTCAAAACCTTCTAGATTGGTTGCTCTCTGAAAGAAGTATCCAATGAAGGTGCATCCGAGCTTGGATGGCAATGATAAAAATAAACAAGCGAATACGGCTAAGGTACATGGTTATCTTCGGTTAGAACTTTAGAATGCATGAAGAACTTTAATCTTGTTGTAATTGAATATTGTTCTTTTTGCAACATGAATGAATGAATGATTCACTTAGTACTTAAGACCACAAATTGTGAGGAAACCTCCATTGTTCAAATAAATGCTGGATTCTAATGAACTGTGTTGATTCGTTTTGTTCATGCTTTGTCTTTTATTATTGTGAACTTATGGAAGCAATTAGAAATGATCAAGGCACTTGTTTCTTTAGAGCACAACCAGTTCCATACACAAGCTACCCGTTAGCAGTGAGTAATTGTTAACCCCCCTTGAGCTAAAACTGTTGAATCTCTGCTTGAAACAAAGCGAGATTTCAAATATCTTTTTCTTGAAAACCTGCAAATTTTTTATTATTGTTCTTTTGTCGTCAAAAGTAAAGAGCATTCACTTAAAGAAGGAAGTAGAAGATAAGTTGGGGAGAACGAAATTGTAAGTTGGTAGTTTATCACAACTCTCAAAAAACCAAGCAAGCATCGTAAAGAAAAAAAAAAAAATATATATATATATATATATATATATATATATATATATATATATATATATATATATATATATATATATAATCAAAAGAAAATAATGAAAATGAATGCTTGCTTGGAAGAAAAATATTGAAAAAAATTTTTTTTTTTGAGTTGTGGAATAAGAGTTGTGAAGGTTTCAAATGAGAAATAGGTAAGATGAAGTTGAGATGTGTGAATAATTGTACAGTGAATGTCTCTTTTGCATCGGCAACTTCGTTTTCAATGGCTTTAGATATGTCCCTTATTTGTTAACCTGACCAAGCTACAACCGGAAAAGACCTTAGTGATCTTTGTGCTTCCGCATTTTCATTTGTAATTGTTAGACATTGTATGAATTGAATTGAGTTTGGCATTGTTTGTTGGAGAGTGAGATTGCTCTCGCGGTTGTAAACGCGTGACCTCTTCAATCCTTATTCGAAGAGGAGTGATAGAGTGATTCATTCAAGATATTGTTGTTGTTGATTGACACATGTTTTGCATTGCTTTAAGATTTTTGTCTTTGTGTATTGTGTTGTTCTAACCATTGGAGACTTGTATCTAGTTGATTTGTTTGTGTTTGAGCCATTTGATCCAATTTTGAAAAAACCTTTTTCTTCAAGCGAATCCTCTTGTTATGCGAGAGGCATACTTTGCTTGAGGGCAAGCAAGATTCTAGTTGGGGAGAGTTGTTAGATGCCCAATTGTGATTATTTGAGCTATCAAATGTGGGCATCTTCCGCTTCTTTTTGTGCAATTTCGATTCAAAACCGCCTTGTTCTTGTTAATATGTGATATGTCGTGAAATGCTCTTGTTCTTTTTAATTTGTGTGTTATTGTGCAAAATTTGAGCATGAATGAACAAAAATTAAAGACACAAGAAAGTTGACAAAGGAATCAAGAAAGTCCAAGAGCAAAAGCATGTTCGCTAGGCGAACATCTGGCGAGTGTTGCAGCGAGTTGTTCTCTAGGCGAGCATCCAGCGAGCTGCTAGCGAACACTCTCAGATTTGGGCAGAACCAAAAATGCATTATTTGTGGGCAGCGAGGAAGGTGGCGAAGAACTCGCTAGGCGAGCACCTAGCGAGCAAGTAGCGAAGCATTCTAGAATCTTTTCCTCAGCCCTCGCTAGCATGTTCGCTAAACGAAGCTGTAGCGAACGTTCGCTGTGAGCTCGCTAGGAGAATGTAGTAGCGAGCGTGACAGGACAATAACTTTTTCTATATATAGCCCTTTGTACTTTTTGAACAGATATATCATTTTTTGCTTTGTTTTTGCTGCATAAGAGATTTGGTGACCTAGAAACACTCTTCCTCTTATTTTTTTCATTTCAAAACATTAATCCACAAAAAGAAGGTGGATTATCATCCAAGTTGGATTCTTTGACTCGAATGTTCATCAACCTTCTTTCGAATCTTCTTTTGCAAGCTACCATGAAAATGAGTAGCTAAGTTCTTCATTTTGTCAAGGTTAGATGTAGGTGATCATTAAGCTTTGTAAGTATATGGATGATCTTCATTTGTAAACTCTTGGATGATGAATATATGATGAAAACCTTGCTTTATCTTTAACTCTTTGTGTTGGTTTATGATCGAAAGATATTTTCCAACTCTTGACCTAGGTTTTCATCCTTCTATTTTCTTAAGCTAGAGATAGTTTCGAAGGTGGTTGTTCACAAAAAATGTTAAACCTAAATGTTGTCATTTTGATAGATTGTGTGAGAGATCAACAATGGATCAAAATGGGAAAAATCACAATGTGAGTTAGAGATGATCACATTGGGAGGATGTTGTGAATGTGTTTATCATCTGAAGAAGTTTATGCTTATTGTTGATCGGACATATACAAGTAAAGTGATTATCGAACCCTAACTTTGGCAATCTTTATTAAATCGCAAAATCAATCTTTTACCGTGATTCAGTACTTTCTATGCAAAGATACCGATACCAAAAACCAAACCCCTTTTGTTACTAAAAAGTTAAGAACTCGATAACTATCGAACTGCGGCAATATCTTATATTCCTTGTGGAGACAATGACAAAAACCTGACACTTAACCACTGTCAAATCCAACAGTGCCTATGCCTCGCCATCGACCTTATCCTAGATCCTTAGGATTTACTATCCTCTAGTTCGATTGCTTTCGTTTCACACATAATTTCAAACCTCGATTCACAGCGAGTATTTTCTCAAATCAAACTAAAACACTTAATCAAATTTAAAACTTATTTTCAATAAAAGATGAAAATGGAGTTGGAATCGAGCTTTTGATTTCTCTTCTCAATTGCTTGGGCCCGAGGAGTCTTTCTTAAGTCCAAACAATTGTCTTCTTTAAAAGATGTATAATACGACGAATTAACTCTATTTTTATAAACACTTAAGGGTGAAAAAGAGAGAGAGAGTCAAGCCTTTGACTCGCTTTCCCGATTACTTTGGCCCGAGAAGCCTTTCTTAAGCCTCAAGTAATCGTCATTCATAAGCCATGTTAATTATATCAGATCTTTCATAATATAAGATGAAAAAGAGAGAGAGTCAAGCCTTTGACTCACTTTCTGGATTACTTGGGCCCGAGGAGCCTTTCTTAAGCTTCAAGTAATCCTCATCTGTTTAAAATTCTTTAACCGTCTTCCATCATTCAATGTTTTTCCTACACAATCTCTTATAGGATGAAAAATAGAGAGAGTCATGCCTTTGACTCGCTTTCCCGATTACTTGGGCCCGAGAAGCCTTTCTTAAGCTTCGAGTAATCGTCATCCGATTAACATACTCGAACCATATTCATTCCTTCTCCGTTAAATATGAAAAAGGGAGAGAGTCAAGCCTTTAACTCGCTTTCCCGATTACTTGGGCCTGAGAAACCTTTCTTAAGCTTTGAGTAATCACCATCCGTTATGCTCACTCAAACCGCATCCTATCCTTTTGCAATTGAGGTTGAAAAAGAGAGAGAGTCAAGCCTTCGACTCACTTTTCTGATTACTTGGGCCCGAGAAGCCTTTCTTAAGTTTCGAGTAATCGTCATCCGATTAACCTAGTCGAACTATATCCATTACTTTTCTGTTAAGGATGAAAAAGAGAGAGAGTTAAGCCTTTGACTCGCTTTCCCGATTACTTGGACCCGAGAAGCCTTTCTTAAGCTTCGAGTAATCGTCATCCGATTAACCTACTCGAACTGCATCCATTCCTTCACAATTAAGGGTGAAAAAGAGAGAGAGTCAAGCCTTTGGCTCGCTTTCCCGATTACTTGGGTCCGAGAAGCCTATCTTAAGCTTCAAGTAATCGGCACCTTTAGCTAAACATCTGATACATCAAATCTCATTTTATCGCCCCCGTGCAATCAAAACCTTAAAACCTATTCAAGTCTAAACACATAAACATCAACACATCAAATTCAATTTCTCACCATCGTGCGAACCGTCAAACGTTTTCATAAACGAGAGATATGGTGTCTTGAGAACGACGCAAAATATTGCTTCGTCCGAAACCTACTTGAGTCGATATAAGTGGCGTGTTCCCCATGAATGTTGATATATGGAAATCCATTCAAAGTGGTGCAAGCGTCCTCTCCTCACTAGTTTAGATAAAGCAATATTTTCTGTCGAATACGACTAAGTATCTTTCATTAAGTCTAACCGGAAACCGTAGGCCGAACTACGGCTGCTCTGATTCCTTATTCCCTAATAAGGATACGTAGACACGAGGACCTCTATCCTTGACAAGCACACTAACAACTAACTTCCCCTTTCTCTTGCCCCAGTGCAATCGACACCAACCTGTTATTCAAAACCTTTCCTCTCGCCCTAGTGCAATCGAGACTTTTGTATCCGTAGTCCAAACTACAGACACTCTGATTTCTCATTTGTTAACGAGAATATGTAGGCATAGGATTGTGAGATCCTAGCGAGCAACCTCTTTCTTTTTCTATCCAAACCTTTACCTGTAGCAGTCCGAACTACGGACACTCTAGTTTCTCGTCTGTTAACGAGAATACGTAGGCACAAGATTGCGATAATCTCGGCGAGCACATTTCCCCTAAATTCCATATTTCTTCCTTTACCCGTAGTCCCAAGAACTACGGATGCTCTGATTCTTCACTTCTTTTAAGTGAAAATACGTAGGCACAAGGGCCTCAATCCTTGGCGAGCACTCTTTTCTAAAACCACCCATTCTCCTTAGAATCCTAAACCCTTTTACATTTACCTTTACATCTTTTATCTTGGAAGAACACAAACAAACATGCTAACATTTCTTACAAATCGAATCAAGAGGTTCTCGTTGAGTACAACGGACGTGAGAGGTGCTAATACCTTCCCCTCATATAACCGACTCCCGAACCTAAAACTTGGTTGCGATGACTATGTTTTTTCCCTAAAGGTTTTATCGATATTTTCCTATTTCGTCTTGGAATAAATAAAATTTGGTGGCGACTCTGTGTTTTCCGCGACCATTTGCGAAGGATCGTTCTTTTTCGAGGTATGACAAGGAGCCCCCCAAGTCTTAGCTCTATAGTGAAGGAGCGAGGACTTGACGATACTGTGCCGGGAAGGAGGAACGTACGAGGATGGATCTTCGCAGGTCTGCTGGCGAGGACGCGGGAGCATGGGAGTCTCGGTCTTGTCGGGCCATTTGGTCGGGGATGGGGAAGGTTGACACGCCCTCGTCTGTTTGTGCTCGCGGGGAGAACGGAGGGACGCGACTGTTTGTGATGCCACGTGTCTAACATTCAGTGGGCCACGCAGGGCGGCTACCCTAGGGTACTCGAGTGCCTAGGGGCGCTTCGAGTCCCGTGCTGAGTGTACAAATAGGCAGGCCCTGCCCATTTGTCATTTTTCGCTTTCACTTACGCACGTGATGATCGAATTTTGCGCTTGCATTTGTTCGCCAGCACCGCCGTAACCACCGCCGCGTACTCCGCTGTTACATCCAATCCAATAAGTTCTTTTCTTCCAATCTTTTACTTGCTTTGTACTTGACACCGACGTCGGGGTATGATGAACGCCCCGAGGAGGACGACGGTCCTCTGTCGCATACGGCAGCGTATTATTAGGTTTAATATGAACGCTCTGAGGACGTTTTAGGGTTGTAGCATGAATGTCTGGGGGACGATCGAGCTGTTGAGTATGGGGATCCCGGGGATACATGTTAGTTTTAGATGGGTATCCCGGGGACATACGATACGGTTAGATGCATGCCTTGGGGACGCTGATGGGGATTGGATGAATCCCCTGAGGAGGGATACCAGGGTGGTCGTTGCGCCAACGTGGTCGCCGTCCCCGTCGCCCTTTCACTTGACCTGCGGTGGAAGGGTGAATTTGATCTTAAACGTCAAATTCACCATTTCCTTCTGATTTTCAGGTGAACATGACTTCGTGGGTCCTGGGGACCATGGACGTAGACGTGGAGCCAGAGGCTCCGGTTGCCGAAGTGCGAATCCGGTCAGTCGAGGACTGGGTAGCTGAAAAACCACTGAATACGCCCTTCTACTTCGTCGATGACGAGACTGGTGCCTTTGTGACTGTCGAGGACAGGTGCGCGGACTCTCCGATTGGCTGGCAGGTGTACCGGCCACACGAGCATCATCGTATATGTTCGAGGTTCAGGAAGATGAGGTTCCCGATGTACGAATTTTGTTTTTAGGAGGCTCGTCTCAGGCTTCCCTTCACAGATTTTAAGCTGGGGGTCTTTGACTGGTTGAAGTTGGCTCCCTCACAACTGCATCTCAACGCTATAGCTTTTATCTGGGCGTACAAGCTCGTCTGCAGGCATCTACAGGTCGGGGCCACTTTGTCACTCTTCTTTCGCCTTTTCCACTTATAGAGGCACACAGTCGATGGCCGGCACAGGCGGGTGTCATTGGAGCAGCCGAGGAAACTCTTCCGGACATACATGGATTCTGTTCAAGACTTCAAGGTTTGCTTTTTCATGGTCCAGCCCGTTTCCTACGGGGCGTATGCCTCCCTGTATCGACGAGAGGTCTGAGAGGTGGACGGGCAGCAGGAAGATGTTATGGTGTCGAGGGTGCCCTTGGAGTGGACGGAGGAGCACTTCAAGAAGGGCACAGACCACTATATAGTGTGAGCGGGGACTATGGACGAGGAAGACTTGGCAGGCTATCATAAGATAGTATCCTTCGTGGACAGCTTACCTCCGGCCAGACTGGTGACGCCCGACGACAATTACATCCTCGACAGCCATGGGCGTGTTGGCCAGCAGAGGAGGTTGATCAGCACAAAGGATCTACTCGAGTGCTCATCCGATGAGGAGGCCCTCAGTTTCCTAGGTGGTGGTCGACCTTCTGCCTGACTTTCTGGTTGTTTTGTTTGTTTTCTGACCTTTTTTCTATTTTGTTTTGCAGGGAGCATGTCGTCTATCGAAGAGCGTGTGAGGAAATTGGCGGCCTCGATAGCCGCGGAAAAATCCGGGAAGAGAAGGGTTGCCTAGGTGGTCCAGCAGGCCTTACTGGACTGGGGAGGAAGGGGATCTTCGTCATCGCCACAAGACAGTCAATCCCCGACGTCACAAGGAGCTGCTAAACAGGCTAGATCCCAGTTGTCGGAGGCTGTCGTCGACCTTATAGAGGGGCTCTTCGAGGAGGGATTTCTCATCCCCCTGCCACCAGAAGCCTGGGTTCTTTCATGGCGAAAGATCACCAGCTGTGCCGGCTGCGGAGGTGAAGGCAATCCTCGGGGAGAGTCAGGCTACCAGGAGGCAGGTGCTTATTGAGGATCTGGCCACCATGATGCGGGTTTGCTCAACAGTTTTAGTTCTAAGCGATGAAGGTTGCTCCTCTATCGAGCTGGTCAAAATGCAGGGTGACCTCACCTTTTCTCAGACGAGGTTGACTAAGCTGAGTGCAGAGCTGGACCTGAGCAAGGAGGAAGTGACCGTGCAGTGTAAGAGGGGGGTCGAGGCTGAGGAGAAAGTGAAATATGCCTAGGAGGAACTGTTGAAGCTGCGGGCTCGTGTGGGGGAGCTGGAGGACTCACTTCGTCCCGTTGAAAGTGAAACGGACGAGGAGAGGCTTCTGGTTTCCCGTGCTGATCTGTTGGGGAGGATCCACGAGCTTGAGCACGACTGCCTGGAAGCAGTTGAAGTCGGGTTCGCCAGTGTTGTGGATCAACTCAAGGCGGTGAACTCTGAGGTCGACTTGGTCACTGACGGGATATGGCCTTTCCACCAAGTCATCGACGGGCGGGTGGTCGCCCCTGGTCACGAAGATGATGGAGATGCTACCCCGACCGACGAGCCCGAGTTGGACAGATTCAAGGATGTATAGATGTTTCCGGGCCTGCGTGCTCGTAGTTTTTAGGCCTACGTGCTAACATTTCGTTGATTTTTGTTAAGTTCTTTTGTTGGGCCTGGGTTCCCTTTTGTGGTGTAGCTGAATACTGGGTCAATGCCCGTCTTTTATGATACAATATTTTTGTTAAGTGTGTGCTCGATTATGCTTGCATGTTTGTAAGCTCGTTTTATTTCTGCATGTTTGTATATTTGTATGTTGTTGGGAGTGTTAGCTCGACAATTGTTGTTCCTGGTAGTGTAGGGAACTGGCCGATTGACTGGTGTGGTTACCTGGTCAGTTACGAAGGTGGACCACGGTTGGGAACCTACCCCCGCAGTGTGAATGTCCCATCACGTGCTAGGTGTTCTTCCATTCTTGGTACTGCGGTGAAGACTCTCGATTGAGGGATCTCCGTCAAGCAAAGAGTTCTTCCTGCACACACAAAAGGCAGATGCTTGTTATCTCATTGATTCCGAGGAGACGCGATTGTACTGTGCCGCGCTCCTTTGGTCGCGAGGCGTGTCATCGCGGGCAGTGTTTAGTTGTAGTATTTTTTTAGCTTTTCAGTGTTCCATGGTCGAGCTACCTCGTCCTCGTATAAATTTTTGAGGTAGTAGGCCCCATTCTCTGTCTTGTCTCGGACACGATAGGGGCCTTCCCAATTCGCGGAGAGTTTTCCCTCGTGTGAGTCCTTTTTGTTTCTTCGTAAGACCAGGTCTCCGACTTGGAATTCACGCTTTAAGACTTTGTTGTCGTAGCGAAGGGCAATTTTTTGTTTTAGTGTGGCTTCGCGGAGAGCTGCTGCTGATCGGATCTCTTCGACCAGGTCGAGCTCCTCCCGGAGAGTCTCATCATTAGTTTCCTCTTCGAGGGGAGATTCGGTCCTTCTGGACGGTTCTTTTATTTCCACCGGGATGGCCGCCTCGGTTCCGTACATGAGCCAAAATGGGGTCTCTCCTGTGGTCGAGTGAGGCGTTGTTCAGTAGGCCCAAAGCATGTTGTGGAGCTCCTCGTCCCATCCTTTCTTGGCTTCGTCGAGTCTTTGTTTTAGACCTCGAAGAATTACCTTGTTCGCGACTTCTGCTTGGTCGTTCGTTTGTGGGTGTTCGACCGAAGTAAAATGGTGATTGGTCCCGAGTTTAATGATGAAGCCTCGGAAGTTCCTGTTGGTGAACTGTGTCCCGTTGTCTGTGACTATGGTGAGCGGGACGCCGAACTTGGAGAGGATGTTCCTCTTGTAGAAATGGAGTATGTTGTGTGTCGTGATCTTGGCGAGGGCTTCGGCCTCGATCCATTTGCTGAAGTAGTCGACGCCTACTATCAGATACTTTTTTTGATAGGAGCCTAGGGTGAACGGGCTAAGGATATCCATCCCCCACCAGGCGAACGACTAAGGGGAGGAAAAGGACTTGAGCTCACTCGGAGGGGCGAGGTGCATGTCCCCATGCCGCTGGCACGTGTCGCACTTCTTTATGTGTTTTTTCACGTCCTCCTGCATCGTCGGCCAGTAGTATCCAGCCCGTAAGGCCTTCCTCGCCAAGGATCGTCCTCTGAGGTGTTGTGCGTTGATGCCTTAGTGGACCTCGTGCAAGATGGTTGAGGCTTGGGTTCTGTCGACGCATTTGACGAGAAGGATCGAGAACCCCCTTCTGTATAGTTTGTTCTCGAGCAGCACATACGAGCAGGATCGTCATTTGACCGCACTGGCCTCCTTAGGTTCGTCGGGGAGGCACCCCGTGCTGAGGTAGGCGTATATCGGGGTCATCCAAGAGTCGGCGTCCTCGATGGCGTTGACGTTGAGTAGCGTTTTTGCCCTCTCCATACTTGGCCGAGCGAGGATCTCCTGGATGACGGATTTATTTCCGCCTTTCTTTTTGGTGCTCTCCAACTTTGAGAGGACGTCCGCCGAGTGTTCTGCTCGCGAGGTACATCTCGTTCTTCGCCTGGTACTCGCCTCGGACTTAGTATGCGACCAACTGAGAGTCCGTGAAGATATTTGTTTCCTTGGCTCTGAGATCCTCTGCCAGGTGAAGTTCGGCCAGGAAAACTTTGTATTCGGCCTGGTTGTTCATCGTCGGGAAGGCTAGCGTCAGGGAGACTTCTACGAAAGTGCCTTCCTCATTTTCAAGTATGATGCCTGCGCTGCTTCCCGAGTGGCTTGAAGCGCCATCGACGAAGATGGTCCACTTGTAAGCTCTCGGGGTTAACTCTGTCTCGAGGGTCATCTCGGTGACAAAATCGGCCAGGACTTGGGCCTTGAGGGCTTTTCTGCCTTCGTAGATGATGTCGAACTCGGAGAGTTCCAGTGACCACTTCAGCATGCGCCCAGCCATGTCGGGCCGGCCGAGCAGCTGCTTGATAGGTTGCTCGGTTCTTCCTACAATGGTGTGGGCCAGGAAGTAGTGTCGGAGCCTCTTGGCCGCGTTGATGAGGGCTAGGGCGACTCTCTTGATCCAATGATATCTTACTTCTAGGCCGTGGAGGGCCTTACTCGTGAAGTAGATCAGTTTCTACCTTTCAGGGGTTTCTCAGATCAGCACGACGCTCACGACCTCGTTTGACACAGCCAAGTACAAGTAGAGGATTTCCCTGACATCGGGCCTCGTCAGGACGGGCGGTTCTGACAGGACAAATTTAAGGTGGAGGAGGGCTTGTTCGCATTCCTCCATTCATTCGAACGCGACTTCCTTTCTCAGTAGCTTGAAGAAGGGGAGGGTGTGCCGCGCGGATTTAGCGACGAAACAGGATAGCAATGCGAGCATCCCATTGAGGGGATGTATCGATCTCTTCGTGCTCGGCATCGCGATCTTGGAGAAGGCCCGACACTTGTCTGGGTTCGCCTCGATCCCCCATTCGGTCAGGTAGAATCCAAGGAACTTCCCCGCGCGTACCCCAAAGGTGCATTTCTCTGGGTTGAACCGCATCTTGCACTTCCTTGTCGTCTCGAAGACTTTCTTGAGGTGTTCCGTATGGTCGACTTTCGTGCAGGATTTGACGATCATGTCGTCCATGCAGACCTCGAGCATGTCGCCGATCTCTCCTCGGAAGACTTTGTTCATCACCCGTTGGTAGGTGGCGCCGATATTTTTTAAGCAGAAGGGAATTGCGTAGTAGTAGTTGTTGCCCGAATCGGTCATGAAAGTTGTGCTCTATTTGTCGGCCTCGGCAATAGGGATCTAGTTGTACCCCGAGTAAGCATCCATGAAGGACAATAGTTTTAAAATCTCTGAGTTGTCGACGAGTTTGTCAATGTTGGGGAGGGGATAGACGTCCTTAGGACATGCCTAGTTGAGATCAGCGTAGTCAACGCACATCCTCGATTTTCCATTAGAATTCATGACTAATACAACGTTGGACAGCCAGGTTGAATACCGGGCTTCCGAAATAAAATTTGCCTCTAGGAGGTCTTTTACATCTTTTCAGCCGCCGCCGACTTTTCGGGGGACTGCCTACGTCTATGTTGTACTATGGCCTTGGCGATCGTGTTGACAGAGAGCTGGTGGCATGCGACCTCATAGTCGAGTCCGGGCATCTCAGCGACGCTCCAGGCGAAGAGGTCAGCGTTCTCCTGGAGGTAGGCCTTCAACTGGTTCCTCGCCAAGTCGGGTAGCCCTACTCCGATCTTCATGGTCCTCGTTACGTCCGCTCCAAGGGTTACGATCTAGAAGTCTCCATTTGGAATGAGCCGCGTTGGGTGGATAGGCTGCCCGTTGGTGGTTGGAGGAAGGTCTTCGGATTCGTCCCCATGAGTTGGCTCTTCGGTGAAACGGCAGTGGAGGTCTACGGTGTCGACGTGATCCTTCAGTTTGTTCTCTTGGACGGGGGAGGGCTTAGTCTCTTTGGTCGCAGGACCGATCGTACTAAGGCCTTTCATTGTTGCTTCAAAGCACCGACAGGCTGCTTCTATATCCCCGTTAAGAGTGACGACGGCTCCTAGCCTGGTGTAGTAATTCATCTTCAGGTGGACGGTTGATGGCACCGCGGTTAGTTCGGCCAGCGTTGTCCTGCCCAGGATGCAGTTGTACAGAGACGGGCATTTGACGACCAGGAAGCGGGTGTTGATTTCCCTAGCCGTTTCCTTTTCCCCAAAGGTAACCTTGAGCTCCACGTATCCCCATGGTCTTGTCGTCGTCCCGTTGAAGCCCAGGAGGTCTAAACCCAGGTAGGGGGTCAGGTTGGTCTCGTCGAGCTAGAGCGTCGAGAAGAGGTGGGTATACATGATGTCTACCGAAATCCCTTTGTCGACCAGGATGCGGCGGACATCGAAGTTGGCCATCTGTGTGTTAGCTCTCAATTTTTAATGCTAGTTGATTTTAGGATCATCTCAAGTCAAAATGTCAATTTGAAACATGTGAACTTTTTGACACAATCAGGGAGCAATCCAAGTCGAAGAGAGGTGAACAAAGTTACTAAAAATGCTAAGTGTTGGAAAGTGCTCGACAAGGATCACGCTGAAGAGAACGTGCAGAAGTTACAACCAAAATTGGAGGGAAATATTAAGTGTTCAAAATTCAAACCAAGAGTGGATGAATGTGGGAACGGTTGAGATAGTGGAAAAAGCGCCAAAAGGGACACGTTGTGAAGCCTCAACCGTCATGTAGTAGTTACTTTCTAGTAACATAAATAGTTGTCATTTTTATGTAATAAGGGTGTTCATTCATTTTATACTAGTCACTCCAAACAACTCAAAGTACCCGCGTAGAGAGAAACGAGTTAGCGAGAATGTATGTGATACAACACCAACCCTTTTCCATTAATGCAATTTACTTGCCTTTACTCTTTGTGCGCCTCTATTCATTCTGCACTTTAACTTTTAGCTTTTACATTTAAACCGTTTTACAAGCTTTTTCTGCGTTTTTACCTTCAAAGATCCCCTAGTCGAACGTGGAGTTCAGATTAGAGTTATTTTTTATGCCATTTAACTTTGCTGCACTTTTAACCTTTCGCCCATTTATTTTTCAAAGCTATCTATCTTCTTGCAATTTAACTTCCAAAGATCTCTAGTCGAACATGGAGTTCAGAGTAGAATCTTTTGCACATTTACTTTCTTGCACCTTTATCTTCAACGCCATTTACTTTACAAAGACGTTATAATCGAACGCGGAGTTTGATTGTAATCTTTCATCCTTTACTTAAAAGCATTTACTTTTAAAATCTTTTACATTACTACACTTTTACATTCGTGCTTTTAATCTTCAACGCATTACTTGCTTTCTTTTAATCTTCAAATCCTCTTACTTTCCAAAAGGTTTCACAGTCGAACGGGGAGTTCAACTTAGGGTCTTTTTGCATACTTAGCACATGTTCTAGGATTTAGTATGGTTGATCCTACAAGTTAGTCAATTTTACCCTAAATTGATAGACCAGCGATTGTTTACCAAAATTCACATTAAACATATTGGCACGCCCGGTGGGACCCAGTGCTAAGCATTTCAAAGTTTACATTAATATTTCTTGGGCTAATACTTCGTTATATGTTATTAAGGAGTGGAAAGTTAGCCACAACACACAAAGGAGTACCAAAAAGAAGATACACTAAAAGAATGGCAACAAATGCTAATCAACAAGTTGATCCTCAAGGAAGCATTTCAAATGCTCAGTCGACCATGGGGTCTCAGAATACTCCATATCCAGTTTCTTCGACGGGAGGACAGACGTCACCACTGGTAGTGGTATCTGAACAACTGCAGTCCATGGTGAATCCAGGATCAACATGTGTACGAACGTACATTCAACCTGTGTTGGAATATGTAGGACCCCAAAGTCCTAATTCGCCAACACCCCCAGGAAGTTCAATATACAGAAAAATTCCTCCTCCAGGTTTCTCACAACCATTAAGGAACCAACCATATGGTATGCCTACGTCAATAATGCAGAATTTGCAGAATGCTCCATCCATATTTTCAGAAAACATGGTCTCCTCGCCCGTCCAAGGATCTGGTCAGGTGGTTGAAACAACCAGAGCATAATGCAGAATTTGCAGAATGCTCCACCCGTATTTCACGTTATCAAATACCCTCACACTTAAACCATTGCTTGTCCTCAAGTAATCAACCAATACGGTAAAAAGAAATAAGCATAATTTTAAACAAAGACACGATGAGACTCTAATCATACGTGGCTGTTAGGCTAATGTTAGATTGCTAGGTACTAAATATCAATACCAAGGATACCATAACGACACAATTTCAAAAACTCCCTACTTGTGCAGACCAACCTGAATCATGCCATTATAACTCAACCTATATCTCATGCTCTCTTTCACCTCATTTCATTCTCGTGCAATCACATTAAGCCCGTTATCCTTACACATTCATGGCATGTAAACCTGTTAGTGACTATGATCTCATTATTATTTCATTTTCTCTGCAAATATGCTTACGCATCGATTGAACTTAAAGAGTTTGTAACGTTGGGCTAAGTGATCGGGTGAGGAGCACCTAACTTAGAAGGAACATGTCTTTTTATTCATAATTTTTTTTTCTTTCTTAATTTCTTATTTTAAACCAGAGATCATACACTTATTTGCATCAGTTTCTTACTTAGTGTGTTTAGGATGGTGCTGACTGCTTAAATAAACTACTTAGGAATTACTAAAAAACTGGAACTTTAAGGTCTTAGCATAATGGGTACTCAAGTTGATTTTGCATATTTAGGGGGTTAAGGGTGTCAGGATGATATCCATTTTATTGAAACTTTCCCAAGTTTTTCTAACATAGCATGAACAACCTATATACTCTCAGAGTACCATGTCATGAATCGAAGCAAATAATTGTTGGAGGTTAAAATTTTGAAAATTTTGAAATTATTGGAAAATTGAATAACAAGTGAAAACCATGCATAAAGACTCGACAGCACATGCAAAGACTTTGACATAATGTTAAAAACAGATAAAATTCCTAAAAGTATGAAATAAAATATAAAACAATAAATCAAACTAAAAAGCGATAAAATGAAATCGGTAGAGTTCCTCCCCCACACTTAAACCAAACATTATCCTCAATGTTTTAGTAAGAGGTGGAAAAAGGAAAGATAGAACCTGTATGAGTGCTACTGCATGCTAAATCCTCTATGATCCTGCTCTTGGTGTCCATGTCTTCGTTGATCACTTCTACTTCGGCGGTGGACATTTTGAGATACCTTCGTTTGTGTAATTCTAGATATAGCTAACACGTAACAAGAAATACATTTCTTTATTTTCTGCAAATTTAAACAAGCGAATTAAAATAAAGACCTTGTGGGTTGCCTCCCACACAGAGCTTTGTTTAGCGTCGATAGCTCGACGGCCAAGGAGTGCAAGTACTCATGGTGGTTCTTTCAAGATTGGTTCCTCGATCTATTTTTGAATAGTCTTTGGTTTCCATGACCACTTATCAAGCCATCTCTCATATCCCTCACCTTTTCTTTTCTTTCTTCTGTAGGGTGGTTCATTGTTTTGAACTTGTGGTGGTGGTTCTGGATCTATCCTGAGTAGCAGTTTTTCAAATTTGGGCTTAGTTATTTCATCCACCACCTCAAAAGTTAATCTTACCCTTTTAACAGTAATGATGATCCTAGTTTCTTGGTTCTCAAATTTTCTTTTCTTATGAAGGGCCTTAGACAAAGGTGCATTGGTGTGGATATTTTCCAATACCTCCACATACATTTTGGATTGGGAGTCTACCTTAGCTTCCACAACCAATTATGAGAAAAAATTAGGTAGGGTACAGGGAGGAGGAGCAACAATAGGTGCTTCCTTCTCTACCTCTTCGACAACCTCCCTTTCGGGTGGTGTCGGTGGATTTTTCTCAATAATTATGTTTTTCTCACCAAAACTCTCCTCAGGCTCATGATCACTTTCCCTGGGATTCTCTAATTGTTCTTCATTAATGGTTGTTACAACATCCACACGTCTCTCAGGGAAGGGTCCTAGAGGTGTTTGTGTAAGCAAGGAGGTTTGAATCTCCAGAGCCTCGCTGTGAGTTGCGAGGGAATCGACAATAATGTTCATCTGCCTAAGGTCTTCATTAATTTGGAGATGTTGTTTTCTAAAATCTTCATTTTGGAGAGTTTGTGTCTTCACAAAGCGTTCCATCATAGATTATATCCTAGAGTGAGTAAGCGTCGCATTGAATTCTTCTAGTAGTAGTTCGAGGTTGGATGTATCGAAATCTTGCGGTTCCTCACAATATTGGGAGTGGTAATCGTAGAGGGAATTTGGGTGAGAATGCGTCGTATTGAAATCTTCTAATAATATTTCGAGGTCAGATTTAAGCGGATCTTATGGTTCCTCAAAATATTGGGGGTGGTAGTTATAATATTGGGGGTGGTAGTTATAAGGGAAATTTTAGTTATACATAGTAATTTAGATAAGAGTGCCTTAGTCTATACTATGCAGCAACGGAATCACAATGTTAACTGTTGGTCTCCGGCAACGGCGCCAAAAACTTGATGCGTCCGCAAGTGCACGGAAATATCGAAGTCATATAAAAGATTTTTTGAACCCACAGAGACCAATGTCAACCTACCGTTATCTATTGTCGCGGCGTAAAGCTAAGGCTAATGGAATTTGGAAGGTTAAATGCGAATGAAATTAAATGTAAAGGAAATAAAGATTTTTAGTTTTAGAAATATATTGGTAAGGGATATCGGTATGCAATGCCTTAGTTATCGGGGATTCGGCAGGTCGCCGGTGCTTTACAGTTTTTGCAAATGGTTTTCAGGAGAAAATACTTGTTTAAAGACCTTTGCCTCACGATGGTTGTTGACTCGGGTCATAATTCTAAGGCGGAATGTACGCTCTCGCAGTCCCATTCGGGGTTTAAATTACTCTTTGAAAATAAGTAAGTTCTAATTTCTTTTAAAGCGCTTTCGTTGTGTTTAAAATCAATGCCTAGTTCTTACTATCCGGTTTGAACCCCAGCTTTCGTATGCCGGCTCGTGCCTTAATGAATTTCCCACTTTCGTGGCAAAACTACTGTAAATAATTTCTCGCTTTCGCGATGAAGGTTTATTTAGAAGATTTTGATTAAAAACTACGATCAGAAAGGTTTTTGAAAAAAAAGGAAAGGCACCAGTTATTATCGAATCCCGTCTTACTGGTTTATTACATACCGATAAAACTAATTTAGCTAGACATGATAATTAATGCAAACGAAAATAAACATAAACAACAAAATAATAAAACATGCATTATGACAAAAACTAAAGTAATAATTCAATTAATAAGAACCTGGAAAGTAGTACTGGAATTGAAGAGTAGTCCTCCACAATGTCGGCAGGATTCTACTTTGGCGAAATAAAATTTGCAGAAAGAAATTACAATGTTCTGAACTAAAGGAAAAAAAAGGAAGGGAAATAAAAAAAAACAAGAAAAATGGCTTCAATATAAATTTTGGCAGCACTTCGATACGTCGAAGCCTCCCCCCTCACTGTGAATCTAAGGCCTATTTATAGGAGATATTTCGTTTCTCAACTTCTAGAGATCATGGGTGAGTTATGGAGGGAGTGGGAGTAACTTCCAGTAGTGGGCAGTGAGTGGAGCAGGTGTAGGAAGAAATTTAGTTGAGGGTCGTGCAATCTTCTGTTTTATTCTGATACTTGGCTCGTGACGGTCGTCATGGTCTTGTGATGGTCGTCTTGAACATGACGACCGTGATGGTCTTGTGACGACCGTGATGCTCGTGACGAGCGTCACACGCACAAAGTCTGTACTTTCTGTTTTTCTTCTCAATTTCTTTCTTTCTTCGTTATTTTCCTTCCATTTCTTCTTCTATTCTTTCTTTAATCCAAATTCTCCACAATCTACACAACAAAGTAAATTAACCGTATACTCGAACATAAATTGAGATAAATTAATAATAGTCACAAGTAAATCCATGTAAATCGAGTCAAATAAACGGTATAATTTCACGTTATCACTTGTTAGTTAAGGATGGACAAATAATAGTGTCTGTTGGTGCTAAAGTGTCTCCTTTAGAACAAAGAAAGAAAAGAGGTTTCTGTAAGTACCATAATTTCTTGGGTCATAAGACTTCTCAATGTTTTCTTTTCATGGATCTGGTGCAAAATGCCATTCAGGAAGGAAGGCTGAAGTTTGGAGACAAGAGGAAGACTCAAATGAAAATAGACTATGACCCACTGCAAACTGTAGAAGCTAATTATGCAGAACCTGAAGAAGTTCAGATGGTCGAAGCCATTGAAAAGTCTCCAGTCAATATGGTAGAACTTACTGAGAACTTCATCACCAAAGTTGAAACGTCTGAGGTAACTGAAGGTTGTAATTCAATTTAAAATAATCCAGCAAACACTGATGGTCGTAACTTGACGCTGGTAACTAAGAAGACTGCTGACGAATTCGTTCAGTTTGACAACACTGCTAAAGACTCAGCTATGACAGGAGAAGAATTGGATCGAAACGTCGCTGAGGGTATTAATATGGTTGAAACAGGCGAAGAGTCTGAGGCTAGTACTAATAGTATCAGCACCAATGAATCGTTAGGAAGAGATGTTCCCAGAGTCCAAGCGGTCAAGGAATTGGAGAATAACATGTTGCTGGTGGGAGAGGTGATGGAAATGGATGGTTGTCTACTAGAAAAATGGATATGCATGGCAGCAGAACAGTTCTTCAACACCTCCCCTGATGTTGAGAGATTTAACGCTGAAGATGCAAGTCAGATTGAAGATTCCAAGAATTCTAAAAACCTGGAAATTCACTTGTCTAAGATGAAGCTAGAAGATAAGGTTGATGTCAACATGGTCAAGATCACTAATCCAAAAGTCGAAGAAACGAGTGAAGAGCCTAACAAGGTGGTGTACCCCACACAGGAAGAAACCATTGTTGACTTCCTCCAGCGTTGCCAGAAGAATGGATCAGGGGTAATGTTGTGTCCTAGGTGCAGTGCCATTTTTGATGAGAAAGCTGCCCATGATGTAGAGGAGATCAAAAAGACAAATGGAAGCTAGGGGCAGAAGAAGAACCAGGGCCCAAGGAATCTTGATCCCAGAAACCCTTCGATGGGTATAAAAACTCCAGCTAAGCCCAACACATTTAAACCAGTTGGAGACATGCTTGCAGGAAAGTGGATCAAACCTGTCGGAGGACAGGGGCGAAAAAAATGGAAAAAGTTTGAGGTGGAGAGAGGTTCCTCAATCGAGTATCTAAAAGAGAACCATACCACTAACAAGTCCGCATAGATATCTCAGAATTACAAAGGAAAAAACCCTATGACCAGGTCTCAATGGCGAAGGGAACAACGCAGGCGAAAGGCCATTAGGGAAGCCCAGGGACCAAAACTGAGAGAGTCGAGTACTAACAATGGCAATCAAGGTGGAAACACTGAGAAGATGCCTATAAGACGAAAGTTGTTCGAGGGTCGAAAGGACGAGCCAGTTGGTTTAGTTGAAGATGATGAGAACATGACTGACAACTTTGATAGTGAATCAACGACCTCCTTAGACATCATAGTAAATGTGGTATCTGTCATGCCTAGAGAGTTCAGCCAGGTCACAGAGGTAGAGGATGTGGATCAAAATACTGAGATGGAAATGATGGCACACAAGCTTGTGTGCTATTACATTATGAATAATGGGTGCATAGATGAGCAAAATGCTTTCTTTGAACGCCCTACAGAGGCTATGAAGGGTCACTTCAAGCCTCTTTATGTCATTGGAAAAGTGGAGAATGTACCTATCAACAAAATACTAGTAAATTGTGGTGCAACAGTGAACTTTATGCCTCGTTTTCTACTAAGTAAAATTGGAAAATGCGATGAGGATACCAAGCCCCACAACATGGTTTTGTTGAACTATGAGGGGAAAATGGGCTCCACTTTGGGAGTGATCCAGGTTGATCTTACAGTGGGCTCCAATATTCATGGTTTTCGAAACTAAATCTAATTATAATTTGCTCTTGGGAAGAGAGTGGATTCATGGCGTAGGCGCCGTGCCTTCTTCAATGCACCAAAGGATTACCATTTGGAGGCCAGATGGTATCGTTGAGAATATTGAAGCCGACCAAGGGTACTTCAAGATTCCTGTCAATTATGTCGAGGGGAACCAATTTGACTAACACTTGGCAAATATTGCTCCATGTCCTCTAGTAGAATTTGAATTTACTCCAAATGAAGCAACGTTTCATTCATTATACTTGCATCCTGTCGAAGTTTTCAGATGGGACAGTGAGGTACCAAGAGAAAGGCTACCAGGTTTTGAAGGGACTATTGGGGAACCCACTGGGTGGGGAGAAAGATTCGGTGATCATGACTGAGTTCGAAGCATTAAAGAAAATTTCGGCCTACGTGGCTGAAACGAAGTTACAAGTGGCTCTGGAAGCTGCTAATAATCACATGGCCGGCAAAGCCATTTATGAATTTCACCAAGAATGTCCTAGAGAGGATTGTAACCTAAAATCTCTATATGAGATCCAAGATAGAGAGCAAGCTCAAAGGCTTGACGCCATTTACGAAGATGAACCTTTGGGGTTTGAGAAAGATCCGCTAGCAAACAATGTCAAGATGTTGGCGCAAGACCCTTTAGAAGAAATTGATCTTAGTGAGGGGGCACTCAAGAGGCCTACATACATCAGCGCCAAGTTGAACCCCCAACTGAAGGTCGAAGTGGTCCAGTTATTGAAGGAGTTCAAAGACTGTTTCGCCTTGGACAACGACGAGATGCCTGGTTTGAGCAGAGAGCTAGTCAAACATAAGTTGCCTATGACACCTGGAAGAAGACCAGTCAAACAAGGTCCGAAACGGTTTGCACCAGAAATATTGTCAAAGATTAAAGAGGAGGTCGAAAGACTGCTTCGTTGCAAATTCATTCGTACAACAAGGTATGCCGAATGGTTGGCTAATATAGTACCTATTATTAAAAAGAATGGTTCTTTAAGAGTTTGCATAGATTTTCGAGATTTAAATGCTGCAACTCCTAAAGACGAATATTCAATGCCAATAGCAGAAATGTTAGTGGATTCTGCAGTAGGACATGAATATCTTAGCATGTTGGATGGTATTCTGGTTACAACCAAATATTCATTGCTGAGGAACATATTCCCAAAACTGCTTTTAGATGTCTTGAGGCTTTAGGCCATACGAATGGGTAGTGATGCCTTTTGGTCTTAAGAATGCTGGTGCTACTTACCAAAGAGCAATGAATTCTATTTTCCATGATTTTATAGACACTTTCATGCAAGTTTACATTGATGATATTGTTGTAAAATTTATTTCTGGGAAAGACCATATTGAACATCTTCGACGCTCATTCTTAAGGATGAGAAAGTTTGGTCTCAAAATGAATCCCCTTAAATGTGCTTTTTGTGTATAGGCAGAAGACTTTCTAGGCTTTGTGGTCCACAAGAAAGGGATCAAAATCAATCAAAATAAGACCAAGGTCACCATGGAAGCAAAAGCGCCATCAACCAAAAAGGAGTTGTAGTCATTATTGGGAAAAGTCAACTTCTTAAGAAGGTTCATCTCTAACCTAAGTGGCAAGACACAAGCTTTTTCGCCATTGTTTCGTTTCAACAAAGATAATTTTGAGTGGGGGAAATTACAACAAGGAGCCTTTGACAAGATCAAGTAGTACCTAAGTCACCCACCAATCCTGTCACCACCTTGTAGAAATAGAAGTATGAGATTATATATAGTTGCATCTGATAGAACTTTAGGGAGCATGTTAGCTCAAGAAGATGAAAATGGAGTCGAAAGGGCCATTTATTATCTTAGTAGAGTTCTAAATGATGCAGAAACTAGGTATAACATGATTTAAAAGTTGTGTTTATGCTTGTATTTCTCTTGTACCAAATTAAAGCAATATAAAAAGCATGTTGATGTGTATGTATTGTCTCACTTTGATGTTATAAAACATATGTTATCTAAACCTATTTTGCACATTCGAATTGGCAAGTGGGCTTTAGCTTTAACTGAATATTATTTAACATATCAACCTTTAAAGGCTGTGAAAGGACAAATAATGGCTGACTTCATAGTCGACCACTCTATAAATGAAACGGATTTAAATTATGTTAGGTTAAAGTCCTAGAAGTTATACTTTGATGGATCAAGTCATAGAAAAGGAACAGGGGTAGGTATATTCATTATTTCTCTTGAAAAAGTTCCAACAAAATTTAAATTCAGGGTCGAAGGGCATCACAATTCAAGAAGTAATTGAGGCAATGAGGCTGAATACAAAGCATTGATTGTTGGCCTCAAAATTTTGTTAGAATTGGGGGCAACTAGAGTCGAAATAATGGGAGACTCAGAGTTGGTTATAAAACAAATCACAAAGGAATATAAATGTGTTAAGGAAAATCTCATTGTATACTTTGTGGTGGAAAATAGACTGTTGAAGAAGTTTGAGGTGGTGGCCATCCAACACATACCCAGAATAGAAAATTAGGTCGCTAATGATTTATCACAGATTGCCTCAGGATACAGAGTGTCGAGGGAAAACCTTAAAGAAGTAATTGAGGCAAGAGGGAAGATATTGACGGTTGGATTATGCCCATCAGATTTAGAGACAACTAAGCTTGGGTGCCTAGATGGCAGAAATTTTGAAATTTTTGCCATAGATGGTCTAACAGATAAAGACTGGAGAAAGCCTATAGTCGAGTACCTACAAAATCCAACGGGTTCGACAGATCGAAAGGTCAAGTATCAAGCATTAAGTTACATGCTCATGGGTAATGAATTGTTAAAGAAGACCCCTGAGGGAGTATTGTTGAAATGCCTTAGTGAAATAAAGACATATTTAGCACTTTCGACAGTTCATAGTGGGGCCTGTGGAGCACACCAAGTTGGCCATAAAATGAAGTGGTTATTGTTTCGACAAGGCTTGTATTGGCCTACTATGCTGAAAGATTGCATAGAGTTTGCCAAGGGTTTCCAAGAGTGCCAGATCCATGCTGGCATACAACACATACCTGCAAGTGAATTATATTCTATAGTAAAACCATGGTCTTTTATAGGATGGGCTCTGGATATAGTGGGAGAGATTCGACCAGCATCGTCAAAAAACCAAAGATATATCTTGGTTGGCGTTAACTACTTTACTAAATGGATCGAAGCAATACCATTAGTGAATGTAGGTCAAGAAGACGTTATCGAATTCATCCAAAATCACATCATTTATAGATTTGGTATCCCAGAGACTATTATGACAGATCAAGGATCAGTTTTTACTGGTCGAAAGATGCAGGAATTTGCCAAAGAAATAGGTTTTAAGATCCTAACTTCTACGCCCTATTATGCGCAGGAAAATGGGCAAGTTGAAGCTGCTAACAAGGTAGTGATTGGACTCATTAAGAAGCATGTAGGAAAGAAGCCTAGAAATTGGCATAAGACGTTAGACCAAATTCTTTGGACATGTCGAACGTCACCCAAAGAAGCTACCAATACTACGCCATTTCGACTTACTTTTGGTCATGATACAGTATTACCTATCGAGATATGCTTACAATCCATGAGAATCCAAAGGCATCATGGAATCCCTTCTCAAGATTATTGGGCTATGATGATGGACGAACTAGTAGATCTGGATGAGGAAAGGTTTAAGGCATTGGAGTTACTAAGGATACAAAAATGAAGGGTTGAGGAATCCTACAATAAAAGGGTTAAGTCTAAATCCTTTCTATATGGAGATCTAATATGGAAAGTAATTTTGCCTATGGATCAAAGAGATAGAACTTTAGGCAAATGGTCTCCTAAATGGGAAGGCCCATTCCAAGTCATACAAGTATTCTCCAATGGTGCTTATGAAATTGAAGAATTAGACAAAGATAAAAGAATCTTGAAAGTAAATGGCAAGTATTTGAAAAAGTATAGGCCTATCTTGCAAGAGATTCATGTCAAAACCTAAAATTTCATTAAGAAAGCACAAAGGCCAAAATAGGCCAAATGAAGCTAACATGGCATACCCAAAATAAAAATCAATACAATAATTCATAACTTAAAACATGGATCAATCAAAATCCCTTAAATCAATGGACTTGAGGTATTCCATGTAATCCCCATCAGCTTCATCATCAGAATTGTTAGTACGAGGATGCGCTTTCTTGGATACCTTCATTCTGGTTTCTTTCGTCTTCACGTGAGGGGGGGCTCTAGTGGAGGCCTTAGGTTTTGTGGCTTCCCTAGTCGTCGCCACCACCGCAAGTTCCTTTGAACCTTTTGCCTGGTCCTTGGGAGTGGGTTTTTCTGAATTAGTGTTCATATTTGCTTTTGCTGAGTACAAGACGTGGTTCAAGAGAAAGAAGGATTTATAAAGGAAAGACTAGGCATGGATTGGTCAGTCAAACAGTGGAAGTTTATTGGTCTTGGGAGTATGCCTAAAAAGGTTATGCTTTAAATACCATAATAAAGCTAAAAGCCTATGTCGTTGAAGCAATAAATGGAACTGGGAAAAGGAGTTTTTCTAGGAAAAGGAAAAGGCCTTAATCACGAATTAGACTCAAAATTGAGGCCATAAAAATAACATGTTATCCATGTGCCATAATAAAAAAAACAACAACATGTCGAAAGGCATAATATGGCGCAAATAATCAAGTTAAAAAGCAAAATATTGTCATTACGTAAAGATGGCTCGAAAGGCCACAAAACCATTAATGATTACAAAAGCAGAGGTCGAAAGGTGATCAGAAAGGAAGCTTTTATTTGAGTTGAGCAAAAATATTCACATGATGACTAAGGCGAGCCTCGCACAAGGATTTGTCGAGCTTGGCTGCTGCAAGCTCTTTTTCCAACTTTTGGGCCGCATCAATGAAGTAAATAGTGCTCTTCATCTCTTGGGACATATCAGGGTCGCCAAAGTGTTGCAACTCAAGGTTACACTGTTCAGCATTAGAGATCTTCGTTTGAAGCTCCTTGATTTGCTGCTGCCAAGCATCAATGTCCTTTTGATTAGAAACTATCTCTTCTTGACGCTGTCTTTAGGCAGCTTCTAACTGTTCGACCCTAGCCTCTGACTCTTGTGCATCAGTCCAAACTGCACTTTCTCGACTAGCTGTAGCCTTGATTGTCTTCACGAGAGAGGGGAGCTGTCGAACTTCTAAAGATAAATCATCCACCACAACCGTCAACTCTATCAAGAAACCATGAACTTTTGGGCTAAGAGTAGTAAGATCTAGTTTCTTGAGTTGATCTTTCAAAAAGAGACGAGATGTGGGGTCTGAAACCAGGACATTTTGGATATCTCCTCTAAAGAACTTTTTCTTGATGAATTGGAGAATTGGACCAACAAAGTCATCTGAGGTAGGATGATTGGGAGGATTCGAAGAAGCAGAAGAAAAACCACATTTTTGCCCAAGGATCCTCTTAGCATACTGTTGCACCCCAAAATTTGCCCTCACAATACAAGACTTTGTGTTCCAAGAAGGTTCACAAGGTTCACAAAATTCACAATTGGTCAGAAGAGTTGACAATTCCCTCAGACAATGCACCTCCTAAGCAGTGCATCCAAAACTAGGGTTTTGACTTTAATCAGGCTAAATGGACTTCCAAGACTTCAGATTTGGTCCCAGGGGTATTTTGGTCATTTTTACGTGGATCCCGCTAATTCTTTGAAGACAGGCTGTTACTGAGCTGTGAGACATTTGAGACACTATTTCTGAGGCATTTATTTATCACCTGTTTTGATTATATCAAGGTGCCAATTCGATGTGTTCGGTATCGAAATTTGTCGGGCATAACTGGATTTAAGGTCCATTTTATCGCTCATGGTTTATTTCCAGAGCATTTCCGTTGCTGTTAATAAGGCGCAGTTTAATTGGGTATTATTGGATTGTTGCTTATATCATTTGGTTAGTGGAATTCAATTACGGGCAATATCATCATTGATACTAAATCTGTTGTGATTACGGCGCACATTCGCGTTTGGTTAGAAAATGAGGAGAATATTGTTGGCTAGAATCCAAATGAATGAAGTCAGGTGATGAGATTAGGACTACCAACGAGACAAGTACATGAGCAGGAATATCATTCGTGAGTATTTATGGTTTATGACTAGAATAATGAATTTAAATATTTGTGGATTTATTCACAAATGTTTATAATTTATAACTAGAAATAAATATAAATAGATTCAAAGTTGAATGATCATGGAATTTTTATTTCATAAGAATATCATTTTACAAAAGGAAGTGAATCATTTCACATTTGAATTGCTGTGAGATTACATTTACAAATGTTACATCTACTCTAAAAATCCTAAATCCTAAAAACTCCTAAGGCTTCTTCATGGTATCCTTCCTTTGAGTGTTCCTCGAAGTTCCCGATCACCTGCAAAAAATAAGAGAAACAAAACAAACAGAATAAAAAAAAAAAAAAAAATCACTGAACGAGAAACCCTAACGACAAGGAAAAATTGAACGAACTCCCCAAATCCGCGAGTTTGATCACCCTCAGCCATAAACGACGAACCTCAAACACAAACTATAACCATCGAAAGGCGAACGAAACTCATCAAAGCCCAACGAATCATTTGAGGGAAGTCCACCGACGTCACTTGGTTCGTGACGAGCAAACTCCCTCCTGAGGCTCAGTTCATCACATCATCGCCTCATCATCCAACCGCCGATATCATCATCAAAACGTAAGCGAGGAACACTCATACATCTTTATGTTTGACGTTTTACGAATGATTTCAGGTTTTCATCATAGAGAGTGAAAGAGTTTTGTGAAAGCGAAACAAAGAACGAAGCGGAAAATGGAAAAGATGAAGGGAAGCAACGGAAGAAGAGAAAGCATGAACGGCGCCGCGGGGGAGGGAATAGGGTTTTGAAACCCTAGCCCTCTTTTTGTTGCATTCTTACCAACCGGGTTGGGTCCGGAGGTGATTACCGGCCCAACCCCCTTTTTTATTATTATTTATTTTTTATTTATTTTATTTCTATTATTATAATTATTTTTATTATTGATTTGTTAAAATGTCTTCTAAAATAATATTAAAATCCATTTTTTAAAATAAATAGTATTCAGACTTTTTTTCAAATGATATAAAAAAAAAACCTACCTTTTAAAAATAATAATGTGGAGTTTTGTTAGATAATTAGGTTAAAATAATTTTTGAGAATTTAAGTAAATTAATTTATCAATATTAAAAATCCCATTTTAATTTAAATTGAAGTTTATATCATAAAATACAAACCACAAAAATATGCATAATTTCATTTCCTGGCGTGTCTGATAATTCATCTAATTCTACCCACTAACGTTGTTTGTTCGTTTTGCAGCTTATTATGTTTACCGTTATTTATTTTATTTTATTATTGTTCAATTCAAATTTCATTATCATATTGTATCTGCTCCTCTCATGTAACCTCGCGAACTTAACAATCGCTCTTTAAATTCTGCCTTTAAATTTCTGCTTGCATGGTTTAAATTATGACATTATCTCTCTATTTGCATGATTCAATTATCTCACGCGTTTACTATTATTTCTGTCACATTGCACACATCCGAAGGTTAGGTCTAACTGTTTGGCCGCCACGCTAATAGTCCGTAAAACTTCACACATTCAATTTCAAATCCTCAAAACTACAAACTACAAACCCTAATTTTCACAAATGCCTCGCCGTAGGCAAAATTACAATTTTACCCTTAGCATTAGGTCAAAGAGCCGCCGCGCTCATTTTAGGGTTTCCCGCCGTGGAATCCCTAATTTAACCCTAATTACAACTTAACATTTCAACGTAGAGATTTGGAGTTTCTACACTCCACGTAAGCGTGTCCTTAAGATGCGTTTATTCCCCTTGAGACCTTGACCACAGTCAAGAAGTTTCTAACCTCCCTATTGAGGGGAACTACGATTACTCTGATTCCACTCCCGTAAGGATACGTAGGCACAAGATGCGATGTCTTGCCGAGTAAACTTAGAATTAACCCCCTTTATTATTTATTATTGCTTATTTATATTTTATTTATCTTTGCTATTTAATTATTTTGCTTATTATTTTGTAATTGTTTCTTGGATGTAAAGTTGTTTAATTATTTAATTATTATTATGGTTAGTAATTAGGGAGTGTAACAACATGTATGTAATATTAAAATAAATTTAGATCACTTTTAAATAAAGATAATTAAAATAAACACGTCACACACGTAAGTCGATTTTAATCGCCGTCTCACTTCCTAAGGATATCCCTCAAGTTGCCTACGAATAATGGTTAAGTGGGGTGTATAAAGCAAGTCCCTCAAATAGAAAAATCATCAAAGTCCCTTATGGTTGCCTTTACGAATCGAGTCCCTTTCGAAAAATGATGATGGTCCCTTATATGTGCTTATTACACCCCACAATGGCTTTCAAAAATCCAATTGTCCCTCACATGTCCCTTAACATCCAAAGTAAGGACTACCTACTCCATTATAGTAGGGATAGTCTTACTAAAGGAAAGAATGAAGAATAAGAAAGACCTTTAAACATTAGGGTAGGTTACTCTTAGGTGCTTGCTCACTTCAAAACTTTTTCACACTTAAACAAATTTCCAACAAAATTTTCAAACAAGTTTTTTTCACATCCATACACGGATTATTATTAAACTATTCTGAAATTTTTTGCTATTCACACACTACACTTTCAAAACAATTCAAAAGTGAGCTTAAGTACCTAAGAGCCCATGGATAACCATGGATGAAAAGGGTGCTAACACCTTCCCTTTTCATAACCTACCCCCCGGACCCAAAATATTCTCTAAGGTCTTTCCTGTTCTTTTATAACCTTTCCTTATGGATAAAATAAAAGTCGGTGGCGACTCTTGCTATCCGCAACATTGTTTAAAGTCAGTTCTCCCACCGTGTTACAGAACTGGCGACTCTGCTGGGGATCTATTTAAGAGGGGTACCCTTAGGAATTAAGATCACTTTAAATTGTTTGCCTTGTTTGCTTTATTATTATATTGTTGGGGTGCTCTTATGTGTGAAAGGTCCTAACCCGGATCTAGTGTACCTTAGGTAAATGGCAATAGACCAAGGAAACTGTACGACGTATATCGATACGGTTGATCTGGTGGCCATAGTTAGTGCGACTTCTTGGTTGGTGCTTATATTCCTTAAGTCATGTTGAGGATAATATTGAGGCTGCCATATGTTGTCAATGCACTAACTGACTTTTAGAACCCTAGTTAACTCATCTTGGCCTTTAGAAAGTAGTGAGGTAACCGGCTTTGGTGCAGACTGAAGTTGGTTGACACTCGATACTACGCTCATTGAGATCTTAAACTTGGAGGGTTTTGGTTGGCAAGTAAGTTGCCTTCTGAACAACCACCCTTGTGAAGGATCAATGATATTGAGATCCCTTAGAACCTGGTTACTTTTGTAGGACAGGATGAACCATCTAACTTCAGGGGAGGGTACTTGCCTTTGAACCTCATGCAAGCCTTTAAACCTAGGGCTATGGTGTGACTTGTTTGTGTGTGCCACATGTTTGTGATTGAGCATGACATCATGACATCATCATGCATCATAAGCATATCATTTTCCCTAACCATTTCAAGGACCAAAGGATTTATCTTTGTTCTTTGTTGCAGGTCATGGCTTCTGCTCGTAGAAACACCATCAGGATCAACTTTGTAGGGATACCTGCTAAGCTCAAGGAGTTGGTTTCCCTAGTGCCTGATCATTCCCAGTTCAACAAGAGACATGGTCACTTATTGGATCTAGTTACTTCAGGGTTCAGTGAAGACATGATGAGTGTGCTGTTTCAGTTCTTTGACCCTAAGCACCATTGCTTTACATTTCCTGATTATCAGCTGGTTCCAACCATGGAGGAGTTCTCTAAACTTCTGGGTATACCTGTTCTTGATCAGAAGCCATTCACAGGCTTAGAGAAGGAGCTTAAACCAGAAGTTATTGCTGCAGCTCTACATCTGAAGAAGTCTGACATTGTTCTAAAGACGAGAAGTGGAGTTAAAGGTATTCTTGCCAAGGTATTAGTGGATAAAGCTCAAATGTTCTTGAAGGCTATGAGCTACGATGCTGTTGAGGAGATCTTAGCCTTATTGATTTATGGCTTAGTGTTGTTCCCCAATCCTGATCAGTTCATAGACGTTCATGCCATCAACATATTCCTGAGTCACAATCCAGTGCCTACCTTACTTGGAGACATCCTACATTCTCTTCACACCCGTACTACAAGGGCAAGAGGAACTTTGATGTGCTGCATACCTTTACTTTCTAGGTGGTTTATTTCTCACCTTCCTCGCTCAGTAATGAAGAATGAGCAAGGGTTCAGATGGTCCAAGAGGATCATGTCACTTTCTCACTCAAACATCCATTGGTGCTCCAGATCTATGGAAAATGTCACCATCATTGACCGTTGTGGGGAGTTTCCTAATGTGCCGCTTCTAGGCATAAGAGGAGGCAACACCTACAACCCATCTCTAGCTTTACGACAGTTTGGTTACGCCCGGAGCGATGGTCCACATGACATGTTGATTCAGGGCATTGTGTTTGATTACGACAACGATCTTCAGGGTTACCGTCAGAGATTCATCCGAGCTTGGGGAAAGGTAAACAGGATTGACAGCAAGACACTGGAGCCTAAGTACACTATTCCTATGGAGGCTTATCTCAGATGGGTACGATCTCGTGCTCAGACACTCATGATGCCATATCCTGCCGTCCTACCAGTTACCATGGAACCTGTTGCTGAAGGAGACACAGCTTATACTATCCTTCACCCAGACATGCCTACTGATATGGAATATTTGCAGAGATCATGGATCCAACTGAAAGAGCAAAGGGATACTTTCGAGGCTCATTACAAAGCAAGCCAAGCAAGGATCCTAGAGCTAACAAAGCTACTTCATGAGGAACGAAACCTCAACTCATACCTCAACACAAAGAGGAAACGTCCATGGGAGACTTAAAACCCCATCTTTTGTACTTATTTCGTTTTCATTTTTTGTAAGCCTAAAAGGCAAAACAAGTTATTACTAATAAAAAGTTACTTTCTTGTTTGTTTAAGCAAATTTAAATCCTGCGGTCCTTGAAAACATTGCATATGCATTCCCATATCATTGCATCACAGGTTTATAATTGTGCACAGGTTTCTCATCTTCTCGCTGTTTATTTCAGCAATGGCTCTTGAACAATCAGTTAAGGATCTCCAGGTACAGAATGCACAGTTCCAAGAGCTGATCCTGAACCTATCCAAGGGGCAGGATGAATTGAAGACACTGCTGGCCAAGAAGACTAAGAAGGCTAGAAGGTCTGCTGGGTTGCTCAACATGGGAAGAAGGTTCAAAGGTCCTGTCAAGACCAAGGAACATGTTGAAGACTATGAATCTGAAGAATCTGAGCAGGAGAGAGACAGTCTCCACAACACTATGGGGGACTCTGATTCTGAGGCTAACTACTACCATGAGCCTAACGAAGACAAATTCAAGATGCTGGTGGATAGAATGGATGCTATGGAATTACAGAAATCATCTGGGATGGATTTTGAGGATTTAAGCTTGATATCTGGGGTGGTCATACCCATTGGGTTCAAAGTTCCTACATTTGTTGTCTATGATGGGGTCTCTTGTCCCAAATTGCATCTGAGGTCTTATGTCAGAAGAATTCAACCCCACACTGCTGATAAAAAGTTGTGGATCCATTTCTTTCAAGAGAGTTTATCTGGAGCTCAGCTAGAGTGGTATTATCAGTTGGAGAGTGTCAACATCAGAGATTGGAATGACCTTGCTGAAGCTTTCTACAAGCAGTATCAATACAATGTTGACTTAGCCCCCACTCGCATGCAGCTTCAAAGCATGTCTATGGGTGCCAAAGAAAGCTTTAAGGAGTATGCTCAGAAGTGGAGAGACTTAGCTGGAAGAGTTCAACCCCCTTTGACTGATAGGGAGTTGGTTGATATGTTCATGTGTACGCTGAATGGTCCGTTTTACAGTCATCTCATTGGAAGCTCATCATCTGGCTTCACTGAGTTGATCATGACAGGAGAGCGAGTAGAGAATGGTATCAAGAGTGGTAAGATCCAAGTGGGCACTTCTTCATCAGGTGCTGCAAAGAAGCCTCCCACTGGGAAGAAAGAATCTAATGCTGTGTATGGTCAGCCTGATCGTAACAGAAGGCATCAGTCTGTTAGTGCAGTTCATATTTCAAATCCAACTCCTGCAACAACAGAGCAGCCTCAAGGCAACCAACAGAGGGCTAGAAGACAGTTCACAAAGATCAACATGTCAATGGCTCAGGCATTGCAACACTTGTTGAAGGCTGAACTTATTACCCTGAGGGAGGCTCCTCAGAATCCCAATGTTACCTCTCCCAAGTACAATCCCAATGCACGATGTGCATATCATTCAAACTGTCCAGGACATGATACTAATAACTGCTGGGTCTTGAAGAACAAAATTCAGGATATGATTGATGCTGGAGAAATTGAGTTTGATCCACCAGGTACTCCAAATGTGATTACAGCTCCAATGCCAAATCACGAGAAGACTGTCAACGCCATTGATGAAGATATTGATGAAGATCTGCATGTCTATTCAGTTATGGAGTTGAGCACACCATTGTCTGTTATCAAAAAGAGGTTAGTACAAGCTGGGATCTTTCCAGGTTGTCATGAAGATTGTCTATATTGTACCTATAAGCCGGATAGTTGCTTCATTTTGAGAGATGGGATTCAACGTCTCATGGATAAATATACTATAGTGTTTGAAAGAAGACCAGCATCTGTAGAAAGTATGGTGGATCATCTGACTCAGGGTAAGAAGATTGAAGAGGTTGACATGGTTGACAAAGTACCACTAAGAATCACTTCAAAGGGTCCCATTAAAATCACTCATCAGGGCCCAATCAAGATTACTGCTGAAGGTCCTGTGAAAGTTGTCACTGAAGCCAGAGTAGCTCCTCTGATCATTACCACTCCTGGTCCTATTCCTTATACATCTGACAAAGCTGTGCCTTGGCACTATGGGTCTGATGTTTACATCCATGGTGTCAAACAGGAGCCTTTACCTGATATGCCTGTTGACATTGATAATATTGCCGGATCTAGCAAGATCACTCGTAGTGGAAGAGTCTTCTCTCCTCCAGTTGCTTCTAAGAGTGCGGTTACTCCTGCTGTTACTTCCACCACTGATGCTCGGGGCAAGGGTCCTGTTATTGAGCCTGTATCTACTGATGTGCCAGCTGCTGATGACCTCTCTAAGCAGATGGAAGAAGTATTGAAAATCATTCGCAAGAGTGATTATGATATTGTTGATCAGCTGGGGCATACTCCCTCAAAGATTTCTATGCTCTCCCTGTTATTATGTTCTGAGGCTCATGCCAAGTCATTGATCAAGTTTCTAAAGATGGCTCATGTACCCAGTGCAATTTCTGTGGACCAGTTTGAGAATTGTGTTGCTCACCTGACCTATGACAACGGGTTAGGATTTTCCGATGCTGACTTGACCCCTGCCAAGAGGGATCATAACAGGGCCTTGCATATTTCAATTGAATGCAGGGGCACTACCCTGTCTCATGTGCTGATAGACAATGGTTCCTCTCTGAATGTGTTGCCTAAGGAAGTCCTGAACAAGCTGAGTCCTAAAGATACGGTATTGAAGCCCAGTAATATTGTGGTAAAGGCTTTTGATGGTTCTAGAAGAGTAGTGCATGGGGAAATTGATCTTCCAATCAAGGTTGGCTCTCAGGTGTTTACCGCTACATTCTATGTGATGGATATTCGTCCTTCGTACTCATGTCTGCTTGGTCGTCCCTGGATCCATGGGGCAGGTGCTGTGACCTCCACATTACATCAAAAGTTGAGATATCCGGTGAATGGAAAAGTTGTTACTGTCTTTGGAGAGGAAGAATACTTTGTCAGCCATGTAAACACTTTCAAGTATCTGGAAGTAGAAGGTGAATACATTGAAACTCCATGTCAGTCATTTGAAGTGGTTCCCTGGGCTGTTAAGGATTGTGTGACTCCTCCTGCTGTGAAGAAGGTTCCTGTGGTCATCAGAAACCCTCCAACAATGGCAATGGCCTCCCTCAATGATGCAAAAGCTGTGGTGGAAGAAGAGTCCCAGAAGGCTGTTCGTCGTGCTCGTGCTGTTCGTATCACCAATCAAGGGGTTATCAATGCTGTGGGAGATCAAGATGAAGACTACAACTTGGAGGCATGGATTTTTCCTACTGTGGGTGCTGGACTCAATAATTGGACAGCTGAAGATGTTATCCCTATCTCCTTTAGTCAGGAGTAAATACTATTACTGTGTTATGTTTTTAAATTTATAATTTCTGGAACAATTAAAACTTTCAAGCCATGTGCCTTACCCGGGGCACAATGGTGTGCTTGTTACGGGTTGTCATTTCATTTGCATACTTCATTCAATAAAATCATTGGACGTTTCGTTTTCGTAAATATTGTGTTCCTTGTCTTTCTTTTTCTTTTATTTTTGCTTTATCAGCTATGTGTTCTTACACACACCCACGTCACTAAAATGCAGACCCTCATCCACTCTGGATCCAGTTGATAACAGTTCTACTATTGCCAATTACAATTTCGAGAATCCGATCTATCAAACTGAAGACGGAGACGAGGACGATTGTGAAATACCTGTAGAGCTTGCTAGGTTGTTACAACAAGAAGAGAAAGCTATACAGCCACATGAAGAGCCAGTCGAAGTTGTGAATCTGGGAACTGAAGAAAACAGAAAAGAGGTCAAGATAGGGGCTGATTTAGAGGACAGTGTCAAGAGCAGGTTGATTCAGATGCTACGTGACTATGTGGAGATCTTTGCTTGGTCTTATGAAGATATGCCAGGGTTGGATACGGACATTGTTGTTCACCGTTTGCCAGTGAAAGAAGATTGTCGTCCAAAGAAGCAGAAGGTTCGTCGTATGCGTCCTGAAATGTCAGAAAAGATCAAAGCAGAGGTAATGAAACAGTTCAATGCAGGGTTCTTGGCCGTAACTTCTTATCCTCAGTGGGTTGCGAATGTGGTACCAGTTCCTAAGAAAGATGGTAAGGTACGTATGTGTGTAGACTACAGAGATCTGAACAAGGCTAGCCCTAAAGACGACTTTCCACTTCCTCATATCGATATTCTGGTAGACAACACTGCTCAGCATAAGGTATTCTCTTTTATGGATGGTTTCTCCGGTTACAATCAAATCAAGATGGCACCTGAAGATATGGAGAAGACAACATTTGTGACACAGTGGGGCACCTTTTGCTATAAGGTAATGCCATTTGGTTTGAAGAATGCAGGGGCAACATATCAGCGTGCTATGGTGGCTTTGTTTCATGATATGATTCATCATGAGATAGAGGTATATGTGGATGATATGATAGCCAGATCTCAGAATGAAGAGCAACATCTTGATCATCTGCACAAGTTGTTTGAGAGGTTGAAGAAATACAGGTTGAGATTAAATCCAAACAAGTGTACTTTTGGAGTTAGATCTGGAAAGCTCCTGGGTTTCATTGTCAGTGGAAAAGGTATTGAAGTGGATCCTGCAAAAGTGAAAGCTATACGAGAGATGCCAGCTCCCCGTACTGAGAAGGAGGTTAGAGGTTTCTTGGGACGATTGAACTACATTGCAAGATTTATTTCCCAATTAACTACCATCTGTGAGCCAATCTTCAAGTTGTTGAAGAAAGATCAGGTGATGGAATGGAATGATGAATGCCAGACGGCCTTTGATGAAATCAAGAGATATTTGCTAGAACCTCCAATTTTAATGCCACCAGTTGATGGAAGACCCTTGATTATGTATTTAACAGTATTAGACAACTCAATGGGGTGTGTATTGGGGCAACATGACGAGTCTGGTCGAAAAGAGCAGGCAATATACTACCTTAGCAAAAAGTTTACCGACTGTGAAACAAGATACTCACTGCTCGAGAAAACTTGCTGCGCTTTGGCATGGGCTGCTCGCCGACTAAGACAGTATATGTTGACCCATACTACCTTGTTGATTTCGAAGATGGATCCAATCAAGTATATATTTGAGAAACCTGCTCTCTCCGAAAGAATTGCAAGATGGCAAATGATCTTGACGGAATATGATATACAGTATACTACTCAGAAAGCCATTAAGGGGAGTGTTGTTGCTGATCATTTGGCTCATCAAGCAGTAGGTGATTACCAGTCAATGAATTTTGAGTTCCCTGATGAAGACATTATGTCTATTACCAAAGAACCTGGACAATATGACGGACCTGAACAAGGATCCCGATGGACTATGGTTTTTGATGGTGCCTCCAATGCACATGGTAATGGTGTTGGTGTTGTGATTAGTTCCCCTGAAGGTTGTCATACCCCGATTACTGCCAGACTTTGTTTCTATTGTACCAATAACATGGCTGAGTATGAGGCATGTATCATGGGTATGCAAGTTGCTATTGATATGAAGATTCAGTTCCTTGAGGTGTATGGAGATTCAGCTCTGGTAGTAAGTCAGATTAAAGGAGATTGGGATACAAAGCATGATAATCTCATTCCTTACAGAGAACATGTGTTGTCTTTGATCCCACATTTCAAAGTGATTACTTTTGGACATATTCCACGAAGAGAGAATCAGTTGGCAGACGCATTGGCCACCATGGCATCTATGTTTGAGATCAGCTGGGATGATGAAGCTCCCAAGATTACCATTGATAGATTTGAGAAGCCTGCATACTGCAATGAGATTGACACTGAAGGGGCAAGTGGACTCCAACATGTGAGGGACCATTTGTAGTCAAGACAGTGTTCTCAGGAGGTGCCATGATACTGACTACAATGGATGGTGAAGACTTCCCACAACCTGTAAACGCAGACATAGTTAAAAAATACTACGCATAAAAAGAGACCCGCTAGGTTGACAGGCCTAGGCAAAAATAAGGGCATCCCGGCAAACCAAAAGGGTTTGGGCAAAAATTAGGGATATATATATAAAAAGATGTACACCCGGCAAGTCGAAAACCTGAAAAGGCGGCTTGGGCAAAAAAGGGTATCCCGGTGGATTGAAAACCTGAAAGGGCAATCCAGGCAAAAGTTAGGGATTAAAGCGTATGACTATGTCTCGTTTGGATCACTCATGAAACTGCAACCAGTTGTACTACTTACTCAAGCTCAAACAGATAAAGCTCAATCCAATCGTTTCCGTCTCAACAGCAAGAAGATGAGATACTTGAGTGGCAATAGTAGAATTGAAACTCAATAGGATTATTTCCCACATAGCTGATTCTTTTTGTAAAGCTTCATGACAAAATTCTCTTACTAGGGTTTATGTCTCCTTGTACAAACTTACCCGTGTATGGGTCACTTTTGATATAAATAAATTCCATCTTTTGAATCCAGATTTACTTTTACCCTATTTACATAAGCGAAACGTCCATTGGTTGTGTTTGAATGTATGTATGCCTTTGAATATGATTGATGTTTACCAGAAATGCATGTATGCTTTTAATATGATTGATGTTTACCAGAAATGCATGAAAATGCAGTAATAGTATTTACTAAGGACGAACGAGGGAAGGATTTCAACGAAGCTTCGCCGGTTCATCTTTACAAGACAGTTACAAACCATCAGTAGGACTAATCCATTTTCACAAAGTCTAATCTCCCCTGGAATTTATATCCATCTCTTTTATCCTCATACGGATATACGGGAAATTACTTTCCAATAAGGGCACGATGAACGAAGACGGGATGTTATACTTATCCTACTATCGAACGAAAACGAAGGTTATCTATACCCTACTATCCCCAACAACGGGAGGTTATCTATACCTTGTTATCCCCAACAACGGGAGGTTATCTACACCTTGTTATTCCCAGCAGACGGAGGGTTATGTATTCTTCAACAACGAATCGGGATTTATTTTCCTTGGCCAGCAGTTGTTATACAAGGATATCCAGACACTTCCAGCAGTGTCATATCATACATACATCATTTACATCATACCATAACATATATATCTATAGTACATTACCTAAGTGCATCATGTCATACATGCATACATAAAGCATAAACTAATGTTGTTATACAGAATGCTACCTTGTTTTCAGGTTAATTATCCAACAAACAAGCTTATGATCTTTGGGACTGCTTTATTGTAACCTCAGGGTTACTTTATCCTCCTGATGAGCTTCTTATTACTTTGGGACTGCTTTATTGTAACCTCAGGGTTATTTTATCCTCCTGATAGCCTCTCATGACTTCAAGACTGCTTTAGAGCTACTGATTGCTCTATCCTCCTGAAATCATCCTATTACTTCAAGACTGCTTTAGAGCTATTCATTGCTCTATCCTCATGAGGTCATATTACTACTTCAAGACTGCTTTAGAGCTATTCATTGCTCTATCCTCCTGAAGCCATCTAATTATTTCAAGACTGCTTTAGAGTTATCCATTGCTCTATCCTCCTGAAATTACATTATTATTTCAAGACTGCTTTAGAGCTATCCATTGCTCTATCCTCCTGAAATCATTACTTCAAGACTGCTTTAGAGCTATTGATTGCTCTATCCTCCTGAAGACATATCACATTATTATTTCAAGACTGCTTTAGAGCTATTCATTGCTCTATCCTCATGAGGTCATATTACTACTTCAAGACTGCTTTAGAGCTATTGATTGCTCTATCCTCCTGAAGCCATCTAATTATTTCAAGACTGCTTTAGAGCTATTCACTGCTCTATCCTCCTGAAATTACATTATTATTTCAAGACTGCTTTAGAGCTATCCATTGCTCTATCCTCCTGAAATCATTACTTCAAGACTGCTTTAGAGCTATTGATTGCTCTATCCTCCTGAAGACATATCACATTATTATTTCAAGACTGCTTTAGAGCTGTTGATTGCTCTATCCTCCTGAAGCCATTATTACTTCAAGACTGCTTTAGAGCTATTGATTGCTCTATCCTCCTGAGGTCAGATTTATCACTTCAAGACTGCTTTAGGGTTATCATTATTGATTGCTCTATCCTCATGAAGACATGCTGTTACATCAGTATTACTCCAGACTCCTGACAGTTCTCATTATACTACTGAAGAACTTTCCCCTAGTGGCATCTTTAAGCCCACTCAATCATGTTCAACCAACCATCAATATCACTCCATGCACTGGTGAGTGCAAATTTTTGGGCTTTTGTGTTCAATCCCCTTCAACCTTCCAGGTTACGACTGGCAAATATACCAATCTAACCCCTCAGGTTTCAGAAAATTGAACAGGGGCAGCTGTTGCACCCCAAAATTTGCCCTCACAATACAAGACTTTGTGTTCTAAGAAGGTTCACAAGGTTCACAAGTTCTCCAACAACTTGCATAACCTTTCATGAAGTTCATAAAGTCCACAAGCTACTTTATGAAGGTTCACAAGGTTCACAAAGTTCACAATTGGTCAGAAGAGTTGACAATTCCCTCAGACAATGCACCTCCTAAGCAGTGCATCCAAAACTAGGGTTTTGACTTTAATCAGGCTAAATGGACTTCCAAGACTTCAGATTTGGTCCCAGGGGTATTTTGGTCATTTTTACGTGGATCCCGCTAATTCTTTGAAGACAGGCTGTTACTGAGCTGTGAGACATTTGAGACACTATTTCTGAGGCATTTATTTATCACATGTTTTGATTATATCAAGGTGCCAATTCGATGTGTTCGGTATCGAAATTTGTCGGGCATAACTGGATTTAAGGTCCATTTTATCGCTCATGGTTTATTTCCAGAGCATTTCCGTTGCTGTTAATAAGGCGCAGTTTAATTGGGTATTATTGGATTGTTGCTTATATCATTTGGTCAGTGGAATTCAATTACGGGCAATATCATCATTGATACTAAATCTGTTGTGATTACGGCGCACATTCGCGTTTGGTTAGAAAATGAGGAGAATATTGTTGGCTAGAATCCAAATGAATGAAGTCAGGTGATGAGATTAGGACTACCAACGAGACAAGTACATGAGCAGGAATATCATTCGTGAGTATTTATGGTTTATGACTAGAATAATGAATTTAAATATTTGTGGATTTATTCACAAATGTTTATAATTTATAACTAGAAATAAATATAAATAGATTCAAAGTTGAATGATCATGGAATTTTTATTTCATAAGAATATCATTTTACAAAAGGAAGTGAATCATTTCACATTTGAATTGCTGTGAGATTACATTTACAAATGTTACATCTACTCTAAAAATCCTAAATCCTAAAAACTCCTAAGGCTTCTTCATGGTATCCTTCCTTTGAGTGTTCCTCGAAGTTCCCGATCACCTGCAAAAAATAAGAGAAACAAAACAAACAGAATAAAAAAAAAAAAAAAAATCACTGAACGAGAAACCCTAACGACAAGGAAAAATTGAACGAACTCCCCAAATCCGCGAGTTTGATCACCCTCAGCCATAAACGACGAACCTCAAACGCAAACTATAACCATCGAAAGGCGAACGAAACTCATCAAAGCCCAACGAATCATTTGAGGGAAGTCCACCGACGTCACTTGGTTCGTGACGAGCAAACTCCCTCCTGAGGCTCAGTTCATCACATCATCGCCTCATCATCCAACCGCCGATATCATCATCAAAACGTAAGCGAGGAACACTCATACATCTTTATGTTTGACGTTTTACGAATGATTTCAGGTTTTCATCATAGAGAGTGAAAGAGTTTTGTGAAAGCGAAACAAAGAACGAAGCGGAAAATGGAAAAGATGAAGGGAAGCAACGGAAGAAGAGAAAGCATGAACGGCGCCGCGGGGGAGGGAATAGGGTTTTGAAACCCTAGCCCTCTTTTTGTTGCATTCTTACCAACCGGGTTGGGTCCGGAGGTGATTACCGGCCCAACCCCCTTTTTTATTATTATTTATTTTTTATTTATTTTATTTCTATTATTATAATTATTTTTATTATTGATTTGTTAAAATGTCTTCTAAAATAATATTAAAATCCATTTTTTAAAATAAATAGTATTAAGACTTTTTTTCAAATGATATAAAAAAAAAACCTACCTTTTAAAAATAATAATGTGGAGTTTTGTTAGATAATTAGGTTAAAATAATTTTTGAGAATTTAAGTAAATTAATTTATCAATATTAAAAATCCCATTTTAATTTAAATTGAAGTTTATATCATAAAATACAAACCACAAAAATATGCATAATTTCATTTCCTGGCGTGTCTGATAATTCATCTAATTCTACCCACTAACGTTGTTTGTTCGTTTTGCAGCTTATTATGTTTACCGTTATTTATTTTATTTTATTATTGTTCAATTCAAATTTCATTATCATATTGTATCTGCTCCTCTCATGTAACCTCGCGAACTTAACAATCGCTCTTTAAATTCTGCCTTTAAATTTCTGCTTGCATGGTTTAAATTATGACATTATCTCTCTGTTTGCATGATTCAATTATCTCACGCGTTTACTATTATTTCTGTCACATTGCACACATCCGAAGGTTAGGTCTAACTGTTTGGCCGCCACGCTAATAGTCCGTAAAACTTCACACATTCAATTTCAAATCCTCAAAACTACAAACTACAAACCCTAATTTTCACAAATGCCTCGCCGTAGGCAAAATTACAATTTTACCCTTAGCATTAGGTCAAAGAGCCGCCGCGCTCATTTTAGGGTTTCCCGCCGTGGAATCCCTAATTTAACCCTAATTACAACTTAACATTTCAACGTAGAGATTTGGAGTTTCTACACTCCACGTAAGCGTGTCCTTAAGATGCGTTTATTCCCCTTGAGACCTTGACCACAGCCAAGAAGTTTCTAACCTCCCTATTGAGGGGAACTACGATTACTCTGATTCCACTCCCGTAAGGATACGTAGGCACAAGATGCGATGTCTTGCCGAGTAAACTTAGAATTAACCCCCTTTATTATTTATTATTGCTTATTTATATTTTATTTATCTTTGCTATTTAATTATTTTGCTTATTATTTTGTAATTGTTTCTTGGATGTAAAGTTGTTTAATTATTTAATTATTATTATGGTTAGTAATTAGGGAGTGTAACAACATGTATGTAATATTAAAATAAATTTAGATCACTTTTAAATAAAGATAATTAAAATAAACACGTCACACACGTAAGTCGATTTTAATCGCCGTCTCACTTCCTAAGGATATCCCTCAAGTTGCCTACGAATAATGGTTAAGTGGGGTGTATAAAGCAAGTCCCTCAAATAGAAAAATCATCAAAGTCCCTTATGGTTGCCTTTACGAATCGAGTCCCTTTCGAAAAATGATGATGGTCCCTTATATGTGCTTATTACACCCCACAATGGCTTTCAAAAATCCAATTGTCCCTCACATGTCCCTTAACATCCAAAGTAAGGACTACCTACTCCATTATAGTAGGGATAGTCTTACTAAAGGAAAGAATGAAGAATAAGAAAGACCTTTAAACATTAGGGTAGGTTACTCCTAGGTGCTTGCTCACTTCAAAACTTTTTCACACTTAAACAAATTTCCAACAAAATTTTCAAACAAGTTTTTTTCACATCCATACACGGATTATTATTAAACTATTCTGAAATTTTTTGCTATTCACACACTACACTTTCAAAACAATTCAAAAGTGAGCTTAAGTACCTAAGAGCCCATGGATAACCATGGATGAAAAGGGTGCTAACACCTTCCCTTTTCATAACCTACCCCCCGGACCCAAAATATTCTCTAAGGTCTTTCCTGTTCTTTTATAACCTTTCCTTATGGATAAAATAAAAGTCGGTGGCGACTCTTGCTATCCGCAACATTGTTTAAAGTCAGTTCTCCCACCGTGTTACACATACTCCCTGGGATTCGACCACTTGAGAGCTGCTAGAGGATCTTCAGGGGTCACGATGGGAGGTAGAGTTTTCTTCACCACAGGCGAAGTATTTTGGGATTCAAGAAGGATGATAAGTTGGCCTACCTTGGCGGTTAAGGGAATAAGTGGCAGAAGCACCTGAAACTGGAGGGGGATTGGTGATGGTGGTATCAACCTGAAAACACAAGTGAAAGAGAATAAGGCTAAAAAGGTAACTAACAAATATACATGTGACGAAATGTTGGTACACATACCTGAGCTAGTGTAGCACCAGGGTTATCATTATCACCCCCATGGTCGCCAGAAGTTAACTTCGAGGTAACCACAGGAGGTTGTTCTTCGACACCACATGAAGTGGATGTCGACCTAAGAATTTTGGCCACCTTCGACTAAGGTGGTCCAGTAGGTCCATATGCCTTTATAGGTTTCTTTCTCTTTTTTACTAGAACCTCCTCAGAAGATTCATCAGCATCTGAGGGCACAACGATAGGAGCGTCCTTCTTACCTTTCTTGGAAGGAGTAGAGGGTTCGCGCCCAGTATGAGAATATAAAAAGAGACAATACAAGTGTGAGAAATAAGTCACATAGTAAGAAAATAGGCAAAAGATATGATATATACCTGTCTGCCTTCCATTTCCTTGCCACTTTGAGAAGTAGCAGCCCTAATGGACGGAGCTTTCCTAGGCACAGCTGGAAAACAGGAGATGATTGGCAGTTAAATATTGAGAGTTTAATTGCATAATCATAAGTAAAAGGAATCAAACCTTCATATATGTCAGATTCAACACGAACGTCCTGAACCCCTATATGAAGATGTCCTTTGAAACTGTCTAAAGTGTGTTTAGTCGGAACCACTCGTCGAGCCTTTGGTTGAGACTGCTGTCAAAGGAGTTTTAAATCCTCACCACAGATAAACCAATCTTGAAATGGAGGGGAAAGTGCTACTCCAAAATCAGCAGTAGGCAAGCCAAGGAATTTAGGGGGAAAAAATTTAAAAGCTACTTCATAACGTTTCTCACGAGTAACGGTAGGAGGAATTTTTAATGTATCCAGTTTTTGCAAAAAGTTTCTTTTTAAAGTAACAGCAACCTCATGAATGGTTCGACTAAGATCATCTGGTCGATAAACAGTTTCAAAGTATTTCTGGAAAGCTTGAATTTCTTGGATATGATCGAGCTTACTTTTCTTTGTCTTGTCCTGCACATCAAGGAAAGCCTGGTCAAGTAGTGAGGAAAAGGTGGTAACATTAAGAAAATGCTCATGATAATGTTTCAACCACCAATGGTGGAAAGAGGAAGTGCATAAAAAAGAAGGTTCGAAGAACACAGGAGAAAGCACTCCTCTCTTCTTGCTCAACTCAACGAAGATGTCAGCAATTGTTTCTTCGTCGAAGCTGGTAGTGTGAAGGATGACTTGACCCTTATTTTCATACAAGCACCTAGGAAAACTTTGAATCAACCCAAATTGACGAGAAACAAGGTTGGGCTGATATGCAATCAAAGATGCTAAACCTCTCCCCACGAGGAGTAGGAAATGGCCTTTTAAACCATGTAGGCCCAAACTTCCTTGCAGCAAAAGGTGCCATACCAAAAGTAAACTCATGGCACTTAGTAAAAATTAGGATGTAACTGGTGAATGCTCCTTTAATGGTTTCACCATCATCATTGGGAGTCAGTTGAACCAAACGAGGTCCTTCAATTCTTCTCCCCACTATCTCAGCAGAGGTTTCGTCAACTAGACCTTTCCTGGGAAGGCTAGCTTCAAACGTTGGATTGAGCCACAACTGAAGCAACCATAGAGGACCATTCAAAGACACATAATCATGGGCGTCCATGTGCTTCAGTTGAGAAGTTGTTTCACTCAGAGATTCATAAAGGTTCTCCAGAATAAGTTCTCTTAAGCAGACACCTTTGTTATGATGGAGCTGGTTAGCAAGGGGCAGATATTTTTTGGCTACATGCAAAGATTTGGTATAGAACATGTATCTCGACAGCCATATGGCGAGAAACGCCACATGCCCTTCATCAGATATGTCGTCAGTAGTTTGGTCAAAATGGTGTTTGATAAAGTGAGTATAAGTGAGTTTGGAGTTGGGGATATGTATGTAGTCTTCAGCATCAACGTCAGGTTGGTAGAAGACACCATCAGGATGAAGGCCGATGATAACAGCTATGTCGAAAAGGGTTGGGGAAACCATCCCACATGGCAGGTGGAAGGTATAGTGAGTACTATCCCAAAAGTATAAGGATGCCATCATCAAGTTCATACAATATGGAATGTTAGTCTTCGACAACATGAGAAGGTCATAAATCCCCACAGATTTCCAATGATCAACTTTAACCTTTTCCATCTTTGCCATCCAAAGGTCAAAGTCTTTAAGAGGAATAACGACTCTCACTAGTCGAGTACCATTAGCAAGATATCCAAGGTTGAATGTTGGCAATGGAGTTTCTTCAAGAGTATTGGTAAGGGGTGTAGGGAAGCTTTTTTGCCCTAACGGCCTGGTTCTCCGGTAAGGCGGTAAAAACTCACTCAGCCGTGCGTCAGAAATATCAACCTGCGCTAAAGGACCAGAGAGCGCGTAGGGTTTACCCGAAACAATTAAAGGAATCATTACCTGGGAGTGGTAGATGCTCCTTACAGCTTCAGAGGTGGGTTCTGGCACACATTGACGATTCTCCACCAGTTGAGGGCCAACTATGTTCGTGAAAGGAGGAATGGCTTGCTTGGATTGAGTAACGCGTCCCTTCTGGGTTTTCTTCTCCTGAACGGTAGATTGGGAAGATGCCATTGTTGTTGAAAGAAGTGAAATGGTTTTTTTTCTAAGTTGGATGAAGAAAGCTGAAGAAGGATATAGGATGCTTGAGATTCTAGAGAGTGTAAAAAATTCACAAAGTGGTGAAGGAAGATATTTATAAGCATTTAGAAATCCCAAAGGACTAAATCTGCCATTGAAGACAATCGGATAGTGGGACACGTGTCTGTTTTTGAAAAGAAGATGCGTATGGGCAGTTATGGTTAGACTGTAAATGTACGTTTTCAAGACAAAGTAATGATAAAAATGGATGAAAATATGTTTAAGAATTTATCATAATGGAATGATGTCATAAGTGTGGAAGGAAAAGAAATGAATAATTAACCACTAAAACAAGTAGTGGGAGGTTCAGTCAAAGCCATGCAAGATTAACACGCATCGAAACGGTGAAGGAGAAAATGACCTTCCTACCAAAACTGGTGAAAGGACATTATTTGGGGGCAATTTGTTAGCTCTCAATTTTCGACGCTAGTTGATTTTAGGATCATCTCAAGTCAAAATGTCAATTTGAAACATGTGAACTTTTCGACACAATCAGGGAGCAATCCAAGTCGAAGAGAGGTGGACAAAGCTACTAAAAAATGCTAAGTGTTGGAAAGTGCTCAACAAGGGTCACACTGAAGAGAACACGCAGAAGTTACAACCAAAATTGGAGGGAAATATTAAGTGTTCAAAATTCAAACCAAGAGTGGACGAACGTGGGAACGGTTGAGATAGTGGAAAAAGCGCCACAAGGGACACGTTGTGAATCCTCAACCGTCATTTAGTAGTTACTTTCTAGTACTATAAATAGTTATCATTTTTATGTAATAAGGGTGCTCATTCATTTTATACTAGTCATTCCAAACAACTCAAAGTACCCGCGTGGAGAGAAACGAGTTAACGAGAATGTATGTGATACAACACCAACCCTTTTCCATTAATGCAATTTACTTGCCTTTACACTTTATGCGCCTCTATTCATTCTGCACTTTAACTTTCAGCTTTTACATTTAAACCGTTTTACAAGCTTTTTCTGCATTTTTACCTTCAAAGATCTCCTAGTCGAACGTGAAGTTCATATTAGAGTTATTTTTTATGCCATTTAACTTTTCTGCACTTTTAACCTTTCGCCCATTTATTTTTCAAAGCTATCTATCTTCCTGCAATTTAACTTCCAAAGATCTCTATTCGAACATGGAGTTCAGAGTCGAATCTTTTGCATATTTACTTTCTTGCACCTTTATCTTCAACGCCATTTACTTTACAAAGACGTTATATTCGAACGCGGAGTTTGATTGTAATCTCTCGTCCTTTACTTTACAACATTCACTTTTAAAAGCTTTTACATTACTGCACTTTTATATTCGTGCTTTTAATCTTCAATGCATTACTTGCTTTCTTTTAATCTTCAAATCCTCATACTTTTCAAAAGGTTTCACAGTCGAACAGGGAGTTCAACTTAGGGTCTTTTTGCATACTTAACACATGTTCTAGGATTTAGTATAGTCGATCCTGCAAGTTAGTCAAATTTACCCTAAATTGATAGACCAGCGGTTGTTTACCAAAATTCACAGTAAACATTGTGCCCGTATCAACAGGGATATGGCCGAATTGGGGGCTCCCCCAGGGAGCTCTTCGAGATAGAAGGTGATCGGGTTGGATCGGCCACAGAACTTGTCGAGCATGCTCATCTTGCCTGAACTATTGTTCATTAGCTCGTCGAACTTTCTTTTAACCGACCCGATCGTGAGCTTGCTCGGGGTTCCGCCCGAAATGACCATTGCCCTGGGGAAGTAATCCCACCGGCTGATGGGGCGCACTGGCTCCTCGGGCAGCTGAAGCTCGGCAGGGAGACCGAATTCTCTTAGGGCGAACCAGCCCTTAGGACGACCAACGCTGAGGGCCACTTGTAGGTCGGAATCATTGTCGGGAGGTGGAAGGTCCTCGACTCTTTTGGCCTCAGGGGCTTCCTGCCGTGGGGCGTCTCCTCCCCGGCTATGCCTCTTCAGGTGCCCTTCCTTGATCAGTATTTCGATTGCGTCCTTCATATGGATGCAATCTTCCGTCACGTGCCCGTGGCTTCGGTGGAAGCGGAAGTACTTAGATTTGTCCACGTTGGCTTTGGGGGGTGCCGGTTTGGGGAAACGGACACCTCCTTGGACAAACTCCAAGTTGGCGCACTCAGCCAATATGCGCTCGCAGGAAGCGACTAGGGTTGTGTACTCAGTGAATCGGCCAACGGGGCCCCTCTACTCCCGGGGTTCTCGGGGACGATCCTCTCGTTGCCGGTCTCCCCCACGCCGGGAGGCTGACGGTCCTTCATCTCGGGACCCGCGGGGGGTTTCCCTGTTGCGAGTTTCACGGGCAGTGTTGATAGCCTCCGTCTCCTCGAACCGGATGTAATGGCGGGCTCTCTCGAGAAAGTCTTGGAGGGTGTAGGCTTTCCTCCATGAGGTAGTGCTTCATATCGTCCGAAGCCGTTACCTGTACCACCTCCCTCGTGAACCTCTCGATGTAGTTTCTGAGAGGCTCATCCGGGGCTTGGATGATTGCGCCCAGTGCGGCCTCCATCTTCAGATGTCGCTTCAAAGCCGTGAAATGCCGTGAAAATAGGTCCTTCAGGACCCTCCACGACGTGACGGACTCAGGCTCCAAGCTTTTGTACCATGCCATGATGCCTTTCCTCGGTGTTGTTGGGAAGAACATACACTTGATGGCTCCCCGGACGTTCCTGTAGTCGAGCATCGCCTCGATATCCTCCAAGTGGTCGTCTGGGTCGGAAGTACTGTCGTACGTCGAGAGTACGGGTGGCTTCTCCATCCCGTGGGGGATGGGGGTTGCCATGATTTCCCATGACAGAGGGGTCTTGTAGTCGTCCTCGTCGTTGCAAACTGGGGATTGCGGAGGCGACTGGTCGGGCTGAGGAGGCTGATTGTGTCCCCTTGGTATTTTGGCTGGGGCTTCAGGCCTGTTCGACATTGGCTCCGGGGTGCGCCTCTCCTTTCGGGCTGGTGACCTAGGACGTTTCTTGGAGGCCACTAGTTGGGGCCTCTCCAGCTGTGGTCGACGCCCCCGAGGTCGTGGAGAGGGGGTCCGAGAGTTCCCGCGCTGATTTCTCCGCGGAGGAGAGCGGGATGAGGTATCCTATTCCAGCGCGCCGATGTGCTCATTCTGTCGGAACAACATCTGGTTTGTCTGGTTGATGGCCGCGAAGAGAGCGGTCACCGTCGGGTCCGCCCCCGCCGGCGTGGGAATGGGTTGGAAGACCGTCGGACTACTTGCGCGAGGCACGGCGTGATGTGCAGTGTCTTCTAACGAAGGAGAGGCAGTCTGGACGTTCCTGATGTCGCTCTCGCGGGCATGAGATGTCCCCGGCTGGTTGTCGCCGTTGGTGACCGGGGTGAAGGCGGAATTGGGAAGAGCGTCATCGTGATGTAGGTTAGTCATGATATTGGAATTTTGCAAAAAGGAAGGTTTGGTTCTCTGCTCGGGGGAACGAGGAAGCTTGATTTCCCACAGACGGCGCCACTTATCTGACCTGATCAGAAGGGAATCAGTGACCTTCCACGCGTCGTTGATCTGCTAGCTGTTCGCCAAAAGTATGAACGAGGAGGGGGGTGTACCTGCAAGACACTCCGATGCCAAAGTAAGTAATGGACTAGAGTGGGGGCAAATACAGAAGTGAGGTTAAGAATCATATACCTGGCCCTCTAGTGAGAGAAGGTATTTATAGAAAGACCCCATCGCAGGGCCAACAGTCACTTGTGTTGGGCTAAATTGTCAGGTCCAACTCAGGTGACTGCTAGGGCTTACGTGGCGTAGTGAAGACCAGCATGTGGTCTTCGCCCTAGTTCAACCGTCCCGTGATCTCAGGAAGGTGGACTGACCAGCTCTTTCAGAGGTGGGTAGTTAGCTGATGACATGTCCTCGCGGAGGGGGCACGTGGAGAACGTGTGGAAGACACATTGTTCTGTCCGACGGGGAAAGTGTTATGCTCGACAGAAAAGGTGTCTGCCCGACACTGAGCGATTTGGGCCTATTTGAGCTTCCCTAAATAGCGTTGAGTTGGGCCTGCTCGACGGATGGGCAGACCTGAGCCCAGTCCAGAATAAAATATATATTAACAAAAAAAAATATAGAAAATAAATACATTTTTTTGAATCGAGTAGTTTTTTTAAATTGACATCCAAAATTTTTTTTTTGTATGATTTTCAATTTTTACCGTTAAAGGTATATATTGAGCAAAATTACAAGTAGAGTTATGAGAAGAAAATGTCAAAATTGATAGTGTACATAATTAAAATAAGTAAAAAAAATTATTTATTTAGCACGCACCAGACGAGAATTTATGACATTTATAAATTGTTGACTGAGTTATACAATTTCTAAAAGTTATTCCGAAAATATGTCTTTTATTCAAAAAGAGGTTTGATGCAACAAGAACCGCTAATATTTCTACGTGCCAAACCAAAACTGAGGTCGGCATCATCACTTTGTTGTTATCTTATTTTATTCTTTTTCAACACTAATAAATATCATAATTATTAGTATATTCTTATATACTCACATTTCTCTAGTAGAGTCCATTTTTCTATTCTTTGGGTTTCAGTTCCACGCGTTTGCTTTAAATACTCCCAAACAAGTTCCATCAACTTCATAATGATCGAAACCGTGTGGGAAGACAATTCGTTCTGATGGATAACATTCTTGGTCTTCTCAAACTTCGTATCAAAAGAGGAGTTAATATTGCAATTCGTGATGCTAATTCCAGCGATCCTTATGTTGTTGTCAACATGGGTGACCAGGTTCCAAACCTTAATCTTTTTCTTCTTGTAAGGGATTTTTAATTTATTGATTAGGATCAGAGGTGTGATCATCTTCAAATTTATTGTTTTGTAATGATGCAGAAGCTGAGGACTCGTGTTGTGAAAAACAATTGCAACCCTGAATGGAATGAAGAACTAACCCTTTCAGTAAGAGATGTTCAAACTCCAATACATCTGGTAACAAAACTTGCTCCCATCTAAGTTTGAATTACAAAGAATTAATTGTTGAAATCTAGAGATTCACTATAAGGAGAATGAACTGAAGAGTTATAGCTATTTTGTTTCTCTGTACAGACAGTTTTTGACAAAGACACTTTCTCCAAGGATGACAAAGTGGGTGATGCAGAAATAGACTTGAAACCATATGCTCAAGCAGTACAAATGAAGTTGGATACTCTTCCAAATGGTTGTGCAATCAAGAGGGTTCAAGCAAATAGGACTAATTGTCTTGCTGAAGAGAGTAGCTGTGTTTGGAAAAGTCGAAAGATAATTCAAGAAATGATTCTAAGATTGAGAAATGTTGAGAGTGGTGAATTGGTTGTGGAAATTGAGTGGGTAGATATTCCTGGTAGCAGAGGTCTATTAGGAATACAAATTTAAGTGGTCTCCCTTTCAATAACAATCAACAAAGTCTTATTGTACCTGAGTGTCTTTACATGAATAAAATACGCTCTTACTAGTTTGTCATAAATATTTCCTCCATTTTAAAATGAGTGTTGTTTAAAATTTTTGAATACAAATTAAAAAATATAATAATTTTGTCATAAGACATTACACTTTTATTAAATTAATTTTATAAATGTATTAAATATAGTGTATAGACTAATTATTAAATGATATAATTAGAAAAATAATAAGAATTTTTACATTGAAAAGTGAGAATTACATTCATTTTAAAATAAATTTTATTTGATAAAACGACAAGAATTTTGAAATTAAGGTAGTATATATGTGTGATTACTGTAATTTCTTTATTCAATTAGGTAGAAGATAGTAACTTGTGGCTAGGGGTGTTCATTGGTTCAGACAAATCTTATTATTTCACGGTTTTGAAGAATTAACCACAAAACAAATTATCGTATCAAGTCGCGGACTAGGTTAACACGTTTCACGACACTTTTGAAAATTATGCAAAGCAGTTAAACTAATGCATCGCCTCCCGGATAAAACAATCAAGTTCAATTATACGGTCACTTCTTGTATGGGATGTGATCGTTCTATAAATACACTTTTTATGGTGTTGAACCACTCGATGATGGTGTCGAAACCACTCGTAAAATATGGATAAATCAGTTGCAGATGGCACAAGCAAGCCACTAGAAAACAGAAAAGAAAATTTAAGAAGAAGCGGAGTCGAGAGGGACAAGAGAGAATTTGGAATACGGAATTATGAAGTGAGTTGTTGTGAGTGCATTCTTCAATCTAGCCATATTTTGAATGTTAAAATAAGGAGAGTGTCTTAGCGTTTTTGTATATTGGGCGGTATCAACACAAATTTAGATGTGCATTGATCATTTTAACCTTAGGATGCAAACAAATGGTTTTGAAAATGATTGGAAATGTCTAGGCATGCTTCATACATCAAAAATTAAGTTTTATGTGTGAACATTGTTGCATAGGTCGGCACATACGATTCAGGCCGACTTATAGAAACGTTTGCTTCAGTATAAGCCGAGATATAAACTTTTAGCCCGACCTATAAAAGCTTTTGCTTCAGTATATGCCAACACATAGAATTTTAGGTTGGCTCCCACACATCAATATTAAAGCCTGTAGGCTCTGCCCATAGGTCACCTCACTCAGGCCGACCTAAACACCTTGACAGACCCACCTATTGCTTTCATAGGCAGGCCGACCTGTAGCTTTCAAAAACATAAAATTTTATTTTGCATCTTTTCTTGCATCCTCTTTACCTTTTCTCTCTCTCTCTCTCTCTCTCTCTCTCTCTCTCTCTCTCTCTCTCTCTGTAACAGCCCAAATTTCATTAATTAATTATTAATGTTAATTAATTTAATTAATTAACTTATTTTAATTATTGGATTTATTTGGTAGAGAATTTGTGAGAAGAGAAATGGGAAGGAAAGAAAATAAGAAAGTATATAAGGAAAGTGAAAGAGAAAAGAAAAGGTAGTAAGATAAAGGAAATAGAAGAGAAAGAATAGAGAAAGAGGAGAAAAGAGAAGAGAAGAGGGAAACTTGGAGAAATCATTAAGAATCAACTTCAAGCTTCAATCCAATCAAGGTAAGGGTGAGAAACATTATTATCTAGTCAATGTATGTGGTTATGTATGTGTGGGTTGGGTTTTGTTGTGAGATTTCACCATTTTCCAAGTTAGGGCAAGATGGATTTAATCGGTAGAATTGTAGTTTAATCAGTTAGAAGTTGGAAATAATACCGTAGAATAGTCGGGTGATGTGGAGATGAGATTACTGGCACTGGTTTAGCGTAAATCGATCGATTATTGGTGGATTGGAAGTTGGGGACAGATTGAGGGTTCTGTCTTCGCAGATTCGCTGGCTCTCGCCAGGCGAATGAAGGCGGAGCTTCGCCGGGCGAAGATCAGCGAATGCTAGCGAATAATTCAGAATTAAATCCCAGTGGTCTTCGCTGGCAAGTTCGCCAGGCGAAGGATAGGTAGCGAAGGTTCTCCAAGCGAATCCTTCAGCGAAGGGCAGCGAACCAAGTCAGTAGCTACTGACTTTGCTCGCTAGGGAGTTCGTCGGGCGAAGGTCCAGCGGGCATTTGCCACGAGGCTTCGCCAGGCGAATGGTGGCGAATCAGACAGTGTTGTTCGTGTTCTGTGATTTTCATCCGATGAGTGGTTGCTTAGTTCGAATAGGCTAATACGCATATGAATCGAATAGTATGTGTACGATTGAAATGAGATATGTTGTGGGTAGCCATAAGGCGTGAATCCTAGATTATAAAATGTAATTGATAACGTAATGCATTGTTTAAATCAAATAATAATGCATGAGAATATATTATGAGTATATGTGCATGGTGTGGTAAATGTGTTATGCGTGAAAGCATGATGAAAATCTTGTATGATGAACTACTTGAGAATGCATGAGAACATGTCGTGGACATGTGTGCATTGCTTGGTAGGTGTTGTAAATGCATATTGTGTGTATGTGAATAAATGTGAATAATGCATAAGAACATATCGTGGATATGTGTGCATTGTGTACTAATGTAGTGATAGTATTGAATTATGAATACATTGATGATGTTGTGTACAATTATGTGATAAGTATGCATGAGAACATTGTGGATATGTGTGCATAGCTTGTAATTGTAATATTGGTATTGTGATGTGAATACCTTGATTGTTGTGATATATGTTGTATGTGCAATCATAATGTAATTCTTGAAGGGATGAATTATTTGAATGCATGGGATTAAGATGCGGGAACAGTCTTAAGTGCATTTCTTTTGTTGGTTGATTGCATGTGCATCATTTAGTCAAGAGGCAATGTTTGCTAGTTTCGTGGAGACTAGTGGCTTGTCCCAAACCTAGAAGGGTGGGTTTGAAGCCTAGGGGACAGGCTTTGTTGTTATCGGTCTAGAATGGTGGACCCGGTTTAAGTGTAAAAATCGAAAAATGATAACAAGTGTTGGTACCACATTGCATTGACTTGCATCAAGTTGTTTTGGAGTCACATAGCATAAATGTCATTGATATATGAAATATGCTTGTGAGTGAATGTATATTGGATAATTGTGAATTGTGCATGATGAGATATGCTAGATGAATATCCATATTTGTTCATATGGATGATGAGATGTATATGACTACAAAAATGAATTGTGGTGAGAAATGTGGATTATATGTAATTGTTACTTGTATATATATATATATATATATATATATATATATATATATATATATATATATATATATATATATATATATATATATATATATATATATATATATATATATATATATATATATATATATATATATATATATATATATATATATATATATATATATATATATATATATATATATATATATATATAAAATCTTATGCATTGATTATTATGGTAATATTTCTCACCCTTCTGCTGTTTTATAATGCTCTATGAGGCATTGCAGATTAGATTGCTGGAGATTTCTTTTGTGAAGTATAGCTTCATTCTTTTGAGTCGGACTGCTCTGATTATGTAACATCGGGTAGTTAGGCTTGTATAACATTCTTTTGTGATACATTTGTGATGTATCAGTTGATGATGTTTTGTAACATGAACGATTGATGAACCAAACTGGATAACATGTATTTATGTGATCAAATATTTTAAGGCAATTTAAATGTTTTAATCTTCCGCTTTAATTTTAAATATTGAGACGTGGGTGTAAGGACTAAGTTCCTCTACTTTGAAAACTATCCCACGGTTGCATATTTTTATAGAGCAGGTGTTGAGTGTTTTATTGGTGATAATGTGACATACTTCTTTTATACCGTATTTTAAATTATACTCTGATAAATTTTACATGTGCCTATATATATTATTGTTCTATTTGGGGGTATAGAAGGGGGTGTTACATTAAGTGGTATCAGAGCCTGGTTGGTCCGTCCGGCCAAGTTGTTAGTGTGTTGTTCTCCGTGTATATTGATATGTGTGTATGTTACACTATCGATATTGGTGTTCTTATGTGGTTCTGTTGTTGGAGTTCAGTAAGATGGTTGCAGGTAGGAATGACGAAGCAATTGCGGGGGCTTTGACGAGATTGGCTGGGGCATTTGGACAGAATCCTCAGGCCAACGTGAATGGGGGGAATAATATTGACGATGAATTTCGTGCTTTGGGAAGGTTCCAAAGGAATAATTCACCGACATTCAAGGGAACCCACGATCCTGACAAAGCACAAATTTGGTTGAAAGCTATTGAGAAGATTTTTCGGGTTATGAATTGTTCGGATGCACAGAAGGTGCAGTTCGGAACTCATATGCTCGAAGAGGAAGCCGAGGACTGGTGGGGTAATTCTCGCCAAAGATTTGAAGAGGATGAGATTGTGATTACTTGGAATCTTTTTAGAGAGACATTTCTGGAGAAGTATTTTCCAGAAGATGTGCGCGGAAAGAAAGAGATTGAATTCCTTGAGCTGAAGCAAGGTAATTCGACGGTAGCTGAGTATGCGGCAAAATTTGAGGAGTTGATCAAGTTTTGTCCTCACTACAACACTGTTAATGCTGAGAGATCTAAGTGTCTCAAATTTGTGAATGACTTGAGGCCTGAGATCAAGCAAGCTATTGGTTATCAGGAAATCCGGCGATTTTCTGAGTTGGTAAATAAGAGTAGAATTTATGATGAGGATAGTAGGGCTCGGTCTAGCCACTACAAAAGCCTAAGTGATAAGAAAGGAAAGAGCCAATTCAGAGGAAAACCTTACGTAACTCCTGCTGAAAAGGGGAAACAAAGGGTTGGTTTCGGTAAGAAACCAAGTGGGGGAGTTTCTACTCCGGTGAGGTGTTATAGGTGCGGTGAAGAGGGACACCGTGCTCCGGAATGCAAAAGTGTTGAGAGAACGTGTTTCAAGTGTGGCAAGCCAGTCCATAAGGCTCTTGAGTGCAGAAGCGGTACGGGTGTGACTTGCTACAATTGTGGTGAGCAAGGGCACATTAGTACCAAATGTGATAAGCCGAAGAAGAATCAAGGGAGCGGAAAAGTGTTCGCTCTATCTGGATCTGAGATTGCTAGTGATGATCGCTTGATCAGAGGTACGTGTTTTATTAATGGTATGCCTTTGATCGCTATAATTGATACTGGAGCTACACATTCTTTTATTTCTCTGGAGTGTGTTAGAAGGTTGAATCTTGAAATGTCTGTTATTGGTGGTGGCATGGTTATTGATACTCCTGCTATGGGTTCGGTAACTACACCGTATGTGTGTTTGAATTGTCCTTTGAGTATTTTCGGTAGAAACTTTGGGGTTGATTTAGTGTGTCTTCACTTAGATCAACTTGATGTCATTCTGGGAATGAATTGGTTAAAATTCAATCGTGTTCATATTAACTGTTTTGATAAAACGATTATTTTTCCTGAACCGGGTGATGAAAGGAATTTGTTTATGACTGCTAAGCAAGTGAAAGAATCAGTGCGAGATGGTGCAAGGGTATTTATGTTGATGGTAACTTTGAGTATTGGTGAAAGTGAGGCCATTGATGCCTTACCAGTCGTCCGTGATTTTCCGGAAGTTTTTCCTGATGGGATAAGGGATTTACTGTCGGAACGAGAAGTGGAGTTTTCGATTGACCTGATTCCTGGAACCAGTCCGATATCGATGGCTCCATATCGTATGTCCGCATCGGAATTGAAAGAGTTGAAGAGTCAACTTGAAGATTTGCTTGAGAAGAGGTTTATTCGTCCGAGTGTATCGACGTGGGGTGCACCGGTGTTGTTGGTTAAGAAGAAAGAAGGTTCTATGAGACTCTATGTGGATTACAGACAGTTGAACAAGGTGACTATCAAGAACAAGTATCCACTTCCGAGGATTGATGATCTGATGGATCAGTTGGTTGGTGCAAGTGAGTTCAGTAAAATAGATTTGAGGTCTGGGTATCATCAGATTCGTGTGAAAGCTGAGGATATTCAAAAGACTGCTTTTAGAATGAGGTATGGACACTATGAGTATTCTGTAATGCCATTTGGTGTGACTAATGCACCAGGTGTATTTATGGAGTACATGAATAGGATTTTACATCCTTATTTGGACGAGTTTGTTGTGGTGTTTATTGATGACATTTTAGTCTACTCGAAGAATGAAGAGGAGCATGCCGAACATTTGAAGATTGTGTTATCTGTGTTGAAAGAGAAGCAGTTGTATGCGAAACTTTCCAAGTGTGAATTTTGGTTGAAAGAAGTGAGTTTCCTTGGTCATGTGATTTCAAGTGAAGGTATTGCGGTTGATCCATCGAAGGTTGAAGCGGTATCGCAATGGGAGACTCCGAAATCAGTTTTTGAGATTAAAAGTTTTTTTGGTTTAGCGGGTTATTATCGTAAGTTCATTGAAGGATTTGCTAAGTTATCGTTACCGTTGATGCAATTGACTAGGAAGGGTCAAGTTTTTGTTTAGGATGCCAAGTGTGAAGAGAGTTTTCAGGAACTTAAGAGAAGATTGACGACAACCCCTGTTCTGATTTTGCCAAATCCGGAAGAGTCGTTTGTTGTGTATTGTGATGCTTCTTTGATGGGCTTGGGAGGTGCGTTGATGCAGAATAATCAAGTTGTAGCCTATGCTTCGAGGCAACTCAAAGTGCATGAGAAGAATTATCTGACGCATGACTTAGAGTTGGCTGCCGTTGTGTTTGTGCTTAAACTTTGGAGGCATTATTTGTTTGGTGCGAGGTTTGAAGTGTTTAGTGATCACAAGAGTTTGAAGTATCTCTTTGATCAAAAGGAATTGGATGCTAGGCAAAGAAGGTGGTTAGAGCTTTTGAAGGATTATGATTTTGGGTTGAATTACCACCCGGGTAAAGCGAATGTGGTAGCGGATGCGTTGAGTCGAAAATTGTTGCACATGTCGATGATGATGGTGAAAAAGTTGGAATTGATTGAGCAATTTTTTGATTTGAGTTTGGTGTGTGAGGAAACTTCGTATGGGGTAAGCTTGGAATGTTGAAGCTTACGAGTGGTATTCTGGACGAAATTCGGGAAGGACAGAAATCCGATTTGAGTTTAGTTGACCGGTTGACTTTGATCAACCAAGGCCAAGGTGGTGATTTTCGGATTGATGAGAATGGTATTATGAGGTGTCGGGATAGAGTTTGTGTACCGGATCTTGATGGACTGAAAAAGAGTATTCTTGAGGAAGGACATCGTAGCGGATTGAGTATTCATCCGGGTGCTACTAAGATGTATCAAGATTTGAGGAAAATATTTTGGTGGCCTCGTATGAAGAAGGATATTGCCGAATTTGTGTATTCTTGTTTGACTTTCCAGAAGTCGAAGATTGAGCATCAGAAACCGTCGGGTTTGATGCAACCGTTGTTTATTCCCAAGTGGAAATGGGATAGCATTTCTATGGACTTTGTGTCTGGATTACCTAGGACGCCGGGTAATTTTGAAGCTATTTGGGTTATTGTGGATAGATTGACTAAATCTGCTCACTTTATCCCTATGCGAATGGATTATCCGTTGGAGAAATTGGCAAAGCTATACATCGAGAGGATTGTAAGTTTGCATGGTATTCCGTCTAGTATTGTGTCGGATAGGGATCTGAGGTTTACTTCGAGATTTTGGGAGAGCTTGCAAAGTGCTTTGGGTACAAAGTTGCGTTTAAGTTCAGCTTATCATCCTCAAACAGATGATCAGACTGAGAGAACTATTCAATCACTTGAGGATCTTTTGAGAGCTTGTGTGTTGGAGAAAGGAGGAGCTTGGGATAGCTACTTGCCTTTGATTGAGTTTACTTACAACAACAATTTTCATTCGAGTATTGGTATGGCACAGTTTGAAGCATTGTATGGTAGACGGTGTAGGACGCCACTGTGTTGGTATGAGTCCGGAGAGAGTTCTGTAGTTGGACCCGAGATAGTTCAGTAGACTACGGACAAGATTAAGATGATTCAAGAGAAGATGAGGATTTCTCAAAGTCGTCAGAAGAGTTATCATGACAAGAGGAGAAAGGCACTTGAATTTCAAGAGGGAGATCATGTGTTTCTTCGGGTTACTCCGATAACTGGTGTTGGTAGGGCATTGAAGTCGCGTAAGTTGATGCCGCGTTTCATTGGTCCTTATCAGATTTTGCAGAGGATATGAGAAGTGGCCTATCGTGTGGCTTTACCTCCGTCGCTTGCTAATCTCGATGATGTGTTCCATGTATCTCAGTTGAGGAAATACATTGTGGATCCGTCTCATGTAGTCCAAGCAGATGATGTGCAGGTGAGAGATAACCTAACTGTGGAGGCATCACCTATGCGAATAGATGATCGGAAGTTGAAGCAACTTCGAGGCAACGAGATTTCTTTGGTGAAGGTCGCTTGGGGAGGACCGGCTGGTGGAAATGTGACTTGGGAACTGGAGAGCCAAATGAGGGAGTCTTTTCCAGAACTGTTTGAACCAGGTAACATTTTCGAGGACGAAAATTCCTAAAGTGGGGGAGGGTTGTAACAGCCCAAATTTCATTAATTAATTGACTTATTTTAATTATTGGATTTATTTGGTAGAGAATTTGTGAGAAGAGAAATGGGAAGGAAAGAAAATAAGAAAGTATATAAGGAAAGTGGAAGAGAAAAGAAAAGGTAGTAAGAGAAAGGAAATAGAAGAGAAAGAATAGAGAAAGAGGAGAAAAGAGAAGAGAATAGGGAAACTTGGAGAAATCATCAAGAATCAACTTCAAGCTTCAATCCAATCAAGGTAAGGGTGAGAAACATTATTATCTAGTCAATGTATGTGGTTATGTATGTGTGGGTTGGGTTTTGTTGTGAGTTTCCACCATTTTCTAAGTTAGGGCAAGATGGATTTAATCGGTAGAATCGTAGTTTAATCGGTTAGAAGCTGGAAATAATACCGTAGAATAGTCGGGTGATGTGGAGATGAGATTACTGGCACTGGTTTAGCGTAAATCAGTCGATTATTGGTGGATTGGAAGTTGGGGGACAGATTGAGGGTTCTGTCTTCGCAGATTCGCTGGCTCTCGCCAGGCGAATGAAGGCGGAGCTTCGCCGGGTGAAGATCAGCGAATGCTAGCGAATAATTCAGAATTAAATCCCAGTGGTCTTCGCTGGCAAGTTCTCCAGGCGAAGGATAGGTAGCAAAGGTTCTCCGAGCGGACCAAGTCAGTAGCTATTGATTTTGCTCGCTAGGGAGTTCGTCGGGCGAAGGTCCAGCGGGCATTCGCCACGAGGCTTCGCCAGGCGAATGGTGGCGAATCAGACAGAGTTGTTCTTGTTTTGTGATTTCATCCGATGAGTGGTTGCTTAGTTTGAATAGGCTAATACGCATATGAATCGAATAGTATGTGTACGATTGAAATGAGATATGATGTGGGTAGCCGTAAGGCGTGAATCCTAGATTATAAAATGTAATTGATAACGTAATGCATTGTTTAAATCGAATAATAATGCATGAGAATATATTATGAGTATATGTGCATGGTGTGGTAAATGTGTTATGCGTGTAAGCATGATGAAAATCTTGTATGATGAACTACTTGAGAATGCATGAGAACATGTCGTGGACATGTGTGCATTGCTTGGTAGGTGTTGTAAATGCATATTGTGTGTATGTGAATAAATGTGAATAATGCATAAGAACATATCGTGGATATGTGTGCATTGTGTGTTAATGTAGTGATAGTATAGAATTATGAATATATTGATGATGTTGTGTACAATTATGTGATAAGTATGCATGAGAACATTGTGGATATATGTGCATAGCTTGTAATTGTAATATTGGTATTGTGATGTGAATACCTTGATTGTTGTGATATATGTTGTATGTGAAATCATAATGTAATTCTTGAAGGGATGAATTATTTGAATACATGAGATTAAGATGCGGGAACGGTCTTAAGTGCATTTTTTTTGTTGGTTGATTGCATGTGCATCATTTAGTCAAGAGGCAATGTTTGCTAGTTTCGTGGAGACTAGTGGCTTGTCCCAAACCTAGAAGGGTGAGTTTGAAGCCTAGGGGACGGGCTTTGTTGTTATCGGTCTATAAGGGTGGACCCGGTTTAAGTGTAAAAACCGAAAAATGATAACAAGTGTTGGTACCACATTGCATTGAGTTGCATCGAGTTGTTTTGGAGTCACATAGCATAAATGTCATTGATATATGAAATATTCTTGTGAGTGAATGTATATTGGATAATTGTGAATTGTGCATGATGAGATATGCTAGATGAATAGCCATATTTGTTCATATGTATGATGAGATGTATATGACTACGAAAATGAATTGTGGTGAGAAAGGTGGATTATATGTAATTGTTACTTGTATATATATAATCTTATGCATTGATTATTATGGTAATATTTTTCACCCTTCTGCTGTTTTATAATGCTCTATGAGGCATTGCAGATTAGGTTGCTGGAGATTTCTTTTGTGAAGTATAGCTTCATTCTTTTGAGTCTGACTGCTCTGATTATGTAACACCGGGTAGTTAGGCTTGTATAACATTCTTTTGTGATACATTTGTGATGTATCAGTTGATGATGTTTTGTAACATGAACAATTGATGAACCAAACTGGATAACATGTATTTATGTGATCAAATGTTTTAAGGCAATTTAAATATTTTAATCTTCCGCTTTAATTTTAAATATTGAGACGTGGGTGTAAGGACTAAGTTCCTCTACTTTGAAAACTATCCCACGGTTGCATATTTTTATAGAGCAGGTGTTGAGTGTGTTATTGGTGATAATGTGACATACTTCTTTTATACCGTATTTTAAATTATACTCTGATAAATTTTACATGTGCCTATATATACTATTGTTCTATTTGGGGGTATAGAAGGGGGTGTTACACACACACTCTCTCTCTCTCTCTCTCTCACACACACATACACACACGCACGCATACATACACACACACACACACACACACACACACACACACACACACACACACACACACACACACACACACACACACACACACACACACACACACACACGTGGGCGCGCGCAAACAAACACACACACACACACACAAACCCACTCACACAAAAATTATAATTATATATATATATATATATATATATATATATATATATATATATATATATATATATATATATATATATATATATATATATATATATATATATATATATATATATATATATATATATATATATATATATATATATATATATATATATATATATATATATATATATATATATATATATATATATATATATATATATATATATATATATATATATATATATATATATATATATATATATATATATATATATATATATATATATATATATATATATATACTCATACACGCACCTTTTTCTAGCAAGGTACTAGTGTAAAACCTAAGCGAAACTAGATTACAAAGCATTCTCATCATCTTCAAGGGAGTAGCGCGAAACGGTGAATCGTGTTCGGGAATCTTGGGTTTAACAAGTGCTTGCTTGGAATAATCAGATGATTGTAGCCGCAATGTTGGTGACTTGATAAAACTTTGATCAAGTGTTTGGAGGTGGTTGAATCAACAACAAACTAGAGGATTTGTGGGGTTAGATTTTTTCACCTCTTGTATAAACATTTTTCCAACGATAAGGTTAATTGCAAGTATCTCAATTCGATTTCAGATTGAGAACAGACGTACCCATAGCGAGGCTAATTGGGGAAATGCCTAAATAAATCTTTGTGCCTCTTTATCTTTATTGCCTTCTCTCTTTAATTGTTCTTGCAAATTATCAATTTCGTTGTTGTTTCGATTAATTCGATTGGAAATTGTTTTCAATTATATTTTAAAATGTTGTTGTTGATATAATCATAATCACTTTGATTGTTATTGGCTTTTAACATCAACAAAATAAATAGAATTTCCAAACATGATCAATCGCACACAAAGTGTTCGATAAATTGTCTTTGAGTATTTTTATCACTTTATGTTCATTGGAAATACGCTTTATGAATAGAATTGCATTTGATTGATCTGTGAATTAATCATTTTTGAATAATTCATGTTTATCATCATTCCATTAGTTTACATTACGCACATCCAAGCTTTTTGATAGTTGGTTCAGTTAGACGATTCGATTCAGGTTGTTTCTGCTGGGCCATAAGTTTTTGAAAACAAATTTTTGCCAAGAGTTTTGGTTTTAAATTTGTGATCTATTCACCCTCTAGATCGAATCCTATCGACTAACAGTTGCAAGTCATGGGAAGGTCGTTATTTATAGCAAAGGATCTTACCTGAATGGAGAAAAAACTGTGGGAGGAATACGTGGGAGAATGGAACGGCCCAGTCAAGACTAGTTGTTATTTACATGGTCAGTAAAGAAGCGAGGAGACTTGTTCGGCAAGGCAAAACATGGTCAACAATTATCATTAAGTGATTAATTTGTAGTTGAATTACAGCATACCATTATTAATTAATAATAATTAATTAATTTACATTACACGCAATTAATAAATTAATTAATATTGAATAATGATATTAAATAATTTTTCATCATTTCAGGTACTAAAATAGATATTGGATCAAAACCCAAGCCCAAGACCGAATCAGACCAGACCGAGGCGAGCCAAGTCGGCCGATCGAGCGAACGACAGTGACGGTGGGCGCGCATGTGTTATTTTTCATGATAGTGTATTCTCACCCAACCACAAAATTGAGTACCCCTTTTGGCCCAACCCAATTTGTCCACTTGTAATATATAAACACTACTAAAGTTTGTCCACCCTCCTATGTGAGACTTTATGAACATTTTAAAATTCACTAATAAGTACTCTAGCTCATACTTGTGCTCATTTATTGCTCACTTAATGCCATTAACTTCTTCCAAGTCCCCACTCCAAAATTTCTTCATTCAATGTATTCCAAAAATTCTCCACTTGAATTTAAAAGGTGATTTTAGAATTAACGCCAAACGTTTATTAAGATTATGCATAAGCAAAGGTGTCTATGACTTGAACCTCTACGTAACAGGTAGGATTCTGATTCAACAAGAGTGAGACTATTGTCTTAAATTTATCTCAGACATAAAATCTGCACACAACATTTTCTTAAGGTGTATTCTAATAGCCCATACTTTAATGGCCATCCACGTGTATCCCAGTTTAGTGAAGGATCTAGGAATTATACCTTGAAACTCCATAGGAACCAGTCTAAGTTCCACAGTCACATAGGTGACTCTACCAATAGTACTCCTGTAGCCTATGTACTCAAACAGAGTATAGATCTCATCAAGAGTTTCTATTATTTCATCTTCTTATTGCTTTAGGATTCATATTTTACTTATTTATACTCGCATGATCATCTCATATTATTCACAACTTGTTATTACCCATTGAACCTATTTCTTAGGATCTCCGAACATTTATGTCGGGTTACCATTATGAGCAACTCATTTCTGTATACGAGTTAGTCCCATCTTGTTTGATGTATTATAGACTTTCTCTCTAGCTAATCCTTTTGTCAAAGGATCTGTTAAATTTTCATTAGTGTGTACATGATTCACTCTTATAGCTCCTTTAGAGATACAATCTCTAATAGTATTATGCTTTCTTGTTATTTGACGTCTTTTACCATTATAATAACGGTTCTCAATTTTTGCAATATTCGCGTTACTATTATAGTGGATCAACACAACTAGAATAGGTTTTTCCCACAAAGGGATCTTAGCTAGCAAGCACCTTAACCAACTTGCTTCTTCATCAGTAGTAGCTATGATATCATATCAGACTCCATCGTGGATTGAGCCAAGATAGTATGTTTCTTTGATTTCCAAGATACAACTCCTCTAGCTATACTATATATATATATCCACTAGTTGTTTTAGAATCACCTGATAAGGTATTCCAATCTGCAATGTTGTATCTTTCAAGTACAACAAAAAAACCTCTGATAATGCAAATGAGATTCATGGTCCTTTTAAGGTACCACATGAGTCGCTAAATAGATTTCCAGTTCTCATTACTCGGTCTACTAGTAAACTTGCACAACAATCCTATGATATATGCAATGTTGGGTCTAGTACAATCAATGGCATACTTGAGACTACCAATGATGCTCACATATTCCATTTGTCTGACACTATCATCAGTGTTATTAAACAACTTTTCACTTGGAACGTATGGTGTGAAGCGGGTTTACAACCAAAGTAGTTATATTTCTTTAAGATCTTCTCTATATAACGATATTGATCCAAAGAAATTCCTTTTTTCGGATATAGTGATCTTGATTCCAATAATCACACTCGTTCCCCGAGGTCTTTCATATCAAAAATTTTGCTCTGCAATAATTTCACATCATTAACGGCCTGAATGTTTGATCCAAATATGAGTAGATCGTCTACATAGAGACATATAATAGTACAAATGCAATTCTCAGATTTGTAATAAACACACTTGTCACTTTCATTCACTTTGTACCTATCATGCCCTAATTTTTATCTCTAAAATCCAACATCTCTTTTTGCACCATCTGCATAGCCTATCATGCATTTCATCTCGCATAATACCCAATTTATCATCCAGAATAAACTTGTTGAAATTACAGTCGAATCGGTCAAACTATAAGTCAGCTCTGCAAAAAATCAGTGGATGAAAAGTTTAAAAATCGAGCTTGCAAACATCAGTGATATTAATCTACGTTTCGTGTAGTTTAACCTAGTGTGCTCGTTTTAATTTGTTGACTGCTTTTTGGTCGCTTTTTTTATCAGTTTGAGTCTTTTAACCGGGTAATATTTATCTCAAAATTTAACCAAATGCTATATTTTTCTGAGTCGTTCATTTCGCGCTGATCATTTTGGTATATTCATTTTATTTTTTCGAGCATTTCGATGCCAGTCCCTTATTCGCTTTCAATCGATTTTATTTTAATTTTAGTTAAATAATATTTTTATTTAAATAGATTTTATATTTTTTTAGTTTATTGAATTGGTTTATTTTATTTTTAATTTATTCGATCATTTTTTCTTTTTAATATTAAAGTTTTGTTCTTATTCTTTTTGTAGAAAAACTTAGTATTTAAGTTTATTAAAGCCATTTTGTTTTTACTAATTTTTTGTGAAAACACCTACTTGGTTATGCATGCATACAACGTACACATGGAGCAAGGGCTAACAATCATCCTCTCTCTCTGATGTACCAAAACGAGATAGAAAGTCGAGAAAATAGTTTCTTGATAATACATTTGATCACTAATAATACCCATTCCCATATTAACACAAAAGCCACGCGCAGATCCACCCTCCTTGACCTTTTCTTCATACATCTACCAAAAAACTTTGTGTACAAAAACTTCCAACTTCTCTTTTGCCTCTCACATTGAAAGACTCCACCCACATGATATCATCTACAAAAACCATTTTCAAACACACTTTGCGCTCTCTCTCTCTCTCTCTCTCTCTCTCTCTCTCTCTCTCTCTCTCTCTCTTAAGACCATAACACGACTAACACTCCCTTCAAGTCTCACCATTGTGAAGCTCATTTCATCCATCAAAAATCACCTTATAAACAACAACAAACCACATTAAATCAACCACTGCACTCAACATTTGAACCTTCATAATCCAGTTACGACAAACACTCCACTTTTTCTCCTTTATTCTTTAGTGAAAAAAACCATAAGAACCACCGCATGAGTAGACGCTGCACTAACTACGTAGTGGCCAAGCTCAATAACCGTTGTACAAACCCCTCTCTCATTTTGGAATTAAAAAAGAAAAGCTCGTGTTCATCGCGATTGACCCTTTCTTCCTGTTGCCGATACACAGTAACAGAAATACAACTTTTCTTACATATGCTTCAATGTTTCCATGAAACTAAAAAATCCAACAAATCTCATTCTTAACTTGGATCCTTTCTCTCTCCCGCGGCAAAAAGACAGATATCTCATAACATCTTAAAGAAAAAAGTCACATGATTGTCATCCTCTCCTCACTTCACACACATATCACCATCATCGCCATAAGCTTTCATTCCCTTCACCTCCTTAACTGACCTTCATCAAGCACCACCTTCTTCTCCTCTGCGTGGTCATTCTCTCTCTACCGGCGAACCGACAAATCATAACACAACCTCATAAAAACTCCGACCAAGCTACCTTCCACCAACTACACACCACTTGCTTTACATTAGAGAGGACCATACATCAACACAACCCAAAGACGCACCTTGTTGAATCTCTTTTAAACGCCAGCTTACACGTTTTCCTCTTCTCGTGCATGATATCTCAAGGAACAAACACACACAACAAGGGTTAGTTTCATTTTTTTTAGCTTGTGGTATGTTGCAATTTGTGTATTAACCATAGATAAAAGTCACTTTTCATAGTTAGTTGTTCTGCCATTGCCCTTGTTTTTAATTAGATTTTTTGTTTTGTTATTTGTTTTTTTAGTCAATATCATTTGGCCTTTTGTTTTTAAAAGAGAAATTGAAAGAAACAAATTCATTTTTATTTTTTTAGTTATTGTTATTATTTAGTTGTTTTAATTACTTATATTTTTTAGTTATTTGTTTTAATTGTTTTTTTATTATTTGTTTTAATTTACTTTAATTGTTAAGTATTAAAATACAAAAAAAATTAATTAATTATTTTTATTTCTATTTTTAGTTTTAATTAGTTATTTGGAAATATTTGAAAATATTAAAAATGTAAAAAATATGATATAACTATTTTAAATATTTTTATTTAATATTGATTAATTAAATTATTAATTAATCTTATTAAATATTTAAATTTAAATTGATTAATAATTCATTTGATTGCCCATTCTATTTTTACGACTTGTCTGCTTCCATGTTTTTGGGCTTGTTTCCTCTGATTTAATCTTGATGTTTTTCCTTGATGAATCCGATTAATAGACGATGCTTTGTCGTGAATGTTGTTAATTTTGTTTGTGAATTTTAGACGATGCTTTGTCGTGAATGTTGTTGATTTTGTCTGTGGATTATACATGATGCTTTGTCGTGAATATTATTAATTTTGTCTGTGGATTTTACGTGATGCTTTGCTATGTACTTTGTGTAGGTTGATTTCACCTAGCTTGATTCACATGATGCTTTTCCATCTGTGTTTTTGTGAATTTTATTTCTTGATGCTTACATGATGTTTTACCATGTGTTTGTGGATTTTATTTATTGTTGTTTCTATATGATATTTTACCATGTGTTTGTGGATTTTTTCCGTGATGATTTGCCACGTATCTTTGTCGTTTTATGCTACATGATGCTTTGCCATGTACTGTTGTTGATTTTATCTTTTGATTACCATGATGTTTTACCATGCATCTCAGGATTGCATCTATTGATTCACATGATGTTTTGTCATGTGTACTTTATTGATTTTATATGTTGATGATACCATACATGATGTTCTTGCCATGTGGCGTGTATCTTATTGATCATTCATACATGATAATTTTCCAAGTACTTTGTTGATTATATATGTTGTTCTATCATACATGATGTTTATGTCATGTACTTTCTTGACTTCTTTTTCGTTTTATCCTACATGATGATTGTTGCACCCCAAAATTTGCCCTCACAATACAAGACTTTGTGTTCCAAGAAGGTTCACAAGGTTCACAAAATTCATAATTGGTCAGAAGAGTTGACAATTCCCTCAGACAATGCACCTCCTAAGCAGTGCATCCAAAACTAGGGTTTTGACTTTAATCAGGCTAAATGGACTTCCAAGACTTCAAGTGAGCTTCATAACATCTTATATGTGTATAAGAACCCCCATGTCAAGTTTCAAGACTTTTCTCAAAAGTTTGCTCAGTCAGATGATCAGATAAGTCAAAAGCAGTCAATGCAGTTAAAAGGTCAAACTGAGGTCAACTGTGGTCAAACCAAAGTCAAACTTCATGATTTTTTTTGCCAACATCAAAGAGAGGTTGGGTGAGAAATATTATCATAATAACTGTAATACCCCAAATTTTACCCTTTCTTTTTATTTTTATTTTAAATTCTGATTAACTTAATAAATTAACCTTTTTTTTAAATCTTGTTTTTTTAACTAATAATAATTTAATTAAATTTTTTTTTTTATAACTTTACTAATGTTTTTTATTAACTTTTTTTTTTCTATTTAGTTTATTTATTTAAATCATTTTAAGCTCTTCTTACTAACTTTTAGGATTTAGATTAAAATTTAACTTTTTTTTTTCTTTAAGAGTAAATTTTTTTATAACCTTTTTTAATTAATTTCTAACACATTTTTTTAATCAAATTCTATTACCTTTTTAAAATTAAATCTTTTTTCTAACTTTTTTAAAAGATAAATCCTTTTTCTAACTTTTTTTTAAAGTTAAATCTATTTCTAACTTTTTTTTAAAGTTAAATCTTTTTTTCTAATTTTTTTAAAAAAATCAAATCTTTTTTCTAACTTTTTAAAAGTTAAATCCTTTTTCTAACTACTTTTTTAAAGCTAAATCTTTTTTTTCTAACTTTTATAAAGTTAAATCTTTTTTTCTAACTTTTTTAAAAAAAATTAAATCTTTTTTTTTCTAACTTTTATAAAGTTAAATCTTTTTTTTCTAACTTTTTTTAAAAAAAAATTAAATCTTTTTTTTTTCTCTAACTTCTTTTTAAAGTTAAATCTTTTTTTCTAACTTTTTAAAAAAAAATTAAATCTTTTTTTTTCTCTAACTTCTTTTTAAAATTAAATCTTTTTTTTCTAACTATTTTAAAAATTAAATCTCACCTTTGTCACTTTTTTTGTTCTTTATTATTTTTACTCTAAATTTTTCTATCTTTCATTAAAAAATAACAAAAATAGTCTTTTATTATTATTTAATTATTATTTTCGTATTTTAATTAAATCATTTTTTAAAATATTATTTTTTTCACTTTTTTCTAAATTATTCATAAAAATATCCAAAAAATCATAAAATAAAAAATATTGAAAAAAATTTTGTTCTTTTTATAATATTTTTTATTTTAGGAATCAATAGGATTATTAGTTTTTATTTTAAGTTTATTTTAATTATTTTAAATTATTTAAATTTTATTTTTTTTTTCTTAACTAATTATTTAGTTTGGGCTTTAAAATGGGCTTTAGGGACATTATTGACAATTTGGTGTTAACCCTAATTTGATCCCTATATATACATGTGTTGCCTTGTTGAAAGGAAGTCAGAAGGTTTTCTTCAGAAAAGAGGAGAGAGAGGGAGAAACAAAGGAGATCCCCAGAGAAGAAAGGCGGTCGTTCCCACAACTCGTTAGAAGGATTGGAGCTCTCCAGTGTTCCCTTATTCAAACCTTTTTCACATTTACCGAAGCAAACCTCCGCTTCGTAGGTTAAATTACTAAACCTTTTTGCCTTTTCATGTTTATGTGCATATTTTGCCATGTTAATGTGTTTAGGTCCGTTAAATTACTAAATCCTTTGCATTTTTCATATTTATTTGCATCCTTGCCATGTTAACCTTCATTGTTGTTTAGATCCGTAGATTTTGATCTGTATGAACCATGATTGTGTCGTATAGGATTGTTTGCATGTCCATTAATTGTTTGTTTGCATTTGCAATTCTATTGTTATTTTTTTTATCAAAACCTTTTTCAAAATCAAAACCTTTTTTTATTAAAACTAAAACATTTTTTCCCAAAAAAAAACCTTTTTTTGTTCCCGTAAACATTTTTTTTTCCAAAAAAAGCCTTTTTTTTGTTCCCGTAGACATTTTTTTCCAAAAAAACCTTTTTGTTCCCAAAAACATTTTTTTTATATATAATTTAAACTTAACATTTTTTTTATAATTTAAACTTAAATTTTTTTAACTAAGTAATTCCATTTTAAAATTAAAACCTTTTTTTATATATATAATTAAAATATTAAAAAAATTAAAACATTTTTTTACATAATTAAAATATTAAAAAATTAAAACCTTTTCGTAAGGAACTCCTTATGTTTGCCGTGTCATTTTGTATACCTTTTATTTTCTTTATTCCTGCATTTCATTTGCATGCTTGAGGTTGAGATGTGCTTGTGGTGGCCACAGCCCCACACTATTTTCCTCCCTCACTTCATTCTAAGTGTCATTACATATTTTCATATTCTTCATGTTTTCAGAAATGTTTCTTTGTTTCTTTATACCCTCTGCCTTTAGTACTTTTCTTATTTCTGTACCTTAATTATTCCTCCATATAATGATTTGTCATATTTTCACATTTTTTTACAGTTTTATCCTTCCGAAGGATTAGGTCCAGCCTTTTGGCCGCCGAGTCAATAGCCTTACCCCTTTAATGGATCAAACCCTGTTTAGCCTAGGTGTCCCGCCGTGGGCAAAATTGCTTTTATCCTAGTGTTAGGCCAAAAGAGTCGCCGTACTCTGTTTTAAGGTTTCCCGCCGCGGAATCCCTAACCTAACCCTAATTCACTTAACAATTTACAACGTAGATATTGGAGTTTCTACACTCCGCGTAAGCGTGTCCCTAAGATACGTTTATTCCCCATTGAAACCTTGGCCACAGTCAAGACGTTTCTAACCTCCCTTTTGAGGGGAACTACGATTACTCTGATTCCACTCCCGTAAGGATACGTAGGCACAAGATGCGATGTCTTGCCGAGTAAACTTAGAATTAACCCCCTTTATTATTTATTATTGCTTATTTATATTTTATTTATCTTTGCTATTTAATTATTTTGCTTATTATTTTGTAATTGTTTCTTGGATGTAAAGTTGTTTAATTATTTAATTATTATTATGGTTAGTAATTAGGGAGTGTAACAATATGTATGTAATATTAAAATAAATTTAGATCACTTTTAAATAAAGATAATTAAAATAAACACGTCACACACGTAAGTCGATTTTAATCGCCGTCTCACTTCCTAAGGATATCCCTCAAGTTGCCTACGAATAATGGTTAAGTGGGGTGTATAAAGCAAGTCCCTCAAATAAAAAAATCATCAAAGTCCCTTATGGTTGCCTTTACGAATCGAGTCCCTTTCGAAAAATGATGATAGTCCCTCCAGTTTGCTTATTACACCCCACAATGGCCTTCAAAAATCCAATTGTCCCTCACATGTCCCTTGACATCCAAAGTAAGGACTACCTACTCCATTATAGTAGGGATAGTCTTACTAAGGAAAGGATAAAGAATAAGAAAGACCTTAAAACATTAGGGTAGGCTACTCCTAGATACTTGCTCACTTCAAAACTTTTTCACACTTAAACAAATTTCCAACAAAATTTTCAAACAAGTTTTTTTCACATCCATACACGGATTATTATTAAACTATTCTGAAATTTTTTGCTATTCACACACTACACTTTCAAAACAATTCAAAAGTGAGCTTAAGTACCTAAGAGCCCATGGATAACCATGGATGAAAAGGGTGCTAACACCTTCCCTTTTCATAACCTACCCCCCGGACCCAAAATATTCTCTAAGGTCTTTCCTGTTCTTTTATAACCTTTCCTTATGGATAAAATAAAAGTCGGTGGCGACTCTTGCTATCCGCAACATTGTTTAAAGTCAGTTCTCCCACCGTGTTACAATGATTTGCCATGTATGTGTTATACCATGATGCTTTGCCATGTGTATTATGTCGATTTTATGTGTTGCTATTTCTATATGATGCTTTGCCATGTACCTTTGTTGATTTTTTTTTGTCTGATTACATGATGTTGATTCCATGTATCTGATGTTTCTACATGATATTTTACCATGTGTTTGTGGATTTTATATGATGCTTTTCCATGTACGTTGTTGTTTCTTTGTCAACTTCACATGATGTTTTGCCATGTATCTGTTCTTGATCCTACATGACGTTTTACCATGTATTCTATGTGCTTGTTACTGTTCATACATGATAGTTTTTCATGTATCTGTTACTTTCATACATGATCATTTTCCATGTATCTGTTTCTTTCTTTTGCTTATGACTCAATCGAAGGGGAATGGATTGTATGTTGACTCATTATCATGTGTATATCCATTATATGTTTGTTACTTTGTCTTTGCTTGTCTTTGCCTTTCTTTTCTCATCCTATCCTTTAGCAAATAATTTTAGCCAAAACACAAATATTTTAAGAGGTTTCTATAGAGTACTGCAGATGCTTAGGGTGCTAGTACCTTCCTTTAGTATAACCAACCCCTGTACCTTTGATCTCTCTTTACTTAGCTTTAGGCCTTACGTTTTGCTTTTCATGTTTACTTAGGGTTTTTGTTCGATACTTTCTCCCTTTTCTTGGAAAAATAAAAGTTCGGTGGTGATATCTTATCTTTACGAGTCAAGCTAATCCAATAGCTTTGGTTTCTGATTCTAACCGTGACAGAAAATGGTGACTTTACTAGGGACCACTGTTTAAAGGGTTAAGCATAACTTATCATATTTGTGTTGCTATTATTATTTGTTTGATTGGGTTTTTCTATTTTTCAGGTTGATTGAGGTGTGTGAGATAAGTCCTAACCCGGACTTGAATGCACACTAAGATACGACTGTGGTATAATCAAAAGTTACATGTCAGAAGTAATCGTGAACATGATTAACATATGATATAACCACACTCAGCGGAGGCCCTTTGATGGTAGTATTTTTCTTTGCAAGTAGTCGTAATGGCATTATTATTGTTGACCTGGGAGTTCGAGAAGCTGAGGACCTTTAGACCCCTTTTACCCATCTTGGCCTTTTAAGATGTAGTTTGGTGATTATCCAAGTGTAGACCGGAGGTAGTTGATACAAAATGCTACACTCAGACGAGTTTTTCTTGCGAATATTATTGGCCCGCGCGAGTAGTTGTGCAAGCTGATAATATCCAAAAGAGGATCGATGACTCTGGGAACCTTGTTAGAACTCGTTGTGCAGGTTCTTTACCCCTAGTACACACCCTGTGGTTAATCCTTCACCTAAAGTCCATGCTTGTGATCCTGAACCTTTAATATTGTTACCTGTGTTCTGCATCATGTTGCATGGCATTACATACATTTGCATCTTTTGCATGATTCATTGCATACATCCAGTTTGTCCAATAAATCATTCCAACTATTTCTATCTTCCAGCATCATCTATCAATCGTCAAGCTGACTCCTTGTCACCGATACAGGACTAGAGCTAATTTCAGACGTAGAATGTCAGTGCAAGAACAACACAACACAGAAATCATAATGGAGATTGATGATCTGAAGTTAGGCATGACTAAGCTTACTGAGATGCTCCAAGTTCTGATTTCCAGAGGGGAGCCACCTCAAAGAACTGTTATCTAGGAGGTTTCAGGTGTTGTTATTGATCCTCATCCTATCCAAATGCCACCTTCTACATGTCCAGGGTTCGATTTACTTCATAACTATTCTTCGCCTCTTTCTACTACTTCTATGATTGGTCAAACTGCCAAACCAGTGTTTCAAGCTTCTATTTTCTCGGAGCACAGGCTTATGGTTCATACTGTTGCCCAGACTTCCCGAGCTCCATTTAAGAATCATCTATTTGAGTACAATGCTGCTAGTGCTCAAGGTGAAGATCATGAGGATTTTTTGAACCTGAAAATTTATGTGAACAATTTCAGACTATAGATAAGAGACTCAGATCCATGGAGGGTATTAATTTCTTCAGTGTTGATGTGAACAACATGAGCCTTGTTTCTGACATTGTCATGCCTGCCAAATTCAAGACTCCCGAATTTGTGAAATACAAAGGTCATTCCTGTCCAAGAGCTCATATGGTTATGTACTTTAGAAAGATGACTGCTTACACCAACAACCAGAAGTTGCTTATCCATTGCTTTCAAGACAGCCTGAGTGGAGCCTCGCTTAAGTGGTACATGAACCTTGAAAATAACGGTATCCACTGCTTCCAGGGTCTTGCTAATTCCTTCATGAAGAAATGCAAGTACAATCTTGACATGGAACCCGACTGCGGTTAACTTCAGAATATGTCTCAGAATGAGCGAAAACCTTTCAAGGAGTACGCTCAACGTTGGAAAGAACTAGCTTCCCAAGTTGAACCCCCTCTGGTAGAGAAAGAACTCACATGAATGTTCATAGACACCTTGTATCCCTTCTATTAGGAAAAGATGATTGGTAGCGTTTCCTCCAACTTCGCAGATTTGGTGACCATTGGCCAAAGAATCGAAGAAGATGTCAAGAATGGAAAAGTGTCCAAAGTTGTTGAATCTTCTAATGGTGCAAAGAAATCCTATGGGAACTTCCAAAAGAGGAGAGAAGACCAAACCAATGTTGTCTTAATTGAGGAGAGAAGACCTTGTCACAAACCTCAGTATGTTAATCACATTTTTGTTACTGCTGTTACTCCCATGTGCATTTCATCAAGGTTTCAAATCCTAGGCCTCTACGTCCTCCTCCAGATCCTCTTTCAGTTGGTTTCAGATCTGACCTCCATTGTGCATTTCATCAAGGTGTCGTAGGCCATAATTTGGAAAATTGCTATGCACTAAAGGCTAGAGTGCGGGATTTGATCAAAGACAAGATTCTCACTTTCCATGATGTTGTTTTTGATGTCAACAACAGTCCTCTGCCAGCGCATGTGAAGTGAAGCTTCAATCAACTTCAGCCGGATTATCCTCCTAAAAGCTAGTGTTTTAGACAGTCCAACTCACTCCTACTACTAATTAGTAACTAGGCCATGTTTCTTGTTATTTTCATTTTCCTTTATTAGTATTAGTTGTTTGATTTCAAATTATGTTTGTACTTTCATGTTAATGAAATGAGCATTGCCACATTTTGATTCAATTCATTTTGTATTTGTTATTTACATCTTTATGCTTTCTCTTTAAAAAATATATACCTCTTGTCCACTTTCTTTTGATTATGCAAAGATTGGAGGGAGGATGACGAAAACGTAATACCCATAAGTGTTGTTGGTATGCTTTCAAAGTAAAACTTTGCCAACGATGTAAGGCATTGTTTAAATTTCCCAAACACTGGAGAAATAAGGAAGTTATTCCCTTGTCAACCCCTTCGAGCCTAGAAGTTGGAGTTTCTTCCTGTAAAATAAAACCTGCAATCTTAACCTAAGGATGGGTAGTTCTTAGTTAACTTGGTTGTGCGTTCAAATACAAGAGCTTCATGCAAGATACCTTTCATTAAAGGTTGCATTCACAAGTTTTCCTTCACACACAGTAAGTAAGTGTCGAAGATGTATTTCAAGTCAAAAACCAATTATGGTTCACCATAATCATTAAGCCAGGCAGTGTTTGAACTGCAGTAAAGCGGCAAGAAGCAAAAATTTAGTTTTGGAAGGATTCCTTCTGGGATTTATATCGTCTCCATAGGGATCGGTGCGATGAAAAGAATGTCGTTAAAAGGTACTATAAATTAAAGCAGAAAATATAAAGACAGAAAATATAAAGTAAAGCAGAAAATATAAATTAAAGCAGAAAATCCCAGAAGGAATCCTTCGAAAACTAAATTTGGTACCTAATATATATTTTGGCTTCTGGTACCTTTTAGAATGTTACGCCCATATGAGCCAAAAGGAATTCTAGATTTTCTTTAGACATATATGTTAAACCAAAATATATGTCTAGAGTCTAGAACCTTTGAGAAAATATATTTCTATAAGCCAAAATATATGTTAGGTACCAAATTTCTTATGGTACCTTTGATAATTAAGAACCGATACTAAAGAAAATGTTAAGCCAAAATATATGTCTAGAGTCTAGTCCCTAACATATAATCATCTTACATCTAGATATAAAAAGTATATTTCTATAATGATTCAAATCAAAGATAAACAGGTAAGCAAAGATGACATCCATATGAGCTTCGCGATTGATTCATATAAAATGCCATGATAAGAATACGTACATACGTTTAACCATTTTTACATCCATTCAACTAATTTGCCAAATGTAAGTGAACTTAGTTTCTTATCTCTATTATCATGCATCCTTACAATACTGTATTGATTGCTACTCATGTTCATAATCAAAATAATAAAATCAAAGATACTAATGAATATCAACTTACAAGACTATGTCAAAAGTATTCTCATTGATAGATGAATATCTTAGATCTAAGATTTGAAAAAGGTTTTATCAAGATCCACAAATAAGAAATCAAAGACAACATCAATATTAAATCATACCTAGTTCATAATACATAGATTAGATGAAATACATAAGGTATTAATAGACTACATTTAAACCCAACAAGAAATTGAAGCTCTTACCTTGTCCCCCTTAGGGTTTGTGTTTCTCTTTCTAGAATATGTTTGAAATAAAGAGAGATAAATTTTTATTCTTAAAATTATAATATATATTACTAAAAAGTAAGAAAAGTACTTAAATAGTTATTACAAAACCTTTCCCATTTGCCTAGCGTAAACCTTCTTCGCCCAGCGAAGACCACGTTTAGGCACTTGAAGTTCCTCAGGAACAGTTAAACTGTCCTTGGAAAATATCTGAGTTCGCAATGCGTGCATCTCTTTGCACAATAAAGCGGCGAACTTTAGGTTCATTTCCTACTGCCTATAATCTGGGATGGTTTGCTGGGGCTTCGCTAGGACCTCACACAACGAGCATTCACTTTCACCTCGTTGGTGTTCGCACAACGAACATGTTAATTCCTCTTTTCTTCTTTGGCTTCCTGCACAATAACACACACATCAAGACATCCAAAGTTATTTGTAATATATTTGAAGAATCACACAAGAACAAGAAATAAATTCATTAAAACATGAGAATTGAGTTGAAAATGCCAAGAGAGATGATTCAGTTTAAGTCAAAATTTGCACTTAACAAACTCTCCCCAACTAGATTTTTGCTTGTCCTCAAGCAAAATATGCCCCTCATTCAAACAAGAGAAATTTGCTCAAATAAGAGGTTTTCTCAAGCATAGGATTCAACCAAGAAAGGGATAACGGTTCAAATTCAAACAAGAGGGATTTGCTCAAACAAGAGGATTTGCTTAAACATGAGAATGCGCACAAGCAATGTTCACCAGTTAATATAATTGAAAAATGATAAAGAGTTTAGTTCTTAAAAAATATCATGCAATGTTTCAAACAACAACTAAATTCTCATACTTGAATCAATCTAACAATACTGTTCAAAATAAGAATGAAGAAATTAACGCGTTTGCAACCACGGGACAATTCCACTCACTTGACAAACAATGCTAATAACAATCCAATTCATATATTCATCTAATAATCACAAATGAAATCATGGAAGAAAGGGATCACTAAGGGATTTTAAGGTTGTAGCTTGGTTAGATTCACAAAAAAGGGACATTTCTAAGGCCATGGAATCAAAGTTGCCAATGCAAAAGAAATATTCATTATACAAGGTTATGTACACATAACAACTTCATCCAACACTTTCTTTTCTCAATTGTTCACCCTTCCAAACTTCCTTAATGCACATTATTTATTCTCTATTTTTATTTTTCAAACAAGCATGCTTTTCCTTTTTTTTTTTCACATTCATATTCACAATTTTCTTTTTCAATGCATGTTTGAAATTTTTCAAAATTTTGAGTAACCTACCACTTTTCTTTTCAGTCTCTCCAACTTGAATTCAACCAAATCTCAAGTGAATGCTCCTTGTTTTTTATGGCAAGGAATACAATTTAGAACAATGTTCAAAGGTTCAAGATTTTTTTTAGAGTCTCACAAAATTCAATGATGATAAATCTTTTAATTTATGTACATACACCAAGTTCATAACTAAATTAGGATTTAAACTATTAAGGTTAAAGGGGTTAGCAAATTCTCACTACTTACGGGTAAGTTACCTTTTTGGAATACAGTTGTGCTCAATATCAACAAATGCCTTGATAATTTCTAATGCTTCCACAAAATTAAAATAATTAAAAGATTAAGTATGAATCAAGTGTATTAAAAAACATTTATCAGTCAACCTAAGCATATAGTAAACAATGGAGGTTTCTCACAAATTGTGGCTTTTGGACCTAAGTGAAACAAGCATTCAAACAAAGTTGTAAAATGAAACAAAAATACACATTTGCACAAAGTACAAAATTATTAAATCATTCTAACATTCTATAAAGCGGTAACCATGTACCTTACTTGCATTCACAAGTTCACCATCCCACTATCATCATCCAAGAGAATCTTCATTGGATACTTTTATACAAATAACAACGAATCTAGAAGAAGTTCTCTTCATTCTTCCCTAAAAAATACTTAAGAAAACATGAAAGGAAATAAGTATAAATACAATATAATCAAATGTAAAAAGCTCAAAAATATAGAAATTATGACAATGCAATTCAATATTTGAACACAAATTCCCCTTAACAGCGTCATTTTGTTCGAACTACAGGAAAGCGGCAAAAAGCAAAAATGTAGTTTTGAAAGGATTCTTTCCTGGATTTATATCGTTTCCACAGGGTTCGGTGCGTGGGAAAAAATGTCGTTCAACGGTCTATACATTTCTAAGGTTGTTGTGAAAATTTGTTGATAGATCAAAGGTACCATAAATTAAAGCAGAAAATACAAAGTAAAGACTTTAAAATAAATAGAGCCTTTTTGGGATTGGATCTCATCAATGGATAACACATGCATTCTTCTAAACAATTAAACAAAAATCAATTATTCGTCTAATATCCTCACATGTCATCCATAACAGAGGTTATGTCTAACGCAACATCGAGAGAATAACCGTATTGTCTCATTAGTTATGTCTCACGCTACTCAATAACACAAAGCATTACGAACTGATACTCAAGCAAATGTTAAGCCAAAATATATGTCTAGAGTCTAGAACCTAACATATAATCATCCTAAATCTAGATCTGAAGAGTATATTTCTATAATAATTTAAATCAAAGATAAACAGGTAAACAAAGATGGCATCCATATCAACATCATGATTGATTCATACAAAACGCCATGATCAAAATACATACATACGTTTAACAATTTTTACATGCATTCAACTAATTTGTCAAATCTAAGTGAACATAGTTTCTCATATCTATTATAACGCATCCTCACAATACCGTATTTATCGCTTGTTATGCTACTCATGCTAATTTCAACACAATAAAATCAAAGATACTAATGAATAGCAACTTACAAGGCTACGTCAAAATTTTTCTCATCGATAGATGAATATCTTAGATCTAAGATTTGAAAAGGTTTTATTAAGACCCATAAATAAGAAATCAAAGACAACATCAATATTGTATCAATACTAGTTCACAATACATATATTAGATGAAATACATAAGGTATCAATAGAATACATCAAAAACCAACAAGGAATTAAAGCTCTTACCTTCTCCCTCTTATGGTTTGTGTTTCTCTCTCTAGAATATGTTTGAAATGAAGAGAGATAAAGTTCTATTATGAAAATTATAATATATGTTTCTAAAAAGGAAGAAAAGTACTTAAATAGTTATTACAAAATTTGTCCTATTCGCCTAGTGAACACCTTCTTCGCCCAGCGAAGACCATATTTAGGCACTTGAAGTTCCTTAGGAACAGTTAAATCGCCCTTGGAAAATATCTGAGTTTGCGGTGCGAACATTTCTTCGCATAAGAACCTCTTAGCTACAGATTCTCCCAGCGAACTTTGGGTCCATTTCCTACTGCCTATAATCTGGGATGGTTCGCTTAGGCTTTTCCAGGACCTCGCACAACGAGCATTCTATTTCACCTCGTTGGTGTTCGCACAACAAACTTGTTGATTCCTCTTTTCTTTTTTGGCTTCCTTGTCCAATCATTTGTGTCCTAATCCTTGATGTTTTATGCCTAAATCTGGCATAATAATGCACACATCAAGGCATCCAAAAGTGTTTGTAATATGTTTGAAGAGTCACACAAGAACAAGAAACAAATTCATTAAAACATGAGAATTGAGTTGAAAAATGCCAAGAAAGATGGTTGAATTTAAGTCTAAATTTGCACTAAACAAACTCTCCCCAACTAGATTTTTGCTTGTCCTCAAGAAAAATATGCCTTTCATTCAAACAAGAATTTTTTTCTCAAATAAGAGGATTTTATCAAGCGTAAGATTCAACCAAAAAGGGGATAACGATTCAAATTCAAACAATAGGGATTTTCTCAAACAAGAGGATATGCTCAAACATGAGAATGCGCACAAACAATGTTTACCATTTAATAGAATTGAACAATAATAAAGAATTTAGTTGTTAAACAAATATCATGCAATGTTTCAAATAACAACTAAATTATCATACTTGAATCACTCTAACACTCTTCAAAATAAGAATGAAGAAATTAATGTGTTTGTAACCGCGATACAATTCTGAAGGTGAGAAAATACTTAGAAGGGGGGGTTGAATAAGTATGAAGATAAAAACTTAGAAATAAAAAACTCAAGTATTTTTATCCTGGTTCGTTGAACTCAACTACTCCAGTCCACCCTTCGTAGAGTGATTTGCCTTTCTAAATCAAGGACTTAATCCACTATTTAATCAACTGATTACAATAGTAAGCACTAAGAACAACTGTTCAAAGCCTTCTCAAGAACTACTGATCCTAACAGGATTTTCTTAAGGTTTACAATTAAATGTAATACAAATACAAGTGTTTATGATTTGCTTCTATAAAGTTTTATCACAACTATGATTTTACACTTAACTATTAAGAACAAAGAAATGAATTCTTAGAATGAATATGAATAGTATAAGAGCTTGAATGTTTGATTTCTTTTCAATAATACGTCAACTGAAGAAATTGGTGAAGTCTTACTTTTATAGGCAGCTGATCCAAGGTGAGCTTCACGTTGAGAAGAGTGTCCAAAAGGTCTGAGCCTTTTTGTCTTCTCATCAAGTGACCTTTCCTAGAAGAAGAAAGCACAGAAAAATCCTTTTTGTCTGTGTTCTTGTGTCTAGCACAAATGAGGAAAGAGACGTTTGGTTCACTCCAACGGATATAAACTTTGAATAATTCTTCTTCAGTTTTCAGCAAATGCATCAGAGTCTAAATAGATCAGAGCCTTCTGATGATGATTAGAGTCTTGCTGAATCAGAGTCTTCTGCAGGAGGTGTGCTTTTAGCGTGTTTAAGATCAGAGCATATTTGAGACAGAACTTCAGTACTGGCAGCTTTAGTACTTTCAGACACTTCTGTAGAAACTATGCTTTGAAAAACTCTTCATACAGAATTCTTCTTTGGTTCAGATGCTTCTGACTTGCTTCAGATTCTTCTGGAGCTTCTGCTTTAGATCCTTTTGGAGCTTCTGCTTCAGATCCTTCTGGAGCTTCTGCTTCAGATCCTTCTGGAGGCTACACTCAGGATCTTCTGTTGGCAGCAATCAGAATCTTCTAATGGGTGCATCTGGCGCTTCAGAGTCTAGCTAATTTCTTGTGTTCAATTCTGATTTGCTTCTGGAGTGTTAATTTCTTTTCTATCTGCAGTAAGAATTCTCAAGCAAATTTTAGAGTATATAATTCTTAAATACAAAATTTCATAGTAGTTATCATCAAAACATAGAGATATTATTAAGAACCAATCTGTGTTCTAACAATCTCCCCCTTTTTGATGATGACAAAAACATCAGAAATTTTATTTAATTGAAAATATAATAATTATAACTCCCCCTGAGATGATGAATCTCCCCCTGAATTAAATACAAATAAGGAATAGAAACTTCCCTTTTTTCTTGAGTAATTTTCAGAGTTAGATCTGATTGTTCTTTTAACATTTGAGAGTCAGAGTGTCTTGCAAATTTCAGAGTCAGAGTTTGATAATTGTCAAGTGATCTGAGAGTCTCAGAGTTTCTTTTACAGAGTGTACTTATCAAATGTTTTGAAATACTCAGATTAAATGTTAGATAGAATAGATATGTCTGAAGTTTCATTCTGGTGAAGTTTAATTAAACAGATCAGATCTATATTTTCTCCCCCTTTTTTGTCATAAGCAAAAAGTGAAAACTTTAAAAAGACAAATAAAAGGAAACAATAAAGAAGATAAATCATGTGGAGAAAACTTTGAGATTTGATTCAAAATGGTTCAGAGCCAAAGTACATGCATCAAAAGATATTTAAAAAAAATACATAAGCAAACATCAGATGCAAAAACATCAGAATGAAAAAAAATGAAAAACTAAGAGTGTTTTGACAAAAGCATCTTCAACAGATCCGTGATCTCAGAGGAGGACTGTTCTTGCTTTGACATCCACTTAGCCATTGTTTCATTCTTCTGATCCTGTTTTGACATCCACTCTGTCATGTCTTCAGACTTTTTATCCTGTTTGGCCATCCAAGACTTGATCTCTGATTGACCAGCTTCCAGAGCAGCAATTTTATCCTCAAAATCTGGATGTTCTTTCTTTATCTCAGATGAAGAAGTTTGATCTTTTTCTGGAGCTTGAACAGAGTCAATTTCCATAGGGTCTGTAGAGCTTGGAGCATTAGAGCCAGAAGGAAGTTCTACCAGAGTCATGGCCAAAGGGTTGTCTTCAGATGCAGAGTCAGTAGTTTCTTTTGATGATGGATGAGCATCTGTAAGAAGTAGTGGTCCAGATCTCTTGACAGTCCAGAATAAATTTCTTGCAGCTTCAGCAAATCTGAGCTTCGCATCATCAGAACATATGTTCTTCAGATTTGATGCTACAGTGTTGAATCTGCTGATGAATCCATTCCAGATGACATCAGATTCTTGGGCATCCATTGTTGCTGAACACTTCCTCTGTACAGTACCTAAATACAACTGTATTTCTTGCAAAAAAGATTGAAATAAATGATTAACATTAAGTCTAGGTTTGGGATGTAACAGAGTCTCCAAAGTTATTGGTTTTGGTTGGGGAGTAGGTGGAAAAATGGATTTCTGAATGGAGATCAGAGGAGGAGGGTAGTAAGGTATGAAAGGAATTTCAGGGGCTTTTTCTGGTTTGGATATGTTTAAAGCATTTAACAAATTTGGTTTTGCTCTGGTGTGATAGGGAACCACATCAAAGGGTTTATTTGAGTAAGGTTGGAAAGCAAATTTTGCAGGTTCATCAGAAGCAGCAGTTTTATCAGATGAAACAGGTGTAGCTGAAGTAACAACTTTTGCAGATTTAGCAGAATATGATATTGTTGCTAATGAACTTACATCTGACATGGATTGAATATAGGTGAGTGATCGCGACTTTCTATGTCTAATACAACTTAACTACAAGTGCACAGTCTATCGTGTAGTAATAAAAGATATCGATCCCACAAGGACTCGTAATCAAACTAGTGTTCACGGGAGTTACTATGTTTAGCTAGGTAGATAATGTTTAAGGGAATAATTGCTATTACTAAAGGGAATTAAAAACGTTACTTAAAGTATAATTATGCGAATCGATATGCAATAATTATGTTCTTCGGGGATTTGACAAGTTACCGGTATATAAAATATTTTCAGAATTTATTTAAGAAGAAAATAGTGATCTAAAGACCTTTGTCTCACGATGGTTGTTGACGCTAGTCGCAACTTTAAGGCGGAACGTATGCTGTCGCTATCCCGTTCGGGGTTAAAATCGCTTTTTGGAAATCTCTAAATTCTAATCTATTTTAAAGTGCTTTCGCTGTTATTAAAACAAATGCCTAGTGTTTACTATCTGGTCTTAGCCGCAGCTGTCGCTTGTTGGTTCGTACCTTAATTAATTTCCCACTGTCGTGGCAAAACTACTTTTAAATAAGTTCTCGTTGTCGCGACGAACGTTTATTCAGGAAATAAGTTTAAACACTCAGGCCATAAACAACTTTTGAAAAAGAAAGGTTTTAACCGGTTATTATCAAATCCCGTCTGAATTATTATTACATACCGATTACTCTGGTTTAGCTAGACATGGATTTGGAACAGGTAAAGCGGAAATAAAAGCGGAAATTTAGAACATACATACTATTGGGAAGTAAAGTTACAATTAACGAAATAATAAAAACCTGTAAAGTATCCAATTGGCTTTTGGCCAAATCCCAACGATGTCGGCAGGATTGTGACTTCAAGCCAATAGAGCGTACAAAGGAAATTTCAGTAACAGAATACAGGAAAAAGAAAGGAGAACAAAAACAAGACTTAAACTAAATTTTCTCTGGAAAATATTTGGGCAGCACTTCGTTATCTGAATGCGGCTCTGGTTCTCAGCTCCCCTCCTTCTCCTTTTATAGAGGTGAAATACTAACGGTTATATCTTGCAGAAGGTGGACTTGGAGTCAGAGAAAATAGGAAGTAGTGGTCCATTATTTTGGGACTTGGAACTGGTTTTTGCACGTTTACTGAAGTTCTGCGTTTTTGCCTGCAAGACGGTCGTCACCCGTGTGACGGTCGTCATGGATGTGTGACGGTCGTCACATCAGCAAAATCCGCATCTGTTGTTTTTCATGTTGTTTTCATCTGGTCTTCGTCCATATTTCATCTGTAATTGCTTCTTTTCTTCATATTGCTTTGTTTGGACATGGTCTTCAAATACCTGCAAAATATCAGACAAATAACATAGAAAAACCCGAAATCGGATTGAAACCAGTCAAATATTAGTTGAATTATACGTATATATATATATATATATATATATATATATATATATATATATATATATATATATATATATATATATATATATATATATATATATATATATATATATATATATATATATATATATATATATATATATATATATATATATATATATATATATATATATATATATATATATATATATATATATATATATATATATATACGATTTCACGTTATCAAACTCCCCTAAGCTTGAATCTTTGCTTGTCCTCAAGTAAAAAGTAGGAAGAATAAAAGTCGGCAAGCACGCAGCAGGTTCCTCGTTCAGAAAGTTGGGAAAAACCGGGATTCTAAATAGGAACAAAACGAGTACGGTGACGACACTGGACTATAAATCTTCAGAGGTCTCCTTTTTATGCAAGTCGGTCCCAATCATGCTACTGCAGCTTGGTATCAAGGTTCTCGCGTCAAGTTTATCCTGTTTGTTCTAGCGCAATCACATTAAGCCCGTTGTCCATACACTTTCATGGCAAGTCAACCTGTTAGTGATTATGATCTCACGACTATTTTGATCTTTTCATTGCTCATGAGCTTATACCATTGATTTTCAGTGAGTTTTTGTACCGTTGGGCTAAATGCTCGGGTGAGGAGCACCTAACTTAGAGGGAACATGTCTCTATACTTGGGCTATATAGCTTTCTTTTCATGATTTTTCATTCTTTTAGAGATCATACACTTATTTGCATTGGTTGCTCGCTTAGAAGTGTTTAGGATGGTGCTGACTGCTTGTATAAACTACTTGGGGCTGAGTTTGCGTAGAAACTTGAAACTTTGGTACAAGTAGGTAGTAAAACCGACTCGCATAAACCGGAGGTCTAAGGTGTCAGGACGGTACTGGTTTTGTTAGAATTTTCGTCTCGGAGTTTCAAAACTTGGTTTGAACTTTGGCGCATTCGCGTGATGCTTTTGAGGAACAACTGAAAATTTTTTGTTTATGTCAAATAAAGTGGGGAAATTTGCGTAACGGAAAAAGACATATAAATGAGCTTTTATTTGCTAAAATGGGAAAATGCTTGAATTGAAATTACTGGATTGAAAGTACAAGGAAACGGGAAATAAAACGCTCCGCTCCCACACTATTTCAATCAGTGTCCTCACTGATTTGAAAGAATGCGAGATGGAGATACAGAGAAAATGAAAATACAGGAAAGGGAAAAATACAGGAAACAAATAAAGAAAGAAAGAACTAGTCACGGCCTCTGCCTCGGTCACGTCCTCTGTCGCGACCTCTACCTCTGGCTTGTTCGACTCGGGCCTCAAAGTTCAGAGCGCCAGTGTGATAGACATAATCTCGGAATCCTTCGAATTGCAAGGTAAGATTTGCCAAGTTCTCAGTGATGGCTTCCTGGCCAGTTTGGAGCTGTTGCATCGAAGTTCTAGTGTAGTCGTACTGCTCCCTCTGCCAAGCTTCGAATTGCTCTGCTCGCTGATTTTGTTGCTGCATCATGGCGAGTATCTGTGTTTGTTGGTCGAGGGATCGGCAGAGGTCTTCTTCAGAGAAGTCGGGCTCGGGACGGTATCGGCGACGACGGTAGGATGTGTCTTCAGAAGGAGGTGGTTGTGATGCCTTAGGTTACTCAGTTCTGTCCTACTCATCTTGCATTTCGTCAACAGAACCTTGGGTGGTGGTTTGAGTTGGGGCAGCAGTAGCAGCAGGGGCATTCAGGTCAAAAAGCCAGTTGGCACGATCCTGTGGGTGCATCCGGGTACGTGACGGCATGATGATGCTTCTGATGGTTTTGCCACGCACGACCGGATGGTACTTTCCATCGGACCTGGAGCGGATGAGGTGGGAAGCTCTGCAATTGTCGGTGTCCAGAAATACCGAAGGAATTGTATGGAGATTCTGGAGTTGGTTACCGAGGTTCAGGCCTAATGCAATGGAGGTAACAATCCCGCCAAAGTAGAAAGGCTTAGAGCCACGGTTGCAGTTGGCCTGAATGTGGGCCAAGAGGAATGGTGCTGCGTTGACGGGTTCGAAATTGAACACGCAGCGGAGAAAGAAAAGTTCTTTGGAGTTCACCTTGTGGTTGCTATCTCTTGCGAAGATGGTATTGCTCAGCACTCTGTGGAAATACCGGATGGTTGGGTTGTGGATGTGTGTTGCATGCAGAGAATCCCAGCTGTCGGCATCGATTCCGGTCAATTGGGACCAAAGCGCAAAAGCTTCATGTTGAAATTGTTCGGTAATGCGGCGGTGAGCATCTTCGCCGCGAGGGAAATGTAGGATGTCGGCAATCTGATTTTGATTCAATTGGTAGTTCGTGCCGAACATACGGAAGCAAGCGGCGCCGGCATGTTGGCTAAGGTCGCCGCTAGAGGTGAAGTAACTGAATGAACTGAGGAACTCAAGTGTGAGTTGTTCGTAAGTGGGCTGCGGATTTGTGCACAGATGCCAAATGCCGGCTCTCTGTAGCATCCAGGTGACGCCGTCAAGGAGGTCGAGATCCGTGAGAGATGGTATGTGCGGATAGTGGGTTGGCTGTAGCGACCGTTGATGGAAGGCTATGTAGTTTGCTCTTTGTTTCTCGCCGGAGTCGCCTTCGCTGAAAATGATATTGCTAAGGTCAGGGGTTTCATTGTTTCTTGCCATTTGTTGGATGATGCTGTTGAAATAGGGGAAGAATGCGGTTTCTGCGGAATGAGATATTGCACAAAATTGGTTAATGAAGATTAAATGGGAATTGGGATTATGTGTAGTAAGGAGGGAAAATGAAATTTTGAAATGGGGTTTGGATGTGTGGTGATGGGAAGTTGATAAAATGGGAGTGGGGGAAGAAACGTAACCTCTGTTATAGCAGATATCAGATTCTGGACTCGTGATGGTCGTCACATATCTGTGACGGTCGTCACCTGTGTGACGGGCGTCATGGTTCTGTGACGGTCGTCACACTAGCAAATTCTGCATAACGCAGAATTTTGCTACAGGGGTGCTTTTGACATGTTTTTAAGGCTTGTAATTGATACCACAATGTAATAAATCAGCCAAAAGGCATATGATAACATAAAAACATAATAAGGGAATAATGAATGGAATTGAAATAACATTTAAAAAGGATTGTTTTTAATGTAATACATAAGTGAAATGAAACAATGCGAAAATAAAAATAATTGAAAGCGTACAGAAAAACAGGAAAAATAAACTAAACTAAAGCTAAAATCTCAGTCCTTTTGTGCCTTCAATTCGTCAAACTTCCGGGCATAGTAATCGAGCTGGTCACAAACTAAGTCCATGAAAACTGATAATTCGGCGTGGATGCTTGTTATTTCATTTCTTGCGGTGGTCAGAGTTACGTCGAAGGTGTCTAATCGGTGCAGAACAATATCCATTTTGTCAGTGTTTTCTTCAGGAATGGGCTCAGGATAGGTGTTGTAATGTGGAGGGGTCTCAGGGTCTACCTCAGCTTCGGATACAGCATCCTCATAATACATATAATCATGTGCTTCAGAGATATGGTCACTGTCGTACATGTAATCTTGTGGTGTGGATTGAGGTGAAGGAGGTCCCATAGGCTCATCCAATTCATAAACCCAATTGTCCTTGTTATGGATACTTGTCATCTAATGATTTGGCAATGTGAATAGCTGGACAGATTTGTCATTGATAAGGTACTCGTAAGGTTCAGGTCCCATGGTTCTTAAAATGCGCCTGTTAAAGCAAAACTGGATATTCATGGGTCGGACGGTGCCAAAACTAGTGCTTGCATTTAGGTGGAATCTAAGGCCAAGCTCGTGGGCAATCATTGTCACGAGGCCTCCTATTAGAATGGGTGATTGTGATTCCTGAGTGAGGCGTATGAAGGATCTCATCATAAAAGGCACGACATTCACTGGACGGCCCTGAGAAGCACAGAACAAGATAAACAACTCTTCTTTAGATACTGTAGTAATGTTTTCTTCCTTTCCGAAAAGGGTGTGAGCTAGGATCTTATGAAAGTATCTGAAAGCGGGGTTATGAATCTCATCGTTATACATGCCATTTGGGTAAGGGTGATAGTCGCTTGTGATTTTACCCCATAACTGGTTTAGTTCAAAATCAAGATCTTCATCTTCGGCACTGATGAACACATGTGGTCCGCTAGGAAATCCTAGGAGGTTAGCTAATGACATCCGGCTATGGGTTTGGTCCATTCCAAACATTCTAAAGGTTATCAGCTCTGTGTTTGATCCAAAATCATTGTTGGGTAAGTACCTGAAGGAACTAAGGAATTCGTAGGTGAGGTTCTTATAGGTAGCAAAACGGGTTTTCAAGGAGGTGTTCTCCCAGCCTAATTGATTAAACAGGAATTGAATGCTATCAGTAATTCCTAGCTTCTCCATGGTAGACTTATCATAATACAGTGTTAAGGCTATGTCTCTCTCAATTAATGCTGCAAACCTTGCCTTTTGAGCTAATCCTCGAAAATGAACTTTTGTGAAGTCGTACTCGGCCATACTCGCAGGTTAGTTGGAGAAAAACAGGAGGAAGGTATGAAGGCTTTTAAAATCCTGAAAAGTTTAAAACAGAAATTTTAAGTCAGAAATTTTAGAAACAAAAGGTGGTAGAAATAAAAACAAAGTTTAAATAAAAGAGAAAAATAATGAAACAAAAAAAATAAAAAATAGTAGCAATTTAAGTTTAAAAATTTGTTAAAATTTCAAAGATTTCAAATAAAAATGAGTATGAAACACAGTAAAGAGGGAAATACGGGAAAATTGGGTTGCCTCCCATTAAGCGCTGTTTTTAACGTCAAAAGCCTGACGATAGCTTGGTGACAAGCTATTCGGGGGTTTGAGCAGGAAGCTCGAGCAATGTTATACTGCTGACTTGAGGGCTTTTTTCGTTCTTATTATAATGTTTTAAACGTTGCCCGTTTACGATAAACGGTGCATTCGTTTTATCGGTAATTTCAACAGCTCCACTTTGAAGTACTTTAGTCACTTCAAAAGGTCCAGACCACCTAGATTTTAGTTTACCTGGGAAAAGTTTCAATCTTGAATTAAATAGAAGTACGATGTCTCCCACACTGAATTGTTTCCGGACTGAACGTTTATCATGCCATTTCTTAGTTCGTTCTTTGTAGATACGGGCATTTTCGTAAGCGTCCAATCTAAGTTCTTCTAATTCGTGTAAGTTCAAGATTCGTTTCTCTCCTGCCTCAGTGTAGTTGAAATTAAGTGTCTTAATGGCCTAGAAGGCTTTATGCTCTAATTCTACAGGGAGATGACAAGATTTACCATAAACTAATTTGAAGGGTGTAGTACCTATTGGTGTCTTAAAAGCGGTCCTATAAGCCCATAAAGCTTCATTCAGCTTTGATGACCAATCTTTCCTTGAGGTAGCGACAGTCTTTTCCAATATTTGTTTTATTTCCCTATTCGAGACCTTTACTTGTCCGCTAGTTTGCAGATGATATGGTGTAGCTACTCGGTGTCGGACTCCATATTTAGAAAGAAGTTTGTCAAAAATTCGCGATATGAAATGTGATCCGCTGTCACTAATGACGAGTCTGGGTACACCGAATCTAGGAAAGATTGTGTTTTTGAAGAGTTTGATTACTACTCGTGCATCATTTGCTGGAGCGGCAATGGCTTCTATCCATTTAGACACATGGTCTACAGCGACGAGTATGTAGTTATTCCCAAAAGAAGATGGGAAGGGTCCCATGAAATCTATTCCCCATACGTCAAAGATTTCTACCTCTAAGATTCCTTTCTGAGGCATTTCATCGCGTCGTGAGATGTTTCCAGTTCGTTGGTGTTGCACCCCAAAATTTGCCCTCTTTCAAGACTTGACTCATTTCTTCATTTCTTTCAAATTCAATGACATAAAGGAAATCCATCATGAATTCAAGATTAAAGGCAAGAATATTATAAAGAGAAGTTTTGTGACATTACACGAATGTCATTTGTTGCAAGATTTTCAACTCTAAGTAATGTTTAGAAATTAATTTATTTCTAATACTTCATTCAAGTCTCTAGTCAAATTCATGTTATGGTAATGCCACACCAAGTCTACATTATGCTTACAAACATCCAAGAAACATGCAAGGATTAAATCAACATTGGAATGTTTTAGGACCAAGAATATACATGTTTAATCATGGCAAAACAGTCCCATGCAAGAGGTGACAAATTTCTTCATGTCACAAGATCACATGTCACAAGACCAAAGGAATAACATGTGACAATGCTTCTACATATCAGAATTTTCAAAATGTTGTCAAGAGTTGGTGGCATTGACCAAGAGGAGCTGTCCAAACACAAACAAATAAAATGGGTGCAAGGCACAAGGTGCTGCAGCAAATAGCATAGGAAAGTAGTGCAGAAAATGCAGCATAGCACCTTGCATGGAAATGGAAAGAAAGAGAGTGACATGAAAAAAGTTGCCTTGGACATTTCTAAGTAAGGATTTGAAGTCTTGAAGGAAGAGTAAACCCTAATGTGCTGAGATAAGAGAGGAGAGGGGGCTGAAAACACAATCACTATCATTCACATACACAAGATTGAGAGAGTAAGAGAGAAGAGAAAAAAAGAAAATAGTGAGAGCAAACAATACCCTAAAAACCAGAAAAATAGGAAGCTTTGCAAACCAAAAAAGAGAGTGATATAGAACCAAGAGGATCATAGAGAAACAAAACCTTCACAACATAGAGTGAAGAGGAGTGAGGTACATTCAACCAAGACCAAGGAGGACTTGCAAGAAGGATAGAAAGCTCTTGGGTATCCATTTCCTCCAACCTTTCTCTCTTTACTTTTTTGCTATTTACATTCATTTTGTTTACTCTTTTATGTGTTGTTGTATTGTATGTATCATGTAAGGTTCCAAAGGGACCAAGAAACCACAAAACGAAAGAAAAACATAAAAAAGTTAGGGTTTTTCACTCTGGTAGCCTGACACGGGCCGGGTCACACAACACGGCCACCCGTGTCGCCCAACATGGGCCGTGTCACACAACACGGCCACCCGTGTTGCACTTCTGTTTGAGTTTTCAACATCCAAAAACCCCAGGCTTCACAACACGGGCCGTGTCACACAACACGGCCACCCGTGTTGCACCTCTGTTTGCCCCAAAAAATCATTTTTCACCCAGACTTTACAACACGGGCCGTGTCACACAACACGACCACCCGTGTTGCACCTCTGTCATGCCCTAAAAACTCACATTGCAGGTACCCTATGACACGGGCCGTGTCATACAACACGGCCACCCGTGTTACCCCACTGTTTTCCACTTATTTCTGTTATTTTTACCTCCAAAAAATTTTTTCGTTTTTATTGCATGTCTCAAATTTTTTTTAGCCGACTAATCCCATATGTTGTATGATTTTAGTAGGAATGTTGCTTTTGTCCTTGGTGACTTTTGATTCCAAAAACCATTCTCAAAAGCAAACTCTCGATTTTATCGAGCCATTTTTAACCCTTGTAAGTCGGCCGCCTTGTGCGTCCGCCATCGACCTTGCTCACTTCACCTCTAACCTTTTTTAAACAATTAAACCTTGACCCAACGTCAAGCGGATTTTCTCAAATAATGGTTAAGCTGTTGCGGTGAAATTTGGATGTCAAGCTATTGATTAACTTGAATCTTAATTCATTTACAACCGGTCTTTGATTTATCCGAAGGAAAGGTTAAAGAAAGGAAAAACCTAAAAGGGAGAGATCTAAGGTTCGGGGGTTGGTTAAATTTAGGGAAGGTATTAGCACCCTAAACTTCCGTAGTACTCTACGGGAACCTTTTGTTTATTTTTTTTATTTGTTTCATTAATTATTTTGCTTTAGGGTATATACAAAGGATTGAAAATTAAAAAAGACCTAGGGGTTAATTCTAAGTTTACTCGGTAAGACATCGCATCTTGTGCCTACATATCCTTACGGGAATGGAATCAGAGTAACTGTAGTTCCCCTCAAAAGGGAGGTTAGAAACGTCTTGACTGTGGCCAAGGTTTGTTCAGAGACTCCAATCTCTATGTTAAAAAAAATGTTAATTAAAATTAAAATAGGGTTAAATTAGGGATTCCACGGCGGAAAACCTTAAAACAGAGTACGGCGACTCTTTTGGCCTAACACTAGGATAAAAGCAATTTTGCCCACGGCGGGACACCTAGGCTAAACAGGGTTTGATCCATTAAAGGGGTAAGGCTATTGACTCGGCGGCCAAAAGGCTGGACCTAATCCTTCGGAAGGATAAAACTGTAAAAAAAATGTGAAAATATGACAAATCATTATATGGAGGAATAATTAAGGTACAGAAATAAGAAAAGTAATAAAGGCAGAGGGTATAAAGAAACGAAGAAACATTTCTGAAAACATGAATAATATGAAAATATGTAATGACACTTAGAATGAAGTGAGGGAGGAAAATAGTGTGGGGCTGTGGCCACCACAAGCACATCTCAACCTCGAGCATGCACATGAAATGCCAAAAGAAAGAAAAGTAATAAAAGGGTACATAAAATGACACGACAAACATCAAACATCAGGAGTTCCTTACGAAAAGGTTTTAATTTTTTAATATTTTAATTATAAAAAAAAGGTTTTAATTTTTTAATAAAAAATATTTAAGTTAAAATTATAAAAAAAAATTAAGTTTAAATAATAAAAAAAAAAGTTTTTGGGGGAAAAGTCTTTTTAGTTTTTTTTTAGAACAAAAAAGGCTTTTCATCCCAAAAAAAGGCTTTTCATCCCAAAAAAAGGCTTTTCAGTTTTTTGGGAAAAGGCTTTTCAGTTTTTTTTGGGAAAAGGTTTTTGGGAACAAAAATGTTTTTTTTTTCTTCGGAACAAAAAGGCTTTTCAGTTTTTAAAAAAGGTCTTACTAAAAAAAGGTTTTAATAATAAATAAAAAAAAAAGGTTTTGATTTTAAAAAAGGATTTTGTTAAAAAACGGTTTTGATATTAAAAAAGGGTTTTGATATTAAAATCTACGGACCTAAACACACATGGAGATTAACATGGCAAAATATGCACATAAACATGAAAAAGCAAAAGGTTTAGTAATTTAACGGACCTAAACACATTAACATAGCAAAATATGCACATTAACATGAAAAGGCAAAAGATTTAGTAATTTAACCTACGAAGCGGAGGTTTGCTTCGGTAAATGTGAAAAAGGTTTGAATAAGGGAATACTGGAGAGCTCCAATCCTTCTGACGAGTTGTGGGAACGACCGCCTTTCTTCTCTGGGGATCTCCTTTGTTTCTCCCTTTCTCTCTCCTCTTTTCTGAAGAAAACCTTCTGACTCCCCTTTTCAACAAGGCAACACATGTATATATAGGGAACAAATTAGGGTTAACACCAAATTGTCAATAATGTCCCTAAAGCCCATTTTAAAGCCCAAACTAAATAATTAGTTAAGAAAAAATAAAATTTAAATAATTTAAAATAATTAAAATAAACTTAAAATAAAAACTAAAAATTCTATTGATTCCTAAAATCAAAAATATTATAAAAAGAACAAAATTTTTTCTAATATTTTTTTATTTTATGATTTTTTGGATATTTTTATGAATAATTTAGAAAAAAGTGAAAAAAATAATATTTTAAAAAATGATTTAATTAAAATACAAAAATAATAATTAAATAATAATAAAAAACTATTTTTGTTATTTTTTAATGAGAGATAGAAACATTTAGAGTAAAAATAATAAAAAACAAAAAGTGACTAAGGTGAGATTCGAACTCTCAACCTCTCACACTCACAACTCCTTACACATGTCCTCTTGCCAATTGTACCATTTTTACTTTTTAGAAAAAAAATGCATGCCATATGATATTTACCTCCAAAAAGTCAAACGACTACACAAATTTGTTAGTAATTGATTAAATGCAATAAAAATGCAATGAAATGCGACGACAAATCTTAGGGCAAAATTTGGGGTATTACATAAGCCAATTCACCATATTTAATAAAAGGGTAAAGTTCTCTTTGTATTGAACTAAAGAGAGGATTGAGTGTAGACTTCTTCCTCTCCGAGTGTTGAGATGCTCACTGTAGTGTGGGTGGTTTTGACACTCGTCTTTCAATGCAAAGATGTTTTCATCCACACCTTTTTCTCCTAAAAAAAAAGCCTTGGCCCCATACCGAGTGCATTTTCAAAACACTTACAATAAATAAATCGATTCTCTTGGTATTGAACTAAAGATAGAGGATTGAGTGTAGACTTCTTCCTCTCCGAGTGTTGGGATATTCACTGTAGTGTGGGTGGTCTTGATACTCGTCTTTCAATACGAAGACGTGACTTTATCCGCCACCCATCTCCCTCTACAACTCCTTTCCGCAACCTTTGTCACCTAAAAACCTCGGTCCCGTACCGAGCGCATTTTTAAACTCTTTTCATAACAAAAATTTGAATGGTCGTGGAATGGTTAGGCGTAGGCCTTCTCCTATCCCGAGTGTTGACGTTTACCGTAGGGTTCTCTGTCGCAAAAGCACTTACCATTCAAAACCAAAAACCCTTTAATAAGAGAATGAAGTTCTCTTTGTATTGAACTAAAGAGAGAGGATTGAGTGTAGACTTCTTCCTCTCCGAGTGTCGAGATGCTCACTGTAGTGTGTGTGGTTTTGATACTCGTCTTTCAATACGAAGACGCTATGTTCGCCACATCCTTTCATAACAAAAACTTTGAGATAAAGAATTGGGTACTACCCGTAGGGGTTACTATCTGAGGACCTATCTCTCCCCTAAAAAAATAATTCAACGAATCAAATGTGACATCTTGCCTCGCATGGCGAAAACTTATCTTTCGAAAAGGATATGATACGTCTGTTCTACCGCAAACAGGTAATGCCTAAGTCTCCAACGAGCGAGCAACAATACACCTAACTGCTAGAATGCGTACGATAGCATCATCCATAAAAACATCAACAAATCGTAGGCCGAACTACGGCTGCTCTGATTCTTTACTTCGTTCAAGTAAAGATACGTAGGCACAAGGGCCACAATCCTTGCCGAGCACATTCCCCCTTATATCTGTAGTTCCCCGAACTACGTCGACTCTGATTTTCTCATATCCGTTGAGAATACGTAGGCCTAGGACCACGAAGTCCTACCGAGTCCTTTCTTTCTCTTCCTTCCCCTGTTACCTCTCTTTTCTCAATTTCTAACCTTTCCCTCTATCATTTGGAACACTCTTCATAGTAAAATTTAAGCAAATAAATCTCACACGACAAACAAATGGTTCCCATCGAGTACGATGGATGCGAGGGGTGGTAATACCTTCCCCTCGCATAACCGGCTTCCGAACCCGTTCTTGGTTGCGAGACCTTCTTATCCTTCCTTTTCTTAAGGTTTTCTCGATATTTTCCTTTCCCCTCGTGGGATAAATAAAGTTCGGTGGCGACTCTTCTGTCCTTTTTCTTTTCGCCTTCCCCGTCGTTGCGCGTATTTTTCGAGTAGCGACAGTTGGCATCAATCACATTTTAGCACAACGATGTGAACGTCTTTCCAGAGGTTAGGCCAAAATAGGCCGGCTTGGAGAATCTTAGCGCACGTCTTGGATGTACTGGCATGACCACCATATGGTGCTGAATGGCATTGGGAAATGATGTTTTCTATTTCTTCCTCTGGGACACAGCGACGGTATATGTTGTCGGCCCCTCTCTTGAAGAGTAGAGGTTCGTCCCAATAATAGTGTTTCAGATCATGGAAGAATTTTTTCTTTTGCTGATAAGTGAGATCCGGTGGAAGCACGCTTGCAGCTAGGTAATTAACGATGTCGGCATACCAAGGTAATGTGACTTGGGCATAGACGGCTTCTATGGCTTTTTTGAGTTCTGGATCTTCCGAGATTAAGTTAGGCATGTCACTTTCTAATTTGGCTATCAGATGTTCGTATGGAAAATCGTCATTTATCGGTACTGGTTCATGTTTAATGCCTTCTATTCGGGATAAGTGATCTGCAACTATGTTCTTGGTTCCTTTCTTATCTTTAATTTCTAAGTCAAACTCTTGTAATAATAGGATCCATCTCAATAATCTTGTTTTGGCATCCTTTTTGCTTATTAGGTACCTAATGGCAGTGTGATCTGTGTATATGATAATTTTTGCTCCTACCAAGTAAGAATGGAATTTGTCAAGCGCAAATATAACTGCTAGAAGTTCCTTTTCTGTTGTGGCGTAGTTCATTTGGGCAGGATCTAAGGTTCTACTGGCGTAGTAGATGGCATGAAGCTTCTTGTCCTTCCTTTGTCCTAGAATTGCGCCTACAGCATAATCACTCGCATCGCACATGATTTCGAACGGTAGTCGCCAATCGGGTGGTTGCATAATTGGTGCGGTGATAAGGGTTGATTTTAATGTTTCGAATGCTTTTAGACAGTCGTCGTCAAAGACGAACTCATCATCTTTCATCAACAGGCCGGTCAGAGGTTTTGTGATTTTTGAAAAATCTTTTATAAATCTGCGGTAGAAACCGGCATGTCCTAGAAAACTCCGTATTTCGCGTACGGATTTTGGAGGTTGGAGGTCTTTTATAATTTCTATTTTAGCTTTGTCGACCTCAATCCCTTTATTAGATATGACATGTCCTAGAACTATTCCTTGTCGGACCATAAAATGGCATTTTTCCCAATTTAGGACGAGGTTCACTTTTACACAACGTTCTAATACCATTTCTAAGTTTTGTAGGCATCCTTCGAAGCTTTGTCCACATACTGAGAAATCGTCCATAAATACTTCCATGATGTCGTCTATGAAATCTGCGAAGATTGCCATCATGCATCTTTGGAAGGTTGCTGGAGCATTACAAAGTCCGAACGGCATTCGGCGGTAAGCAAAAGTACCATAAGAACATGTGAATGTAGTCTTTTCTTGGTCATCAGGATGAATGGGAATTTGGAAAAATCCCGAATAACCATCTAGATAGCAGAAATATGAATGTTTGGCTAATCTTTCCAACATTTGGTCTATGAAGGGCAAGGGGAAGTGATCTTTTCGTGTGGCTTTGTTAAGCTTTCTATAATCAATGCACATTCTGCTTCCAGTCACGACTCTTTTTGTTATTGATTCGCCTTTTTCGTTCTTAACTACTGTGACTCCTCCTTTCTTAGGTACGACATGAACTGGGCTGACCCATTCACTATCGGAGATTGGATAGATGATTCCTGCATCTAGCAATTTCTTTACTTCGTCTTTGACTACAGTGCTTAGTATGGGGTTCAGTCTCCTCTGATGCTCTCTAGAGGTTTTACAGTCTTCCTCTATTGTAATTCGATGCATACAGACCGAAGGGCTTATACCTTTTAGATCACTTATGTTATAGCCTAACGCGGTGGGGTACTTCTTTACGACTTCTAATAGCTTTGCGGTTTCTAGTTGTCCTAAGTCGGCGTTGACTATCACTGGTCTTTTTAGTTCATCGTCTAGGAATTCATATCTAAGGTTTTTGGGTAGTGTTTTAAGTTCTAAAGATGGGTTCTTCGGACCTGGCATATGGTTTGGGGTTAGTGCTAAGCTTTCGCTTAGACTGTCGTCTTTATACAGTTTACGCCAATCAACGTCTTCAGAAATATCGGGTATTTGAATCTTTATTATTTCTGAATACGTGGTCTCTTCATTTTCAAGTTCTCTTATGCATTCTTTAATTACATCTACTAAATAGCAGGTATCGTCTATGGCTGGTGCTTGTAAGAACTTGGTGAGAATGAACTCTATCTTTTCTTCTCCTACTTCAAATGTTAGCCTACCTTTCTTTACGTCAATTATAGCTCCGGCTGTGGCTAGGAATGGTCTTCCTAAAATGATCGGAGTAACTGAATCTTCCTTAATATCCATAATCATGAAATCGGTTGGGATATAGAATTGTCCTATGCGTATCGTAATGTTTTCCAGTATACCGACAGAATATTTGACGGATCGGTTAGCTAATTGAACGGACATCTTGGTTGGTCTTAGTTCACCCATATTTAGCTTTTTGCATATGGATAAGGGCATAACACTGATACTGGCTCCTAAATCGCACAGGGCTTTGTCTATTACGAATTTTCCAATGACACAGGGTATGGAGAAACTACCTGGGTCTTTTAGTTTAGGAGGCATGTGGTTTTGAATAATTGCGCTACATTCGGCAGTAAGTGTCACCGTCTCGTTATCCTCTATTTTCCTTTTATTAGACAAAATTTCTTTAAGAAATTTAGCGTATGACATCATTTGAGTTATCGCTTCTGTGAAAGGAATAATAATGTTTAGTTGTTTCAGAAGTTCGACAAATTTCTTAAATTGTCCTGAAGTTTTGGAGTTTATTAATCTTTGAGGATAAGGGATAGGTGGTTTATATGACGCTGGAGGCACATATGTGTTTTCATCTTTGGCGGCTTTTTGCTCGTCACATTCCTTCTTTTCTGTTTCAGACTCCTTTTCGGTTGGTTTATCAGATTTCTGTTGCATTACTAAATCTTCGTTCCTAGGATCTGTTGGGCCCTCCAATTCTTTCCCACTTCTTAATATAACAGTGTTTGCGTGACCTTTTGGATTAGGTTTGGGCTGTCCTGGAAATGTTCCAGCTGGGGCAGCGGCAGAGGCTTGTTGTTGGGCCACTTGGGATATCTGCGTTTCGAGCATTTTGTTGTGGGTGGCTAAAGCGTCTACTTTTCCGGTCAGCTGTTTAATTTGCTCGCTAGTGTGTATGTTTTGATTTAGGAATTCTTTGTTTGTTTGAGCTTGAGTAGCTATGAATTTTTCCATCATCAACTCGAGGTTTGATTTCCTAGGGACAGTCTGGGCAGCAGCTGGTTTCTGATATCCTGGCGGAGCACCTGGTGCTTGCAAGGCATTATCGTTCTTGTAGGAAAAGTTTGGGTGGTTCCTCCATCCTGGGTTGTAAGTATTTGCGTAAGGGTTTCCTTGAGCGTAATTTACTTGGTCTGGTGGGTTTCCGGCCAGCAATGGGCACTCGGGCGCATTATGAGTGACGATTCCGCATAACTCGCAGTTTGGAGTTACGGCAGCGACGGTTGCAGTGGGGTTAACGGTCAGACTGTCGATCTTCTATGCTAGAGCATCTACTTTAGCGTTGAACTTTTCAAGGCTGCTGATCTCGTACATCCCACCTTTCGCTGCAGGTTGCTCTGCTGGAATGCGTTCACCTCCCCATTGGCAGTGGTTCTGAGACATGTTTTCGATTAGTTGATAGGCTTCGTCGTATGGCTTATCCATAAGTGCACCGCCCGCGGTGGCGTCTACCGTTAATCTGGTCTTGTATAAAAGCCCATTATAGAAAGTATGGATCATCACCCAGTCTTCTAGACCGTGGTGAGGACATGTTCTCATCATATCTTTGAACCTTTCCCACGCTTCGTAGAGAGATTCAGTATCTTTTTGTCGAAATCCGTTGATTTGGGCTCTAAGCATAGCAGTTTTGCTTGGCGGAAAGTATCTCGCTAAGAAAACGTTCTTCAACTGTTCCCATGTTGTAACAGAGTTAGATGGTAAGGATTGTAACCATGTCCAAGCTCTATCTCTAAGAGAGAAAGGGAAAAGACGAAGTCTTATTGCGTCTGGAGTTACACCATTTGCTTTCACTGTGTCTGCGTATTGCACAAACTTTGTTAAATGTTCGTTCGGATCATCAGTTGCATTTCCTGAGAATTGGTGTTGTTGTACAGCTGACAGCAATGAGGGTTTTAGCTCAAAATCGTTTCGAGTAATAGCTGGGGCAGCAATGCTATTATGAGGCCCCATCTGAGAGGGTGTACTGTATGCCTTCAGTGGTTTGTTTTGAGGTCTTTTAGCCATCTTTTCTTCTTTAACTGGAGGATGAGCTAGAAGATCAAGAATGTTGTGTCTTCGTTGATATTCGACGATGCGCCTCCTTAGATGTAGGAAGCGCTCTAGTTCAGCGATTGTAGGTTGTAAGATTTCGCCTTGTGAGCGAGTACTTGGCATACAATTGAAGAACGAGTAGAGGGAGAGAGAATTGTTAACCTAGTCTATACTGTGTAACAAAGGATTACACTATTGACTAAACGGGTCTCCGGCAACGGCGCCAAAAACTTGATCGTGACTTTCTATGTCTAATACAACTTAACTGCAAATGCACAGTCTATCGCGTAGTAATAAAAGATATCGATCCCACAAGGACTTGTAATCAAACTAGTGTTCACGGGAGTTACTATGTTTAGCTAGGTAGATAATGTTTAAGGGAATAATTGCTATTACTAAAGGGAATTAAAAACGTTACTTAAAGTATAATTACGCGAATCGATATGCAATAATTATGTTCTTCGGGGATTTGACAAGTTACCGGTATATAAAATATTTTCAGAATTTATTTAAGAAGAAAATAGTGATCTAAAGACCTTTGTCTCACGATGGTTGTTGATGCTAGTCGCAACTTTAAGGCAGAACATATGCTGTCGCTATCTCGTTCGGGGTTAAAATCGCTTTTTAGAAATCTATAAATTCTAATTTATTTTAAAGTGCTTTCGTTGTGATTAAAACAAATGCCTAGTGTTTACTATCTGGTCCTAGCTGCAAATGTCGCTTGTTGGTTCGTACCTTAATTAATTTCCCACTGTCGTGGCAAAACTACTTTTAAATAAGTTCTCGCTGTCGCGACGAACGTTTATTCAGGAAATAAGTTTAAACACTCAGGCCATAAACAACTTTTGAAAAAGAAAGGTTTTAACCGGTTATTATCAAATCCCGTCTGAATTATTATTACATACCGATTACTCTGGTTTAGCTAGACATGGATTTGGAACAGGTAAAGCGTAAATAAAAGCGGAAATTTAGAACATACATACTGCTGGGAAGTAAAGTTACAATTAACGAAATAATAAAAACCTGTAAAGTATCCAATTGGCTTTTGGCCAAATCCCAACGATGTCGGCAGGATTGTGTCTTCAAGCCAATAGAGCGTACAAAGGAAATTTCAGTAACAGAATACAGGAAAAAGAAAGGAGAACAAAAACAAGACTTAAACTAAATTTGCTCTGGAAAATATTTGGGCAGCACTTCGTTATCTGAATGCGGCTCTGGTTCTCAGCTCCCCTCCTTCTCCTTTTATAGAGGTGAAATACTAACGGTTATATCTTGCAGAAGGTGGACTTGGAGTCAGAGAAAATAAGAAGTAGTGGTCTATTATTTTGGGACTTGGAACTGGTTTTTTGCACGTTTACTGAAGTTCTGCGTTTTTGCCTGCATGACGGTCGTCATGGTGTGTGACGGTCGTCACCCGTGTGACGGTCGTCATGGATGTGTGACGGTCGTCACATCAGCAAAATCTGCATCTGCTGTTTTTCATGTTGTTTTCATCTGGTCTTCGTCCATATTTCATCTGTAATTGCTTCTTTTTTTCATATTGCTTTGTTTGGACATGGTCTTCAAATACCTGCAAAGTATCAGACAAATAACATGGAAAAACCCGAAATCGGATTGAAACCAGTCAAATATTAGTTGAATTATACGTCAATATATATATATATATACGATTTCGAGTTATCAGTGAGAAGCACAGATGGTAGGGTCATTGTAAGTTTGGGTTTCAAGGGATTCATAGGGTTAGATGGTTCAACTCTGTCATAGAAATCTTTGAGTTTGAAACCATAAGCAAGATTGTGAAACAGAGATGAGACTTGTGCACATGAAATAGATGTTCTTGGAGTAGATGTTGGGTTAGGATTTGGGATGAGAATTTCAGATGCTGGATTAGGTGTGGGAGTAGGATCTAGAATAGGAACTTTAGATGATACAGGGGGTTCTAGTTGGTTTACCTCAGAGTCTCTGTGAGAAGGAGAGATTAGACAATCTGGATGAATGTCAGATTTTGAGGAGTTTGATGAAGTTGTTGGTGTGCAAGAAGTAGAAGACACTTGAAAAACAATTTTCAGAGGTGTAACATCAAGAACTTCTGTCTCTGGGATGTTGGTTTCAGAAGGATTGGTTGATTCTGAAGGATTTTCAGAGGGTTTTGATGGGGGTTCTGAGGTGGGTGGATCAGATGCAATTTTTATTGGTTCAGATGAAACTGGAACAGATTTAGTGGGTTCAGATGATTTGGATGGTGGATTATCTGTGGTGGTTTTTCTTTTGTTGTTGTGTTTGAGGTGCAGATGCTTTTTGTGGTTGATGTTCAGAGTCTTTTTCTGGTTGAAGTTCAGATTGTTTTTCTGGTTGTTTTTCTTGTGGTTGCTTTTGTTGTTCAGATGACTTTTGTTGTACAGATAGTTTTGTTGTTTGTTGTTTTTCTGTGGGTTGTTTTTCTGATGGTTGTTTTTGTGGTACATATTGTTTGGTTGGAACTTTTGGTTGTGGAGTCTGAATTTTTGTTGTTGTTGGTGTTGGAACAGATGATTATTTTTGTGGTGAGATGGAAATTGGGGTAGAAGATTTTTGTGGAGATGGAGTAGAAACATGAGGTGGAGCAGTAACAGATTTATTTTGTGTAGAGGGTGGTTTTGGAATAGACTTAACATTAGAATCATTTAAAACAATAGGATTTGCAGAAGATACAGAAGTTTTAGTACCTTTGATTTTGATTCTCTTAGCTGGTACAGAAGGAGTGTCTCCAGATTCTTTCCTCTTTAGTAGCTTATGTGGCTTCTCAGCAATCTTGAGCTTCTTCTGAACAGGTGCAGCTTTTGCTTCTGGTTGAGTCCTCTTTCTTGGTGGTTCTTCTTCTTCTTCTACAACAGGCAATGGTTGTCTTGCTCTCTTTATAATGTCAGCAGGAATAGGCTTTCCTTCTTTCATGCACTCATCAATATACATTACAACAATTTCCCTTGGTTCTTCAGCATAGAACAGAGGGTAATAATCTATAGGAGTTCTCTTCTGACTCAGTTCAGAAATGTTCAGCTTCTTGGGAGCTGTTGTGAGTTCTTCCACTATTTTAAGTCTCTGAAGACTTTTGGCATTCAGAGGCTTTCCCAAAATAAATTCCAATTCCTCTGTGACTCCAGCAGCGTACAGAGCAGTTACAAGTCCATTCTCAGTTAGAAGATCTGAGATTAACCTTCCAAAAGGAATCCAGGTTCTGATCTTCTGACCTTTTTCTTTCACATATTTTCTAGAGGCATTTATATGATTCCAAAGATGCATAAAAAGAATATATGGAAGATCTACCTTGGTGCTCTGACTGAGGCAATACATAAAGTAGAGATGTTCATTATTGACATAGTCTGGAGAGTTGGTTGACTTCCTGTGATGAATGCATCCCATGAAGATCTTAGCCCAGATCTTGTAGTCAGGCTTCAGATCCTTGAACTTATTAGAAGCTTGTCCAGCAGTCATCACTTCTTCATACACTTCATCCATATCAACACGCCCAGCTGGCAAGTGTGATACTCCATCTGTTTCCTCATAGCCAATGAGTTTTCTAATCAGATCTTCTGTTATGATAATCTCTTTGCCCAGAACAGAAGATAAAATAAACTTGGGATATACAGAAACATGGATCCAGAACTCTTTCACAAGAAGGGGGTAAACTGGTCCAAAAAGTCTATCAAAATACTTCACCCATCCTTGAGCATCTATAATGGAGCGAAATTCAAATCCATTCTCAGCAAGTGAATCAAATTCTACCATTGATTCACACAGAACTTCCAGCTTTTCAACAGGTGTGAGCAATGTTCTTTTTAGTGGAGAATAAGGAGTTACACCCATGTTAGCAGAGGTAACTGCAGCCATTGTAGATTGAAATTGTGCAGCAGTTGATGATGAAGTTGCCATTGAAGATGGTTTTGTCACACGCTTAGGGTTTTTATGAAGAGAGAAGAGAAGATGGAAATGCATAAAATGTCTGAGATGTGAAAAGTGTGAATGTGAAGAGAAAAGATGTATTTATACTAAAACACATAGGCATACAAATAGTCAGAATTTGGCACGTTTAAACAAAGCATTAAATGAAAAAGAATAAAATCATTTCAAGCATTTATTGCTTCTGACAATTTGGGGGGAAAATCAAGATTTTCACTATTCAAACTTCACCTCAAACGTCTCTTCAGTAGTGTACACGCCACCTTTGCAGATTTGGAGTGACACGTGTTTGCTTGCATGTGTTCTGAATTCTCTTGAGAAATGAAACGTTAACCAACGTTCAGATCCTCTAAGGATTGTTAGTTCATAGTTTCACAAAAATAATTAAAGAGAATACATAAGCAATCAGAAGAAATACTTCAGAGCATTATGCATTTTTGCATCTGTAAAATTTTCTTCTAACAAATATCATTCTGGACAAAAATCCATACCAATATTTTTCAGAATAAATTTGAATCTATCTTCAACAAGGGGTTTTGTAAAAATATCTGCCCATTGATGATCTGTATCAACAAAGGCTAAATTTATGATTCCCTTCTGAACATAGTCTCTGATGAAATGATGCTTAATTTCTATATGTTTTGCCTTAGAGTGTAAAATGGGGTTTTTAGACAAACATATAGCAGAAGTATTATCACAGAAGATAGAGATGTTACTTTCAAATATTTGATAATCTTCTAGCTGACTTTTCATCCAGAGCATCTGCGTGCTACATCCAGCAGCAGCAATATATTCTGCCTCTGTGGTTGAAAGTGCAATTGTGGGTTGCTTCTTGCTGTACCAAGAGATTAGATTTCTTCCTAGAAATTGACAACTTCCAGAAGTACTTTTTCTTTCCACTTTATCTCCAGCGTAGTCAGCATCACAGAATCCAACTAATTTGAAATCATCAGATTTTCTGTAACACAAACCCACATTAGAAGTACCTTTCAGATACCTTAGAATTCTCTTGACAACTGTCAAGTGTGATTCTCTAGGATCTGATTGGAATCTAGCACACAAGCATACACTGAACAATATGTCAGGTCTAGAAGCAGTTAAGTAAAGAAGAGATCCTATCATACCTCTGTAGAGCTTCTGGTCTACTTTCTTACTTACCTCTTCCTTACCAAGTGAGCTAGTTAGATGCATGGGAGTCTTTGCCAGCTTACTATCAGTCATGTTAAATTTCTTCAGAAGTTCTTTAACATATTTAGTCTGATGTATGTAAGTGCACTCTGGAGTTTGATTGACTTGGATTCCTAGAAAGAATCTGAGTTCTCCCATCATGCTCATTTCAAATTCTGCCTGCATACATGTAGCAAACTCCTTTCCCAACATAGTATTGGTAGATCCAAATATTATATCATCCACATAAATTTGACAAATTAGAAGATCTTTCTTAATTGATTTACAAAAGAGTGTTGTATCCACTTTGCCTCTGATGAAATTTTTCTCCAGAAGAAAATTGCTCAATCTCTCATACCAAGCTATGGGAGCTTGTTTTAAACCATACAGAGATTTCTTTAATTTGAAAACATGATCTGGAAATTTTTCATTTTCAAAACCAAGAGGTTGGTGGACATAAACTTCTTCTTCTATAATACCATTTAGAAAGGCACTTTTAACATCCATCTGATACAGAGTGATGTTATTTTGTGTATCAAATGAAATAAGAAGGCGTATAGATTCTAACCTTGCCACTGGAGCATAAGTTTCAGTGTAATCAATACCTTCTTGTTGACTGTACCCTTGAGCAACAAGTCTTGCCTTATTTCTTTCAACTTCTCCTTTCTCATTTAGCTTATTTCTGAAGACCCATTTTGTTCCAATTATATTGAATCCTTGTGGTCTTTGAACTAAATCCCACACATCATTTCTGGTGAATTGATTTAACTCTTCTTGCATGGAAATAATCCAATCATTGTCTTGCAGAGCTTCATCTACAGAAGATGGTTCAATTTCTGACACCAGTCCAAATAATGATGCTTCAGATGATCTTAGAAAGGATCTTGTTCTGATGGGATCATCCTTCTTTCCAATAACGACATTCTCTGGATGAGAAGCTTTAATTCTGGATGATGATCCTCTAACAGTTGATTCTTCAGAAATGTTTAGATTGTTCATCTGAGAAGTTAAAGGAATAGCATATGGCGTTGCTTCTGGTTCCTTCACTTGAGCTTTGTCTGCCTCTGGGACTTCAGAGTCAGTGAAGACTACTTCTCTATCTGCAGAGTTTTGAAACTGCTTTGGCTTTTTATTGCCAAGCTTATCATCAGATCTAACATGAATAGATTCTTCAACAATCTGTGTCTTAGTGTTGTATACTCTGTAGCCTTTAGAGCGTTCAGAATATCCAAGCATGAAACACTTCTGTGCTTTGGAATCAAACTTGTTCAGATTTTCTTTAGTATTTAACATATAACAAATACATCCAAAAGGATGAAAATATGAAATGTTAGGCTTTTTGTTCTTCCACAGTTCATATGGAGTCATCTCCAAAAGAGGTCTTACAGACACTCTGTTCTGAATGTAGCAGGCTGTGTTGATTACTTCTGCCCAAAAGTGTTTTGCCAGATTTGTCTCATTGATCATGGTTCTGGCCATTTCTTGCAGAGTTCTGTTTTTCCTCTCTACAACCCCATTTTGTTGTGGAGTTCTAGGATAGGAAAAATCATGAGCAATGCCATTTTCATTAAAATATGTTTCAAAATATTTATTTTCAAATTCACCAACATGATCACTTCTAACTTTTATAATTTTGAAATCTTTTTCATTCTGGACTTGCTTGCAGAAGTCAAAGAATACAGAATGTGACTCATCCTTGTGTTTTAAGAACTTTACCCATGTCCATCTACTATAGTCATCAACAATGACTAATCCATACTTCTTGCCTCTGATGGATGCAGTTTTCACTGGTCCAAACAGATCAATATGAAGTAATTCTAGTAGTCTGGAAGTAGAAACAACATTTTTTGATTTAAAAGATGATTTTGAAAACTTCCCTTTTTGGCATGCTTCACAAAGAGCATCTGAGGTGAACTTCATATTAGGAAGTCCTCTGACAAGATTAAGTTTATTAATCTGAGATATACGTCTCATATTAATATGCCCCAATCTTCTGTGCCAGACCCATTGCTCTTCATTAACAGACAAGAGGCATTTAACATTCTGAACTTTAAGTTCTGAAAGATTTATTTTATAAATGTTGTTTTTCCTCTTACCACTAAATAGGATAGAGCCATCCTTTTGACTAATAGCTTTACAACATTTTTGATTAAAGGTAATATTGTAACCATTGTCACTTAATTGACTTATGGACAATAAGTTATGCTTTAACCCTTCAACAAGTAAAACATTAGTAATAGAGGGAAGTTTACCATTTCCAATGGTGCCAGATCCAATGATCTTGCCCTTCTGGTTCCCTCCAAATTTCACATCACCTCCAGATCTAAGCTCCAGGCTTTGGAACATAGACTTTTCTCCTATCATGTGTCATGAGCATCCAGAGTCCAGGTACCATGATTGGTGTCCTGACCTTGCTGCTAAGAACATCTGCAACAGGAATTATTTTACTTTTAGGTACCCAGATCTTCTTGGGTCCTTTAGGGTTAGTGGTTCTGAAGGTTTGTCTAAACTTCTGTTTTTCAACATAAGGTTTATTCTGACTAGCCTTAGATTTAAACACATGAATATTCTTTTCAGAGAGTGTTTGTTCAATATCATTCAAGTGACCAAATTTAAAGTGTGAATATAAAGGAGTTTTCTTGATGATAATCTTATCAACAGGTTTTGGATTTAAATCCTTTCCAGAGGAGGATTCATATCCAATTCCTTTTCTGTTATTTCTGCTAACTCCATAGATCATAGAAGCCATTTTGCTTCTGTCTATGCTTTTAGCAAGAAACTTTTGAAAGCTATAATCATATTTTTCCAAAATATTTTTGCATTCAGATTCAGTTTCAGAATCAGAGTTTTGTTGAGCTAATTCAGAATCATTTTTCAATTTTAAGTTCTTTTCATTTAGCTCAGCTACTTCTGATTTGAGAATATTATTCTCAGATACAAGATTACTTTGACGCTTCTTGTATTTGAGCTTAATATTGTTATAGCTTTTCAGAACTTCTGATAACACTTTGATAAGTTCTTCTTTAGTAAGTTTAGCCATTACCTCTTCAGCGTCAGAGTCAGATTCAGATCCTGAAGTTCCTTCCTCCTGATCTCCTATGTCTGCCATTAAAGCTACATTGGCACATTCTTCTTCTGACTCAGATTCAGATTCAGATGTATCTGAATCATCCCAGGTGGCCATCAGAATCTTTTTCTTCTTATCAAATTTTCTTTTAGGCTTTTCTTTCAGCACCTTTGGACATTCATTTTTGTAATGTCTAGGTTCTTTACATTCATAACAGACAACCTCTTTTTTGCCAGATCTTCTGTGTCCAGAAGATTCTTTTCTTTGGTCAAGCTTCTTGAAGTTTATGAACTTCTTTCCTTTATTCTTCCAGAGTTTGTTTATTCTTCTGGACAGCATGGATTGTTCATCTTCATCTTCAGATGAGGATTCTTCAGAGCTTTCCTCTATTACCTGCAATGCTTTCGCAGATTTATTAGATTTTAAAGCTACAGATTTACCTTTCTTTTGAGGTTCATCTTCCTCAAGTTCTATTTCATGACTTCTTAGTGAATTGATCAATTCCTCCAAGGAGATCTTGTTCAGATCTTTAGCCATCTTCAGCGCTGCCACCATAGGTCTCCATCTAGTGGGTAAGCTTCTGATGATCTTTTTCACATGATCAACAGTAGAGTATCCTTTGTCCAGAACCTTTAGTCCAGCTGTAAGTATTTGAAATCTGGAGAACATAGCTTCAACAGATTCAGAGTCTTCCATCTTGAAGGCTTCATACTTCTGGATTAGAGCCAGAGCTTTTGTTTCCTTGACTTGAGAGTTTCCCTCATGAGTCATCTTTAAGGATTCAAACATGTCAAATGCAGTTTCCCTGTTTGTAATTTTTTCATACTCAGTATGAGATATTGCATTCAACAATATTGTTCTGGCCTTGTGATGATTTCTAAAATCTTTCTTCTGAGCATCTGTCATAGATTTTCTGTCTATCTTCTTGCCATTCCCATCTGTGGGATGAACATATCCATCTATGACTAGATCCCATAAATCAGCATCATATCCAAAGGAAAAACTTTCAATCCTGTCTTTCCAATAATCAAATTTCTCCCCATCAAACATAGGGGGTTTGGTGCTGATTCTGTCCCTTTCTTCATATTTGTTGTTAATGTTAGACATTGTATTATCAGCCATAGTAACAACCAAATATATATATATATCAAAGTATTTCTCTCTGGATCTTTACTGTCACTGTTAAGTGGTAGCACACACAGAACTGGAGCTCTGATGCCAACTGAAGGTGAGAAAATACTTAGAAGGGGGGGTTGAATAAGTATGAAGATAAAAACTTAGAAATAAAAACTCAAGTATTTTTATCCTGGTTCGTTGAACTCAACTACTCCAGTCTACCCTTCCTAGAGTGATTTGCCTTTCTCAATCAAGGACTTAATCCACTATTTAATCAACTGATTACAATAGTAAGCACTAAGAACAACTGTTCAAAGTCTTCTCAAGAACTACTGATCCTAACTGGATCTTCTTAAGGTTTACAATTAAATGTAATACAAATACAAGTGTTTAAGATTTGCTTCTATAAAGCTTTATCACAACTGTGATTTTACACTTAACTAGTAAGAACAAAGAAATGAATTCTTAGAATGAATATGAATAGTATAAGAGCTTGAATGTTTGATTTCTTTTCAATAATACGTCAACTGAAGAAATTGGTGAAGTCTTGCTTTTATAGGCAGCTGATCCAAGGTGAGATTCACGTTGAGAAGAGTGTCCAAAAGGTCTGAGCCTTTTTGTCTTCACATCAAGTGACCTTTCCTAGAAGAAGAAAACACAGAAAAATCCTTTTTGTCTGTGTTCTTGTGTCTAGCACAAATGAGGAAAGAGACGTTTGGTTCACTCTAACGGATATAAACTTTTAATAATTCTTCTTTAGTTTTCAGCAAATGCATCAGAGTCTAAATAGATCAGAGCCTTCTGATGGTGATTAGAGTCTTGCTGAATCAGAGTCTTCTGCAGGAGGTGTGCTTTTAGCGTGTTTAAGATCAGAGCATATTTGAGACAGAACTTCAGTACTGGGAGCTTTAGTACTTTCAGAATCTTCTGTAGAAACTATGCTTTGAAAAACTCTTCATACATAATTCTTCTTTGGTTCAGATGCTTCTGACTTGCTTCAGATTCTTCTGGAGCTTCTGCTTCAGATCCTTCTAGAGCTTCTGCTTCAGATCCTTCTGGAGCTTCTGCTTCAGATCCTTCTGGAGGCTACGCCCAAGATCTTCTGTTGGCAGCAATCAGAATCTTCTAATGGGTGCATCTGGCGCTTCAGAGTCTAGCTAATTTCTTGTGTTCAATTCTGATTTGTTTCTGGAGTGTTAATTTCTTTACTATCTGCAGTAAGAATTCTCAAGCAAATTTTAGAGTATATAATTCTTAAATACAAAATTTCATAATAGTTATCATCAAAACATAGAGATATTATTAAGAACCAATCTGTGTTCTAACAAATTCTATTCACTTGATAAACAATGCTAATAACAATCCAATTCATACATTCATCTAATAATCACAAATGAAATCATAAAAGCAAGAGATCACTAAGGTCTTTTAAGGTTGTAGCATGCTTAGGTTCACAAAAAGGGACATTTCTAAGGCCATGGAATCAAAGTTGCCAATGCAAAAGAAATATTCACTATACAAGGTAATGTACATATTACAACTTCATCTAACACTTTCTTTCCTCAATTGTTCACCCTTCCAAATTTCCTTAATGCACATTATTCATTCTCTATTTTTCTTGTTCAAACAAGCATGCTTTTCCTTTTTCTTTTTCACATTCATATTCATAATTTTCTTTTTCAATACTTGTTTGATATTTTTCAAAATTTTGAGTAACCTACCACTTTTATTTTCACTCTCTCCAACTTGAATTCAACCAAACCTCAAGTGAGTGCTCCTTGCTTTTTATGGCAAGGAAGACAATTTAGAACAATGTTGAAAGGTTCAAGAATTTTTTTTTTAGAATCTCACAAAATTCAATGATGAACTATCTTTTAATTTATGTACATACACCAAGTTCATCACTAAATTAGGATTTAAACTATTAATCTCAAAGGGGTTAGCAAATTCTCACTACTTACGAGTAAGTTACCTTTTTGGAATACGGTTGTGCTCAATATCAACAAATGCCTTAATCATTTCTAATGCTTCCACAAAATCAAAATAATCAAAAAGATTAAGTATGAATCAAGTGTATTAAACAATATTTATCAGTCATCCTAAGCATATAATAAACAATGGAGGTTTCTCACAAATTGTGGCTTTTGGACCTAAGTGAAACAAGCATTCAAACAAAGTTGCAAAATGAAACAAAAATACACATTTGCACAAAGCACGAAATTCTTAAATCATTCTAACATTCTATAAAGCGGTAACCATGTACCTTACTTGCATTCAGAAGTTCACCATCCTACTATCAGCATCCAAACTTTGGAGAATCTTCATTGGATACTTTTACACAAATAACAACGAATCTAGAAGAAGTTCTCTTCATTCTTCCCTAAAAAATACTTAAGAAATCATGAAAGGAAACAAGTATAAATACAATATAAACAAATGTAAAAAGCTCAAAAATATAGAAATTTTGACAATGCAGTTCAATATTTGAACACAAATTCCCCGTAACAGCGTCATTTTGTTCGAACTACAGGAAAGCGGCAAAAAGAAAAAATGTAGTTTTGAAAGGATTCTTTCCTGGATTTATATCGTTTCCACAGGGTTCGGTGCAAGGGAAAAAATGTCATTCAACGGTCTATACATTTCTAAGGTTGTTGTGAAAATTTGTTGATAGATCAAAGGTACCATAAATTAAAGCAGAAAATATAAAGACAAAAAATACAAAGTAAAGACTTTAAAATAAATAGAGCCTGTTTGGGATTGGATCTCATCAATGGATAACACATGCATTATTCTAAACAATTAAACAAAAATCAATCTTTCGTCTAATATCCTCACATATCATCCACAACAGAGGTTATGTTTAATGCAACATCGAGAGAACAACCGTATTGTCTCATTAGTTATGTCTCACGCAACTCAATAACACATAGCATTACGAACTGATACTCAAGCAAATGTTAAGCCAAAATATATGTCTAGAGTCTAGAACCTAACATATAATCATCCTAAATCTAGATCTGAAGAGTATATTTCTATAATAATTTAAATCAAAGATAAACAGGTAAACAAAGATGACATCCATATCAACATCATGATTGATTCATACAAAACGCCATGATCAAAATACATACATACGTTTAACAATTTTTACATGCATTCAACTAATTTGTCAAATCTAAGTGAACATAGTTTCTCATCTCTATTATAACGCATCCTCACAATACCGTATTGATCGCTTGTCATGTTACTCATGCTAATATCAACACAATAAAATAAAAGATACTAATGAATATCAGCTTACAAGACTACGTCAAAATTTTTCTCATCGATAGATGAATATCTTAGATCTAAGATTTAAAAAGGTTTTATTAAGACCCATAAATAAGAAATCAAAGACAACATCAATATTGTATCAATACTAGTTCACAATACGTATATTAGATGAAATACACAAGGTATCAATAGACGACATTAAAACCCAACAAGGAATTAAAGCTCTTACCTTCTCCCCCTTATGATTTGTGTTTCTCTCTCTAGAATATGTTTGAAATAAAGAGAGATAAATTTCTACTCTGAAAATTATAATATAAGTTTCTAAAAAGCAAGAAAAGTACTTAAATAGTTTTTGCAAAATATGTCCTATTCGCCTAGCGAACACCTTCTTCGCCCAGCGAAGACCATATTTAGGCACTTGAAGTTCCTTAGGAACAGTTATGCTGCCCTTGGAAAATATCTGAGTTTGCAGTGCGAACATTTCTTCGCACAAGAACCTCTTAGCTACAGATTCTCCCAGCGAACTTTGGGTCCATTTCCTACTGTCTATAATCTGGGATGATTCGCTTAGACTTCTCCAGGAGCTCGCACAACGAGCATTCTATTTCACCTCATTGTTGTTCGCACAACAAACTTGTTGATTCCTCTTTTCTTCTTTGGCTTCCTTGTCCAATCATTTGTGTCCTAATCCTTGATGTTTTATGCCTAAATCTGGCATAATAATGCACACATCAAGGCATCCAAAGGTGTTTGTAATATGTTTGAAGAGTCAAAAAAGAACAAGAAACAAATTCATTAAAACATGAGAATTGAGTTGAAAAATGCCAAGAAAGATGGTTGAATTTAAGTCTAAATTTGCACTAAACAAATTCTCCCCAACTAGATTTTTGCTTGTCCTCAAGCAAAATATGCCTTTCATTCAAACAAGAATTTTTTTCTCAAATAAGAGGATTTTATCAAGCGTAAGATTCAACCAAAAAGGGGATAACGATTCAAATTCAAACAATAGGGATTTGCTCAAACAAGAGGATATGCTCAAACATGAGAATGCGCACAAACAGTGTTCACCACTTAATAGAATTGAACAATAATAAAGAATTTAGTTCTTAAACAAATATCATGCAATGTTTCAAATAACAACTAAATTATCATACTTGAATCACTCTAACACTCCTCTTCAAAATAAGAATGAAGAAATTAATCTGTTTGCAACCGTGGGACATTTCTACTCACTTGATAAACAATGCTAATAACAATCCAATTCATGCATTCATCTAATAATCACAAATGAAATCATAGAAGCAAGAGATCACTAAGGGCTTTTAAGGTTGTAGGATGCTTAGGTTCACAAAAAGGGACATTTCTAAGGCCATGGAATCAAAGTTGCCAATGCAAAAGAAATATTCACTATACAAGGTAATGTACATATTACAACTTCATCTAACACTTTCTTTTCTCAATTGTTCACCCTTCCAAATTTCCTTAATGCACATTATTCATTCTCTATTTTTCTTGTTCAAACAAGCATGCTTTTCCTTTTTCTTTTTCACATTCATATTCATAATTTTCTTTTTCAATACTTGTTTGATATTTTTCAAAATTTTGAGTAACCTAACACTTTTCTTTTCACTCTCTCCAACTTGAATTCAACCAAACCTCAAGTGAATGCTCCTTGCTTTTTATGGCAAGGAAGACAATTTAGAACAATGTTGAAAGGTTCAAGAATTTTTTTTAGAATCTCACAAAATTCAATGATGAACTATCTTTTAATTTATGTACATACACCAAGTTCATCACTAAATTAGGATTTAAACTATTAATCTCAAAGGGGTTAGCAAATTCTCACTACTTACGAGTAAGTTACCTTTTTGGAATACGGTTGTGCTCAATATCAACAAATGCCTTAATTATTTCTAATGCTTCCACAAAATCAAAATAATCAAAAAGATTAAGTATGAATCAAGTGTATTAAACAACATTTATCAGTCATCCTAAGCATATAATAAACAATGGAGGTTTCTCACAAATTGTGACTTTTGGACCTAAGTGAAACAAGCATTCAAACAAAGTTGCAAAATAAAACAAAAATACACATTTGCACAAAGCACGAAATTCTTAAATCAGTCTAACATTCTATAAAGCGGTAACCATGTACCTTACTTGCATTCAGAAGTTCACCATCCTACTATCAGCATCCAAACTTTGGAGAATCTTCATTGGATACTTTTACACAAATAACAACGAATCTAGAAGAAGTTCTCTTCATTCTTCCCTAAAAAATACTTAAGAAATCATGAAAGGAAACAAGTATAAATACAATATAAACAAATGTAAAAAGCTCAAAAATATAGAAATTATGACAATGCAGTTCAATATTTGAACACAAATTCCCCGTAACAGCGTCATTTTGTTCGAACTACAGGAAAGCGGCAAAAAGCAAAAATGTAGTTTTGAAAGGATTCTTTCCTGGAATTACATCGTTTCCACAGGGTTCGGTGCAAGGGAAAAAATGGCATTCAACGGTCTATACATTTCTAAGGTTGTTGTGAAAATTTGTTGATAGATCAAAGGTACCATAAATTAAAGCAAAAAATATAAAGACAGAAAATACAAAGTATAGAATTTAAAATAAATAGAGCCTTTTTGGGATTGGATCTCATCAATGGATAACACATGCATTCTTCTAAACAATTAAACAAAAACCATTCATTCGTCTAATATCCTTACATATCACCCACAATTGAGGTTATCTCTAACGCAACAATGAGAGAACAACTGTATTGTCTCATTAGTGATGTCTCACGCAACTCAATAACACAGAGCATTAAGAACTGATACTCAAGTAAATGTTAAGCCAAAATATATGTCTAGAGTCTAGAACCTAACATATAATCATCCTAAATCTAGATCTGAAGAGTATATTTCTATAACAATTTAAATCAAAGATAAACAGGTAAACAAAGATGACATCCATATCAACATCATGATTGATTCATACAAAACTCTATAATCAAAATACATACATACGTTTAACAATTTTTACATGCATTCAACTAATTTGTCAAATCTAAGTGAACATAATTTCCCATCTCTATTATAACATATCCTTACAATACCGTATTGATCCCTGCTTATGCTACTCATGCTAATAATCAACACAATAAAATCAAAGATACTAATGAATATCAGCTTACAAGACTACGTCAAAATTTTTCTCATCGATAGATGAATATCTTAGATCTAAGATTTCGAAAGGTTTTATCAAGACCCATAAATAAGAAATCAAAGACAACATCAATATTGTATCAATACTAGTTCACAGTACATAGATTAGATGAAATACATAAGGTATCAATAGACCACATTAAAACCCAACAAGGAATTAAAGCTCTTACCTTCTCCCCCTTATGATTTGTGTTTCTCTGTCTAGAATATGTTTGAAATAAAGAGAGATAAATTTCTACTCTAAAAATTATAATATAAGTTTCTAAAAAGGAAGAAAAGTACTTAAATAGTTATTACAAAATATGTGCTATTCGCCTAGTGAACACCTTCTTCGCCCAGTGAAGACCATATTTAGGCACTTGAAGTTCCTTAGGAACAGTTATGCCGCCCTTGGAAAATATCTGAGTTTGCAGTGCGAACATTTCTTCGCACAAGAACCTCTTAGCTACAGATTCTCCCAGCGAACTTTGGGTCCATTTCCTACTGCCTATAATCTGGGATGGTTCGATGGGGCTTCTCTAGGACCTCTCACAACGAGCATTCTCTTTCACCTTGTTGGTTTTCGCACAACAAACTTATTGATTCCTCTTTTCTTCTTTGGCTTCCTTGTCCAATCATTTGTGTCCTAATCTTTGAAGTTTTATGCCTAAATCATGCACAATAACACACACATCAAGGAATCCAAAGGTGTTTGCAATATGTTTGAAGAGTCACACAAGAGCAAGAAATAAATTCATTAAAATATTAGAATTGAGTTCAAAATGCCAAGAAAGATGATTCAATTTAAGTCAAAATTTGCACTAAACAAACTCTCCCCAACTAGATTTTTACTTGTCCTCAAGCAAAATATTGCCCTCATTCAAATAAGAGAAATTTGTTCAAATAAGAGGATTTTATCAAGCATAAGATTCAACCAAAAAAGGATAACGATTCAAATTCAAACAAGAGGGATTTGCTCAAACAAGAGGATTTTCTCAAAAATGAGAATTCACACAAGCAATGTTCACCACTTAATAGAATTGAACAATAATAAAGAATTTAGTTCTTAAACAAATATCATGCAATGTTTCAAATAACAACTAAATTCTCATACTTGAATCACTCTGACATTCCTCTACAAAATAAGAATGAAGAAATTAATGTGTTTGAAACTGCGGAACAATTTCACTCACTTGAAAAACAATGGTAATAACAACCCAATTCATACATTCATCTAATAATCATAAATGAAATCATGGAAGTAAGAGATCACTAAGGGCTTTTAAGGTTGTAGCGTGGTTAGGTTCACAAAAAATGGACATTTCTAAGGCCATGGAATCAAAGTTGCCAATACAAAAGAAACATTTACTATACAAGGTTATGTACACATTACAACTTCATCCAACACTTTCTTTTCTCAATTGTTCACCCTTCCAAACCTTATTAATGCACATTATTCATTCTCTATTTTTCTTTTTCAAACAAGCATGATTTTTCTTTTTCTTTTTCACATGCATATTCACAATTTTCTTTTTCAATGCTTGTTTGAAATGTTTCAAAATTTTGAGTATCCTACTATTTTTCTTTTCACTCTTCCCAACTTAAATTCAACCAAACCTCAAGTGAACGCTCATTGTTTTTTATGGCAAGGAAGACAATTTAGAATAATGTTCAAAGGTTCAAGATTTTTTTTTAGAATCCCACAAAATTCAATGATGAACTATCTTTTAATTTATGTACATACACCAAGTTCATCACTAAATTAGTATTTAAAATACTAAACTCAAAGGATTTAGCAAATTCTCACTACTCACGGGTAAGTTACTTTTTCGAAATATGGTTGTGCTAAATATTAACAAATGCATTGATCATTTCTAATGCTTCCACAAAATTAAAATAATCAAAAGATTAATTTTAACCAAGTGTATTAAACAAAGTTTATCAAGCATCCTAAGTATATAGTAAACAATGAAGGTTTCTCACAAATTTTGACTTTTTGACCTAAGTGAAACAAACATTCAAACAAAGTTGCAAAATGAAACAAAAATAAACATTTGTACAAAGCACAAAATTCTTAAATCATTCTAAAATTCTATAAAGCGGTAACTATGTACCTTACTTGCATTCACATGTTCAACATCCTACCATCACCATCCAAACATGGGAGAATCTTCATTAGATTCTTTTATACAAATTGCAACGAATCTAGAAGAAGTTCTCATCATTCTTCCCTAAACAATACTTAAGAAAATGTGAAAAGAAACAAGTATAAATACAATATAAACAACTATACAAAGCTCAAAAATATAGAAACTATTATAATGCAATTCAATATCTGAACACCAATCCCCGACAATATCGGCATTTTATTCAAACTAGAGTAAAGTGGTAAGAAGAAAAAGAATTAGTTTTAGAAGGATTCCATCCGGGATTTAAATCGTCTTCACATGGATCAGGGCGAGGGAAAGAATGTTGTTCAATGGTCTCTACGTTTCTAAGCTTGTTGTAAAAATTTATTGATAGATTAAAGGTACCATAAATTAAAGCAGGAAAATATAAAGAAAAGAATTTAAAACTAACGGAGCCTTGTCGGGATTGAATCTAATTAATTGATAACACATGAATTCTTCTAACCAATTAAACACAAATCAATCATTCGTCTAATATCTTCACGTATCACCCACAACAGAGATTATGTCTAACACAACATCGAGAAAACAACCATATTGTCTCATTGGTAATATTTCACGCAACTTAACAACACAAAGCAATAAAAACTGATAGTCAAGCAAATGTTAAGCCCAAATATATGTCTAGAGTCTAGAACCTAACTAATTAATCATCCTAGATCTAGATCTGAAGAGTATATTTTTATAACGATTTAAATTAAAGATAAATAGGTAAACAAGGATGACATCCATATCAGCTTCATGATTGATTCATATAAAACGCCATGATCAGAATACGTACATATGCTTAACCCTTTTTACATGCATTCGACTAATTTTCCAAATGTAAGTGAACATAGTTTCTCATCTCTATTATCACGCATCCTCAAAATACCGTATTGATCGCTACTCATGTTAATAATCAAAATAATAAAATCAAAGACTCTATTGAATATCAACTTACAAGACTATGTCATAAGTTTTCTCATTGATAGATGAATATCTTAGATCTAAGATTTGAAAAGGTTTTGTCAAGATCCACAAATAAGAAATCAAAGACAACATCAATATTGAATCAAAGCTAGTTCACAATACATAGATTAGATGAAATACATAAGGTATCAATATACTACATTCAAACCCAAAAAGAAATCAAAGCTCTAACCTTCTCCCCCTTAGGGTTTGTGTTTCTCTCTCTAGAATATGCTTGAAATGAAGAGAGATAAAGTTCTATTCTGAAATTATAATATATGTTTCTAAAAAGAAAGAAAAGTACTTAAATAGTTATTACAAAAATTTTCTTGTTCGCCTAGCGAACACCTTCTTTTTCCAGCGAAGACCATGTTTAGGCACTTGAAGTGCCTCAGGAACAATTAAATCACCCTTGGAAAATATCTGAGTTTGCAGTGTGAACACTTCTTTCGAACAACGAACCTTTTTGATATAGACTCGCCCAACGAACTTTGGGTCCATTTCCTACTGCCTATAGTCTGGGATGGTTCGTTGGGGTTTCGTCAGGACCTCGCACGGGGAGTATTCGCTTTTACCTCATTGGTGTTCTCACAACGAACTTGTTGATTCCTCTATTCTTCTTTGGCTTCCTTTTCCAATCATTTTTGTTTTAATCTTTGATTTTTTATGCCTAAATACTGCACAATAACACACACATCAAAGCATCCAAAGGTATTTGCAATATGTTCGAAGAATCACACAAGAATAAGAAATCAATTCATTAAAACATAAAAATTGAGTTGAAAAATGCAAAGAAAGATGGTTCTATTTAAGTCAAAATTTGCACTTAACAGGCAGTCACCTTCTTTTTTTTAAAAAGAGAAAATATGAAAAGGAAAACCCCGTTAAGTAAAAAATTATGGAGGAAACTTAGGAAATATTGGAGCATCCCGTTGACTGTAAGCTTCAAAAGAAACAATTTAGGAAAAATTTAGGGATAACAAAGAGAAGAGATCTTTAAATGTTAACTATGAAAGTCCCCATTGGCAAAAACATATATATGTTGTAAGGAAGCAATGATTGCCATCTCAAGGGTCCAATAACTTCTGAACCACCATCTTTACTATCATCAGTGTAATTTCCAACCTCTGGGAACCTGAGCGCATAGCCTGAGTTAACTGAGCGTATGGCTGAAGATCATCACAAAGAATGGGTGGATACAAATAAACTTTGACCTTTTATCCTTTTTTTTCATAAACCGTGAACCAGACCACGTTACAACCTTTAAAAGACCTAACTTAAGCAAGGTTATTTTGAAAGCATACTACAATAAGGTTGTGTAAACTAACTTCAAAAAGATATTTGCAAATTATTTCTTTTGGTACTACACCTTTTGCTTTACCTTTCACTTTGAATGTCTGAAACACCGTGTTTGGACCTATGACTTATATGTTTTGCATCATTCCAAAAATGATTTTGATTTTAAAAAAGTTGCATGAATTTTGCATTAATATTACCATGTTTGGACGGATACTTTTATTTGTAAACTGGATTTCCTCTCAAGGAAGTTTTAAACAATCGAGAAACTTGGTCAGTGATCCTATTAGGGGCAAGTTCCTTCCAAATCCAGTTGAGAATCAGTTCAATATTTGTTATTCAGTGCAAGTCTTTCTCAGAATTGGTTTATCCAGAAGATCTTTCAAGACTCATACTGGGGCAAGCTTGCCAAGTGCATACTAAAGCAGTCATTCCAGAATCAGCCAAGCTGAAGCAATGACCAGCTTATCTAGAACAGTCAGCTAATCTGGGGGAAACTTACCTAAAGAATCCCCAAGAAACTCTCCATCCTTCCTCCAAGGATCATCAACTTGATGCAATTTACCAGTGTGGTAGAGATGTGCTCAACAACAATATCTTTAGTCCCTAAGCAGAATGGCAGTGATCTCCATGTTAAAGAATCAGTCTTCCAGTCTTGTCCTCTCTCAAAAGAGTCAAGCCTTGTTGTCAGTATTTGCATTTGATCATACATCATAGCAAAATTCATATACCATGCATAGCAAGGGAGTTTCATCCTCATTTGCATTCTCCAGAGGTCATGTTGCTATCAAGGTCTTGCCTTGTGGTCAAAGTCCAACTTACTTGGCACCTGCCAAACTGATACTTTTGTATCTTATCTGACGTTTCACCATATCTGACTTTCCATATCCAGTTGTTTTTCCGAACATGTCTTTTATTCTGATGTATTTCCAGAACCTTCTTTGTGTTATATGATTTATTTCCAAATATTCCTTTGTAATTCTGACGTATTTCCAAAAAAAATTTAATTTCTACCCGAGGTATTACTGGGTGTGTCTGTCTCTCTAACGTATTTCCAGATTGAGTCTTCTTTTCTGACGTACTTCCAGAAAAATTCTTTTGGTGTTATCTGATGTATTTTCAGATATTCCTTTTATTCTGATACATTTTCAGAATTTGTTTTTCACTTTCTAATGAATTTTCGAATTATCCCTTTGTCACTCTGATGTATTTCCAGATGGTGTCTTATCTTCTGATTGTAAGAGCACAGATTGTGTCCTAGTAATATCTCTATGTTTTGATGATAACATTAATGATAATTTGTATACAAGAATTATACTCTCTAAATTTGTTCTAAACTGTTTTCTACAGGCACAAAAGATTTTAATCTTAAAGAGCAAATTTGATGTGAACAATAAATTCTGAATGGCTCAAGAGCATCTGAAGATTAGAAGAATCTGAAGTATAAGAGCTTAGTCATCAAGATTCTGAAGATACAACATGCTGCATATATTATCAAGAATCTGAATGAAAGAAGACTCTGAGTAAAGAGACTCTGAATGAGAGAAGACTCTGATCTGAGTGAAGACTCTGATCTAAGAGCATGTTACGCTTCAAGCACACAGCTGCACCAGACTCTGATTCATCAACATCTGAAGAACATCTTAGGCTCTGAAGTTTCCAGAAGATTCTGAAGACTGAAGACTCTGATATTGATTGTTGATCTGAACTATCTGAAGAATTATTTGAAGAAGATTATTTTAATATATCCGTTGGAATATGCCAGCAAATCTTTCCTTAATTGGGATAGACATAATTCTCTGCAAGAAGATTATTCCTCTGATACATTCCACATATGGTAAACTCACAGCTCAGCAGACAATTGCTACACCCACTATTTGTGCGCCGTCTCTCTGCTGCAATAGTACAAAGGACAGTACTATTTGTTATTGGAAATATCTTCTCCAACGGTAAAATATTCTCTCCAATATTCAAGTGGCTATATAAAGGAAATCATAGCTCATTCTTCAAGTGACGAATTAAGACGAAAATCATTGCAAGAACTCTCTCACGCGAAAAACTCTCAAGCTCTTTGCTGTTCATACATTGTTCTAAACTTAGAGAAATAACACAGTTGTGTTTATAGCTTTCATAGAAGCAATTTCTTACTCTTACATTGTATTACATTAATTTGTAAAGGAAGTTTACCTTAAGAGGATCTAGGTCAGATCAGTAGCTCTTGAGAAGACTAAGAACAGTTGTTCTTAGGTGTTGCTATTTGTAATCAGTTGATTTGAATAGTGGATTAAGTCCTTGTTGAGAAAGGCAAATCACTCTTAAAAAGGGTGGACTGGAGTAGTTGAGTTCAACGAACCAGGATAAAAATACTTGTGTTTTTATCTTTGATTATTTTCTGTCATACTTATTCAACCCCCCTTCTAAGTATTTTCTCACCTTCAGTTGGCATCAGAGCTCCGGTTCTGAGTGTGCATTCACTTAACCGTGACAGATAAAGATCCAGTGAGAAGAATACTCTGTTATTTATTTGGTTGCTAATATGGGTGATATTCCTACATCAAGCAACAAATATGAAGGAGACAGAATCAGCACCAAACCTCCAATGTTTGATGGAGAAAAATTTGATTATTGGAAAGATAGACTTGAAAGTTTTTTCTTGGGGTATGATGCTGATCTCTGGGATTTAGTCATTGATGGATATGAACATCCTACTAAGGATGGCAAAAAGATTGATAGAAAATCAATGACTGAGGAGCAGAAGAAAGAATTCAAGAATCATCACAAAGCCAGAACCATACTTCTTAATGCAATCTCGCATACAGAGTATGAGAAGATTACCAACAGAGACACTGCTCATGATATGTTTGAGTCTCTCAAAATGACTCATGAGGGAAACTCTCAGGTGAAAGAAACAAAGGCTCTGGCGCTGATACAGAAGTATGAAGCGTTCAAAATGGAAGAATCTGAGAACATTGAGACTATGTTTTCCAGATTTCAGATTCTAACAGCTGGGTTGAAAGTTCTGGACAAGGGCTACTCAACATCTGATCATGTCAAGAAGATCATCAGAAGTCTTCCTACCAGATGGAGACCTATGGTGACTGCATTGAAGCTGGCCAAGGATCTGAACAAAATCTCATTAGAAGAACTCATCAGTTCTTTGAGAAGTCATGAGATTGAGCTGGAGGAAGATGAACCCCAGAAGAAAGATAAAGGTAAATCCTTAGCTTTTAAATCTAACAAATCTGTTAAAGCTTTGCAGGTAAATGAAGAAAGCTCTGAGGAATCTTCTTCTGAAGAAGAAGATGAACTATCCATGCTGTCCAGAAGGATCAACAAACTCTGGAAGCACAAAGGGAAGAAGTTCAACAACTTCAGAAGATCTGATCAAAAGAGAGAATCTTCTGGACACAGAAGATCTGGCAAGAAAGAGGTCACTTGCTTTGAATGTAAAGAACCTGGACACTACAAGAGTGAATGTCCCAAACTTCAAAAGGAAAAACCCAAAAGGAAGTTTGATAAAAAGAAAAAGGTTCTGATGGCTACATGGGATGACTCAGATGAATCTGAATCATCTTCTGAATCTGAGGAAGAATGTGCAAATGTTGCGCTGATGGCCAACACAAATGATCAAGATGAAGGAACGTCATCATCTGAATCTGAGTCAGAATCAGACTCTGACTCTGAAGAGGTATTTTCTGAACTCTCCAGAGCTGAACTTGTTGAAAGTTTATCTGACATGTTGGAAAGCTACAGCAAGATTAAACTCAAATACAAGAAGCTGAAAAGCAATCTTGAATCTGAGATTGATCTTCTGAGAACAGAACTTGTTGAGCAGAAAGAAATAAATTTAAAACTCAAAAATGATTTAGAAACAACTCAACAAGAATCTGATACTGAAACAGAGTCAAGTGAAAATATTTTAGAAAAATATGACTCCAGTTTCAAAAGATTCCTCACTAAAAGCATAGACAGAAGCAAAATGGCTTCTATGATCTATGGTGTTAGTGGGAACAACAGAAGAGGCATTGGATGTGAATCTTCCTCTGGAAGCAATCCAAAATCTGTTGATAAACTCTTCATCAAGAAGACTCCTCTGTATTCTCATTTTAAGTTTGGTCATCTGAATGATATTAAACATACAAGCTCTGAAAAGAGTACTTATGTGTTTAAGCCAAGGGCTAGCCAGAATAAACACTATGTTGAAAAACAGAAGTTTAGGCAAAACCACAGAACATCTAACCCCAAAGGACCCAAGAAGATCTGGGTACCTAAAAGTAAAATTATACCTGTTGCAGATGTTCTTAGCAGCAAAATCCAGACACCAATCATGGTACCTGGACTCTGGATGCTCACGACATATGACGGGCGAAAGGTCTATGTTCCAAAGCCTGGAACTTAGATCTGGAGGGGACGTGAAATTTGGAGGGAACCAGAAGGGCAAGATCATTGGCTCTGGTACAATAGGTAATGGTAACCTACCCTCTATTTCTAATGTTCTGTTAGTTGAAGGATTGAAACATAATCTATTGTCCATAAGTCAATTAAGTGACAATGGTTATGATATCATCTTTAATCAAAAATGTTGCAAAGCTGTATGTCAAAAGAATGGTTCAATCCTATTCAGTGGAAAGAGGAAAAACAACATTTACAAAATTAACCTTTCAGAACTTAAAGTTCAAAATGTAAAATGTCTTTTATCTGTGAATGATGAGCAATGGGTCTGGCATAGAAGATTGGGACATATTAATATGAGACGTATATCTCAGATTAATAAACTCAATCTGGTCAGAGGACTCCCTAATCTGAAGTTCAATTCAGATGCTCTGTGTGGCGCATGTCAAAAGGGTAAATTTTCAAAATCTCATTTTAAACCAAAAAATGTTGTTTCCACTTCTAGACCATTGGAATTACTTCATATTGATCTGTTTGGACCAGTGAAAACTGCATCCATCAGAGGCAAGAAGTATGGTTTAGTCATTGTAGATGACTACAGCAGATGGACATGGGTAAAGTTTCTAAAACACAAGGATGAGTCTCATTCTGTGTTCATTGACTTCTGCAATCAAGTCCAGACTGAAAAAGAATGCAAAATTATTAAAGTCAGAAGTGATCATGGTGGTGAATTTGAAAACAAATATTTTGAAAAATATTTTTCTGAAAAAGGAATTGCACATGATTTCTCCTGTCCTAGAACTCCACAACAAAATGGAGTTGTAGAGAGGAAAAATAGAACATTGCAAGAAATGGCCAGAACCATGATCAACGAGACAAATCTGGCAAAATACTTTTGGGCAGAAGCAATAAATACAGCATGTTATATTCAGAACAGAGTGTCTGTAAGACCTCTTCTGGAAAAGACTCCCTATGAATTGTGGAGAAACAGAAAGCCCAACATTGCTTATTTTCATCCTTTTGGATGTATTTGTTATATGCTTAACACTAAAGATCATCTGAACAAGTTTGATTCCAAAGCACAGAAGTGTTTCATGCTTGGTTATTCTGAACGCTCTAAAGGCTACAGAGTATTCAATACTGAAACACAGATTGTGGAAGAATCTATTCATGTTAGATTTGATGATAAGCTTGGCTATGAAAAGCCAAAGCAAGTTGAAAGTTCTGCAGATAGAGAAGTTATTCTCACAGACTCTGAAGGCTCAGAGGCAGACAAGACTGAAGACAAAGACTCTGAAGCAAACCCAGATGCTACGCCTCTAACTTCCCAACTTGACAATCTGCATATTTCTGAAAGACCAACAGTCAGAGGATCTTCTTCCAGAATGAAAGCTTCTCATCCAGAGGATGTGATAATTGGAAAGAAAGATGATCCAATAAGGACAAGAGCATTTCTCAGAACTTCTGAATCTTCCTTCTGTGGCTTAGTGTCAATTATAGAACCAACATCTGTTGATGAGGCTCTGGAAGATAATGAATGGATTTTAGCTATGCAAGAGGAGCTGAATCAATTCACAAGGAATGAAGTCTGGGATCTGGTTCCAAGACCTAAAGGTTTCAATGTCATTGGAACAAAATGGGTTTTCAGAAATAAACTTAATGAAAAAGGAGAAGTTGAAAGGAACAAAGCAAGACTGGTTGCTCAAGGCTACAGTCAACAAGAAGGCATAGACTACACAGAAACATATGCTCCTGTTGCAAGGTTAGAATCTATACGCTTGCTTATTTCATTTGCTGCACAACATAACATCACTCTTTATCAGATGGATGTTAAAAGTGCTTTTCTTAATGGAATTATAGAAGAGGAAGTGTATGTTCACCAACCTCCTGGTTTTGAAAATGAAAATTTTCCAGATCATGTTTACAAACTGAAAAAATCTCTTTATGGACTAAAACAAGCTCCCAGAGCTTGGTATGAGAGGTTGAGTAATTTTCTTCTGAAGAAAAATTTCATCAGAGGAAAAGTGGATACCACACTATTTTGTAAAACCATTAAGAAAGATTTGTTGATTTGTCAAATTTATGTAGATGATATTATTTTTGGATCAACAAATATTATGCTTGGAAAGGAGTTTGCTAAATGTATGCAGGAAGAATTTGAGATGAGCATGATGGGAGAACTGAGATTCTTTCTGGGAATCCAAGTAAATCAGACTCCAGAGTGCACCTACATACATCAGACCAAGTATGTTAAAGAGCTTCTGAAGAAGTTTAACATGCTGGATAGCAAAATGGCAAAGACTCCAATGCATCCTACAAGCACTCTAGGTAAGGAAGAGGTAAGTAAGAAGGTAGATCAGAAACTCTACAGAGGTATGATAGGATCTCTTCTTTATTTGACTGCTTCTAGACCAGACATTCTGTTTAGTGTTTGTTTATGTGCTAGATTCCAATCAGATCCTAGAGAATCACACTTAACTGCTGTTAAGAGGATTCTAAGGTATCTGAAAGGTACTGCTAATGTTGGTTTGTGTTACAGAAGATCTGACAAATATTCACTAGTTGGATTCTGTGATGCTGACTATGCTGGAGATAGAGTTGAGCGCAAAAGTACTTCTGGAAGCTGTCAGTTTCTTGGAAGTCATCTGATCTCGTGGTACAGCAAGAAGCAACCAACAATTGCACTATCAACCACAGAGGCAGAATACATTGCTGCTGCTGGATGTTCCACTCAGATGCTCTGGATGAAGAGTCAACTAGAAGATTATCAAATCTATGAGAGTAATCTTTCTATCTTCTGTGACAATACTTCAGCTATATGTTTATCCAAAAATCCAATTTTACACTCTAAGGCCAAACATATAGAGATTAAACATCATTTCATCAGAGACTATGTTCAGAAGGGTGTAATAAATTTAGCCTTTGTTGATACAGATCATCAATGGGCAGATATTTTCACAAAACCCCTTGCTGAAGATAGGTTTAAGTTTATTCTGAAAAATATTTGTATGGATTTTTGTCCAGAGTAATATTTCTCAGAGTCAACTTCTCAGATGCTAAGTGTTTAACACTCTGAAGTATTTCATCTGTTTTGCTTGTTTAATTTATCTGTGAATTTTTTTTGTGTGAAACTCTATACTGACCATCTCAGAGGATCTGAAAGTTGAAAACGTTTCATTTCTTAAGAGTTATAGAATCACATGCAAGCAAACACGTGTCACTCAGAATCTGAAAAGATGGAGTACACCTACTGATTATGACGTTTAAGGTATTGCTTTGAAAATCTCAATCTGTCTTGATTTTCCCCCAAATGTCATATCATAATTAAAAATGATTACTTTTCATTTAATGCAAACGTGCGTATGTGTCCTATGTGTGTCTGTTGTGTTTCCCATGCTTGCTTTATTTGTCTATTTAAACCACTCTCATAACACATTCACACTTTTCACATTCTCAAACACATATGCGTTTTTGTTTGTTGTTCTCTCTCTTTGCAAACCCTAAAAGAACCCAGAAACCTTCATCTTCTTCATCATCATCAACAATGGCATCTACTTCAAAAGCTGTTACTACCAAAGATGCTACCACTGTCATAGAACCAGTACGCACTCTCCTAACTCCTGTTGATTCACTAGAAGTACTGTGTGAAAGTTTCGTGGATTTAGAAGATCTTGCTGAAAATGGGTTTGATCTGATTTCTTCAATCAAAGCACAAGGCTGGGACGGTTACTTTGACAGGCTTATGGGTCCTGTGTATCCAAAGTTAGTGAAGGAGTTCTGGATTCATGCTTTTGCTACTCCAAAGTTCATTCACTCCTCTGTGCTGGGAAAGAAGATAGTTATCACTGAAAACCTGATAAGGAAACTCATAGGTTTTAAGGCAACAGATGGAGTAACCTCTCTGTCTTCTGCGCGTGAAGATCTGAAAGATGTTTGTCAAGAAATCTGTACCACTGGTGAACCTTGTAAGAAGGTTAAGTTCTTGAAACCCACTTACAAGATATGGGCTAAGATTTTCATGAACACCATCTTTCACAGACCCTCTTCAAACTCTTCTGATTATGTTAATGCTGAACAACTTTACTTCATGTATTGTTTACACCAAAACATTCAGATTGATCTTCCATATCTGTTGTTTAATCATCTGGTGTCTCACGTCAAGGAAACAAGGGAAACAGCCAGAGATAAATTTGGAAAAGTCAGAACATGGATTCCTATGGGAAGACTGATTTCAGATATTCTGATAGAAAACCAACTTGTGGCGCATCTGCAAGAGGCTGGGTTGACAGAAGATCTGAATTATATCATTGGCTCTGAAATAAACGGTTTGACTCTGAGAAGGATGAAACTGGTTGATGATTTATCTGAGAAACCAAGGAAAACTAACTCTGAAGAAGTTAGGGGAAGAAGGATTCCTGTTGAGGATTTTCCTTTATTCACCTCAGATGAACCTAGAGAACTTATTGCTGAGTATGTTGCTCGCTGCATAAGAGATGGTGTTGAGATTCCTGCCAATCTTGTGCAGAAGGAAGGCCAAGTTCTTCCTGATTTGACTAAGGAAAGAAGACGTAAGAGAAAAGCTGATAGTGAAGGTCATCAGAAGAAAAGGAAGCATTCAGATGCTGAAAAGAAGAAGAAAAGGAAGAAGCTGAAGAAGGTTCAACCAAATCCTCCTGCAGCAACTTTTGAAGAAATTAGAAATACTCTGAAACAGGTATTTAACACTGATTCTAATCCTGTTCATCATTCTGCTACCCCCACACCATCTGACTCACCCCTTATATTTAAAAGATCTAGACCATCTGAGACTCATACACCACAACCAACAAACATACAAACAAAAACTCCACAACCTATTGAAATTCAAAACACTCCACAACCAACAGAAACCCAACAAACATCTGAACCACAAAACAACCAACCAACATCTGAACATCCATCTTCACAACCTCAACCTTCTGAACCACAAACATCTGAACATCCATCTTCACAACCTAAACCTTCTGAACAAACACCACAAACACAACCAACCCAACCCAGAATCCCTGATGAAGCAGAATTGGGATCAAGTGTTTATACTCTGTTAAGAGATTTTGATAAGGATAATGTCTCAGACTTTGCTGACATTATGGATGTTTGCATGACTACTATGGACAAAGAGGCTGCTAATGCTGTTTGGAAGAAATATCTTTACAGACTGAATAGGGAGGCTTTGAAAATCAGGACTCAATGTCTTAGATTGTCAAAAGTAAGGCTTGCTGCTTATCAAAAACGGATTAAGAGAAACCCTCCTCCTATTCTTCTTCTAGAAGCTCCTCCACCTCCAGAAATTCCTGCACCTGATGTTACTAAGATTGTTTCAGAATCTATTGTTTCAGAATCTGCTATTTCAGAATCTACAGATCTTCAGAAGGATGTCAAAGAACTTAAGGATTTTATGGTTGATCAAAAGAAAACAAATGAAGAAATGAAATCTTGGATGGCTAAGCAAGATGAAAATTCAGAAAGGATTACAGCACTGCTGCAACTCATTGCTTCTCAACAAGCCTCATCTGCTAAACCTACTTAATGTTTTGCACAAGCTTTTCATGTTCTGCTTTGTTTTGATTTTCTTCTGATATGTTTTGTTTGTTTTTATCTGAATCTGAATGTTCTCTTGACTTAATGACAATGATCTTTTTGCTTATCTGGATATATGTTTCTTCTGCATCTTTACTGTCTTTTAAAAGTCTTTTTGATTATGACAAAAAGGGGGAGAAACAAAATAGAATCTGATTGTTCAAATCTATAAGCAATTATCTGAACTAAGTCAGACATGTTACTAACATTCTTTGAATTTAACCAGACTCTGACAAATTTCATTGAAGCTTTTCCTGAGATCTATCTTTTCAGAACCTGATCAAAAATAGCTAAATCTGAGTAGACCAGACTCTGATATCTAACCTTGAGTACTATGATCTAAAAGATAACTCAAGACAGGAAATGGCAAGATAAACAACCAAGTGTTCTGAAGTTGTTCATCTGGCATCAAGCTTTAATATGGCATCAAGCTTTGACTCTAGAAGTCAAACATATGTCAACCAGGCTTCAATCAGGATGTTAACCAGGCTTCAATCAGGCTCTGAATCTGAAATGTACTCAACCAGAAAGGGAAGTATCTAATTCCATTAGAGTATTCATTTCAGGGGGAGATTGTTAATCTCAGGGGGAGTAATTTTAATTCATATTTTTTGAACAAATTTCTCATGTTTTGTCATCATCAAAAAGGGGGAGATTGTAAGAGCACAGATTGTGTCCTAGTAATATCTCTATGTTTTGATGATAACATTAATGATAATTTGTATACAAGAATTATACTCTCTAAATTTGTTTTAAACTGTTTTCTACAGGCACAAAAGATTTTAATCTTAAAGAGCAAATTTGATGTGAACAATAAATTCTGAATGGCTCAAGAGCATCTGAAGATTAGAAGAATCTGAAGTATAAGAGCTTAGTCATCAAGATTCTGAAGATACAACACGCTGCATATATTATCAAGAATCTGAATGAAAGAAGACTCTGAGTAAAGAGACTCTGAATGAGAGAAGACTCTGATCTGAGTGAAGACTCTGATCTAAGAGCATGTTACGCTTCAAGCACACAGCTGCACCAGACTCTGATTCATCAACATCTGAAGAACATCTTAGGCTCTGAAGTTTCCAGAAGATTCTGAAGACTGAAGACTCTGATATTGATTGTTGATCTGAACTATCTGAAGAATTATTTGAAGAAGATTATTTTAATATATCCGTTGGAATATGCCAGCAAATCTTTCCTTAATTGGGATAGACATAATTCTGTGCAAGAAGATTATTCCTCTGATACATTCCACATATGGTAAACTCACAGCTCAGCAGACAATTGCTACACCCACTATTTGTGCGCCGTCTCTCTGCTGCAATAGTACAAAGGACAGTACTATTTGTTATTGGAAATATCTTCTCCAACGGTAAAATATTCTCTCCAGTATTCAAGTGGCTATATAAAGGAAATCATAGCTCATTCTTCAAGTGACGAATTAAGACGAAAATCATTGCAAGAACTCTCTCACGCGAAAAACTCTCAAGCTCTTTGCTGTTCATACATTGTTCTAAACTTAGAGAAATAACACAGTTGTGTTTATAGCTTTCATAGAAGCAATTTCTTACTCTTACATTGTATTACATTAATTTGTAAAGGAAGTTTACCTTAAGAGGATCTAGGTCAGATCAGTAGCTCTTGAGAAGACTAAGAACAGTTGTTCTTAGGTGTTGCTATTTGTAATCAGTTGATTTGAATAGTGGATTAAGTCCTTGTTGAGAAAGGCAAATCACTCTTAAAAAGGGTGGACTGGAGTAGTTGAGTTCAACGAACCAGGATAAAAATACTTGTGTTTTTATCTTTGATTATTTTCTGTCATACTTATTCAACCCCCCTTCTAAGTATTTTCTCACCTTCACTGATGTTTTTTCTAAAACCCCTTTGTGTCTATCTGACGTTCTTCCGGATATGACTTTGTTTATCTGACGTTCTTCTGGATATGACTTTTCTTATCTGATGTTCTTCTGGATATGTCTGCAAAACCTTTTCCCGTACATTTAAAGTTTTTTTGAATGCTTTAGATGTAGCTTCAGAATCTTTGTTTTCATCTAATGATATTATGGATTTTTTCAATTTATCTCTAACTATGGTTAACAGCTGTTGAATACCTTTAAGTCTGTTTCCCTTCTTCATCCAATGTTTTTTTTTGGATATGTTCCGGAGTTCACTCAATGTTTTCCTGAATGTCTCTGATGTTTGCTTGTGTTCCAAAGTTCATTCAATGTTTTCTTGAATGTCTCTGATGTTTTTTTTTACTGCCTCCAATTCTTTTTTTGGATGTGTTCCAGGGTTCATCCAATGTTTTCTTGAATGTCTCTGATATTTTCTTGAGTATCTCTAATGTTTACTTCTGCTCCAGAGTTCATCCAATGTTTTCCTGAATGTCCCTATTGTTTTTCTGACTATCTTTGATGTCTGCTTATGTTCCAAAGTTTCATTCAATGTTCTCTTGAATGTCTTTGAGGGTTGATATTGTTCTTTTCCAGGATTTTTTCAATGCATTTCTAAAAAATCTCTGATGACTTTGACCCTTTTCCCAGTAAATTTGCTTTTGCTTTATGGATGTTCATGAATATTCCACAATAAAGTTAAGTGCTTTCTTGGAAGTCTCAGTTGTATCCTCAGGTTTGGTCTTATTCCACATCTAATGTTTCACTAAATGTTTTTGATATGTTTTCCAGAGTGTGTTACTTTCTGCATCTGATGCCTTCCCAGATGTATGTATCTATGTTTAGGGTTTGTCCCTTTCTTTCTAAGTATCATTGGATACTCTTTGTCACCTTGACAGGATTTCCATAATATCTTGTATTCCTCACCTGTGTCTCTTTGAGATCTGTTAATTTTCCCCTATGGTATTCCCTTTGTTCTCTGCCTGCAGTAGTTTATTTTCTGTGGTATCATTCTCCATAGAACTCAGAGTCTTACATTCATATCATAAGCATCTTTATGGTATCTTAGGGCCAAAAATTGCACATGTTTGTATTTAAGCCTCTTCAATCTTGTCGAGATGAGGATTTCGATCTCCATATCTCTGGATTGAAGAAACTTAAATAGGAGAATGTATCATACCCTAATTTTTATCCCTAAGATCCCGCACCTCTTTTTGCATCATCTGTATAGCCTATCATGCATTTCATCTCGCATAATACCCAATTTATCAGCCATAATAAACTTGTTGGAATTACATTCGAATTGGTCAAACTAAAAGTCAATTGTGCGTAAAATCAGTGGACAAAAAGTTTCAAAATTGAGCTTGCAAACATTAGTGATATTAATCTACGTTTCACATAGTTTAACCTGGCTTGCTCGTTTTAATTTTTCGACTGCTTTCTGGTCGCTTTTTGATCAGTTTGAGTCTTTTAACCGGGTAAAACTTATCTCGAAATTTAACAAACGCTATATTTTTTCGAGTCGTTTATTTCGTGCTGATCATTTTGGTATATTAATTTTACTTTTTCGAGCATTTCGATACCAGTCCGATTATTCGCTTTCAACCGAGTTTATTTTATTTTAGTTAAATAATATTTTTATATAATCATATTTTATACTTTTTATTTTATTGAATTAGTTTATTTTATTTGATCACTTTTCTTTTTTTAATATTAAAATTTGGTTGTTATTCTTTTTGTATAAAAACTTAGTATTTATGTTTCTTAAAGCCATTTTGTTTTTACTGATTTTTTGTGAAAGCACCTGCTTAGCTATGCATGCATGTAACGTACACACGTAGCATGGGCTAACATTCATCTTGTCTCTCTTTCTCTCTCTCATGTACCAAAAAGAGATAGAAAGCTGAGTAAAGATTTTCTTGATAACACACTTGATCACTAATAATACTCTCTCTCACATTAACACAAAAGCCATGCACGAACCAACCCTCATTGACCTTTTCTTTATACACATACCATAGAACTCTGCGTACAAAACTCCCAGCTTCTTTCTTTTGGCTCTGATGTTGCAAGACCTCACCCATACGATATCATCTACAAAAACCATTTTCAAACACACTTTGCGCTCTCTCTCTCTCTCTCAAACACACTTCTTTCTCTCTCTCTCTCTCTCTAGACCATAACACTACTAACACTCCCTTCAAATTTTTCCATTGTGAAGCTCATCTCATCCATTGAAAATCACCTTTTAAACAACAATAAACCACATTAAACCATCCACCACAACATTTGAACCTTCATAATCTAGTTACGAGAAACACTCCATCTTTTCTCCTTTATTCTTTAGCAAAAAAACCATAAGAACCACCGCATGCGCAAACACTGCACTAACTACATAGTGGCCAAGCTCAATAACCATTGTACAAGCCCCTCTCTCATTTTGGAATTAAAAAATAAAAGCTCATGTTCATCACGATTGACCCTTTCTTCCTAATGCCGATATGCAGTAACAAAATTACAACCTTTCATACATATACTTCACTCTTTCCATGAAACTAAATAAGCCAACAAACCTCATTTTTAACTTGGATCATTTCTCTCTCCCGCAACAAAATGATAGAGATCACATAAGATCTTAAAGAAAAGAAGACACACGATCCTCATCCTCTACTCACTTCACACACATATCACCATCATTGCCATAAACTTTCATTCCCTTCACCTCCTTAACTGACCTTCATCAAGCACCGCATTCTTCTCCTTCGTGTGGCTATTCTCTCTCTGCCGGCGAACGGACACACCATAATGCAACATCATACAAACTCTGAACAAGCTACCCTCCACCAACTACACACCGCCTGATTTGCATTAGAGAGGACCATACATCAACACAACCCAAAGACACACCTTATTGAATATGTTTCAAATGGTATCTTACACGCTTTCCTTTTCCTGCGCAAGATATCTCAAGGAATAAACACGCACAACAAAGGTTAGTTTCGTTTTTTTTACCTTGTGGTTTTTGTAATTTGTGTATTAACGGCAGATAAAAGTCACTTTACTTAGTTGTTATGCCAATGCCCTTGTTTTTAATTAGTAGATATTTTGTTTTGTTATTTGTTTTTTTAGTCAATATAATTTGGTCTTTTGTTTTTAAAAGAGAAATAGAAAGAAACAAATTCATTTTTATTTTTTAGTTATTGTTATTATTTAGTTGTTTTAATTACTTATAATTTTTAGTTATTTGTTTTATTTTATTTTTTATTTTTCATTATTTGTTTTAATTTACTTTAATTGTTAAATATTAAAATACAAAAAAATATTTTTTAATCATTTATTTATATTTATATTTTTAGTTCTAATTAGTTATTTGGAAATATTAAAAAAATGTAAAAAAATATGATATAGTTATTAATTAGTTTTAAATATTTTTATTTAATATTGATTAATTAAATTATTAATTAATCTTATTAAATATTTATATTTAAATTGATTAATAATTCCTTTGATTGCTCGATTCTATTTTTACGACTTGTCTGCTTTCATGTTTTGGGCTTGTTTCCTCTGATTTAGTCTTGATGCTTTTCCTTGATGAATCCGATTAATACACGATGCTTTACCGTGAATGTTGTTGATTTTGTCTATGGATTTTACACGATGTTTTGCCGTGAAAGTTTTTGATTTTTTCTATGGATTTTACACTAGGCTTTGTTTCTTGTGATTGATGAAGGAAAATAATGCAAGTTAGTGCGATACACCGGCTCAAGTTGGTGTAGTGATGTTGAGGATCGAAAATCCACAGCTGATTATGTGTTTATGCTGGGTGGTGCACCAGTTGCTTGGAGATCGAGATAGGATCCAGTAGTGGCATTGTCGTCGTGCGAAGCAGAGTACATAGCTGCTTCTCTCTGTGCATGTCAAGCAAAATGGATGGTGAACCTGGTCGAAGAGATTACATTGAAGAGTCGTGGAGAAATAACCATGAAGATCGACAGCATATCTGCTATCAATCTGACGAAGAATCCGATAACACAAGGACAAAGCAAGTGGATGGTGATGTATCATGCAACTCAATAACACAAAGCATTAAGAACTGATATTTAACCCTTTTTACATGCTTTCAACTAGCCAAATGTAAGTGAGCATAGTTTCTCATCTCTATTATCACACATCCTCACAATACCGTATTGATAGCTACTCATGCAAATAATCAACACAATAAAATCAAAGATACTAATGAATATCAACATACAAGACTGTGTCAAAAGTTTTCTCATTGATAGATGAATATCTTAGATCTAAGATTTGAAAAGGTTTTATCAAGACCCACAAATAAGAAATCAAATACAACATAAATATTGAATCAAACCTAGTTCACAATACATAGATTAGATGAAATACATAAGGTATCAATAGACTACATCAAAACCCAACAAGAAATCAAAGCTCTTATCTTCCCCCCTTAGGGTTTGTGTTTCTCTCTCTAGAGTATATTTGAAATGATGAGAGATAAAGTTCTATTATGAAAATTATAATATATGTTTCTAAAAAGCAAGAAAAGTACTTAAATAGTTATTACAAAAATTTTCCTGTTCTCCTTGCGAACACCTTCTTTGCCTAGCAAAGACTATGTTTAGGCACTTGAAGTGCCTCAGGAATAGTTAAATCGCCCTTGGAAAATATCTGAGTTCGCAATGCAAACATTTCTTCGCACAACGAACCTCTTCGATACAGATTCACCTAGCAAACTTTGGGTCCATTTCCTACTGCCTATAATCTAGGATGGTTCGCTAGGGCTTTGCCAGAACCTCGCACAGCAAGCATTCGCTTTCACCTCGCTGGTGTTCGTACAACAAACTTGTGAATTTCTGTGTTCTTCTTTTGCTGCCTTGTCTGATCACTTGTGTCTTAATCTTTGATGTTTTATGCCTAAATCCTGCACAATAACACACAAATAAAAGCATCCAAAGGCATTTGAAATATGTTTGAAGAATCACACAAGAACAAGAAATAAATTCATTAAAACATGAGAATTGAGTTGAAAAAAGCCAAGAAAGATGGTTCAATTTAAGCCAAAATTTGCACTTAACATGCAATCACCTTCCTTCTCAAAATTTTTTTTTTAAAAGAAGCCCGCTAAGTCAAAACCTTTGAAGGAGACTTAGCAAAATTGGGGCATCTTACTAATTGTAAGCTTTAAAATAAACAGTTCAGGAAAAACTTATGGATAACAAAGAGAAGAGATCTTTAAAACTTAACTATGAAAGTCCTCAATGGAAAAACAACTTTATGTTGTAAGGATGCAGTGACTGCCATCTCAAGGGTCCGTTGACTTCTGAACCATCATCATTACTATCATCAGTGCAATTCCCAACCTTTGGGAACCTGAGCGTATAGTCTGAGTTAATTGAGCATAAGACTGAAGATCATCACAAAGATTGGGTGGGTACAAATAAACTTTGATAGTTTATGCTTTGTTTCATAAACCGTGAACTAGACCACGTTACAACCCTCAAAAGACCTAACTGAAGCAAGTTTATTTTGAAAGCATACTATAGCAAAGTTGCATAAACTGAATTCAAAAATATTTTTGCAAATAATTTCTTTTGGTACTACACAGTGGCCAAGCTCAATAACCGCTGTACAAACCCCTCTCTCATTTTGGAATTACAAAAGAAAAACTCATGCTCATCACGATTGACCATTTCTTCCTGTTTCCGCCGATACACAGTAACAAAATTACAACCTTTCATATATATATATTTCACTATTTCTATGAAACACAAAAAGCCAAAAACCTCATTTTTAACTTGGATCCTTTCTCTCTCCCACAACAAAAAGACAGAGATCTCATAACATCTTAAAGAAAAAAGCCACACGATCCTCTTCCTCACCTCACTTTACACGCATATCACCATCATTTCCATAAACTTTCATTCCCTTTACCTCCTTAATGGACCTTCATCAAGCACCACATTCTTCTCCTTTGCGTGGCCATTCTCTCTCTGCCAGCGAACCGACAAACCATAACACAACCTAATACAAACTCCGACCAAGCTAACCTCCACCAACTACACACCTCCTGCTTTACATTAGAGAGGACCATACATCAACACAACCCAAAGACACACCTTGTTTAATCTCTTTCGAACGACATTTTACACGCTTTCCTCTTCATGTGCAAGATATCTCAAGGAACAAACACACACAACAAGAGTTAGTTTTGTTTTTTTAGCTTGTGATATGTTTCAATTTTTGTATTAACTGTAGATAAAAGTCACTTTGCTTAGTTAATTGTTCTACCATTGCCCTTGTTTTTAATTAGTAGATTTTTAGTTTTGTTATTTGTTTTTTTAGCCAATATCATTTGGCCTTTTATTTTTAAAAGAGAAATAGAAAGAAAAAAATTCATTTTTATTTTTGTATGTTGACTCATTGTAATGTGTATATCCATTTTATGCTTGTTGCTTTGTCTTTGTCTGTCTTTTCCTTTCTTTGCCCATTCTATCTTTTAGGAAACAATTTTAGCCAAAACACAAATATTTCAAGAGGTTCCTGTAAAGTACTGCAGATGCTTAGAGTGCTAGTACCTTCCCTTAGTATAACCAATCCCCATATCTTTGATCTCTCTTTTCTTATCTTTAGACATTGCTTTTTTCTTTGCATGTTTACTTAGGGTTTTTGTTCGATCTTTTCTCCCTTCCCTTGGAAAAATAAAAGTTCGATGGTGATATCTTTTCTTTACGAGTCAAGCATTAAATTTATTTTTGTTGTTAGAAACAACTAAGACTTCATATTTCTAATCTTGTCTACTAGCTTCCTCTTTAATTCAGAGGCGAGTGATCAGACTTTCGATTGAAAACTCTTTTGTTTTATGCTGAAGCAACATTTTGAAATCTTTCCAACTAGGGGGAAATTTATCAATGATAATAACAATTTGAAATTGTTCATCGAGGGGCATACCATGTAATTATTTCATGAGCAATTTTCTGAAGTTTGTGGCATTGTGCGTCCACGAACCTTTCATCTACCATCTGATACATTAAGTAGCAGCTTACAACATACTTCTTTGTTCCAGCTTCCTCGATGTCATACTTTGTTTTGCAGAGCTTCCCATACCTACTTAGCAGTTTTGCAGTTGCTATAATAACCATACAGAGCATCAGTGAGACCGTTCAAAATGTGATTGTTGCAAAGATAGTCATTCTCATTCCATAAGGTGATTTCTTTCCCGAGTTGTAAGTCACTCGTAGCAGATTCATCAGTTTTAGCATTTTCATCTGAATTCTCAGAGTTCTTACTATTAATTTGTTTGGTTGATTGATAACACGAAATCATATAGATATTTTTATGCATAATTCAACTAAAGTTTAACCGTTTTCGATCCGATTTCGGGTTATTTCCGTGTATTTGTCTGATGTTTTGCAGGTATTCAACGATCACGTCTAAACAAGGCAACATGAAGAAAAGAAGCAATCTCAGATGAAATATGGACGAAAAAGGAGTGAAAACACAATGAAAAGTGCAGGAAGCTGTTTTTGCTGATGTGACGACCGTCACAGCTTCATGACGAGCGTCACACGGGTGACGACCGTCACACCTTGTGACGACCGTCATGCAGGCAAAAACGCCCCACTTCAATTACACGTTAAAGAATCAGTTCCAATTCCCACAGAGTGGACCACTACTCCCTAAGTTATCTGCCTCAAAGTCCATCATCTTCAATGATAACCGTTGGGATTCCACTTCTATAAAAAGGGAAGCAGGGGACTTCAGAAAGGGTGCTGCATTCATACCACGAAGTGCTGCCGAATTTATTTCCAGAGCATATTTTCCAGCAATATTCTTATTTGTTTCTCTTTACCTTTCCTGTATTCCATTTTCCATTCTTCTATAACTTTTATTTTATTGTACGATCAAATTGGCATAGAGATCAGAATCCTGCCAACATTTGTGGAGGATCTGCCCAAAGGCCAATTGGAATATTTACAGGTTTCTCATTTCAATCGATTCCAGTTTTATTATAATGCAAATCATTATTTATTATTTTTATTTATGTTTTATCTTTCCCAAGTCCATGTCTAGCTAAACTTAGGTAATCGATATGTAGTAATAATTCGAATGGGATTTGATAACAACTGGTTGAAAAACTTTCTTTTCATAAAAGTAATTTATGGTCTGAGTGTTTAAAATTGATTCACTGAATAAACTTCGTCGCGAAAGCGAGAACTTATTTAAAAGTAGTTTTGCCACGAAAGTGGGAAATTAATTAAGATACGAACCAACAAGCGAAAGCTGCGGTAAGGTCAGATAGTAAACACTAGGCATTTGTTTTAATAACAGCGAAAGCACTTTAAAATGAATTAGAACTTAGAGATTTCCAAAAAATAATTTTAACCCCGAACGGGATACGAAAGTGTACGTTTGGCCCTTAGGATTATGATTAGCGTCAATAACCATCGTGAGGCGAGAGTCTTCAAATCTCCATTTTCTGCTTAAATAAACTTTGAAAATTATTTCATACACCAGTAACTTATCAAATCCCTGAAGAACACAATTACTACGTATCGATTCAATCATTTATAATCTAAATAGTATTCTTAGTTCCCTTTTAGTGACAATCTTATCCCCTTAAACATATTCTACCTAGCTAAACATAGTAACTCCCGAGAACACTAGTTTGATTACGAGTCCCTGTGGGATTGATATCTATTATTACTACGCGATAGACTGTGCACTTGCAGTTAGGTTGTATTAGACATAGAAAGTCGTGATCATTGATCCAAAAGAGCAACGAGAATATTCTAAGTTAGAATGTTGGCAACCTTCTTTAAGGTTAAAAATAAATTCATTTTTGCTTGCCAACATTTTAAGTGAAGACCCTAAAACTTGAATGGTTTGTCAGAGACAACTGTCGTAATGTTACGAATAACTTCTTCGGTAGCCATAACAGTTTTTGAAAATGTCTTAAAATTGTTGTTTCACAATTTTGAAGAATCAGCCAAAGAAGAATTTACTAGGTCGAGGCGTGGACTATGTCACTTTCTTTAAGATGTTTCATGGCACTTCCCAAAGTTACAAAAAATAGTCGAACTATCGCGCTGCCTCCAGGATAAAACAATCCAATTCAATTATACAATCACTACTTGTACGATATATGATCATTCTAGAAATACACTTTTTGATGGTGTTGAACCACTCGATGGTATACACTTTTTGATGGTATAGACTAGGTTAACAATTTTCATTTTTCCTTTACTAGTTCTGTCGATTGTATGCCAAGAAATCGCCCGCAAAGCGATATCGTAAAACCTTCAGTCGCAGAACTAGAACGCTTCTTACATTTAAGAAGTAGAATCATTGAGTACCAACTCAAACAACTCAAACATAACACTCCCGGACCTCTCACTCTCATTCCCAAATCAGAAGAAGAAGAACCAGAGATGGCTGAAGGACCTCCAAACAAACCGCTGAAGGCATACGCTACACCCTTTCAGATGGAGCCTAGAAGTAGCATTGCTGTCCCAACTATTACCCGAAATGATTTTGAGCTGAAACCATCATTGCTGTCGGCTGTACAACAAAACCAATTCTCAGGAAACGCAACTGAGGATCCGAACGAACATCTAACGAAGTTTGTACAATATACGGACACAGTGAAAGCAAATGGAGTAACTCCAGACGCGATAAGACTTCGTCTTTTCCCATTCTCTCTTAGAGATAGAGCGTGGACATGGTTACAATCGTTACCATCCAACTCCGTTACGACGTGGGAGCAATTGAAGAACGTCTTCTTAGCGAGATATTTTCCGCCAAGCAAAACTGCTATGCTTAGAGCTCAAATCAACGGATTTCGACAAAAAGATACTGAATCTCTTTACGAAGCATGGGAACGATTCAAAGATATGATGAGAACATGTCCTCACCACGGTCTAGAAGACTGGGTGACAATCCATACTTTCTATAATGGGCTTCTATACAATACTAGATTGACAATAGACGCTGTCGCGGGTGGTGCACTTATGGATAAGCCATACGATGAAGCCTATCAATTAATAGAAAACATGTCACAAAACCATTGCCAATGGGGAGGTGAATGCACTCCAATAGAGAAAACCACAGCGAAAGGTGGGATGTACAAGATCAGCAGCCTTGAAAAGTTCAATGCTAAAGTAGATGCTCTAGCACAGAAGATTGATAGTCTGACCGTTAACCCCACTGCAACTGTCGCTGCAGTAACTCCAAATTGCGAGTTATGCAGAAGCACCACTCATAATGCACCCGAATGCCCATTGCTAGCCGAAATCCCACCAGACCAGGTAAATTATGCTCAAGGAAATCCCTATGCAAATACCTACAACCCAGGTTGGCGAAATCATCCAAACTTTTCTTACAAAAGCAAAAATGCATTGCAAATGCCTACTGCTCCACAAGGATATCAGAAACTAGTTGCTCAGAATGCACCTAGGAAATCAAACCTCGAATTGATGATGGAAAAATTCATAGCTACTCAAGCTCAAACAAACAAAGAATTCCTGAATCAAAACATACACACTAGCGAGCAAATTAAACAGTTGACCGGAAAAGTAGACGCTTTAGCCACCCACAACAAAATGTTAGAAACACAGATATCACAAGTGGCTCAACAACAAGCCTCTGCTGCCGCACCTGCTGGCACATTTCCTGGACAACCCGAACAAAATCCAAAAGGCCAAGAAAATGTTGTAATAGTAAGAAGTGGAAAAGAATTGGACGAACCGATCGATCCGAGGACCGAAAACTCAGCCATGCAACAAAAACCAACTGAACAAGCAGAGAAGGAATCTGAGTCAGAGAAGAAGGAAGACAACTAGAAGGAGGATACCGCAAGTGAAAAAACTCAAGCACCTCCAGCGCCATATAAACCACCTATCCCTTACCCTCAAAGATTAATAAACTCCAAAACTTCAGGACAGTTTAAGAAATTTGTAGAGCTCCTTAAACAGCTGAATATTACTATCCCTTTTACATAAGCGATAACTCAAATGCTGTCATACGCTAAATTTCTCAAAGAGATCCTGTCGAATAAGAGAAAGATCGAGGATAACGAAACAGTTACACTTACTGCAGAGTGTAGCGCTATTATTCAAAACCGCATGCCTCCTAAATCAAAAGACCCAGGTAGTTTCTCCATACCCTGCGTCATAGGAAAGTTCGTAATAGACAAAGCTCTATGCGATTTAGGAGCCAGTATCAGTGTTATGCCCTTATCTATATGCAAAAAGCTGAATATGGGAGACCTCAGACCAACCAAAATGTCCGTACAATTAGCTGACAGATCAGTAAAATACCCCGTCGGAATACTGGAAAACGTTCCAGTACGCATAGGACAATTCTACATTCCAACCGACTTCATAATCATGGACATCAAGGAGGACACTGTAACCCCCAATTATTCTAGGAAGACCATTCCTAGCTACAGCCGGAGCGATTATAGACGTGAAGAAAGGAAGGCTAACATTCGAAGTAGGAGAAGAGAAGATAGAGTTCATTCTCACCAAGTTCTTACAAGCACCAGCCATAGACGATACCTGCTACTTAGTAGACGAAATTGACGAATGCATAAGAGAACTTGAGAACGAAGAGACCACGTATTCTGAAATAATAAAGATTCAAATACCCGATATTTCTGAAGACGATAATTGGTGTAAACCGTATAAAGACGACAACCTAAGCGAAAGCTTAGCACTGACCCCAAACCATATGCCAGGTCCGAAGAACCCATCCTTAGAACTCAAAACACTACCCAAAAACCTCAGATATGAATTTCTAGACGATGAACTAAAAAGACCAGTGATAGTCAACGCCGACTTAGGACAACCAGAAATCGAAAAGCTATTAGAAGTCCTAAAGAAGTACCCCACCGCGTTAGGCTATAACATAAGCGATCTAAAAGGTATAAGCCCTTCGATCTGTATGCATCGAATTACAATAGAGGAAGACTCTAAAACCTCTCGAGAGCATCAGAGGAGACTGAACCCCATCCTGAGCACTGTAGTCAGAGATGAAGTAAAGAAATTGCTAGATGCAGGAATCATCTATCCGATCTCCGATAGTGAGTGGGTCAGCCCAGTTCATGTCGTACCGAAGAAAGGAGGAGTCACTGTAGTTAAAAACGAAAAAGGCGAATCAATAACAAAAAGAGTCATGACTGGAAGCAGGATGTGTATTGATTATAGGAAGCTTAACAAGGCTACGCGTAAAGATCACTTCCCGTTACCCTTCATAGACCAAATGTTGGAAAGATTAGCCAAACATTCATATTTCTGCTATCTAGATGGTTACTCAGGATTTTTCAAAATTCCCATCCATCCTGATGACCAAGAAAAGACTACATTCACCTGTCCTTATGGTACTTTTGCTTACCGCCGAATGTCGTTCGGACTCTGTAATGCTCCAGCAACCTTCCAAAGATGCATGATGGCAATCTTCGCAGATTTCATAGACGACATCATGGAAGTATTTATGGACGATTTCTCGGTATGTGGACAAAGTTTCGAAGGATGCCTACAGAACTTAGAAATGGTATTAGAACGTTGTGTAAAAGTAAACATCGTCCTAAATTGGGAAAAATGCCATTTTATGGTCCGGCAAGGAATAGTTCTAGGACACGTCATATCAGACAGAGGAATTGAGGTAGACAAAGCTAAAATAGAGATTATAAAAGATCTCCAACCTCCAAAATCCGTACGAGAAATACGGAGTTTTCTAGGACATGCCGGTTTCTACAGAAGATTTATAAAAGATTTCTCGAAAATCACAAAACCTCTGACCGGCCTGTTGATGAAAGATGCTGAGTTCGTCTTCGACGACGATTGTTTAAAAGCATTCAAAACATTGAAATCAGCCCTTATCACCGCACCTATCATGCAACCACCAGATTGGCGACTACCGTTCGAAATCATGTGCGATGCGAGTGACTATGCTGTAGGCAGCAGTTCTAGGACAAAGGAAGGACAAGAAACTCCATGCCATCTACTATGCCAGTAGAACCCTAGATCCTGCCCAAATGAACTACGCTACCACAGAAAAGGAACTTCTAGCAGTTATATTTGCGCTTGACAAATTCCGTTCTTACTTAGTAGGAGCAAAAATTATCATATACACAGACCACGCTGCCATAAGGTACCTAATAAGCAAAAAGGATGCCAAACCAAGACTATTGAGATGAATCCTGTTACTACAAGAGTTTGACTTAGAAATCAAAGATAAGAAAGGAACCGAGAACGTTGTTGCAGATCACTTATCCCGAATAGAAGGCATTAAACATGAACCAGTACCGATAAACGATGATTTCCCGTACGAACGTCTGATAGCCAAATTAGAAAGTGACACACCCAATTCAATCTCGAAAGATCCAGAATTCGAAAAAGCCGTAGAAGCCGTCTATGCCCAAGTCACATTACCTTGGTATGCTGACATCGTTAATTACCTCGCTGCGGGCGTGCTTCCACCGGATCTTACTTATCAGCAAAAGAAGAAATTCTTCCACGATCTGAAACACTATTATTGGGACGAACCTCTACTCTTCAAGAGAGGGGCCGACAACATATATCGTCGCTGTGTCCCAGAGGAAGAAATAGAAAATATTATTTCCCAATGCCATTCATCACCATATGGTGGTCATGCTAGTACATCCAAGACGTGCGCTAAGATTCTCCAAGCCGGCTTATTCTGGCCTAATCTCTGGAAAGACGTTCACATTGTTGTGCAAAAGTGTGATAGATGCCAACAAACTGGCAACATCTCACGACGCGATGAAATGCCTCAGAAAGGAATCTTAGAGGTAGAAATCTTCGACGTCTGGGGAATAGATTTCATGGGACCATTCCCACCTTCTTTTGGTAATAACTACATACTCGTCGCTGTCGATTACGTGTCTAAATGGATAGAAGCCATAGCTGCTCCAACAAACGACGCACGAGTAGTAATCAAACTCTTCAAAAACACAATCTTTCCTAGATTCGGTGTACCAAGACTCGTCATTAGTGACGGGGGATCTCACTTCATATCATGAATATTCGATAAACTTCTCTCTAGATATGGAGTCCGACACCGAGTAGCTACACCCTATCATCCGCAAACTAGTGGACAAGTAGAGGTCTCGAACAGAGAAATAAAACAGATATTGGAAAAGACTGTCGCTACCTCAAGGAAAGATTGGTCGTCGAAGCTACAAGAAGCTTTATGGGCTTATAGGACCGCTTTTAAGACACCAATAGGAACCACCCCCTATAAATTGGTTTACGGTAAATCCTGCCATCTCCCTGTAGAGTTAGAGCATAAGGCCTTCTGGGCCATTAAGACACTCAACTTCAACTACACCGAGGCAGGAGAAAAGCGAATCTTGAACTTACACGAGTTGGAAGAACTTCGATTAGACGCTTACGAAAATGCCCGTATCTACAAAGAACGAACTAAAAAGTGGCATGATAAACGTTCAATCAGGAAACAATTCAGTGTGGGAGACATCGTATTGCTCTTTAATTCACGATTAAAACTCTTCCCAGGTAAACTAAAATCTAGGTGGTCCGGACCTTATGAAATGACTAAAGTACTTCAGAGTAGAGCTGTTGAAATTACCGATAAGATGAATGCACCGTTTATCATAAACGGGCAACGTTTAAAACACTACAATAAGGACGACAACAGTCCTCAAGTCAGCAGTATAGCATTGCTTGAGCTTCCAGCTCAAACACCCGAATAGCTTCTCACCAAGCTATCGTCAGGCTTTAGACGTTAAAAACAACGCTTACTGGGAGGCAACCCAATTTCCCTTATTATTGTATCTCATTTTTCTTTAAAATTTTACTTTGAAAATCCAACAAAAAAATTCTAAACTTATAATTACTACTACTTTCTACTTTCGTTTGTTTTCATATTCTATTTTATTTTTCCTCTTTTGTCTTTTGTTTCCACCGCTTTTCGTTTCTAAAAATCCTGACTTCAATTTCCTGTCTTAAACTTTTCAGGATTTTTAAAAGCCTTCAAAACATTCCTTCTGTTTTCTCCGAACTACCTGCGAGTATGGCCGAATACGACTTCACAAAGGTTCACTTCCAAGGACTAGCTCAAAAGGCGAGATTTGCAGCACTGACCGAAAGAGAATTCGCCTTAACGCTGTATTATGATAAGGCTACTATGGATAAACTAGGAATCACGGATAGCATTCAATACCTGTTCAATCAACTAGGTTGGGAGAACACTGCTCTGAAAACACATTTTGCTACCTATAAGGATCTTACCTATGAATTCCTTAGTTCTTTCAGATACATACCCAACTATGGTTTTGGAACCAACACAGAGCTGATTACCTTCCGATTGTTTGGAATGGACCAAACCCATAGCCGGATGTCACTAGCTAACCTCCTAGGATTCCCTAGCGGACCACATGTGTTCATCAGTGCAGAAGATGACGATATTGATTTTCAACTCGATCAATTCTGGGGTAGAATCACAGGCGATTATCACCCTGAACCAGACAGAATGTACAATGATGACATACACAACCCAGCCTTCAGATACTTCCATAAGATACTAGCTCACACCTTGTTTGGAAAAGAAGAAAATATCACTGCAGTATCTAAAGAGGAGTTATTCATCATGTTCTGTGCTTCTCAGGGACGTACAGTAAATGCAGTGCCTTTCATGATGAGATCTTTCAAACGCCTAACGCTGGAACCTCAGACACCTATCCTTATAGGAGGCCTAGTAGCAATGATTGCCCACAAGCTTGGCCTTAGATTCCACTTAAATCCCAGCACTCGTTTTGGCACCATCCGACCCATGAACATACAATTCTGCTTTAACAGGCGCATTTTAGGAACTATGGGACCTGGACCGTATGAGTACCTCATTAACGAAAAACCAGTACAGCTATTCACACTGCCTGATCATCTGATGACAAGTATCCACAACAAGGATAACTGGCTCTATGAATTGGATGAGCCTATGGGACCTCCGTCACCACAGTCAACACCACAGAACTATATGTATGACAGTGACCACATCTCTGAGGCACACGACTATATGTACTATGAGGATGCTGTATCGGAAGCTGAAGTAGACCCTACGACTCCTCCATACTACAACACCTATCCTGAGCCTATCCCTGAGGAAACCACCGACAAAATGGATACCGTTTTACTCAGATTGGACGACGTTGATAAAGCTCTGACTAATGTAAAAGCTGACATCGCAGGCATGCACAGCGAACTGGTAGGCTTCATGGATTTGGTCTGCGACCAACGCGACTACTACGCACGGAAATTCGATGAGTTGAAGACACGAAAAGATTAGTTACTAGTTCTTAGCAGTAGTTTCAGTTTAGTCTAGTTTAGTTTCATTTAATCATTTGGATTTTTCGCATTGTTAGTTTTCTTTATGTACTACATACAATCATTTCAATTTTATGTTATTTCAATTCTAGTTTTTATTCAATTATTTTGTTTTCGCATTATTTGTTGTTTGTTAGCTGTTATACTACATCACCGTATCAATACTAAGCCTTAAAGTCACTACGAGTACGCCCTCAGAGCAAAATTCTGCGTTCTGCAGATTTTGCTGCTGCGACGACCGTCACAGCCTCATGACGAGCGTCACGCGGGTGACGACCGTCAGACCTACGTGACGACCGTCACGCAGTCAAAAACTGATATCTGATAAAACAGGGTTCGTGTTCTCTTCCACTACCCCCATTACCACTTCCAATCACCCTAACTCCTACCCCACTACGAATTTTCGTCCTCCCAACATTGAACTCTATATCTCAACTTCAATCTCAACTTCCAAACCACACTTCTGTCAATTCTTCCCACTCTGCAGAAAAACCCCAATCTTCAGAAACCTCTCCATCTTCCAACAATGGCAAGGAATGCAGAAACCCCAGATATCAGCAACATTACCTTCAGTGAAGGAGACTTAGGCAAAAGACAACGAGCAAACTACATCGCATTTCATCAGAGGTCGCTCCAGCCAACTCATTATCCACACCTTCCATCGCTTACGGAGCTCGGACTCCTTGAAGGCGTAACCTGGATGCTTCAAAGAGCAGGCATCTGGAACCTCTGCACCAACCCATAGCCAACATACGAACAACTCACTCTTGAGTTCTTGAGTTTGTTCACTTACGTCACAAGCAGCGGCGAACTTAACCAGCACTCAAGCGCCGCATGCTTCCGCATGTTTGGCGTCAACTATCAGCTGCACCAAAATCAGATTGCCAGCATCCTACAGCTACCTCGCAGCGACAACGCTCACTGCCGCATCACCGATCAGTTCCAGCACGAAGCTTTCGCGCTGTGGTATCAGTTGACCGACATCAATGCCGATGGTTGGGACTCTCTGCACGCCACTCACATCCATAACCCATCCATCCGGTACTTTCACAGAGCGTTGAGCAACACTATTTTCGCCAGAGACAGCAACCACAAAGTGAACTCCAAAGAGCTCTTCTTCCTTCATTGCGTCTTCAACAACGAACTTGTCAACGCTGCTCCAGTTCTGCTGGCTCATATTCAGGCCAACTGCAACCGTGGCTCGAAGCCATTCTACTTTGGCGGGATTGTCACTGCTATTGCACTTGAGCTGAACCTTGGCGACCGCCTCCAGCACCTTCATTCCATCCCCTCGGTGTTCCTAGACACCGAACACTGCAGAGCCTCTCATCTTATCCGCTCCAGAGCTGACGGAAAATACCATTCGGTAGTGCGTGGCAAGACCGTCCGAAGCATCATCCTTCCGTCACGCACCCGCACACACCCAGAGAACCATACCAACTGGTTGTTTGACCTCACTGCCCCTCCTGCTGCCGCCGTTCCTACTCAGGATCACACTCACGGTTCCGACGATGAAATCCAAGCTGAGTTGGACAGGTCCGAGAAGCCAGAGGCATCGCAGCCTCCTCCTCCCGAAGGTACATCCTCTCGCCGCCGCCGCCATCATCCCGTGCCAGACTACACAGAAGAGGACCTCCGCCGCTCCCTAGACCAGCAGGCACAGATACTCGCGATGCTGCAGCAGCAGAATCAGCGAGCTGACCAGTTTGAAGCTTGGCACCGGAATCAAATGCAACAACTTCACACTGGCCAAGCTACTATCACTGAGAGCCTGGAGAATCAGACCTTGCAGGTCGAAGGACTCCGAGACACCGTCTACCACACCGGAGCTATGAGCTATGAGGATAGAGTAGCCCTTGCCAGACCCAGAGGACGCCAGCGCGGACGTGACAGAGGCTGTGACTAGATTTTCCATTTTTCCTTCATTGTTTACTATATTTCAGTTATTTGTACTTTCATTTCAGTTGTATCTCCCTCTCGCACGCTTCAAAAATCAGTGGGGACACTGATTGAGATAGTGTGGGAGCGGAGCCTTTATTTCCATTCCACTGTACTCTGAATTTCCTTTATTTCCATTCCACTGCACTTTGAATTTTCGCATTTTCTATTTTTAGCAAATAAAGCTCGTCTATATATTTTTCCCGTTACGCAAACATCCCCACATTATTCAACGTAAACAAAAATTTTCGTTCGTTCCTCAAAAGCAAAAGCATCACGAGAATGCAACCGAGTTCAAAAACAAGTTTTGAAACTCCGAGGAAACGACAGTTCTAACAAAACCAGTATCGTCCTGACACCTTAGATCTCCGGTTTATGCGAGTCGGTTTCACTACCTACGCGTACCAAAGCCTCAAGTGTCTACGCAAACTCAGCCCCAAGTAGTTTATACTAGCAGTCAGCACCATCCTAAAAACACTTCTAAGCGAGCGACCGATGCAAATAAGTGTATGATCTCCAAAAAAAGATGAAAAATCATGAAAAGAGAGCTAAAATGCCCAAGAATATAAGATACGTTTCCTTCTAAGTTAGGTGCTCCTCACCCGAGCATTTAGCCCAACGGCACGAAAACTCATTGAAAAATCAATGACATAAGCTTATGATCAATGAAGAAGATCAAAAACAAGAAATGAGATCATATTCACTAACAGGTCGACTTGCCATGAAAGTGTATGGACAACGGGCTTAATGTGATTGCGCTAGAACAAACAGGGTGAACTTGCCGCGCGAACCTTGACGCCAAGCTACAGTAGCATGACTGGGACCGGTTTGCATAAAAAGGAGACCTCCGAAGACTTGTAGTCCAAGTGTCGTCATGGTATTCGTTTTGTTCCTACCAAGAATCCCGGTTTTTCCCGACTTTTGCGAACGAAGAAGCTGCCTCGTGCTTGCCGACTTTTTCATGTTTTACTTGAGGACAAGCAAAGATTCAAGCTTAGGGGAGTTTGATAACACGAAATCATATAGATATTTTTATGCATAATTCAACTAAAGTTTAACCGTTTTCGATCCGATTTCGGGTTATTTCCGTGTATTTGTCTGATGTTTTGCAGGTATTCAACGATCACGTCTAAACAAGGCAACATGAAGAAAAGAAGAAATCTCAGATGAAATATGGACGAAAAAGGAGTGAAAACACAATGAAAAGCGCAGGAAGCTGTTTTTGCTGATGTGACGACCGTCACAGCTTCATGACGAGCGTCACACGGGTGACGACCGTCACACCTTGTGACGACCGTCATGCAGGCAAAAACGCCCCACTTCAATTACACGTTAAAGAATCAGTTCCAATTCCCACAGAGTGGACCACTACTTCCTAAATTATCTGCCTCAAAGTCCATCATCTTCAATGATAACCGTTGGGATTCCACTTCTATAAAAAGGGAAGCAGGGGACTTCAGAAAGGGTGCTGCATTCATACCACGAAGTGCTGCCGAATTTATTTCCAGAGCATATTTTCCAGCAATATTCTTATTTGTTTCTCTTTACCTTTCCTGTATTCCATTTTCCATTCTTCTATAACTTCTATTTTATTGTACGATCAAATTGGCATAGAGATCAGAATCCTGCCAACATTTGTGGAGGATCTGCCCAAAGGCCAATTGGAATATTTACAGGTTTCTCATTTCAATCGATTCCAGTTTTATTATAATGCAAATCATTATTTATTATTTTTATTTATGTTTTATCTTTCCCAAGTCCATGTCTAGCTAAACTTAGGTAATCGATATGTAGTAATAATTCGAATGGGATTTGATAACAACTGGTTGAAAAACTTTCTTTTCATAAAAGTAATTTATGGTCTGAGTGTTTAAAATTGATTCACTGAATAAACTTCGTCGCGAAAGCGAGAACTTATTTAAAAGTAGTTTTGCCACGAAAGTGGGAAATTAATTAAGATACGAACCAACAAGAGAAATTTGCGGTAAGGTCAGATAGTAAACACTAGGCATTTGTTTTAATAACAGCGAAAGCACTTTAAAATGAATTAGAACTTAGAGATTTCCAAAAAATAATTTTAACCCCGAACGGGATACGAAAGTGTACGTTTGGCCCTTAGGATTATGATTAGCGTCAATAACCATCGTGAGGCGAGAGTCTTCAAATCTCCATTTTCTGCTTAAATAAACTTTGAAAATTATTTCATACACCAGTAACTTATCAAATCCCTGAAGAACACAATTACTATGTATCAATTCAATCATTTATAATCTAAATAGTATTCTTAGTTCCCTTTTAGTGACAATCTTATCCCCTTAAACATATTCTACCTAGCTAAACATAGTAACTCTCGAGAACACTAGTTTGATTACGAGTCCCTGTGGGATCGATATCTATTATTACTACGCGATAGACTGTGCACTTGCAGTTAGGTTGTATTAGACATAGAAAGTCGCGATCATTGATCCAAAAGAGCAACGAGAATATTCTAAGTTAGAATGTTGGCAACCTTCTTTAAGGTTAAAAATAAATTCATTTTTGCTTGCCAACATTTTAAGTGAAGACCCTAAAACTTGAATGGTTTGTCAGAGAGAACTGTCGTAATGTTACGAATAACTTCTTCGGTAGCCATAACAGTTTTTGAAAATGTCTTAAAATTGTTGTTTCACAATTTTGAAGAATCAGCCAAAGAAGAATTTACTGGGTCGAGGCGTGGACTATGTCACTTTCTTTAAGATGTTTCATGGCACTTCCCAAAGTTACAAAAAACAGTCGAACTATCGCGCTGCCTCCAGGATAAAACAATCCAATTCAATTATACAATCACTACTTGCACGATATATGATCATTCTAGAAATACACTTTTTGATGGTGTTGAACCACTCGATGGTGGAGACGGAACCATTTGTAATATCTAGATAAACTAGTTGTATATGGTGCAAGCAAGCCACTCAAAAACAAAAAAGAAAATTTATAAAGAAGTAGAGTAGAGAGAAAGAAGAGAGAGTTCAGAATACATTATCATGGAGAGAGTTGCAAGTAATGGGAATGTCGTTATTTATAGTCAAGGATCTGACCCGAATGGAGAAACATTTGTGGGAGGAAAACATGGGAGAGTGGAACCGGCCTAGTCAAGACTAGTCATTATTTACTTAGTCAGCAAGGAAGCAAGGAGACTTGGTCGGTAAGGCAAAACATTGTCAACAATTATCATTAATTAATTAATAATTAATTAATCTGTAATTGAATTACAACATACCATTATTAATTAATATTTTTAAATTCACTAGCAAACACTTTAGCTCATACCTGTGCTCATTTATTGCCCACTTGATGCGATTAACTTATTCCAACTCATACTCTAAGTTTTCATCATTCCAAGTATTCCAACAAATCCAAACTAAACCAGAATTCAAACAAAATTATGGTGTTTGGGTTGGGCTTTTTTTGTCCTGAAAAATCCGAACTAAACCAGAATTTGAACAAAACTAATAAAACCCGGTGTTAATTGGTTCAGGCAATGAATTTTTAAAATTCTATCCGCGATCCCGGTCACACACACACACACGCACACACACACGCACGCACACACGCACGCACGCACGCACGCGCGCGCGCACACACACACACAATCATTATCATAGACGTTATATATATATATATATATATATATATATATATATATATATATATATATATATATATATATATATATATATATATATATATATATATATATATATATATATATATATATATATATATATATATATATATATATATATATATATATATATATATATATATATATATATATATATATATATATATATATAATTATTATCATAGACATTAGTATAACATATTCTACTTCAATAATAAAAAGTGAAATTTTTTGTTATTTAGGTTGTACTAATGGTAAACACTCTATTTTTGTTTAATTAATTAGTTAAAACTTTTAATCTGAGTTGTTTGAGTATGGATTGAGTGGTCGATTTTAATTAATTTATTTTGTGTAACTATGATATAATAATTTTATAATTATTTATTCTTGTTCGCTTGATTGATAATTGTTGAAAGTATAATTTTTTGTGTCAAAGCAGTATTTTCAACAGAGTCTGTTGTTGTTGAAATGCTCTATGTGTCGAATTGAAATAGCTGTCGAAAATGTTGAAAGCAATGTGTCTTAGGCATATTCGTTATACTTAGCTTTATTTGTTTTATTTAACTAATTTAGTTAGGTTATTTAGGATTTGATTGGTGTGTAAGCAAACTCAACTTATAAATAGGGAGTAACCATATTATTATATGTCAGTGAATAATTGCATATTGCAAAGAAAAGAGCCGAGAGAAACTTTGCAGATTTCACAATTCATCTTCTTTCTTTTATCGCTAATCCCTAAACTCTTTCTTTCCTAATTCGATTTTCTTTTATTCCTTCAATTATCAATTGTGCAACGATATAATCTTGCAACCAAGGTTGATTGATTCACTCGAGTGAAGAGTAAAGATCAAGAGGGATAATCAATCATAAATATTGATTCTTGTTCATCAAGATTTGGTTCAAAATTCATCAAATTTTGGTGAAATTCTTGAATGGAATTTGGTTTAATTCCAACATTTGGTATCTAGAGTGTTGGTTGTATGATTCTTGGGAATCATAACACAATGAATCATCTGAATGGAAATTTTCTAGCAAGTCTCCCAATTCTAAAAAATCAAAATTATGAGAATTAATGCAAACAGATGAAGATTGTGTTCTGCTGTCGATCTTGTGAAGGAAGGAGTAACACTACTTGTAGAAAATGCGATGAATGAAGAAAAGGCTACAATTTTGAAAATTCGAGTGATGTTGAATCAGTTAAAAAAGCATAAGAAATCTTGGATAAATCGTTTGGAGGCACTAAAAAGGTGAAAGAGACGAGGTTACAAACTCACAAAAGAACATATGAATTGTTTTAGATGGAAGAGCGTGCAAACATAACTTATGTTTTCACTAGGGTTACGAGATTAGCGAGTCAAACCAAGGTATGTCGAGAAGGGTTGACATCAAGATCAGTTGTTGCAAAGATCTTAAGGTCATTTGCAACAATGTTCGACCACGTGGCAGTAGCCGTAGAAGATTCGAAATATTTGTCAACATTGACAAAGGAAGATCTTCAAGGGGCACTTGAATCTCATGAACAAAGAATGGTTGAAAGAGCTGCAAGCAAGTTAAAGAGTGATGTGGCTTTGCATACACAATCAACAAGAGAAACGAAAGGTAAAGTGAAGTGGTTTTACAAAAAAGGTAGACGAGGCTATAAGAATTCGACTAGTTGAAATCAGCAAGAAGGAGGTTGGTCGAATCAGAGAAAGTTCTCATACTAAATCAACCAAAAGGTGGTGTTGCAGGAAGAGGAAGAGGTGGTGGTCAAAAACCTGATAAAAGTCACATTTAATGTTACAATTGTCAGATGTATGGTCACAACTCTAGTGATTCTCATGAGTAACAAAAGAATTAAGAAAATGGTGCAAAATGTGCAAATCATAAAGAAGAATAGATGTTAAATATGGTCACAACAAGAGATGAAGAAAGATTCCAGGACCAATGGTACTTGGATTCAGGATGATCATCCCACATGACTGGTAGGAAAGATTGGTTTGTCAACATAAAACCCTCGACGAAGAACATGGTGAAATTTGTAAATGACAACATTCTAGAAGCTGGAGGTATTGGCGATGTTGTGATTATGAGAAAAATGGTAAAAGGTCAGTAATTTCCAATGCATTGTATATACCAAGCATGAAGAGCAATATGCTCAGCATAATATAGTTGGTCAAAAAGACCTATAAAGTGTCAATTAAAAACAAGATAATGAGAGTTCTCGACTCAAAATAGAACCTTCAAGATTGAATTTAACGTGATGGAGCACAAGTGCCTTATCACTGCAGCCAACATGGATGAATGGATATGACACTATAGACTTGGCCATCTCAATTTTAAAGACATCAGAGATATGAAGAGAAAAAAAATATGGTTTCACGATTACTAGAAATCGACATTCTAAATGAAGTATAAGGAATGTGTGCAGGTGAAGCAACACAAGAACATCTTCAGCAAGGATGCAGAAAGCAAGTCGAAGGCAATTCTTGAAATCATATACTCTAATGTATATGGTCCTATCAAGGTGGATTTGATTGGAGGTAACAAATACTTTATCATATTCATAGACGATTTCAGTCGAAAATTATGGACTTATCTATTCAAGAAGAAAAGTGAAGTGATCGAGGTATTTGTCGAATTTAAATTTATGATCGATAGACAAAGTGGTCGAAAGCTAATGATTCTGAGGACTGATGGTGGTGGAGAGTATGTATCCAAAGATTTCGATGCATTATGTCATAAAAAATAAATTATGCATGAGGTGGTGACACCTTACACTCCACAGCAAAATGGAACTGCAGAAAGGAAGAATAGAACCATCATGAATATGGTGAAAAGAATGTGGAAAGGAAAGCATTTATCCAAATAATTATGGGAAGAAGCTGTATTTACTGCAACATACATCTTGAACAGATGTTCGACAAAAAGGCTAGAAGGAATTACACCAGAAGAGCGATGGTCTGGTGCCAAGCCTAGCCTAATTCATTTGAAGGTGTTTGGGTCTATAGCACATAGACATGTGTCAGACCATTTGAGAAGAAAACTTGATGACAAGTCGAGTCAAATGATCTTGATAGGATATAATTTGACTGGAGGGTACAAGTTGTTCGACCCAGTGAACAAGCAAGTTATGATCAGCAGGGACGTGATCATAGATGAGCTTAAGGAATGGGATTGAAATTAGAATATTAAGAAGGACTAAGTGAGAACCTTATGTGAAGAACCAGCTAGTGAAGTCGAAAGTGAAGTTCGACAAGAAAAAGTCAGAGGTGAAGCAGGCCCAAGCAGACCTCAACGAACAAGACACATGCTTGCAAGGTTGCAAGAATGTGTGATTACATCATATGATGTGGTCAATAAAGAAGCCGAGCTGGTACACTATGCTTTATATGCAGATTTCGAGCCAGTCAATGCAGTTGAAGCATTGAAAGACCCGAAGTGGGTGAAAGCAATGAATGAGGAACTAAAGTCCATCAAAGTCAACAACATTTGGTCACTTGTCAAAGTTCCTCAAGAAAAGAAGAAAATTAATGTGAAATGGGTATACAAGGTGAAGGTGAATCCCAAAGGAAAAGTAACTTGACACAAGGCGAGACTTATGGAAAAAGGATTTCTTCAGAATGAAGGAATCGACTTCGACGAAGTTTTTTCACCTGTTGCTAGGATCGAAACAATCAGGTTGGTTGTTGGTCTAGCAAACATGAACAACTGACATGTGTGTCAAATGGATGTGAAATATGCATTCCCGAATGGCCCCTTAGATGAAGAAGTTTATGTTGCACAACCAGCTGGGTTTGTGAAATAAGGCGAAGAAAGCAAGGTATACAGGCTGCATAAAGCCCTATATGGACTTAAGCAAGCTCCGAGAGCTTGGAATAAGAAGATAGATAACTTTCTAAGGGAGAAGAAATTTGTGAAGTGCACAACTGAGCATAGAGTATATTTAAGAGGAATCAATAGTGTAACACCCTTTTCTACCCCAAAAATATAATAGCAAATCAATCATATTTATCAGAGTAAAATATTGAACGCAATAAAATCATCTCAAAAGGGCGTACATTTCTCAATAATTCAAATATAGTCAATGCACAAAATTACTCAAAATATTACTCAAATGGTAGCAGAACTCAAAAAGGCAAAATCAAAGTTTTCCTTGCGCAGCAACATAATCAAAATAACAATAATCAATAAAACATGGTTTAACTCAAAAGACCCTAACCCGTTGTTACACTATTAGAGCAAGACCCTCTAAGTCAACCATAATGGCCAACGACCCAAAAACTTCAAAAAGTCGTCGACGACATCCACAGCTAAACTTGGTCATCTGCACGTTACCCACGTGGAGGCAACATTCAAACAGGTAGGGTGAGTATAACGATTCATAATAGTCAATATAGGAATCAATATATAAAATAACGTCATTTTCATATTCAACATCATCATAATCATCAAGGAACATCAAAGGCCACATTATAAATTACACCAAATTGTCACATAAATGAAAATGCAACAAGACTCATGCATGTGGTACCAATTGTTGCACCCCAAAATTTGACCAACATTTATTTACCTATTGAGTGTTTGAAAGTTGACACCTTCATCAGAAAGTTCAAGAGATCCTCAGAAGAGTTGGTTGAAACCAGGGTTGTGTGCTTCACAGTTTGAAAGTTGTGGGTGCTCCTCAGATGATTCTGAGACTTTGAGAATGAACTTGATGTTTTGAGAAAGCTCATGAGATGTCTTGATAGCCATCATGAATCCCAGAGAGGTCATTGAGCAAGAATTCAGAAGATTCAACCATGAGTGATAGAATTAGGGTTTTGACTGGGTCAACCCTAGATCAGCTGAAGATTTGGAGAAGGTTGAGACTTAATCCAGGGGCCATGAGATCATGGAATGATGCATAGAGATGTTGTAAAGATGATTCCTAGACCAACTCATCATGATTGAGGAGTTTGAGAAGTTGTGAGTTAGGGTTTCTGAGGATTGTCAGTGGAAAAACCCTAATTTGATCCCTATCTTCCAGGCAGTTTTAGCTATAGATGTGATTGAGATCTCATCTTCCCCACAACATGAATGTTGTAGGGCTTGTTCTTAGCTTTAATTTGAGTGGTGGAAGTCCTTGATAGGAGTTACAGAGCTCAAGTTATGACTTTGACAAATTACAGGTCAGCAGAGGTATGTGAATCTGGGTCCTTGAAAGTCACCCAACTTGCAGACAACTTTTGCCCTAGTAGGTTGATCCCTATGGTTTCTTGGTCAACATGAATGTTGAAGAGGATCTTCTTAGCTTTAATTTGAGTGGTAGAAGTCCTTGATTGGATTTGTGGAACTCAAGTTATGGTTTGAACAAGGCAGGGGTATTTTGGTCATTTGTCAGTTATAGGTCATTTTAGCCAATGCCTAAAACTCCTATTTCCAAGCCTCAAATGGAAAAACTCAAAACATGAAAGTTGCTCAAAATGTGATTTTAAGTCTAGAAAGAAGGTCACAAATTGTTGAAAAAGCTCATAGCACAAGATTCCATGATTGGTCAAAAATGAACTAAATATGACTTATAACTTTGAAAAGTTGAAATGGAAAAGTGTTTTGGAAGATCCACAAATCCAAAATAGGTCATCCAATATATCATTTTGATTGGAAAAAACATTTTGAGAAGATTGGTTTAAATAGAATTTTCATTTGAGGCTTAAAAAATGGACTTCCTTTGGAAATTTCTTACTTGCATAAGAAGGCAATGTTGAAAAACCCTACATAAGCAACAAATGCACTTGTTTTTCACCCATCCTCATTCAATAACTCATGTAAGGAGAATTTGAGACCAAATAACAAGGCATGGCATATGAGATGAGATGACCATTATGGAATATCATGGAACTTTCAAGAAACTTCCACATCATTCTAGATGAATCTAGAAGCATCCATCAATTAATATTTAAAGAGGGCATCAAAGAGTGATGAAAGGTTGGTGAAATTGGAGCCAAGTCAGAGGAGAGAGAAGGAGAGATAGCCATTGAAGCCATTTCTTCAACTTGAAGCAACTCAAGAATTCTTCCATTACAAGTCTTCTCCTTCAAGAATTGTGCAAACAGAATGCTATCCATCATCAAAGGATCATCCTGAAGGATTTGCAAGCTTGGAATCGTGCTCAAGCATCATACACCATAGTTCCTTGACAGGTTCTTTCTCCTTTCTTTTTCACCATAATTATGCATAGATGGTTTAGATTCTAGGTGTATAATTGATGTGTTAGGGTAGAGGATTAATTCTAGAAAGCTAGGGCACGATCCATGATGGTTTGTAACAGGTGCATAATTCTTTAAGTTTCAAGAACTATCTGTTTAGGAGGTTTTAATCAGCATGAATTGGTTTAGAATCACCAGGGTAGCATCAAGAACATCTGTGGATCATTATAATGAAGTTTAGTGAGGATTGATATCAGGTTAAGTTTTTGAACCGTGTTTGTACCATGATCTTCAAGGCTTCTGTTTGGATTATCCACGAGGAATTATGAGAAACTGTACGTAGGGTTGTGTAGGGCTTGAGACGTAGATGATTTTTCGTGTTGGAGTCGTGTGGAGCCGTGGCGTGTAGAGGGAGATAATAGAGCTCGAAGGTTGGCTCATGGAGGTGGGGTTCTGCAAACCCTAGGGTTTTGATGGGGACGACGAGGGAGAGCCCTTGGATCCTCTCTAATATTTGACAATTTCATCTAATCTAGTGGCCAGGATTTAATCTGAGAGTGAGAGGGAAACTTCAACTATATCCAAACGCCGCGTTTCATTTTAAAGGCGTTCTGGGCCTCAGTTTCTATTCCCACCCCCCTTATCTGCTGGCCCATTCATTTCTAACTAGCGCGCGTTGCTTTTCAGACCCCCCCTCCCTTTAATTCAATTAAATTGTTTTATTTTTCTTCTTATATTTTTCTGTTTTTGAATAATTCATTAAAGATAGATAAAAAATGTTTTTTAATTCCTTTTTTTTCCTATGAATAGATTAAAATGAGTAGAAAATTATAAAAATAAAATTGAGATTTTATTTTTAGGTTTAATATTTTTAATAGATTTTCCAATTAAATAGCTTTTTAATTGTTTCATTTTGATATTTGATTTTGTAGGAATTGTTTTAGTACTTTCCTTTGATCTTTTTTATCCATTCTTTTTGGTGCAATTAGATGATGAGTCATAGTTCCCTATAGGATTTTTTTTCTAGATTTTTTAGAAGTAATCTTGATTAGTTTAATTAGGTTAGACTTAGGGTATCCTAATTAGGGTTTAATTTGTGCTTAGGTGATGATTCCCTTTCTTTGAGCAAGTTTTATCTTGATTTCTAGGTAGAAACCTTTGTAGATGTTATGAGTAGGTGTTGAGAACCCTTGTGAATATTTGTTAGATTTTTCCCCATTAGTTTAGTATTTTTAGGTATTTTCTGAAGTTGCCTGATGATGTGATCTGTTCAGTGGGTTATCTGTTCATCTGTGGGGTTCATTCTGAGGAATTTGATGGAGGGCTTGTGTTGCCTTGAGGACTTTGATGGAGAGCATCATGAAGTGAAGCTTGTAGATCAAGATGCAGAGACCCAGAGCTTGTCTCATCTCCTGTCTGTGAGGTTTGAGAGCCTGAAGTTTGAAGGAAGTTCATGGTACTTTCCTGAGGAAGGCACTATGAATGACTTTCATCCTTCCTTCTCACCTCTTTCTTAAGTATCCAATGATGTTGGAGCCAACTTGTGAGTTTAATTTCTCCTGAGGAGGAATGTAAACTGATCACATGTTGTTGAGCCACATGGGATACAACTCCTAAGTGAAAGCCTCCTAGTACTTTCCTGAGGAAGGTCCTATGGGTCTATTCACTTAGTTCCACTAGTTGATCTAGGATTTCTCAAGTATCCAATGATGTAGGAGCCAACTTGTGAGTTTAATTTCTCCTGAGGAGGAATGTAAACTGATCACATGTTGTTGAGCCACATGGGATACAACTCCTAAGTGGAAGCCTCCTAGTACTTTCCTGAGGAAGGTCCTATGAGTCTATTCACTTAGTTCCACTAGTTCAGATAGGATTTCCTAAATATCCAGTGATGTTGGAGCCTGCTTGTGAGTTTAATTTCTCCTGAGGAGGGATGTAAACTGATCACAGTGGTTGAGCCACATAGGGTATGACTCCTGAGTATACACCTCTTAGTGCTTTCCTGAGGAAGACACTATGAGCTTGCTTGCTTAGCTCCCTTTCTTTGGTAAGCTTATTCTGAAGCTTGAAGATTGGGAATGATTTCTCTTGTTTAGGGTTTTGCTTGAGAGCTCTGCTTAGATCTGTTCAGATTCTGGGATTAGGATTAGAGTTAGAGAATAGATGATTCTTCCTCAGGCATGAGTGTTTTGTTTGTTTGATAGCACTTCATTTCCTTTATCTGTTTATTGCTTGATAGCACATGGTGATTATGTTCAGTATGATCACTGTTATTCCATGACTGGCTTGAGGTCGAGATGAGCTTGTGGAGGCTGAAGCCCCACACACATTTCCTCCCTCACTTGCATTGCATGCACTTTACTGTTAAAAGCTGATGTTTTTGTCTGTTTCTGTGTATCATTGACATGATCCCCTAGGACTCTCATTTCCTTTGATAAGGATTTGATGATAGACTTTAGGTTGAAACCTATGCATGACAACATCTAGGAGTTCCCTGCTCAAACCTCAACCATAGGATGAATCCATGGCATGATAACAGTAGGACTTGATAGTCTCCCTCCTAGTTGAGCTTTTTCCCGTAGTTTCCCGAACTACGTTTGCTCTGATCTTTCATACCAGATGAAAGTACGTAGGCATAGGATGCGATGTCCTAACGAGCAACCTTCCCCATCTTCCCCCGTAGTTAGCCGAACTACGTTGACTCTGATTTCTCATTCTCTGATGAGAATACGTAGGCATAAAGCGCGATGCTTTGCCGAGTCATTTTTCTTTTCCTTTTCAGCCAGCCTTGATAGGTAGATAGATTATAACCAACCCGTCCAAGTAAACAAACAAGCGAGGATCCCGTCGAGTACGACAGACGTGAGGGGTGCTAATACCTTCCCCTTGCGTAACCGACTCCCGAACCCAGACAATGGTTGCGATGACCTTGTCTTACCCTTTTTTCGTCAGGTTTTTCCGATCGTTTCCTTTCCCGCTCTGAGGGATAAATAACGAAAGGTGGCGACTCTTCTGTCATGCCGGCACCTTATTTTCGCGCAAGCGACAGCTGGCGACTCTGCTGGGGACGCTATTGCATCTAGGGACTCTTCCCATCCCTTATGCTGGGACCGTTTCCCATCCCCTACGCGAGTCAATCCTATCGTTTGTGTGTCTGCTTGTTGGGTTGCGTTTATTTATCGCATTCTTTACTTCTCGCATTTTACTTCCCGCATTTTATCTCCCGCATTTTATTTCCAGTTTGATATGATTATCTGTGCTGCTGTGGGAGAGGGATGTTACTGTGAGTGAAAAGCCGGACCTGGGCTTGAGTACACACCTAGATATAGTTGTGGAGAAGTAGTAGACGAACCTGCCTGTTGAGCAGGCACAGTTCCCTACGAAAATCTGCGCTCAGACGAGATTCTTGCAGAGGTGCTCCTTTCCGGTCCTGAGGATCTGAGGGGAGTCCAGACGTGAGGATTGTCGACTCTGGGGACCGATCATTTGGAAGTCAGCTAAGAGAGGCCTCTTCATGACTTGACGATGCCACTCCTTCTGGGAATCGTATTGTCACTCATGAAAGTCTGTGACGCTGACAACCGCATAGGATGTCGTACCTTTGTCCGTGGATTAGGTCCATCATACCTGTGAGTGGGGTTGGGATATTGCAGGAAACTTTGACCTCCAGACTACCCGGTTTTCTTGACAGTGAATCAGTTATGTTGGGTTCTCAGTTGCAGAGATGTTCTTGATAGAGCAAGGGTTTGATCAGAGGATCTTATCATCGGGTGTTTGTCTGTTCTCGATAGAGCAGGCTTTGATCAGTGTATTATTATCAGAGGTTTGTTCTGGATGAAGCAGATTTTTGAGTGAGGTCTGAGGATCTCGTCAGCAGTTGTTATTTTGTTCTTGATAGGGCAGGTTTTGAGTGAGGTTTGAAGATCTCATCAGCAGCCGTGTATTTGTTCTTGAGAGGGCAGATTTGTGATTTGGGGTCTGAAGACTTCTCCAACAGATATTCCTTGATCTTGCATCCGGGGTCTTTATTATCAGGCTTTCGTTCTTGTCAGAGCAGAATTTTGATCTCAATCCTACCAGAGGGTTGTTCACAGCAGATCAGATCAGTGGGTTTACACCGGGGTTTCCTTCTCGTCAGTGACTGTTGACATCGAATCTCCACAACAGCCACCGGGATATATTATTGCATGACTGCATTTTGCATTAGTTTGCATATCCATTTTTGCATTCGCATGTGTCTGTGCTACAGGCGTGTTTCGTACCCTGATCCTGGTGTCCCGAGCAATATGAGATATTTTCTTCCATGAATGGATCCAGTCTTATCACTGCATTGACACTATGTTGGCACGTTGGCACCAAAATCAGGGGTGATCTCCTGAACGTACAGACACCCATAATTCATCTTGCATGGCAGAAGCCGGGACTTGTCTTCTAACCCTTGTGTTTGCAGGTTTGGCTCAGAATCTAGCAGCTCAGACTAATGGAGCAGATACAAGCTGAACTAGAGAAAATCCAAAGCCAGCTGGGGCAGGTCATGAATGACATACAGGCAGTGCGTCTGGACCAGCAAGTGCTCAGAGAGGAGAATCAGCAGCTGCAGAATCAGCTGAGCTTTCTCATGGGAGTAGTGAGAAGCATGCTAAATAAGGAGAATGGTCAAGCACCCAAGGAGGAGACCAGAATGCTTCCCCCGTTACCGTCAGTGCCACCTGTGCTGAAGCCAAGTGGACCTCATGGACCCCCTACACAGCGTGAAGCTCGAGGCCTGTCTCGTCAGCAGCCGCGCCGAGCATCTCAGAATAATCCTGAAGGTTATGGTCAAAAGAAGAAGCTACTTGATAGAGCTGTGGACCCACTACCTGTGAGTTATGCCCAGCTGCTGCCGCTGTTGGTTCAGAACCGAGTTCTCAAGCTTCGGACCTTAAATCCACCAGATGAGGGGTCACCAGACGTTGATCTAAGCATGCATTGTGACTTCCACTCTGGAGCACCGGGGCACCATGTTGAAACATGTAAGGCTCTCCGGAATAAGATTCAGGACCTGATCGACTCGAGGACAATTAGGCTTGTGCCGGGCGGCATGAGAGCATCGGGAAAGTTTATCCCCTACCCTGCAGGAGAAGTGGATGATTCCACTCCTTTGCCTGAAGCTGAGAAAGATCTCGAATACGTCCCTCAACCTTTGGTGACTGAATCACCTCGCTCGCAGTTCTTACCTGGATCAAGCTCAAGGACGCCAGCGCCTAAACGAGAGACCATTGCTCTTGGGCGGAAAGAATACCAGCCCCAGGATCACAAGAGACCTCGCAACCACGGGGAACAAAGGAATGCTTCTCCCCATCCAGTGCCTGTGCCGTATAGCCAGATTCTTCCGCTATTGGTTCAGAATTCCTTGGTGGAACCGAAAGCTCTCAAGCCCGTGCTAGAGCCTTACACTCCAGGGTACGATCCTCATGCTCAGTGTGGCTACCATGGTGGATCTCTGGGGCATTCAACTGAAGATTGCAAGGCTTTCCAGGCGAAAGTGCAGCAATTGATCGACCAAGGGTGTATTTCCTTTCCAGATGGAGTCTTGGTTGTGCGTAACGACCTCTCAGCTGTTTGAGCTCGTAGATTCAGAGGGTTGTTTCCAGAAGCCAGTGATCCAGACGGGCAGACGTCCTCAGCATTGGCAGTCCTCGGGCTTTTTACCATTTGCACTTGTAGTTTCTTTTCTGTTAGTTACTACTTGCTGTTAAACATTGTATGTTTCGAATGGTAATGATAATAAAGTGACTATGCATTTCTTCTGAATTAGTTATGTCGTTGTCACTCATTTACTGCATTGCACTGATTTGCATTTTATTTACTCCGATTTCTTACTATGATTAGCAATGAGCGGAGGGAGGATGATGAAACTGAATACGCATAACCGATGATCGTATTGCTTTCAGATAAAACTTTGCCGATGACGTACAAGGCATTGTTTCAAATCCCTAAACACCGGAGAGATAAGGAAGAGAATCCCTTGTTAACCACTTCGAGCCGAGAAGTAGGAGTTTCTTTCGGAATTTTTAAACCCTCGCATCTTAACCCGGGGCAGGGTAGTCGTCAGTTAGCTTGATCGAGCGTTCAAGTCTTATAGAGGGGTGTTGTCCTTCGAGGACCAATCACATCATATTCCTCGCCAGAGGTCGTACCTCATCAACCACAATGGTTAAACCTCACCAATCAGGAGTGAGACGGTTACAAGCCTTTCGGAGTAATCAAGACAGCCAGTGTCGCACGGCTCGTTCCAAAAGAAAAAAGAAATAAGAAAGCCCGCTAAGTAAAAAAGAAAAGCTAGAAAGCAAATACCTAGGCAAAAATCAGGGCATCCCGCTGGACTTCAAAAGAAAAAATCGAAAAGAACTCAAAAGGAGTCAGTCCAGGCAAAAATTAGGGAATCAAAACAAAAGAATGAAAAAGAAAGGATTATAAAAAAGAAAAATCCTCGAGCAAGGGCGAAGTCGTGTAGATACAGACACCGAAAACGAAAAAGGAGTAACTGTCACTCCAAAGCACCTTGTGAACTCTTTAACCAGTTGTTCCCAATGTCCAACATACCTCTCGAAGAGGCGAGCGCTCGAGCTAAGTTAACTGAACTTTAGGATCGGAGAATATCACGTAGAAGGGGTGGGTACAAATCGTAATTTGAGCCAAATATCCTTTGTTTCGCGAACCGTGAACCCGACCACGATACAACCCTTAAAAGACCTAATTGAGGCAGGGTTTATTCCGAGAGTGCATTACGATAAGGTTGAGTAACCTGACTCCTTCATGATTTGCTAATCATATCCTTATTGCATTTTTCACTGATCGCATCAGCACTACGTTTGAACTCTTTGGTTCATTCGTCACTCACTAGCATGACACGTAAATGAGTGACAGTACAACGTTTTCGAAATTTGCATGAACACTGCATTAAAATTACTATTCGTGAATAAGCAATTTTAGTTGCAGGTTAGTAGCTGATACGAAGGAACTTCAGCAAGGAATGGTCAATCAGGACTGAATCGTCAGAGGTCTGGATCAGAATGGTATGCTGCGAAGCCCTGTGAATCTGGGGCAATGACTTCCTGTGAGTTTGGAATCAGTTTGTCTGAGGACAAGTCCCAGAGCATCAGTTGATTATGGGGCCGTTTATGCGAGCAGCGGTTGATCGGAAGTGAATCTTCTTGAGACCCAATCAGGGGCAGTTATCCGGAATCCTTGCAATTTAAGGGCAGATCCCTCCAGTATTCGATCAGAGCATGTTGAGTCGCTCATCGCTCGTTCAGGGGCAAACTACTTCAGAGATATTAAAGCCGACCATGCTGAGAGTTGATTAGTTGAGGATGAATCCTCCCGTTGTGCAGATGCTGGGGCAAGCCACCTGAAGATTGTCTTGTTGCCAGTTGTTTTCGGCTCAGAATGAGTCATTCCCAAAGGTCGGATTGGGGCAAGTTGAATTGCGCTGGGGCAAGTTGTTCAAATGAGTTTGTTCACCCGGGCAAGAATTGAGTATCGGGGAATCGTGTCGTTACCCCGTCAAAATCCGAACCTTCTGAAGAAGCCTTGCGGTCATTGAATTGCTATCCTACAGCATAACCTGTTACTTGACTCCATGATTGGTAGCCTGTATTCCCTGTGTTGGCGTTGTTGAATCAGGATTGTTTCTCCGCAGAGATGTACGGTTTGAGGTTGTTCCCCTGTACAGTTTGAGACTACAGCAAATTGAGATGGCGTTTACCCCTCATCAGATTAGGGTCAAGATTGCCCTCAGTAGACCAGGATTGATGTCCCCGAAGCAGGATGAGTCCTTCTTCTCCAACAGAGTTCAGTAGTCTCTCCTCCGCAGAATCAGAATCAGATAGTGAGCATTGATATGTCTTCCCCAGGTAGAGGTGATTCTCTTCCCCAAACAGACGCATCCTGAAGGAATGTCACCTCATCGGCTGAATCAAGCACCGAAGAATGATGTCTCCCCCAGCACCGGGTCACAAGTGCAGATTTCAGAGAAATGTTCGGGTGCCGAAGCTCGTGTTTTCCCCAGTAAAGTCGCTGAAGCAGGATTTTCCCCCAGCACCGGGTCACAAGTGCAGGATTCGCAAGAAGCTAGCCGTATACCGAAGTATGCAGTAACTGATAGTGCCAGACTGAAGTCTCCAGTGGAATTGAGATTCCTCACCAGAATCAGGCTCTCTCCTGAAGATGGACGATTCCTTCTTCCCCAGTAGAGTGTTGGAACAGCTGATGTTGTATTCCCCGGCAGAGTTGTACTCTCCCCCGAAGTCAGATGATTCTTTCTTCCCCAGCAGAATTGAAATTCCCCATCAGAGTCGTACTCTTCAGCGAAGTAGAATGATTTCTATCCCCGGCCGAGTCCGCAGAAAAGCAGAATCCTCGGAAGTTGATCAGGTCATGATCAATTTTCCTCAGCAGAGCGTAGAGCAGCTGATGTTGTATTCCCCCAGAGTCGTACTCTATCCAGCGAAGCAGAACGATTTCTCCTTCCTCAGCCAGGTTTGCAGATGCCCAAGAGAGCCGAGTCCTTGGAAGTTGATCAGATCATGATTGGTTTTTCCCCGGTGGAGTGTTGAGCAGCTGAAGTTGTTTCCCCACAGAGTGGTCATCTCCAGAAGAGTAGCCGAGACGGCCACGCAGTTCATTCTAGCGATTGATATCAGCAGATCCAAGTTCTCGTAGAGCTTCATCCCCTGCAGCAGTCAGCTGAAGTTGTTCCCCTGCAGCAGTTCGCGGAAGATTGATTCCCCAGACAGAGCCTAATTGATATTGGCGTGTTCACATTCTCCTCAGCAGGATGATTCCTCTACCTGAGTGGTTCTTTCTCCTTGACAGGAAGATTTCCCCTTCGGCATTTATTTTGCTGACGGGATCGTATCATTGTGCATGACTGCATAGCATTCAACACTGCATGGCATTATGCATGATTGCATAGCACTGAGCATGATTGCATGGCATTTAGCATAAATACATATCATTCCCACCGTGTGGGGCATAGTGCAGAAGCATACACATCATAAACATGATCTAGGTCATTATCATCCTTGTTGAACAGGTGTATCCCAAAAGACCGGTTGCTCAGGACGATTCTTGATGTTCTCCCCAGCCAGGTTGTTTTCTTAGATGATTCTAAAAGACCCCGGTGTGATCCCCGCAGTTCGCTCGCTCAAGATGATTTTTGAGATCCCCAGCGAAGTCTTCGGTTCAAGATGATTCTCGAATTCCTCAGCAAGGCCGTTTGCTTAAGATGACTCTTAAGACCTCAGTACAGTTTCCCGAGTTGTTCGCCTAAGATGATTCTTGGACTCCCCAGTAGCGTCCGCAGCAAGAGTTGCCCAGGAAGATTCCTGGAAGTACCCAGCAGAATAAAGTCTCCAGAAAGGTTATCAGTCCAGGATGATTCTTGGAAGCGCCGCCGGAGTTGTTTGTTCAAGATGATTTCTGGAACCCCCGACAGAGTGAAGGTCTTTTCCCCAGCAGGTGGTTGGCACTTCCCCAGCAGCAGGCAGGTAGATTGATGTCCCCAGCCGAGCACAATCATGATTGGCAGATGAAAGGTTCCCCCAAACAGATCCCGAAGGATTGTCCAGCAAGCTGAAGTTTGTTTATCCCGCAAGTTTGAGAACTTAATGACATGAGTGTCTTGTAGCCTGACAGCTATGTTCCCCAGAAGGGTCATTTCCCAAAAAGTCGTTCAGGGCATCTATCGCTTTCCCCATGCAGAGTATAGCAGAGGATAGTGTGTTAATCAGCCTGATGTGCTGTGCTCCCCGGAGGAGTCCGTCATCCTCAAGTATAAGTCCAGTCGAGATCAGCAGAAAATGCAGCTCCCTTGAAAGGTAGCTTTCCCTCAGTAAAATTGGTAGGAATCGTCTGAGTGTGCTCTGTCGTTATTCCCCAGCAGTTGTTGAAGTCGTTTGAGTGAACTCTCTCGTCTTTCTGCAGCAAAGTCTACAAGGTTGTTTGGGTGAACCCTTCTTCCTATTCCCCAGTGAGTCGTCAGGATTGTTTGGGTGAACCCTCATTCCTCTCTCCTCAACGGAGTTGTTAACTTGGTGATTATGTCTGGTGACCCGGCATGTTTGCTTTTATTTAGCAACGACTTGACAGGATGTCAAGTAAGTAGCAGCGTGATATGTCCGCTCCAACAACGATGTCTAATCTGAAGATGGATTTCGTAAGCGCCCGAAGGCGATATCAGAAGGTTCCTGTGAAGCCAGATTTCCGTGTGGATGAAGCAACGGGTGGCTGAAGACAAGGTTCCGGAGTTGTAGATACAACAGAGTGATTCGTGTGAGTCTGAAGACCACGTCAGTTGTCCTGAGGTGATGATTGATTGCGATCAAGTGAATGATACGTCTTCCGATTGAAGTCGAAGATGTTCCTCCAGCAATGATGTCTAATCTGAAGATGGATTTCATAAGCGCCAGAAGGCGATATCAGAAGGTTCCTGTGAAGCCAGATTTCCGTGTGGATGAAGCAACGGGTGGCTGAAGACAAGGTTCCGGAGTTGTAGATACAACAGAGTGATTCGTGTGAGTCTGAAGACCACGTCAGTTGTCCTGAGGTGATGATTGATTGCGATCAAGTGAATGATACGTCTTCCGATTGAAGTCGAAGATGTTCCTCCAGCAATGATGTCTAATCTGAAGATGGATTTCATAAGCGCCAGAAGGCGATATCAGAAGGTTCCTGTGAAGCCAGATTTCCGTGTGGATGAAGCAACGGGTGGCTGAAGACAAGGTTCCGGAGTTGTAGATACAACAGAGTGATTCGTGTGAGTCTGAAGACCACGTCAGTTGTCCTGAGGTGATGATTGATTGCGATCAAGTGAATGATACGTCTTCTGATTGAAGTCGAAGATGTTTCTCCAGCTGAAGCGGAGTTTTGCCTATAGGCAAAGTGTTTGAATCCCCGTGGAGTCATGAATGGCTCAGGATACCATTTCTCTGACTAAAGTCACAGATTTCTTATGCTGAAGCGAAGGTGCCTAAAGGCAAGGTCATCCCCCAAGGTAGTGAAGGACCTAGGATTCATTGTTCGGACTGAAGGCCGAAGTATATCCCTGACTGAAGTCACGGATGCTCTATAGCAGAGGTGGAGTTGCCTGAAGGCAGATCCATGTATCCTTGAGGGCCAAGGATCATTTTCTTCAGACTGAAGTCGAAGATACCTCCTGCAGAGTTGCCATCCTTGAAGGTCGAGGATGCTTATCTTCAGAAGTACTTGAAGATCTTTTCTAGCTGAAGCCGGAGTGGCCAGGGGCCAGGGTTCCATCTATCTTCAGAAATACTTGAAGACCTTTTCTAGCTGAAGCTGGAAGTGGCCAGGGGCCACAGTTTCATATAGTTCTAATGTTGAAGTTCTACGACAGGCAGTGTGCAGCAGTATTCCGATGTTCGTCATGGTTCTGAGGGTGAACCCCAGATCAGAGTGTGCTCGGTTAAGTCTCTCCTTCCCAGCGGAGTAGCTTCAGGTATGTAAGTGTACTTTTTGTTCCATTTACCAGGGGTGAACCCCAGGTCAGATTATGTTTGTTTCAGGCAGCGAGGTTGGATGTTTGTTTGACGGCAATGTCAGATTCCTTAAATCCCCAGCAGAGATGATGTTGGTACGACGGCGATGTTGAGTGTCTCTCAGAATGATGTTTGTTTCTGGCAGCGATGTCAGATCAGTATCTCTCCAGCTAGTTGTTGAGCAGCTAGTATTGCAGTATTCAAAGGTTTGTTCTCCGCAGAGTATCATGTGGTCGTGCAGTTGGCAAATTTTCGGGTTTACCGATATTCAACCGTCTCGTACCTTGATTGGTTGAGAGCCGTTCGCTTCTCACCCAGTCAGGTCCAAGCCGTTTGAATAGGGGCAGCTGTTGCACCCCAAAATTTGACCAACATTTATTTACCTATTGAGTGTTTGAAAGTTGACACCTTCATCAGAAAGTTCAAGAGATCCTCAGAAGAGTTGGTTGAAACCAGGGTTGTGTGCTTCACAGTTTGAAAGTTGTGGGTGCTCCTCAGATGATTCTGAGACTTTGAGAATGAACTTGATGTTTTGAGAAAGCTCATGAGATGTCTTGATAGCCATCATGAAGCCCAGAGAGGTCATTGAGCAAGAATTCAGAAGATTCAACCATGAGTGATAGAATTAGGGTTTTGACTGGGTCAACCCTAGATCAGCTGAAGATTTGGAGAAGGTTGAGACTTAATCCAGGGGCCATGAGATCATGGAATGATGCATAGAGATGTTGTAAAGATGATTCCTAGACCAACTCATCATGATTGAGGAGTTTGAGAAGTTGTGAGTTAGGGTTTCTGAGGATTGTCAGTGGAAAAACCCTAATTTGATCCCTATCTTCCAGGCCGTTTTAGCTATAGATGTGATTGAGATCTCATCTTCCCCACAACATGAATGTTGTAGGGCTTGTTCTTAGCTTTAATTTGAGTGGTGGAAGTCCTTGATAGGAGTTACAGAGCTCAAGTTATGACTTTGACAAATTACAGGTCAGCAGAGGTATGTGAATCTGGGTCCTTGAAAGTCACCCAACTTGCAGACAACTTTTGCCCTAGTAGGTTGATCCCTATGGTTTCTTGGTCAACATGAATGTTGAAGAGGATCTTCTTAGCTTTAATTTGAGTGGTAGAAGTCCTTGATTGGATTTGTGGAACTCAAGTTATGGTTTGAACAAGGCAGGGGTATTTTGGTCATTTGTCAGTTATAGGTCATTTTAGCCAATGCCTAAAACTCCTATTTCCAAGCCTCAAATGGAAAAACTCAAAACATGAAAGTTGCTCAAAATGTGATTTTAAGTCTAGAAAGAAGGTCACAAATTGTTGAAAAAGCTCATAGCACAAGATTCCATGATTGGTCAAAAATGAACTAAATATGACTTATAACTTTGAAAAGTTGAAATGGAAAAGTGTTTTGGAAGATCCACAAATCCAAAATAGGTCATCCAATATATCATTTTGATTGGAAAAAACATTTTGAGAAGATTGGTTTAAATAGAATTTTCATTTGAGGCTTAAAAAATGGACTTCCTTTGGAAATTTCTTACTTGCATAAGAAGGCAATGTTGAAAAACCCTACATAAGCAACAAATGCACTTGTTTTTCACCCATCCTCATTCAATAACTCATGTAAGGAGAATTTGAGACCAAATAACAAGGCATGGCATATGAGATGAGATGACCATTATGGAATATCATGGAACTTTCAAGAAACTTCCACATCATTCTAGATGAATCTAGAAGCATCCATCAATTAATATTTAAAGAGGGCATCAAAGAGTGATGAAAGGTTGGTGAAATTGGAGCCAAGTCAGAGGAGAGAGAAGGAGAGATAGCCATTGAAGCCATTTCTTCAACTTGAAGCAACTCAAGAATTCTTCCATTACAAGTCTTCTCCTTCAAGAATTGTGCAAACAGAATGCTATCCATCATCAAAGGATCATCCTGAAGGATTTGCAAGCTTGGAATCGTGCTCAAGCATCATACACCATAGTTCCTTGACAGGTTCTTTCTCCTTTCTTTTTCACCATAATTATGCATAGATGGTTTAGATTCTAGGTGTATAATTGATGTGTTAGGGTAGAGGATTAATTCTAGAAAGCTAGGGCACGATCCATGATGGTTTGTAACAGGTGCATAATTCTTTAAGTTTCAAGAACTATCTGTTTAGGAGGTTTTAATCAGCATGAATTGGTTTAGAATCACCAGGGTAGCATCAAGAACATCTGTGGATCATTATAATGAAGTTTAGTGAGGATTGATATCAGGTTAAGTTTTTGAACCGTGTTTGTACCATGATCTTCAAGGCTTCTGTTTGGATTATCCACGAGGAATTATGAGAAACTGTACGTAGGGTTGTGTAGGGCTTGAGACGTAGATGATTTTTCGTGTTGGAGTCGTGTGGAGCCGTGGCGTGTAGAGGGAGATAATAGAGCTCGAAGGTTGGCTCATGGAGGTGGGGTTCTGCAAACCCTAGGGTTTTGATGGGGACGACGAGGGAGAGCCCTTGGATCCTCTCTAATATTTGACAATTTCATCTAATCTAGTGGCCAGGATTTAATCTGAGAGTGAGAGGGAAACTTCAACTATATCCAAACGCCGCGTTTCATTTTAAAGGCGTTCTGGGCCTCAGTTTCTATTCCCACCCCCCTTATCTGCTGGCCCATTCATTTCTAACTAGCGCGCGTTGCTTTTCAGACCCCCCCTCCCTTTAATTCAATTAAATTGTTTTATTTTTCTTCTTATATTTTTCTGTTTTTGAATAATTCATTAAAGATAGATAAAAAATGTTTTTTAATTCCTTTTTTTTCCTATGAATAGATTAAAATGAGTAGAAAATTATAAAAATAAAATTGAGATTTTATTTTTAGGTTTAATATTTTTAATAGATTTTCCAATTAAATAGCTTTTTAATTGTTTCATTTTGATATTTGATTTTGTAGGAATTGTTTTAGTACTTTCCTTTGATCTTTTTTATCCATTCTTTTTGGTGCAATTAGATGATGAGTCATAGTTCCCTATAGGATTTTTTTTCTAGATTTTTTAGAAGTAATCTTGATTAGTTTAATTAGGTTAGACTTAGGGTATCCTAATTAGGGTTTAATTTGTGCTTAGGTGATGATTCCCTTTCTTTGAGCAAGTTTTATCTTGATTTCTAGGTAGAAACCTTTGTAGATGTTATGAGTAGGTGTTGAGAACCCTTGTGAATATTTGTTAGATTTTTCCCCATTAGTTTAGTATTTTTAGGTATTTTCTGAAGTTGCCTGATGATGTGATCTGTTCAGTGGGTTATCTGTTCATCTGTGGGGTTCATTCTGAGGAATTTGATGGAGGGCTTGTGTTGCCTTGAGGACTTTGATGGAGAGCATCATGAAGTGAAGCTTGTAGATCAAGATGCAGAGACCCAGAGCTTGTCTCATCTCCTGTCTGTGAGGTTTGAGAGCCTGAAGTTTGAAGGAAGTTCATGGTACTTTCCTGAGGAAGGCACTATGAATGACTTTCATCCTTCCTTCTCACCTCTTTCTTAAGTATCCAATGATGTTGGAGCCAACTTGTGAGTTTAATTTCTCCTGAGGAGGAATGTAAACTGATCACATGTTGTTGAGCCACATGGGATACAACTCCTAAGTGAAAGCCTCCTAGTACTTTCCTGAGGAAGGTCCTATGGGTCTATTCACTTAGTTCCACTAGTTGATCTAGGATTTCTCAAGTATCCAATGATGTAGGAGCCAACTTGTGAGTTTAATTTCTCCTGAGGAGGAATGTAAACTGATCACATGTTGTTGAGCCACATGGGATACAACTCCTAAGTGGAAGCCTCCTAGTACTTTCCTGAGGAAGGTCCTATGAGTCTATTCACTTAGTTCCACTAGTTCAGATAGGATTTCCTAAATATCCAGTGATGTTGGAGCCTGCTTGTGAGTTTAATTTCTCCTGAGGAGGGATGTAAACTGATCACAGTGGTTGAGCCACATAGGGTATGACTCCTGAGTATACACCTCTTAGTGCTTTCTTGAGGAAGACACTATGAGCTTGCTTGCTTAGCTCCCTTTCTTTGGTAAGCTTATTCTGAAGCTTGAAGATTGGGAATGATTTCTCTTGTTTAGGGTTTTGCTTGAGAGCTCTGCTTAGATCTGTTCAGATTCTGGGATTAGGATTAGAGTTAGAGAATAGATGATTCTTCCTCAGGCATGAGTGTTTTGTTTGTTTGATAGCACTTCATTTCCTTTATCTGTTTATTGCTTGATAGCACATGGTGATTATGTTCAGTATGATCACTGTTATTCCATGACTGGCTTGAGGTCGAGATGAGCTTGTGGAGGCTGAAGCCCCACACACATTTCCTCCCTCACTTGCATTGCATGCACTTTACTGTTAAAAGCGGATGTTTTTGTCTGTTTCTGTGTATCATTGACATGATCCCCTAGGACTCTCATTTCCTTTGATAAGGATTTGATGATAGACTTTAGGTTGAAACCTATGCATGACAACATCTAGGAGTTCCCTGCTCAAACCTCAACCATAGGATGAATCCATGGCATGATAACAGTAGGACTTGATAGTCTCCCTCCTAGTTGAGCTTTTTCCCGTAGTTTCCCGAACTACGTTTGCTCTGATCTTTCATACCAGATGAAAGTACGTAGGCATAGGATGCGATGTCCTAACGAGCAACCTTCCCCATCTTCCCCCGTAGTTAGCCGAACTACGTTGACTCTGATTTCTCATTCTCTGATGAGAATACGTAGGCATAAAGCGCGATGCTTTGCCGAGTCATTTTTCTTTTCCTTTTCAGCCAGCCTTGATAGGTAGATAGATTATAACCAACCCGTCCAAGTAAACAAACAAGCGAGGATCCCGTCGAGTACGACAGACGTGAGGGGTGCTAATACCTTCCCCTTGCGTAACCGACTCCCGAACCCAGACAATGGTTGCGATGACCTTGTCTTACCCTTTTTTCGTCAGGTTTTTCCGATCGTTTCCTTTCCCGCTCTGAGGGATAAATAACGAAAGGTGGCGACTCTTCTGTCATGCCGGCACCTTATTTTCGCGCAAGCGACACCAATCAACAAAATTCAATGGACACTGGGTCATCAACCCTCCATAGATCCACAACATTAGGATCGATTCTACGTGAGAATCGGAGTACAAAACAATACCTCACATCCACACAATGGGACTGAAGCCACAAGAATTAAGGTCTTATACCGAAGTTCAGAATACATATGAATGCATGATGCACACGTCAATATCATCCTCATAATAATCTCATTAGGTGCATCATCATTCATCAAAATAATCATAAGAATCACGTCATCATAGAATCATCAAAACCTCAAGGAATCAACGTCACAAATCATCACAGTTCCCCATGGAGATTCATCATGTAATCATGTATTAATCTTATAAGAATCACAATTATACTCATGGGTACTCATCATACGGTCATGTATTAATCACATAAGAATTACAGCTATACTCATAGTAATTCATCATACGTTCATTTAATCACAGAGGAATCACAGTTACACTCATGGTAATTCATCAGGAAAATCACAATATCAAAACATCAAGACATCACTGAACCAGAACATAATTCGCGAAACTCTGCTATGTTCGCTAGCAAGTTCGCTGTGCGACTCTAGGGCGAATGTTCGCCATGCGAACTCGCGATTACAACAAATCTTTGTTACGCACCAGCATCAAAACCAGACCAAAAACCTCTACGATTTCCTTTCCTCAATGCCCTAAAAACATCCGTAAATCATTCCTAAGGTATTACGGCGATAAATGCACAAAATCTACGACTTATTAGGCCAATCCCGTATCATATTTACGCCTTCAATTCCCATAATTTCTTACAAATACCCCACAATCATTAGAGTTCTCACAAATCACTTTCTCTATACGGCTAAACAACCTCAACAACAGATTTGGTCACAAAAGCCTAATTTCCCTTACTCCCAAATCAGCCTCAAACCTATCAGACCACCAGTTCAAATCCCTCAAACTCATTGAACTCACCATCAGAAAGGCAACAACAATTCAATACTCAAAAATCCCTAAACCCTTAAATCAGCTTTAAACACATTGAATCACATATTGAAAACACTGAAGGCAATACTCCCATACCTTAATTGCTGACTCTAGACCTTTCTCCTTGATTCTTGGAAACCTTGCGAAGCTTTTGCCTCAATCCTCTTCCTCAGAGCCCTGGCCTCTATTTCTTCCCTTTTCACGGTCTAACAGGAATGAATTTTAATTCCCTCAAAATTCCTTTTTGTTAAACCTAACTATGGGCCTTAAAAATTGGGCTTTCCAACTTCACCCTCACTAACTCCTCCTCAAATATCCACTTTGCCCTTAATTCACTTATATTTATTTAAATTAATAATAATACCAATATATTCATATTATATACTATTATTTAAATAAATAACCCAAAATCCATAAATCTCAATACTTCATACCAACCACCGCAAATCACCAAAAATACGAATATTCATATTTAAATAAATTAAATAAGTATTTCAATAAATTTGGGGTGTTACTGGTAGCTGCAAAAGAGATTGAAGATTTCAAAGGTGATCTTAGCAAGGAATTTGAAATGTCTGATCTAGGTGACATTTCATATTTCCTTGGTATCAAATTCTACAAGAGTAGTAGAGGTTTGATGATGCATCAAAAAAGATATGCAAGTGAAATTCTCAAGAGATTTGAGATGGAAGAATGCAACTCGACTTCGACACTTACTGAACCAAGACTGCAACTGTCGAAAGATTCAGATGAAAATGATTTCGATCCAACCCAATATAGAAGCTTGTTGGGTCACTAAGATACCTTTGCCAAATCAGGCCTGACTTAGCATACAGTGTAGGTAGGTATGATGAGTAGATTCATGCAGAAGCCAAAAGTGTCACACCTAGCAGCGACAAAGAGGATATAAGGTATCTGAAAGAAACTCTCAACTATGACATTTTGTTTCTTGTGATTGATGAAGGAAAAGAATGCAAGTTATTGGGATACACCAATTCAAGTGGGTGTAGTGATGTCGAGGATCGAAAATTCACAGCTGGTTATGTGTTTATGCTATGTGGTGCACCAGTTGCTTGGAGTTCGAGAAAGGAGCTAGTAGTGGTATTGTTGTCGTGCAAAGAATTGCACATATCTACTTCTCTCTATGCATGTCAAGCAAAGTGGATGGTGAACTTGGTCAAAGAGATTACAACAAAGAGTCGTGGAGCAATAACCATGAAGATCGACAACATGTCTGTTATCAATCTGACGAAGAATCCGATAGCACATGAAGAAAGCAAGCATGTCGAAATGAGGTTCCACTATCTTTACGAGCAGGTAGCAGAAGGGGAGATGAACTTGAAATACTGTAGAACTGAGAATCAGATTGCAGATATCATGACGAAGGGAGTGCATGTCAATGTGTATAGAAGACTAAGAGCTATGATGGATGTAGATAGCTTAGACACAATAAATTAAATTGTGTGTTGAGAATGTAATTCCTTGTGTCGAAGCAGGTAGTGCTCGAGAGACACAAGGATATGTCGAAACATGTAGTGCGTGTCGAGTAGCGTTAGATGTTAAAGTGTCGAAGCAGGCTGTTTGACACAGGATTTCGACTTAGACTAAAATAGAAATTTTGGGTTTTTATGTTTTTGGGTTTTAGCTTAGGAAGCAAGCTAACTCAATTATAAATTGAGGAAGTAACCTCTATTTTTCATATAGATAAAAATAGTCTTGTAATCACTTGCAGCTGCAAAATTAATAAGATTTCTATAGTTTGTGGGTAGAGAGAGACTCTGCAGAAATCATCTTCTTCTTTCTCAATTTTCGTCAAACCCTAATTTTCTTTCTGATTCACTTTTCTTTCTTCTTCCATTAACAATTGATGCGTAGAATCATTCTTACAATAAAGATGTAATTGATTCACTCGAGTGAAGAGTGAAAAACAAAACATTTCAATCAATTAATTAAATCTTGTTCATCAAGATTAATTCGAAAATCTCATTTTTTTAATTTAATTCCAACAAAGTTTATTGTAACAAACAAAAATAATTTGAAAATGATACATGCCTCGTCTAAAGATTTTATGACATAGTAGGTGACTATTAGTGTGGACACCAAAAATAACCCCTTCCTACTTTATTAATAAAAAAAATAGAGAAAACAATCATTTTATGCCCATTTATAAGTTCATATCTAACTCATTGAGGGTTTTATCCTAGAGTAATAAGTAAATGATACGTAACTAGTCTAAAAATCAAATTGAATCAAGAAATTTACCTGAATAAATTATTGATGTACAACTGTTAGTATTATCATCTCCAACATCCTCAGCTGGTGGATCTTTTGCATAGAAATAAGGTGTATTAGGCATCTTTAAATCCATATCTTCATCTTCAAGCATCTCTAACACTTTATCCATTGGAGGACGATCACTAGGTTTTGTTTGGATACACCATAAAGCCACATTCATCATTTTCTTTGCCAATTTCACTTCTTCATTTGTGTCATTCTCAATTGTTACTTCCATTCCATCACGTAATTGATCATAAATCCAGAAAGGGAAATAAATTTGGCTGGATTGCTCAGCTAATGCATTCAAGTTCTTCCTTCTACTTGCCATCTCCATTAACAACATTCCAAAGCTATAGACATCAGCTTTGTAAGATATTGTACCAACATTTCTATAGAATAATTCAGGTGCCATGTATCCAATAGTCCCCCTTGCTGCAGTTAATGTCACAATGCTTTTATCTGTAGGATAAAGTTTAGCTAGTCCAAAATCAGAAACTTTTGGATTGAAATTTTCATCAAGAAGTATATTATGAGGCTTTATGTCAAAGTGCAAAATTTTCATGTTGCATCCATTATGTAAGTAACCAATGCCTCGGGCAACTCCAAGAGAAATGGAATACAATTTTTCACAAGTCAAGGAATATTTCTCTTCCATATGAGAATGTATGTATTTTTCTAGTGATCCATTAGGCATAAATTCATATATAAGAGCACGTTTTGATCCCTCTATGCAAAAACCAATGAGTTGCACCACATTAACATGGTGAATCCTACCAATAGTAGCAACTTCATTAACAAAATCTTGATCGTTGGACTTGGCTTCGTCCAATAATTTGACTGCTACAAGACGACCACTTCGAAGTTGTCCTTTAAAAACAGATCCAAAACCTCCTTGTCCTAGTTTTGTTTTGAATTTTTCGCTTATCTTTTTAATGTCTTTGTAAGAGTATCTTATAGGTATGATATTATTGTCACTTTGCAGAAAATCTTCGATTCCATTATAGATTGATAAATGTTTCTGCCTCCATTTGTAGATTAATAATACAACAATGCATGGCAGTCCAAAAACAATTTTAACACCCCATAGACTGCCAATAAGCATACCTAAAAAGAAAGGAAATTTATTACCCTGAAAAATAGTTTTAAAAACAATATCTAACGTCAATTTGATATCTGTCAAAAAAAAATTAAAATTTTAAAAATATACCATAAAACTTTTTATTTAAATTTTATACAAATGATGATATCATAATCTCATTAAATCAACTCAATTGATAATCGTGCATGAATATTTGAGTTTTAAACTCCAGATATTTTTTAAGAAAAGCATTATGATTATTAAATAGTTAGATAAAAAATTAAAATATAAATAAATAAATAAATATAATTATCTTGTCTATTAGAGTTTGGCCTAACACAACCTTACAAAACCGGTTGGTAAGGTGATGGGTGTCACTCCATATAAACTATTTCAATGCTCTATCTCCAACCAATGTGGGACTTTAGGATCTTCCTAAAATACACTCCCTCATATCCAGCACTCTTTTGGGCTTGGTATGTGGATTTTTATACGGTGGGCTGCCCAAGGTTCGATCGAATATATGCTCTGATACCATATTAGAGTTTGGCCTAACACAATCTTACAAAACCGGTTGGTAAGATGAGGGGTGTCACTCTATATAAACTATTTCAATGCTCTATCTTTGTCTAGTCTTTCACAGAATCAGTATCAAATTAAGATGATTTTGTTAGGTTAATTATTTAATTAATTAAATATAGATTAATATAATTAATTAATAGTTAATTATATTATGATCTATTGTTATTAAACATGTTGTAAATCAGATGTCTTGAAACAAAATATAAACGGTTTTTTTATGATCAAGAAACACACAAGAGTTAAAGTTAACAAAGAAAACAAGATAAAATAATAAGAAACAACAAGAATTGGTTATAAACAGTTATTCTTTCCTTTCTCTTAGAACAAGATTACAAGTATACAAGAATAACAAAATAATCTCTCTCTCTCTTGAAATTAGAAATTTATCTACCTATTTTTCCTTATGCCAAGATTGAGAAACTAGCATTCTATTTATAAGAAAAATAGCACACTAACCTAATGAGTTTTTTTAACAATTATTCATTACAAGCTAACTTAGGGTACAAGTTAACTTAAACAATTTGGCTTACAAGAAAGACCCAATTCAACATGCTAACAACCCTAGCAATATTGACTAATGCATTTCAGAACAAACTTCGACTACAACACGCATTACTACGGCAACAGCATGCGAACATACTTCGACCTCATGCTTAATTCTTGTCAAACCAGAAACTACCCTTCGACCATACTAGAGTTCGATCCAACATCTCACAAATCTCCACCTTGGATCTAACTCTATAACATCAAGAAACTAGCTTTTTTCATGCAGCTTTATCAACTGCATACAGTGGAAAAACATGCAACTAAACAACGTCTTGGTGATCATATCAGCAGCATTATAATTTGTCGAAACCTTCAGCACTTGGACTTCTCCATGCTTGATTACCCCTCTAACGAAATGCAGCCTCACATCAATGTGCTTGGTTCGCTCATGATAGGGTGAATTCTTCGACAAGTGTATTGCACTTTGACTATCACATTTAACAGTGATAACTCGACCTTGAAGTTTTAACTCCTTTGCAAAACCTTCAAGCCACAATGTTTCTTTCATAGCTTCAGTTAGGGCAATATATTCCACTTCAGTGGTTGATAAGGTAACGACCTTCTAAAGTGTTGCTTTCCAACTGATTGTTGTCTCAAACATAGTGAACGCATATCCAGAAATAGATTTTCTGGAATCCATACAACCTGCATAATCAGAGTCGACATATCCTTTAATTGCCGCTTTACTATCTTCACCCAAGGCTCCACCATAAATTAGGACTCTATTCAGAGACTCATTTATGTACCTTAAAATCCACTTCAATGCTTGCCAGTGAGCCTTTCCAAGATTCGTCATGTACCTGCTTACAATACTTACTACATATGCTATGTCGGGTCTAGTACAGACCATAACATACATCAACGAACCCATTATATTAGCATATGAAATATTATTCATATAAGTTCTTTCAACATCAGTGTTGGGACACTGATCTATACTCAGCTTGAATGGAGGGTTTGTCGGAGTCACAATAGGCTTTGAATTCGACATACCAAACTTTTCGAGAACCTTCCGTAGGTATGCCTCTTAAGATAAGCATAATTTTGACTGTTTTCTATCTCTTCGGATGTCAATCCCAAGAATCCTTGACTCAACTCCCAGATCCTTCATGTCGAACTCCTTATTGAGTTCATCCTTCACCCTCATTACCTCTTCGACATTGGTTCTTGCTATTAGAATATCATCCACATAGAGCAACAAAATAACAAATGAATTACCCGGTCGAAATCTGAAGTAAACACAGTGATCGAACTGACTTCTGATGAAACTTATATGTGCCATGAACTTGTTGAATCTCATATTCCACTGTCGAGGAGATTGCTTCAGTCCATATAAGGATCTATTCAGCTTGCACACATAATCTTCCTTCCCTTTTTCGATATATCCTTCAGGTTGCCTCATCAGGATTGTTTCATCTAAGTCACCATACAAGAAAGCAGTCTTCACATTCATCTGTTCCAGTTCAAGGTCGAATTGTGCCACTGTGGCAAGCAACATTCGAATGGATCTGTGCTTCACAATATGAGATAACACATCATTAAAGTCGATACCTTCTTTCTGAGTGAACCCCCTAGAAATCAATATTGCCCTGTATCTCTTCGACGCCACTCCTTCGATTCCTTCCATAACTTAGAAAATTCATTTACAGCTGACTAATCTGACTCCAACAGATTTCTTGATCAGTTCCCAGGTGTTGTTATCATGAAAAGATTTCATCTCATCATCTATGGCCTTCATCCATTAAGTCTTCTTTCGACTCCTCATAATTTCCTTATAGTCTCTAGGTTCTTTGTCTAGAACCTCACTTGTAGAGATTAAGACATAAACTTTAAGATCTGCATACCCAAGTCTCTGAGGTGGCTTGATGACTCTCCTCGACCTGTCTCTTGCTAGCAGGTAGTCATTATCAGTCTCCTCATCTTCGACAACATCTTCTGCGTCTTCTTCGACTTCATTTGGGGGTACGTAATTCAGCATCAACATGCTCCACCTCAACAGGAATCTCTCCCTGTGCCAGCTCTTCGTCAGCATCATCAGCTTTCTTAAAAGCTATCTTTGCTTCATTAAAAACGACATCTTGACTAGTGACACACCTTCTGTGACATGGCTATAGGAACCATAGCCGATAAGCTTTGACTCCTTCAGGGTATCCCATGAACATGCATTTTAGAGGTCTAGGTTCGATCTTGTCTTGCCTAATATGAGAATAGGACACACAACCAAATACTCCCAGTCTGTCAAGACTAGGTGGATGTCCCGACCAAACTTCTTCAAGTGTCTTCATTCCCAAGGCAGTCGAGGGACATCTATTTATCAGGTAAGCTATTGTCGAAACAGCCTCCGCCCAAAATACCTTCTTCAATCCAGCACTAACCAACATGCATCTAACCATTTCATGGATTGTTCGATTGAATCTCTCAGCTAAGCCATTTTATTGAAGAGTACCTGCTACAGTCTTATGCCTTGCAATCCCAGACTCAACACAGTAACTATCGAACGCTTCGTTGCAGAATTCAAGGCCATTGTCGGTTCTCAACCTCTTAACCTTTCTGCCAGTTTGAGTTTCGACCAGAATCTTCCAACTTTTGAAATTCTCAAAAGTTTCATCCTTCGTCTTCTGAATGAATATCAATAGCTTTTTGGAATAGCCATCAACGATGGATTGAAAATACCTTGTGAAGGATTCCTTGCAGGCCCCCAAAGATCAGCATGAATGTAATCCAGGGATCCATGTGTTCTTTGTTTACCTTTGTTAAACTTTTCTCTACAGGATTTACCAAATACACAAGATTCACAAAACTCCAACTTTTCGACTTTGTCACCTCCTAGCAGGTTCTGCTTCCCCAATTCGACCAGACCTTTTTCGCTGAAATGCCCCAATCTCATGTGTCATAATTCTATCTTCGACACAGGTTTCGTGGATACAACATTTGTCAAACCACTTACAACATCAGCCTCAAGGGTATACAAGTCTTGTTTCTTCACGTCTCTCAAGACTTCCTTCGACCCCTTCATGACTCTTACGATACTTTTCTCTCTTTGAAAACGTATCCATTTCTGTCAAATTCATCAAGAGAAATCAAATTTCTCTTCAAGTCAGGTACATACCTGACTTTAGTCAATAACCTTATTGACTCATCATGGAGCTTGAATCTCACAGATCCAATACCTGTAATTTTTCAAGATTTGTTGTTTCTCAGCAACACAAATCCACCATCTTGATCACATAGCTCCTCAAATAATTCTCTGTTTGGAGTCATGTGCCAAGTGCAACCTGAATCCATGATCCACTCTTTTCTCGAGTCGCCACTTGAAACCACAAGAACATCAGATGAGTCGAAGTCATCTTGAACAATGGTTGCGTTGTCATTACCTCCATGATCTTTCAGGCGTTCAGGGCACACCTTTCTTGTGTGACCCTCCTTCTTACAGTGATAATATCAAATACCAGATGTTTTGCCACTATAAGATTTATATTGATTTTTACCTTTCTTCTTGTCGAACTTACCATCCTTTCGCAATAATTTTTCCTTAACGGCCAAACCTTCTCCCACCGTCGAAAGTTTATGCTCCTTTCATTCGCTCAAGTCCTTAGAATACAAGGTTGATTGAACTTCTTCAGAGGTCAGGGACTCCCTTCCATACAAGAGAGTTTCTTTGAAGTGAGCATGTGTTATGGGAAAAGCACACAGCAGCAACAATGCTTGATCTTCATCATCGATCTTCATATTAATATTTTCAAGATCAAGAATCAGCCTGTTGAACATATTCAATTGCTCAGCCAACACTTTGTCTTCACTCATCTTGAATGAATACAAAGCTTGCTTCAAGTAGAGTCAATTCACCAAAGATTTGGTCATGTACAAACTTTCAAGTTTCACCCATAATCCCGATGTTGTAGTCTCCTTTGATACCTGTCGAAGAACCTTATCACCAAGGCTCAACAATATTGCATTGTAGACTTTCTCAATCATGCCCTTCTTTTCTTTTGTCGTTAATGCAGTGTCCATGGTTGCCTCTCCCTTCAACGCTTTTAAACTACCCTGCTGAACTAGTAGGGCTTTCATCTTCAAGCGCCACAGACCGAAGTTGTTCACTCCGGTGAACTTTTCAATCTCATACTTTGTTGAAGGAATCTTGTCCACGCTCACCGCACCAATTTGTTATTAATCGGATGTCTTGAAACAAAATATAAACTGTTTCTTTATGATCAAGAAATACGCAAGGGTTAGGTTTAACAAAGAAAATAAGGTAAAACAATAAGGAACAACAAGGATTGGTTATAAACAGTTATTCTTTCCTTTCTCTTAGAACAAGATTACAAGTATATAAGAATAATAAAATAACCTCTCTCTCTTGAAATTAAGATTTTATCTTCTTATTTTTCCTTATGCCAAGATTGAGAAACTAGCATCCTATTTATAAGAAAAATAGCACACTAACCTAATAGGCTTTTTAACAATTACCCATTACAAACTAACTTAGGGTAATTACCCATTACAAACTAACTTAGGGTACAAGCTAACTTAAACAATTGAGTTTACAAGCAAGACTCAATTCAACATGCTAACAACCCTAGCAATATTGACTAATGCATGTTAGAACGAACTTAGACTACAACACGCATTACTCCGACAGCAGTATGCGAACATACTTCGATCTCGTGCTTAATTCATGTCGAATCAGAAACTACCCTTCGGCCATACTAGAGTTCGATCCAACATCTCACAAAACATTAAATAAATGAATTGTTTGATTGAGTTTTGTGCCTAAATGGACTGTGATGGGTTTGACCATTCAGTTTAGCCCAATGAGAGGTATCTGCCCTCGGCCGTTTAGCTATTTAAGTGTCTCCTCATTAGACAATTAACATACTGTGAAAATCCTAAACGATAATGAGGATAATAATTCTCTCATGCTCACTCTTACAACAACCGTCTCTCAAATCTTACAAAGTACACCGTTCTTATTATATTGATTATAATTCTTGATATTATAATACGTTATAATTTGTATATATTCAATTAATTTTAAAAAAAATTTCAATTAATATCAGAATCTGGTTGATATGATTTATAGCTATTGTCTAAATAATATGAAAGTTATTCTAAGTTAAAATCCTATTATTCAATGAAATTATTATAAAAGTGCTGATTCTAATGTGTGGAAGAGAATTATTATCGATTCAATTAAATCCTTGTATTCTACAAATCAGAGGTTCTATAATTATTAAAATATTAATTATAGAAACTTCAACAACTCCCTGCAATAATGATGCCAAATAATTAGCATCAAATATCTTATTTGTTTTTGTAGAATATCACTTAAAAATATAACATGTTTCAATATTTTAATATAATGTGTTATTATGTGATTAATTATGTTATAATATCCTAATCAATCACTTTGATAATTTACGTTTTGAAATGAATTCAAATTCATATATATATATATATATATATATATATATATATATATATATATATATATATATATATATATATATATATATATATATATATATATATATATATATATATATATATATATAATCTAAATATTGTATTTTTGAGTTTATAATAATTTTAATTATAAATTGCCTAATTATTTATTTTTACATTGGTAAAATGTTATAATTATCTTGATGTATTCCTAAGGCAATTGTATTATTCTTATATTATGTTAACTTTTAAATAGAGTCTTATATTTTGATATTATAATTTATCGTAAATTTATGAGTTTTAAGATGACATTAGAATACTCTATAAGTCATTAAAGACTCAAAGACTCTACAAAATGATGCAAGTCATTCTCTATGAAGTTAGTCGTAATTTAATTATCATTTTAAATATATTGTGACTATTATACAAATTTTTTAGTTTGAATAAAATATAATAAATCTTAATTTGCAGGATTGTAACACTTATCGTGAATATAGTTTTTCAAATCTTTTTAAATTGATTTTAATTATAATAAATATTATATTGATAATAATTATACCCTATCGCTATGTTACTATTAGTATAATTTATTTTGTTCAATGTACTTGCGATTTAAAATTATATAAAATTTTTTGTTTTAAATAAAATATAAGTATTCTTAATTCTTATGATAGTAACTCGTCTATTGTAGGTACAGTTATACAAATGTTGTTTAGTAAAATAATTAAATTTATTTTAACTATAGTAAATATTATATTAATAATAGTTATACTCTATCGGTGTGTTATTATTAATATAATTTGTTTTAATGTACTTGTAATTTATGATTATGTAAAGTATGGTTCGAGTACCCTATCAGTATTAGAACTTTTGGTGACACAATATTTGTACATTTTATATTTTTTTATTTAATATTGTTGAAACTATTACTTAATAAATAATCTTTTTTAAAGACATGTAATATTTTATGAAATTCAATATTATTATTTTTTTATTAAAATGAATTTCAATTCTCTAAGTATTATGTAAATGATGGATATACTTTATCAGTGTGGCGTTGCTTGACATGATCGTTGTGTAATAGAGAAAACAATTGAACATTTATATAAATATTTTTTAAAACTCTTAATCTTAGTTCAACTATCACTCTCTATCAAGTGGAAGAATTTAACATGTCAATGGTATAAAATTGAGAAATAAATATTATTTATTTATTACTTTATAGAGACTTATGTTGAGAATATTATATTCTTATGTTAGTAATAAAATTTATGATTATTTGCATTATATCCTCAATAATAATTAAATTTAAAGTCTCATATTTATAGCATTTGAATTTTGGGTGAGTTATTAAGATGTTATGTATAATCTTATATTATGGGTTTGATCTCACTCAGTTGATGGTAAATCTCTTACATGACAATTATATTATTTCATGTGAAATATTCTTAAAAAAATGATATATTCAATTTATGTGCAAAATATGTGGCTGAAATGATGTTATGTTATACAACCACTTCTCTGTATAATTTTGCTTTAAATAGTATCCCATTATTCAATCAGAGTATTTAATATTAGTGAGCTCTGATAGATCTTTATCCTATTCAATAATTCTTTAGCACAATAATTCTTTAGCACACAATAGTATTATGTTATTCTATATTCAATATCCACACTCTTGAGGTCTAAAATATGAAAGTACAAATAAATATCAATACTCCTATCGAGTATGATATTGTGTTAGGAAGGTACTTATGATTAAATGTAATTGCTTTCGTAATAAGGTATCCCAATATGTAATTACTATTTTTAAACCTATGTGGATATTCTATGATCTATAATTTAAAACTCATTAGTATAATCACGAACCATGGACTTATACACATGAGTAAGTATCATGATATTTTGGGTTATTGGGAGTTTATCAATAGCATTTTCAAATGCTTGAGCCGTTCTTTATAACATTTACTCTTAACTTAAATATATTACTCTAAGTTCATCATTCTTTATATAAAGTTGTGAGTTTTAATATGTATGATTTGTCTTCTCTATCGGATACAATTTTTGCAGTGTTGAAATTTACTTCTTTTTTTTATTGATTAGTGATTTGACAATTATTGATATTATAATATTAAAATCAATATTTTTTAATAATTAATTATTGTTATCCAAGTGGGAGATTGTTAGGTTAATTATTTAATTAATCAAACATGGATTGACATAATTAACTATTAATTAAGTATATTATGGTCTATTGTTATTAAACATTAAATAGATGAATTGTTTGATTGAGTTTTGTGTCTGAATGAACTGTGACGAATTGAACCATTCAGTTAAGCCCAATGAGAGGTCTATGCTCTCAGCCGTTTAATTATTTAAGTGTATTCCTATTAAATAATTAATATAATCTGAAAACCCTAAACGACAATGAAGATGTTAATTCTCTCATACTCACTCTTCTGATGGCCGTCTCTCAAATATTATAACATACACCAGTCTTATTATATTTATTATTTTTTTTAATATTATAATATGTTATAATTTATATCTATTCAATTAATTTAAAAATTCTTTCGATTTAACTTTTTTTTTCTAGAATTTGTTTATATTTGATAGGTATATATTAAGATTAAAAGAGAATAAAAATAAAAAGTATAATATAAATAAAATAAGTTTTATCATTTTAAGTCTCTAAAACATATTATGAAAATAAATTTATCAATAAATTTTTCATTTTCTCTTTTTCAAATCAATTTTATTATTTGAGTTTACGAAATAATTTTTCTTATTATATTTTATAAACAATTTGTTAAATTTAATTTTAAAAAAACTTTTAAAAACTAAAGTAAAATCCTTTTAAACTAATCATAAATCTCACACTTTACAAAGTATGCACTACGTTGATTTAAGAGAATGCGAGAACTTACTGATCACAAGCAAGATAGAGGTGACAAGCAAAGCCAGATAACTCCAATTTTCTACAATAACAAAGTAGTTAATTAACAAACAAATTACCAATAATGCGCCTAGTTTGAATTTTTTATTTAAAATAATTTTATACATGCATGTATACTTATGGAATATAATCAATTAAAATTAATTACGGTTTCAAACTTAAAAGTATAAAACTTTGTTTTAAAAAAAATCTTCAACAAGGAAATTTGATACCATCAACAAGTCTTGACAATGGTTCATGTTCCAATCAAAATGGGAGAGTAGAGAGAAAACATCAACATATTCTTAATCTAAGTAGAGCCCTTTTGTATCACTCCAAACTACTAAAAGGATAATAGTCTTGTGCTCTCAATCGGGCTATTTTTCTAATAAATAAAACTACCACACCTATATTTCAAAAAAATATTCCTATAGCTTTCTTTAAGAAAAGTGACTCGATCCTTAATGATTTTAAAGTTTTTGAAAGTCTAGTGTATGCTTTAACCCTTCTATCACATAGAACCAAATTAGAAGTCAAAATTAAAATATGTGTTTTCTTGGACTATAAGGCAGATTTTAAAGGGAATGTTCTTTTTTACCTTAACACCAAAGAATTGTTATTTCAAGACACATCCTTTCATGAACACATTAATCCTTATCACACAACCAACTCTTGTCCAACCACCAAGTGGAGTCTCTAACCAACACAAAACTTAATTCATCTGACATCTCAAATTTCTAACATACTCCAAAGTAACTCGACTGAATTACCTCCTAACACCTTACATTCATCATCAACGCCTAATTCCAACATTCACCCTCAATAAATCATCCATGATGATGATAATGATGAAGACATACAAGCCATTCCTGAATCATCTAATACAAATTGGACAAACAAACCACCATATTTCTGAGCCACATGATATAACTAAACAACCAAACCACCATATTCCTGTCTTCAAACATTCTACAAGAAACAAACACCCTCATTCATATCTCAAAGATTATTTATGCAGTTCATTAAGTGATTCACCAAATCCATCGTCATAATGTACTAACTATCATCTTTCAAATTACATTACTTATTCATCTTTGTCTCCTTTATACAATCATTTGCCATGTCCATTAATACACTTCACGAATCAAAGACATACGGTGAAGCAAGAAATTTGCAATGTTGGAATCAAGCAATGCAAGCTAAATTATCAGCTCTTTAAAGAATGGGTATGTAGGAGATTGTTGACTCAATACCCAACATTAACATTATACGCACCTTGTTGAAAGGAAATTGTACCTTACAGCCATAAGATATGACATCACCGCCATTACACAACAACTAAGTTAGTTCGTCACCAATCCTTCTAATCACTATAAAGCAGTCACCAGAGCACTAAGGTATCTAAAAGGATGTCATTCTCGAGATATATTATTTTCAAGGGATTCACATCTTCAAGTCATAGTTTTTTTTTATGTTGATTGGGGTATGATGCGTAAAAACACGAAGATATATCTAAATTTAATGTTTCTTCATTGGCAAGTCTTTAATTTCATGCTAAATAGAAATTAACTGTCTCAAGATCATCTTCGAAAGCTGAGAATCAAACACTTGCAACTACCACTTGTAAATTGTAATGACTTGTATATTTGCTCAATGATCTTAAAGTCAAATAAAATGGAAAGCATGAAAGTGTGAAGAATGAAAATTGAATTTTATTCTCTCTATGCAGAAAGCGAGAAACAACATATATACAATGTAATGAGCCATGGCTCCTAATAAGCCTAATAACTATTACTAAGCCTAAAAGAAAACTAATAAACCTATGTTTCCTAAAGCCCCATAAGCTTGGGGGTAGATGGAGTGAATATCAAGCTTAGTTATGTTAGACAAAAAAAGGTGTGGTATCCAACAGCTTAGTGAAAACATCAGCTAGTTGTTGTTGGATCTCAGCATTCATGGCTTTCACCCAATGAAGGTGAACACTAGCTTCTTTATAAGAGATAGGATCATAAGCAGTAGTGATGGCAGCAACAAAAGAATGGTATGCAGTGCAAGATAATTATATGAAATATATTTGGAAATGTCATAAAGTGGAGATGAATTAGAAGCATAACATACAAAATCTTTTAAGTATGCAGGGGAAGATTTTGTTCTTGTGGATTGCCTAATGGTTGGGATATCATGATCACTATCAGGATCAGAATTGTTCAAAGTATCAGTTTTTTGATTATTCAAAGTAGGTGGATTGGAAAAATGAGATGTGGTGGGAGAAGAAGGTTGGGCAGGGGTAATATTCTGATTATGATCAGGTTCAGTGATATTGTTGGTAATGTTAGGTTTGTACAATGAGGTAGAATGATCAAAAAGGAAAGGAATGGTGCATTGGTCTGTGGAAAGTATAGGTTCAGGGTTGATGTGAGTAGGTGGGTGAGGTGTGTAAGGGAATGTTTGTTCATGGAATATATAATTCCTTGAGGTAAAAGTGGATCTATTGTGAAGGTCAAAAAGCAAGTACCCTTTGATTCCCATGGTGAATCCTAAAAACACACATTTGGAAGCTCTTGGATCTAACTTGTCTCTATGCCTTGTAAGGGTGGAAGCATAGGCAAGACACCTAAAAGTTTTAAGGTTTCTATATGAAGGAGGTGTGTTGAATAGAAGGTCATAAGGAGTGTGATTGTCTATGGTAGGGCTGCATATTCTGTTTATCAAGTAGGTGGCATGACATAAGGCAAAAGACCAAAAACACTTCGGAAAATTGACATGAAATAAGAGAGATCTAGTCATTTGAAGTAGGTGTCTATGCTTTCTTTCAATAATGGAGTTTTGTTGAGGTGTTTCAACATAACTCCTTTGATGTAAAATACCAAGAGATGCATAATAAGAGTACATAAGAAATTCAGGACCATTATCACTTCTAATAACTTTGATATTACATGAAAATTGTGTTTCGCAATAAGATATAAAATTTTGAACATGATTTTCTAGCCTCAGATTTGTTTGTCATAAGAAAAATCCATGTATATCTAGAGAAGTCATCAACAACAGTTAAAATATACTTAAAACAATCCATAGAAGGAATGGAAATGGGTCCCCAAATGTCCATATGGACTAAATCAAAGCATTTAAGAGATGTAAAATTGCTTACGGCAAAGGGAAGTTTACATTGCTTGGATAAGTGGAAAGTATGGCAAACAAAACTTTTATTGAATTTTATAACATGAAAATTTTTGAACATGTTATGTAAAATCTCATTAGAGGGATGACCCAAACGATGGTTCCATAAGGAATTATCTACACTTTCAGAATCCTTAAAACTAACAGTATTACAAGTATTATTAGATGCAAAATTGGGAACATGAGGCCTATGTAGAATGTAAAGGTTGTTATGTTGAATGACTTGGCCAATCATCTGCTTGGTAGACACATCCTGGATATAACATGAATTGTTTAAGAAGGTGGTGTTATAATTAGAGGTGTGACAAAGTTTAGATATGAAAATGAGGCTAAACTTAAAGCCTGGTATATAAAAAACATTATGCAAATGCAGAAAGGGATCAAGAATAACAGTGCCAGAATAATGTGCAGTCATACATGTGCCATTAGGTAAATGAATGGAAATATGGGAGATGATAATTAAGTCAGAAAAACATTTGATATAAGAGCATACATGATTAGATGCACCTGAATCAAGGATCCATATAGAGGGAATTTTAAGTTTATTACCTATTTTAACAATACCTGAAATCACAACCTTGTCACTCTTGGAGTTCTGCTGATCTTTTCTTGATTGATGAAGAAGATGCAATATATGTTGGTAGTCCTCCTTGGAGATAGTAGGTTTTGTGTCTGGAGGATTTGTTTGCTTGGAATCTAAAGAATTTTTAGGGTTCTTGTTTCTATATCCGGGTGGAAATCCATGCTTAAAATAGAAAGTGTCAACGGTATTGTTGGTTTTGCTATAATTGGTGCAAAACATAGAATTCTTTGAGGAGCCTCGATCTTTACTCTTTGTGTTGTTGTGGTTTGCATAAAGAACTGAGGAGTTAGTTGCAAAAGGAACAGTATGAGCAATTTGTTGTTGTGCAATGAGTGAGTATACACGGCTGATGGATGGAAGAGGGTCAATGAGCAAGATTTGTGTATGAATATTGTGGTGGATGTCATTCAATCCTTTCAAGAAGCAGGAGACATACTCAATGTGTTTAAAATTACGCACAACTTTAGACAATTCACAAGTACAAGGAATGGTACAAGAACATGAAGGGATTGGGCCTAAGTCTTCCAATTCATCCCATAGAATCTTTAAATCAGTAAAGTATGTGGATAAAGAACGATCACATTGTTGAATTGAATATAAGTCACGGAGAAGATCAGAGAAGTAAAAATGATTACCTTTAGTGAATCGTTCGCGAAGATCTTCTCTGAGTTCATAAGCAGAATCAAAGAAAATTGTGCTTTGTGCAATGTATGGGGAAAATATGCGATTGATCCAAGAAAGGACCAAGCTGTTGGCATGATCCCATAACTCATTGTTAGGATCAAAGAAATAGGGTTTAAGAAGAGTACCATTGATGAACGAAATCTTGTTCTTGGATGTCAAAGCGCGCTTCATTGATTTGCTCAAATTATGGTAAGTATTGTTGTCAAGATGCGCTGCAACGATGGTAGCACTGGGGTTTTCGCCAGGATGAAGGGGTAGTAAGGATTTCTAGGGTTCAAGTCTGGATCACTGGGATCGGTCTTGTGAGTATCGTGTTTCGCCGGATCTTTTATCACTCGATTTATCGGATTCGGCATCGGAAGCCATGGAAAGGGGAAGAAGATGTGATGAAATCTAATGCGAACAGAAAAGCTGAAAAAGTGGATTATGATCTACTGAAACCATATTACACTTGCAGCTTAGCTACAAAGAAGATGATGAACAATGACATGGCGGGAAATGAAATTGAAAGCATGAAAATTGAATTCTATTCTTTCTGTGCAGAAAGTAGGAAATAACACACACACACACACACACACACACACACACACACACACACACACATATATATATATATATATATATATATATATATATATATATATATATATATATATATATATATATATATATATATATATATATATAATATATATATATATATATATATATATATATATATATATATATATATATATATATATATATATATATATATATATATATATATATATATATATATATATATATATTATATATATATATATATATATATATATATATATATATATATATATATATATATATATATATATATATATATATATATATATATATATATATATATATATATATATATATATATATATATATATATATATATATATATATATATATATATATATATATATATATATATATATATATATATATATATATATATATATATATATATATATACACTACGCCAGAATTGATTTTTAGCAGTGCACAAAAGACAGCGCTTTTAAAAAAAGCGCTGCTAAATAGTCAGTAAAAAAAAAAGAAAAAAATTACCTACCAAAGACAACACTTTTTTAAAAAGCGCTGCTAAAAGGGGACCCTTAGAAAGCGCTTTTTAAAAGCGCTGCTAAAAGGGGACCCTACGAGAGCGCTTTTTTTATAAAGCGCTGCTATATGTCATTGCTAATGCACCCTATGAAAGCGCTTTTAAAAGCGCTGCTAAAGGCTTTTAAAAAGCGCTGCTAAAGGTATTAGTATAATAATTTTTATATACCCTCCAGAATTGTAAACGAAACAGAACACGCGTTTTTTCGTTTTCTTCTTCGTTTCTTCATTTCTCCATTGCCCTATCTTCCATTTTCGCCCTCCGTTGAAGCTTTCGTCGTCGTCCGTTTGCGCCGCCGTCTTCCATTTGTTTTCGCCGCCGTTCGCCGTTCCCTTTCGCCGCCGTTCACCGTTCGTTCTCCTCCACCGTTACGGTAAATCCGCGACTGTTACGGCATTTTTATGGATTATTGTCTTAGTATTGCATTTTTCTGGATTAGATGATGTTAGTGCTACTTCTTTTTGAGTTATTGACTTGTTTTTGTTGATACCATTGATGAGCATTACTCTTTTGATATTGGCTTGAGTTTTGTATGCAAGGTGTTTGTTGAAATGCCACAATGAATTTTGAGCATTATAAATTAGTTTAGAATAATTTAGTCCATTAGCAAAATTTTTGAGAGTATGCTTTAATAATTTAGAATAGTTTAAAATCATATTAATGCAATAGTTTAGAATAGTTTAGAATAATTTAGTCCATTTCCACCATTTTTGAGAGTATGATTTAATAGTTTAGAATAGTTTAAAATCATATTAATGAAATAGTTTAGAATAGTTTAAAATAATTTAGTCCATTTCCACCATTTATGAGAGTATGCTTTAATTTAGTCCATGTCATTTTGAGCATTATAAAATAGTTTAGAATAGTTTAAAATCATATTAATGAAAGTATGCTTTAATAGTAGAATAGTTTATTATAGTATATCTACTTTTTTTTAATATGATTTGTTTTGTTGGATTATCTAGTTTTTTTGTTTTGGTTAATTATTAATATGATTTTAATAAAATGTATATATTGTCTGTTATAGGGGTTACCTGAGAAGAGCAAGGTTGTGATTGTTTCCAAGCATCCTACTGTACAACTTTCTTAGAAGTTAGTGATTTCTTTACAGGTATTCTCTGTTTTTGCCTAACTTTCATAGTATGGATAAAAATTGGATGTCTGTTAATCGATTGTCAAAAGAGTACGAGAATGGGGTATCGAACTTCGTTAAGTTTGCTGTTGAACACGCCAAAGACCCCAGTAGGATCACATGTCCTTGCTTAGGTTGCTGTTATGGGCGTCGAATTGACGTGGTTCAGTTGGAATCTCATTTAATGAGACATGGAATTGATCGAAGTTACACATGTTGGACATTACACAGTGAGATAAGTAACGAGAATGTTGAACCCCAGAACAATACGACCTCTACTTCAAAGGACAATGGTAGGGATACATACGATTGTGATCGAGTCGAAGATATTGCAGAAGCACTTGAAGAAGATCTTAAAGATTGTCCAAAGATGTTTGAGAGGTTGGTAAGCGATGCAGAGAAGCCGTTGTATAAAGGTTGCACTACTTTCACAAGATTGTCTGCGGTATTAAAGTTGTACAACTTAAAGGCGGGTAATGGATGGTCGGATAAAAGTTTCACAGAGTTGTTAGCCCTACTTCAAGAGATGCTTCCGGAGGATAATGTTCTTCCCAATCGAACCTATGAAGCTAAAAAAATGTTATGCTCTATTGGTATGAGCTATGATAAGATACATGCTTGTCCAAATGATTGCATTTTGTTTCGAAATGAGTATGCATCATTAAACGAGTGTCCTAAATGCGGTGTATCTCGGTATAAGAAGAAGTTGTCACCAGCAAAAGTCTTATGGTATTTTCCTATAATTCCGAGATTCAGACGCATGTTTCGTAGTGAAACAGATGCGAAACACCTTACTTGGCATGCAGATGATAGAATTATAGATGGGAAGTATCGACATCCGGCAGATTCACCACAGTGGATGAAAATTGATAATGATTATCCTGATTTTGGAGAAGAAGCTAGAAACCTTCGCTTGGCATTATCGACTGATGGAATGAATCCGCACGGTCTACAAAGTATCTCCCATTCCACCTGGCCTGTAATTCTTATGATTTATAACCTACCTCCATGGCTATGTATGAAGCGTAAGTACATGATGTTATCTATGTTAATTTCTGGCCCTAAACAACCAGGAAACGACATAGACGTATACCTGACACCTTTAATCGAAGACTTAAAAAGTTTGTGGGAGAACGGTGTGGAGGTTTATGATGGATATAGGAAAGGAAGTTTTAATTTGAGGGCCATGTTGTTTGGCACAACTAATGATTTCCTAGCATACAGAAATCTATCGGGGTATAGCATTAAAGGTCAATGTGCATGTCCTATCTGTGAAGAAAACACAGATTGGACGCGGTTGGAATTTGGTCAGAAGAATGTCTTTCTTGGTCATCGTAGATTCTTAAGTTCTAATCATCAGTACCGTGGGTGGAGACAAGAATTCAATGGAAATTCAGAACAACGTAGAGCACCACCTACATTGACCGGCGATCAAATTTTTGCAAAGGTGAAAGATGTGAGTACTCAGTTTGGCAAGCCTTTTGCTCATACGCTTACCACGCGTGGGTGGAAGAAGAGGTCAATTTTGTTTGAGTTGCCGTATTGGAAGTCGTTGTATGTACGACATTTTCTTGATGTTATGCATATTGAAAAAAATGTATTTGAAAGTGTTATTGGTACGTTACTCAATATACAAGGAAAGTCTAAGGATGGCCTTAAAGCAAGAAAAGACTTGGTAGCAATGGGAATAAGAAATGAATTAGGACCCCAGAAGAAAGGAAATCGCACTTATCTACCACCTGCTGCATATACTTTGTCTAGAAAGGAGAAAAAGATAATGTGTAAGTTTCTTAGTGAAGTTAAAGTTCCAGAAGGATACTCTTCAGATATTAGAAGACTTGTTTCTATGAAAGACCTAAAGTTAAAGAGTTTAAAGACACATGATTGCCATGTTCTTATGGAACACTTTCTACCAATAGGTATACGTTCTATTTTGCCAGAAAAAGTGAGAGGCGCAATAACAAAATTGTGTTTCTTTTTCAGATCTATTTGTAGTAAGGTGATCGATCCTGCGATCTTACCAACATTGCAAAAAGATATAATTATTACTTTGTGTGAGCTTGAAATGTATTTTCCTCCGTCATTCTTTGACATAATGGTACATCTAGTTGTGCATCTCGTGAAAGAGACACAACTGTGTGGACTTGCATATATGAGATGGATGTATCCAGTTGAACGTTATATGAAAATATTGAAAGGGTATGTGAAAAACCGAAGTCGACCAGAGGGATGTATTGTTGAACGATACATTGTTGAAGAAGCTATTGAGTTTTGTACTGAATATTTGTCCAACGTTCAATCCATTGGCCTCCCAAAATCTGATGTTGTTGAAAAAGTAGTAGGTAAACAGTTAATTGGAAATAAAGTTTGTTGCACCCCAAAATTTGCCCACCGGTTTTCCGACTTTGACTGGCTTTTGCTTCGTTTTTCATCTGCATATCATTTTCGCATTTTGCCCGTATTATCAGCCGGATTGAATTTGTCAGGATTTTAGCCGCTTTGCTCGCGTTTCAGGCGAATCAAATTAATTCAAACGAAAGGCTCGGTGTCAAAATCGAGCGAAAGTCGCTCTCCTCTTGATAATTCAATCCATGTTGATAATATCGGCACATTTCGGTGCTCGCCCGTTTTCCCATGGCATTTTGCATTTATTTATTATTTTTTGCTTTATTTAATCATTTAGAATAGTTATTTATTTCTTTCTTTAGAATAGATTTTATTTTAATAGTTTTTATATAGAAGTTTTAATATTATTTTTATTAGAAATAGTTTTTTCTTATTTAGAATAGAAATACTTTTTTTTATAAGCATAGAATTAATTTGTTTTTAGAGACATTTTAGGATTTTAGAATTAAATTAGTATTGTTAGAGATATTTTAGGATTTTAGAATTAAGTTAGTAATGTTAGAGATATTTTAGGATTTAAATAGTTTTTAGATTTTGATTTTATTTAGAATTTATTTAGATAGTTTTATTTTAAATAGAATTTTTATATTTTTTTACTTATTATTTATTTATTTGATTAATAGTTTCTATAAATAGTATGGATAGAATATAGCTATTTGTTTTTAAGAATAGAAAATAGATTTTTATTAGAATTATTATTTTAATTTAGTTTTTTATTTAGTTGACGTTTAAACGGAGTCTTTGTTAGTTTTTTTTTATTTAAATAGATTTTATTTCGTTTTAATAGTTCATTAATTAATTTTATTACTATTAGATTTATTCTTTTATTATTATTATTATTAATTTAGATTAGTTTAATTAAACAAATAGTCAGTTTTCTTAATCCAACATTTTCATTGTCGCGTTAATCATCATTAACTATTGTTCTCATCATTAATCCTCATCAGCCATGAATCATTCAACATCTCACTAATCACCATCAACATGTAATTAAGGTTCAATTAATAAAGTCATTAATCCAACCGCCACGTGTCAGTATTTGATAGTATAAATTACTATTCATGTTCTTCTTCACAAAAAACCCTAATTGTTCATTCCAAACCCTTCCGCCTCCCTCTTGTTCTTTCACCATCTTCAGAAATAAAAAAAAAACTTCTTATTGTTTCAGAAACCAACAGCTTCCCAAACCACTCAAAAAAAAAACCAGCAAAAATAAACTCATTTTCTTCAAACTTAAAAAACTCAACCCACAACAACATACCCAGAATCTTCTCCCTCAAACCTTCAAACTTACCCAGAAAGTTGTTCATTAACCAAACCGAAAAATAAAATCAGAAAGGAGATGAAGTAGATCGAAAGAGACGAGAGACACGAATCCATATCAGAGAGATTGAGAGATTTTTTTTGAGTTGATTTTGAACGTGAGAATGAGAGAGATACAGTGAGAACGCAGAGAGAGAGGTTGAGATGAACAATTTTTTTGAGCAGATAGAAAATAAGAGTTAATGTCGTTTTGATTTTTTTTTTAACTTATTTTATTTTTATTTTTTTTTCTTTTCTTGTTTTTATTTGGACCAAAGCCTAGATCCAATCCGGCATACACCCACCTTATTCACACAAATACATCCCTCTGTTATTCTTTTAATTTATTAAAAAAATTGTAATTGCTTTTTTTTTAATTTCATTTCAGTTTTTTTTTATTATCTTGATTGTATATAATTTCTATATTAATTTTCTAAAACAACTTTTTGTTATGTATTAATTTAGTCTATTAGTATGTAAATATACTTTTATTTATTATATATTATTTTTAAACTTTATTTTGTATATATTATACTTATTATGTAGATATTCTTTTATTTAGTTACTGTTATTATTATTATACATATTATTTATAGTTCTATTTTATTTTATAAAATTTCATTTCTATTTTTCTATTTAAAGTCTTTATTATATTATTTCTTTTTAGAGTTTTATATTATACTTAGACGTTTTATTATCTTATTTTCGATTTATATTTTATATTAGAATATCCTTAATGCATTTTTTTAGAAGTTGATTTTATTTTCGTACTTGTTATTGGGCATTTTGTCCCATTTCACCCGTTTTGGTCGATGACGACATTTCCATCGTTTAACCGTCAAATTATTGACGTGAAACAAAGGATCCGAGACCACTTCTTTTCTCTCCTTTTTTTCTTATTCCGATTCGGTTTTATTTTTGACTTGTGGATCGATGAAGTCTTTTTATCCGCAAGCGTCATATTTTCGAAGTCGATAACCTTCCCGATTTCAAATCTATGGGGGATGACCATTGGGGTCATCTTCCTTACTTTGGGATCGCGATAGGCTACCTTCGATTAATCGACATTTTGTTTGTGGTTAAGACGAGATCCCACTCTTTTGAGTCCCGATTCAATACACTAACCAATATACAACTGTTTTATTTTCTGTCAATATACCATTGCTTTATTTTCTGTCAATATACCACTGCTTTAATTTTCTGTCAAATATACAACTGTTTTATTTTCAGTCATTTATATTCTTGTACATATTATATATGTGTATTATTATTATCTTGTAAATATTAAACACTTGTACATTCTTCCAAAAATACTTAATAAAATATCGAAATCATTAAAATCCTAATTGGTGGACTGTTGATTATATATTCTGTATATTATCTGTATATATCTGCCTCTGTTTTTTTTCCATCTCTTTGACAGGTACTCATCAATAAGGAATCAAATTCTCTTTGTATTGAATTAAAGAGAGAGGATTGGGTGTAGACTTCTTCCTCTTCGAGTGTTGGGATGCCCACTGTAGTGAGGGTGGTTTCGACGCTCGTCTTTCAATACAAAGACGCTTTCCCTCCATTTTCTCTCCTAAAACCTCGGTTCCGCGCCGAGTACATTTTCAAAACCTCGGTTTTGTACCGAGTCCATTTTCAAATCTCATTTTCCAAATTAAATTCTCTTCGTATTGAATTAAAAAGAGCGGATTGGGTGTAGACCTCTTCTTCTCCGAGTGTTGGGATGCCCACTGTAGTGAGGGTGGTCTCGACACTCGTCTTTCAATACGAAGACGTGACTTCTTTGTCCACCACCTCTCACTTTCACAACTTCATCCCGCAACCCTTGTCACCTAAAAACCTCGGTCCCGCACCGAGTGCATTTCAAACTTCTTTTTACAACAAAAACTTGAATGGTCGTGGAGTGGTTAGGCGTAGGCCTTCTCCTATCCCGAGTACTGACGTTTACCGTAGGGTTCTCTGTCGCAAAGCACTTACCATTCAAAACCAATAACATCTTTAATAAGAGAACGAAGTTCCCCTTGTATTGAATTAAAGAGAGAGGATTGGGTGTAGACCTCTTCTTCTCCGAGCATTGGGATGCCCACTGTAGTGAGGGTGGTTTCGACGCTCGTCTTTCAATACAAAGACGCCTCGTTCGCCACTCCTTTTTATAACAAAAACTTTGAGATAATGAATTGGGTACTACCCGTAGGGGTTACTATCCGAGGACCTGTCTCGCCCCCTAAAAAACAATCTCAGCCAATCAAACATGATACCTTGCCTCGCATGGCGAAAACCAATCTTTCAAACAGGATATGTTACGTCCGTTCTACCGCAAACAGGTAACGCCTAAGTCTCCAACGAGCGAGCAGCAAAACACCTAACTGCTAGAATGCGCACGATAGCATCATCCGTAAAGACATTAACACACTGCTAGCACGAACTACGTTTGCTCTGATTTCTCATGTCAGATGAGAATACGTAGGCACAAGACGACGATGTCTTGGCGAGCTCCCTTTTTCACCTTTCACCGTAGGCCGAACTACGGCTGCTCTGATTTCTCATACCAGATGAGAATACGTAGGCACAAGACGGCGATGTCTTGGCGAGCACTTTCCCCCATATCTGTAGTTCCCCGAACTACGTTGACTCTGACTTTCTCATATTCATTGAGAATACATAGGCATAGGACTGCGAAGTCTTACCGAGTCTGTTCTTTCTCTCTTCTTCCTCCGTTACCTCTCTTTCCTGTTTCTAACCCTTCTTTTACCCAGTGGAGCTCTTTTTATAGCATAATGTTTAAGCAAATAAATTCACACATCGACAAACAAAAGGTTCCCATCGAGTACGATGGATGCAAGGGGTGCTAATACCTTCCCCTCGCATAACCGGCTTCCGAACCCATTCTTGGTTGCGAGACCATCTTATCCATTATTTTCTTAAGGTTTTCTCGATATTTTCCTTTCCCCTCATGGGATAAATAAAGTTCGGTGGCGACTCTTCTGTCCTTTCTTTTCGCCTTCCCCGTCGTTGCACGATGCGTATTTTTCGAGTAGCGACAGTTGGCGACTTCACTGGGGAAACTTAGCCAAGCCTAATTTGTTTATCGCGTTTGTGTTTTATTTTGCTTTTTATGGTTGTGTTTCTTTCTAACTCGTTGGGTTCATTTGGTTTGGTTTGTGAGGATAAAGCTTTCTACCCGAGCTTTTGAGTATACACTAAGGTTAGGAGGTGGTTTCTTTCTGATTTGCGAGACGTAGGACTCGTTGAATTGGTTTGAATTCCACCGCTCAGATGAGACCCCGTTGGAACAATTATGTCATACGTGTAGTCGTAATGGCGTTCTTATTTCCAACTTGGGAGTCCGCGATTCTGAGGACCTTTTGTAGAACCTTATTCCGAAGGTTGCTAAAACATAACTCTGTGTTCATCCTTTTGAAAGAATTACCGTCTTACGAGTAGTCGTTCTGATGGGAAACTTTTGAGGGTTAGTGCATGGGACTTTGTTTGAAAAGCCTTTGGAATACCCTCTTATAAACCAATAGATTGCCCACCCGAGGTGAGAGATATCTCGTTGTGTTGTGTTGCAGGATTTGTGACTTTGATCCTTTGTGTGTTGCATTAGCATTTTGCATTGCATTTCATTTGCATCTCATTTTTACATATCCATCCTCAACCGGAGCAGAGAGCTTACCAGTCTTTTGTCCAACCCGCAGTTGATTTCCCGACATTCACATTGGATTTGAGTTAGCTTCTGGAAGGATCATGGACTCAGAGGAGCAGAATTTGGTTGTTACAAGGGCAGAGTTTGAGATGATGAAGAATCAGTTGGATCAACTCATGGAAGCCATGACAGCTATGACAAGAGGAAATACCAATGTTCAGAGGGCTCCGGTGAACAATGTTGCTCAAGCTCAGCATGTGCAGATTCCTGTCGAAGATCAAGAGCATACTATTGTCAGAGATAGAGATTCATCTTCTCTCCATGACTCGGACTATCAGAACTTCACTTTCTCTGTGCCAAATTCCCAAAGGGTTGTTCCAAAGATTAATCCTAAAAATCCACAGACTGTTGAGTTTATGAGAAGATATCGTCTGTTGGATGAAAAGCTTGATGCTCTGATGAGTCAAAACACTCTTAATTTGAATGCTTCGAGCATGTGTTTGGTGTCAGGTCTTGTGATGCCTCCGAAGTTTAAGGCGCCCAATTTTGAGAAGTACAAAGGGGATAGTTGTCCGAAGCAGCATTTGGTGATGTATTGCAGAAGAATGACCTCGCATGTCCACAATAACAAGCTTATGATTCACTGTTTCCAGGAAAGTCTGAGTGGGGCATCGTTGAGTTGGTATATGCAGTTGGAAAGTGGTAGCATCATATCATGGTCAGACCTAGCCAATGCCTTCGTGAAGCAGTACGACTACAATCTCGACATGAATCCCAGTCGCATGCAGTTGCAAGAATTGTCTCAGGCGGAGAATGAATCCTTTAGAGGGTATGTGCAGAGATGGAGAGAACTCGCTACTCGTGTTCAACCACCGGTTCAGGATAGAGAACTGGTTGACATCTTCTTGGGTAATTTGAAGGGCCATTACTATGATTTAATGATTAGTGGCGGAACGTTAAACTTTGCTGACTTGGTGATAACGGGAGAACATATTGAGAGTGGAATCAAGAGTGGAAAGATTCGGGACGTCTCAGATACCTCAGTTTATGAAAGTGAATCAGTTGTCAGCTCTAAAGAGGAATGGGAAAAAGAAAGTAATGATATCCCCGAATCTCCATTACCTCAGATTCAGTTTTCAGACGTTTCAAGTATTCAGAGTCAGCAACCTGTTAGGTCTGCGTATCAGATATCTGCTTCCCTACGGAGTCAACATTCATACCGTCATCAGCCACGTCAGCACGCCCGACGAAGATCGAGGAAGCCAGAGAGACATTTCACTCAGTTGCCATTGTCGTACAGTCAGATATTGCCAGACTTGATCAGAGGTGGTTTGATAGTGCCGAAGAAAGATGATCCAGAGACTTCTCCACATCCTTCAGATTCTGATGTCAACACCCGCTGTGAGTACCATGTTGGGGCACAGGGGAATTCAACTGAAGACTGTAAGGTGCTTAGAAGCCAGGTTCAGACTCTGCTGGACTCCAACAGGTTTTCAATCACGCCTCAGGGTATTCAGATCAACGATCTTCCTTCGTCAAGCCATATGGGTTCGGCAGCTAATGTCATGGAGGGATTCACCGAGAGCATATGTTCAGAAGAGTATCAGACGGATTTCGACGAGCAATTCTAAAAATGGCTGGTTCAGCAGCAAATCAAGACTTGAAAGCCCAGTTCCCCGAAGCTGGCAATCTTTTTATGTCATTGCATTTGTAGTTTCTTTTCTGTTTAAGTGTGAACTTATTTGCAAATTTCATTTGTAAGACGTGTTTGTTTTCGATTGATAATGATAATGAAATGAATATGCATGTTTTGATTAAATCCATTCGTGTTCACTCAATATTGCTTTTTCATTAATGTCAAACGCTTGTTTAAGCAGAATTCCTTGAGGGAGGATGACGAAATTGAAAGACGCGCAAGCTTCTGAGTGTATGCTTTTGAATAAAACCTTTGCTGATGATGTGCAGGCATTGTTTCAAATTCCTAAACACCGGAGATATAAGGATGTTAATCCCTTGTCAACCCCTTTGAGCCTAGTAGTAGGAGTTTCTTTCTGAAAACGAAAAACCCTCAATCTTAACCTAGGGCAGGGTAGGTATCAGTTAATCCGACTAAACATCCAAATTGCAAGAGGAGTGTTCCCCATTCGAGGATCAATCACACCCGTAGAGGTCGTGCCTAAAAAAGCCGAGAAGTGAGACAGTCACAATCCCTTCAACAAGTCAGACAAGCCGGTGTCACGCGATTTGTTCCAAAAAAAGAAAAGAAAAAAAACAGAAGCCCGCTAAGTCGACAACTTGAAAACAAGTGGCTTAGGAAAAAATTAGGGCATCCCGCTGGACTTCGAAATCAGAAGATGTACTCAAAAGAGTCAGTCCAGGCAAAAATAAGGGAATAAAAAATGACGAAGAACAAGTCGTGTGAGCCAGACACTAAAGACGAAAAGCGAGTGACTGTCACTCCGAAAACTTATGGTTTCTTGAACCATCACTCCTGTCAGTCAACCTCTGAGAGGCGAGCGAGTGTCGAATTAGCTGAACGTAGGATTGGAGAACATCAAGGAGAGTGGGTGGGTTAAACAGAACTTTGAGCCTTACATCCTTTCTTTCAAACCGTGAACCTAACCAAGTTACAACCTTCAAAAGTCCTAATTGAAGCAAGTTTGTTTCGAAAGCATACTTCGGTAAAGATCGCGTTGAAATTGACTCCTAAAAAAGATTTTTCTTACCCTATGGGTATTGATATTGACATTCTGATAAGTGATTCGTTCACTATATGTCACAACTTTTTTTTCAGTGAACAAACTTGGATTTAAAAACTGTCATATACATGGCATTAATATTATCTTTTGCAAAATGATTTGTTTTACTTGTGAGTAAGCACTTGACATCAGGAGAGTTCCTACAGTGGAAAGTTTGATCGAGATAAGATACAGAGTTCCTGAATACTTCGTTGAGCAGGGGCAAGGCATATCAAATGATCATCAAAGGAGTCAGCCATCCGAAGATCAGTTAATCTGGGGCAATCAGGTCGAGATTCGGTAAATCTCTCGAAGTCAGCCAGGGGCACTTCTCTGCGAATCATCCAATCAGGGACAAATCACTTCTAGGCTGGGGCAGGTCACCCCAAAAGCACAAATATTATCCTTATCCAGAAGGCAGTTAATCTGAAGCACCTCTTTGAGGTTCATGACGCTGAGGCAGTTCCTATCAAACCATCAGGGTACAGAGATTTATGATTTCCTTTCAAGGAACATCCCCACAGAGATCCCACAGGCTGGGGCAAAATCAGAAATAAAGGAATTGTTCCTCTCTATATCTTCAGAGCTACTCAGGGCTATTCAAGCAGGTGCAGTCAATCTTCAGGTTCAAGACGAATGTCGGGAGGTCGTAACCCTTCACCTGTCTTCTTCAGCAAAAGCCCAATCATCATTGGCATGTGTAAGCTACCCCCAGGAGAGTCCAATCATACTTGGCACATCCGGTTATTCCTAGCAGAGTTGGCTTCACCTCTTCAGCATTTATTTTGCTGGAGTGATTCTTTCAGATCCAGCTTTCCCCGGCAGCCCGAGCCTGCATCTGCATTTTTGCATATAGTTATCATATTTGCATCATCTTTGCATCTCATCCTCAAATGCGTAGCATTTTCATCCTATATGGAGCATTACACCATAGAAAAATTCAAACATACGCATATGCATGCGAAGCATAAGCCAGTTTTTCCATTAGCCTTTTGTGGCAACGTGAATCACTCTGTAATCAGTCTAGGGGCATTTATCCAGCAGCTTTGTTCAGACAGCTTGTCGGTTTACTCGGATTTCAGATCATATGACGGTTATGATTTTGTCCATCAATCTTCTGATGATGACATTCCCAAACAGATTTTCTTCCCGTCAGCTCCTATTGACGATGTGTTTCCCCAGCAAGGTTTTTCTCCGTCTATCATTAGACGTCGTGAGTTTGGTTTTCTTTCCGTCTATCTTTAGACGATGTGGTTCTTCAGACAAGTTTTCTTCCTGTCTATCTTTAGACAAGGTGATAAGATCAAGTGCATGTTGATCTGGCCTTCGGAAAGGTTGTTTTTCTCCGTCTATCATTAGACACCGTGAGTTTGGTTTTCTCCGTCTATCTCTAGACGTCAGGAGTTTTGAGCATGGTTTTCTTTCCGTCTATCTTTAGACGATGTGAGGTTCGGACACGTTTCTTCCTGTCTATCTTTAGACAATGTGATAAGATCAAGTGCATGTTGATCTGGCCTTCGGTATGGTCTTCTTTGTCTATCTTTAGACGTCGTGAGTTTGGATATGGTTTTCTCTCCGTCTATCTTTAGACGATGCGAGGTTTCAAGGCGATCTTTCAGATATTGGCTTTCTTTCTGTTTATTGGTTGAGGTGACATTTCAAGATGGGTTTTTCCCGACCGTCGATTCTTATTGACGTCGAGGATCTTTTGAAGAATGATCGATTTTCCTAGTTGTTGATTCTTATTGACGACATGGCTCTTTGAAGGTGGTTTTATTCCTGTCAGTTCTTATTGATGATGTGGCCCCTTTGAAGATATCTTTCCATCAGCTCCTATGGACGAAAGGATTCTGAAATTTGATGGGTAGTTTTGAAGTTCATTGACGTGGATATTTTTTCTTTTTGTCTATCTTTAGACAATGTGAACCTTCGTGATGGTGTCTTTCCGTCTATCATTAGACGATGTGAGTATTGGTGTCTTTCCGTCTATCATTAGACGATGTGAGTATTGGTGTCTTTCCGTCTATCATTAGACGATGTGAGTATTGGTGTCTTTCCGTCTATCATTAGATGATGTGTGTATTGGATTTGTTCCTGTTCACCCTCAGATGATGTGAGCGTGGTGAGTCCTCTCGTCTATCATTAGACGATGCGAGATTTGGATGCAATTTTCCTCCCGTCTATCATTAGACGATATGAGATTTGGACATGATGTTTCTCTCCGTCTATCATTGGACGATGTGAGTGTTTTGGACATAACGTTTTCCTCCCGTCTATCAGTAGACGATGTGATTTTGAATATTGTGTCTATCATCAGACGATGTTGAGAGTTGACGACGAAGTCAAATTGTTTTTAGAGAGTTGACGGCGAAGTCAGATGATTTTGAGAACTGACGGCGAGGTCAGGTGTTTCACCAGTTTTATGTGGAATTTTGACAACGAAGTCAGATGTTTTACAAATTTGATGATGAGTTTTGACGGCGAAGTCAGGTGCTTTTACTAGATATTGATGATTGACGGTGATGACAGAGGTTTCTTTTTACGGTTGGCAAATTTCCGGGTTCTTTTTGTATTCAATCACCTTCTACCTTGAATGTCTGAAAGCGATCGCTTTTCATCCCTTCTGGTCCAAGTCAATTGAATAGGGGCAGCTGTTGCACCCCAAAATTTGCCCACCGGTTTTCCGACTTTGACTGGCTTTTGCTTCGTTTTTCATCTGCATATCATTTTCGCATTTTGCCCGTATTATCAGCCGGATTGAATTTGTCAGGATTTTAGCCGCTTTGCTCGCGTTTCAGGCGAATCAAATTAATTCAAACGAAAGGCTCGGTGTCAAAATCGAGCGAAAGTCGCTCTCCTCTTGATAATTCAATCCATGTTGATAATATCGGCACATTTCGGTGCTCGCCCGTTTTCCCATGGCATTTTGCATTTATTTATTATTTTTTGCTTTATTTAATCATTTAGAATAGTTATTTATTTCTTTCTTTAGAATAGATTTTATTTTAATAGTTTTTATATAGAAGTTTTAATATTATTTTTATTAGAAATAGTTTTTTCTTATTTAGAATAGAAATACTTTTTTTTATAAGCATAGAATTAATTTGTTTTTAGAGACATTTTAGGATTTTAGAATTAAATTAGTATTGTTAGAGATATTTTAGGATTTTAGAATTAAGTTAGTAATGTTAGAGATATTTTAGGATTTAAATAGTTTTTAGATTTTGATTTTATTTAGAATTTATTTAGATAGTTTTATTTTAAATAGAATTTTTATATTTTTTTACTTATTATTTATTTATTTGATTAATAGTTTCTATAAATAGTATGGATAGAATATAGCTATTTGTTTTTAAGAATAGAAAATAGATTTTTATTAGAATTATTATTTTAATTTAGTTTTTTATTTAGTTGACGTTTAAACGGAGTCTTTGTTAGTTTTTTTTATTTAAATAGATTTTATTTCGTTTTAATAGTTCATTAATTAATTTTATTACTATTAGATTTATTCTTTTATTATTATTATTATTATTAATTTAGATTAGTTTAATTAAACAAATAGTCAGTTTTCTTAATCCAACATTTTCATTGCCGCGTTAATCATCATTAACTATTGTTCTCATCATTAATCCTCATCAGCCATGAATCATTCAACATCTCACTAATCACCATCAACATGTAATTAAGGTTCAATTAATAAAGTCATTAATCCAACCGCCACGTGTCAGTATTTGATAGTATAAATTACTATTCATGTTCTTCTTCACAAAAAACCCTAATTGTTCATTCCAAACCCTTCCGCCTCCCTCTTGTTCTTTCACCATCTTCAGAAATAAAAAAAAAACTTCTTATTGTTTCAGAAACCAACAGCTTCCCAAACCACTCAAAAAAAAACCAGCAAAAATAAACTCATTTTCTTCAAACTTAAAAAACTCAACCCACAACAACATACCCAGAATCTTCTCCCTCAAACCTTCAAACTTACCCAGAAAGTTGTTCATTAACCAAACCGAAAAATAAAATCAGAAAGGAGATGAAGTAGATCGAAAGAGACGAGAGCCACGAATCCATATCAGAGAGATTGAGAGATTTTTTTTGAGTTGATTTTGAACGTGAGAATGAGAGAGATACAGTGAGAACGCAGAGAGAGAGGTTGAGATGAACAATTTTTTTGAGCAGATAGAAAATAAGAGTTAATGTCGTTTTGATTTTTTTTTTTTAACTTATTTTTTTTTTATTTTTATTTTTATTTTTTTTTTCTTTTCTTGTTTTTATTTGGACCAAAGCCTAGATCCAATCCGGCATACACCCACCTTATTCACACAAATACATCCCTCTGTTATTCTTTTAATTTATTAAAAAAATTGTAATTGCTTTTTTTTTAATTTCATTTCAGTTTTTTTTTATTATCTTGATTGTATATAATTTCTATATTAATTTTCTAAAACAACTTTTTGTTATGTATTAATTTAGTCTATTAGTATGTAAATATACTTTTATTTATTATATATTATTTTTAAACTTTATTTTGTATATATTATACTTATTATGTAGATATTCTTTTATTTAGTTACTGTTATTATTATTATACATATTATTTATAGTTCTATTTTATTTTATAAAATTTCATTTCTATTTTTCTATTTAAAGTCTTTATTATATTATTTCTTTTTAGAGTTTTATATTATACTTAGACGTTTTATTATCTTATTTTCGATTTATATTTTATATTAGAATATCCTTAATGCATTTTTTTAGAAGTTGATTTTATTTTCGTACTTGTTATTGGGCATTTTGTCCCATTTCACCCGTTTTGGTCGATGACGACATTTCCATCGTTTAACCGTCAAATTATTGACGTGAAACAAAGGATCCGAGACCACTTCTTTTCTCTCCTTTTTTTCTTATTCCGATTCGGTTTTATTTTTGACTTGTGGATCGATGAAGTCTTTTTATCCGCAAGCGTCATATTTTCGAAGTCGATAACCTTCCCGATTTCAAATCTATGGGGGATGACCATTGGGGTCATCTTCCTTACTTTGGGATCGCGATAGGCTACCTTCGATTAATCGACATTTTGTTTGTGGTTAAGACGAGATCCCACTCTTTTGAGTCCCGATTCAATACACTAACCAATATACAACTGTTTTATTTTCTGTCAATATACCATTGCTTTATTTTCTGTCAATATACCACTGCTTTAATTTTCTGTCAAATATACAACTGTTTTATTTTCAGTCATTTATATTCTTGTACATATTATATATGTGTATTATTATTATCTTGTAAATATTAAACACTTGTACATTCTTCCAAAAATACTTAATAAAATATCGAAATCATTAAAATCCTAATTGGTGGACTGTTGATTATATATTCTGTATATTATCTGTATATATCTGCCTCTGTTTTTTTTCCATCTCTTTGACAGGTACTCATCAATAAGGAATCAAATTCTCTTTGTATTGAATTAAAGAGAGAGGATTGGGTGTAGACTTCTTCCTCTTCGAGTGTTGGGATGCCCACTGTAGTGAGGGTGGTTTCGACGCCCGTCTTTCAATACAAAGACGCTTTCCCTCCATTTTCTCTCCTAAAACCTCGGTTCCGCGCCGAGTACATTTTCAAAACCTCGGTTTTGTACCGAGTCCATTTTCAAATCTCATTTTCCAAATTAAATTCTCTTCGTATTGAATTAAAAAGAGCGGATTGGGTGTAGACCTCTTCTTCTCCGAGTGTTGGGATGCCCACTGTAGTGAGGGTGGTCTCGACACTCGTCTTTCAATACGAAGACGTGACTTCTTTGTCCACCACCTCTCACTTTCACAACTTCATCCCGCAACCCTTGTCACCTAAAAACCTCGGTCCCGCACCGAGTGCATTTCAAACTTCTTTTTACAACAAAAACTTGAATGGTCGTGGAGTGGTTAGGCGTAGGCCTTCTCCTATCCCGAGTACTGACGTTTACCGTAGGGTTCTCTGTCGCAAAGCACTTACCATTCAAAACCAATAACATCTTTAATAAGAGAACGAAGTTCCCCTTGTATTGAATTAAAGAGAGAGGATTGGGTGTAGACCTCTTCTTCTCCGAGCATTGGGATGCCCACTGTAGTGAGGGTGGTTTCGACGCTCGTCTTTCAATACAAAGACGCCTCGTTCGCCACTCCTTTTTATAACAAAAACTTTGAGATAATGAATTGGGTACTACCCGTAGGGGTTACTATCCGAGGACCTGTCTCGCCCCCTAAAAAACAATCTCAGCCAATCAAACATGATACCTTGCCTCGCATGGCGAAAACCAATCTTTCAAACAGGATATGTTACGTCCGTTCTACCGCAAACAGGTAACGCCTAAGTCTCCAACGAGCGAGCAGCAAAACACCTAACTGCTAGAATGCGCACGATAGCATCATCCGTAAAGACATTAACACACTGCTAGCACGAACTACGTTTGCTCTGATTTCTCATGTCAGATGAGAATACGTAGGCACAAGACGACGATGTCTTGGCGAGCTCCCTTTTTCACCTTTCACCGTAGGCCGAACTACGGCTGCTCTGATTTCTCATACCAGATGAGAATACGTAGGCACAAGACGGCGATGTCTTGGCGAGCACTTTCCCCCATATCTGTAGTTCCCCGAACTACGTTGACTCTGACTTTCTCATATTCATTGAGAATACATAGGCATAGGACTGCGAAGTCTTACCGAGTCTGTTCTTTCTCTCTTCTTCCTCCGTTACCTCTCTTTCCTGTTTCTAACCCTTCTTTTACCCAATGGAGCTCTTTTTATAGCATAATGTTTAAGCAAATAAATTCACACATCGACAAACAAAAGGTTCCCATCGAGTACGATGGATGCAAGGGGTGCTAATACCTTCCCCTCGCATAACCGGCTTCCGAACCCATTCTTGGTTGCGAGACCATCTTATCCATTATTTTCTTAAGGTTTTCTCGATATTTTCCTTTCCCCTCATGGGATAAATAAAGTTCGGTGGCGACTCTTCTGTCCTTTCTTTTCGCCTTCCCCGTCGTTGCACGATGCGTATTTTTCGAGTAGCGACAGTTGGCGACTTCACTGGGGAAACTTAGCCAAGCCTAATTTGTTTATCGCGTTTGTGTTTTATTTTGCTTTTTATGGTTGTGTTTCTTTCTAACTCGTTGGGTTCATTTGGTTTGGTTTGTGAGGATAAAGCTTTCTACCCGAGCTTTTGAGTATACACTAAGGTTAGGAGGTGGTTTCTTTCTGATTTGCGAGACGTAGGACTCGTTGAATTGGTTTGAATTCCACCGCTCAGATGAGACCCCGTTGGAACAATTATGTCATACGTGTAGTCGTAATGGCGTTCTTATTTCCAACTTGGGAGTCCGCGATTCTGAGGACCTTTTGTAGAACCTTATTCCGAAGGTTGCTAAAACATAACTCTGTGTTCATCCTTTTGAAAGAATTACCGTCTTACGAGTAGTCGTTCTGATGAGAAACTTTTGAGGGTTAGTGCATGGGACTTTGTTTGAAAAGCCTTTGGAATACCCTCTTATAAACCAATAGATTGCCCACCCGAGGTGAGAGATATCTCGTTGTGTTGTGTTGCAGGATTTGTGACTTTGATCCTTTGTGTGTTGCATTAGCATTTTGCATTGCATTTCATTTGCATCTCATTTTTACATATCCATCCTCAACCGGAGCAGAGAGCTTACCAGTCTTTTGTCCAACCCGCAGTTGATTTCCCGACATTCACATTGGATTTGAGTTAGCTTCTGGAAGGATCATGGACTCAGAGGAGCAGAATTTGGTTGTTACAAGGGCAGAGTTTGAGATGATGAAGAATCAGTTGGATCAACTCATGGAAGCCATGACAGCTATGACAAGAGGAAATACCAATGTTCAGAGGGCTCCGGTGAACAATGTTGCTCAAGCTCAGCATGTGCAGATTCCTGTCGAAGATCAAGAGCATACTATTGTCAGAGATAGAGATTCATCTTCTCTCCATGACTCGGACTATCAGAACTTCACTTTCTCTGTGCCAAATTCCCAAAGGGTTGTTCCAAAGATTAATCCTAAAAATCCACAGACTGTTGAGTTTATGAGAAGATATCGTCTGTTGGATGAAAAGCTTGATGCTCTGATGAGTCAAAACACTCTTAATTTGAATGCTTCGAGCATGTGTTTGGTGTCAGGTCTTGTGATGCCTCCGAAGTTTAAGGCGCCCAATTTTGAGAAGTACAAAGGGGATAGTTGTCCGAAGCAGCATTTGGTGATGTATTGCAGAAGAATGACCTCGCATGTCCACAATAACAAGCTTATGATTCACTGTTTCCAGGAAAGTCTGAGTGGGGCATCGTTGAGTTGGTATATGCAGTTGGAAAGTGGTAGCATCATATCATGGTCAGACCTAGCCAATGCCTTCGTGAAGCAGTACGACTACAATCTCGACATGAATCCCAGTCGCATGCAGTTGCAAGAATTGTCTCAGGCGGAGAATGAATCCTTTAGAGGGTATGTGCAGAGATGGAGAGAACTCGCTACTCGTGTTCAACCACCGGTTCAGGATAGAGAACTGGTTGACATCTTCTTGGGTAATTTGAAGGGCCATTACTATGATTTAATGATTAGTGGCGGAACGTTAAACTTTGCTGACTTGGTGATAACGGGAGAACATATTGAGAGTGGAATCAAGAGTGGAAAGATTCGGGACGTCTCAGATACCTCAGTTTATGAAAGTGAATCAGTTGTCAGCTCTAAAGAGGAATGGGAAAAAGAAAGTAATGATATCCCCGAATCTCCATTACCTCAGGTTCAGTTTTCAGACGTTTCAAGTATTCAGAGTCAGCAACCTGTTAGGTCTGCGTATCAGATATCTGCTTCCCTACGGAGTCAACATTCATACCGTCATCAGCCACGTCAGCACGCCCGACGAAGATCGAGGAAGCCAGAGAGACATTTCACTCAGTTGCCATTGTCGTACAGTCAGATATTGCCAGACTTGATCAGAGGTGGTTTGATAGTGCCGAAGAAAGATGATCCAGAGACTTCTCCACATCCTTCAGATTCTGATGTCAACACCCGCTGTGAGTACCATGTTGGGGCACAGGGGAATTCAACTGAAGACTGTAAGGTGCTTAGAAGCCAGGTTCAGACTCTGCTGGACTCCAACAGGTTTTCAATCACGCCTCAGGGTATTCAGATCAACGATCTTCCTTCGTCAAGCCATATGGGTTCGGCAGCTAATGTCATGGAGGGATTCACCGAGAGCATATGTTCAGAAGAGTATCAGACGGATTTCGACGAGCAATTCTAAAAATGGCTGGTATTAGCACCCCTCACGTCCGTCGTACTCGACGGGATCCACGCTTGTTTTCAGGTATGGATTGTTATTCTATCTAAACTATAGGTCAAGGGTTAAAAAGAAAATAAAATGAAAAATAAAAATGACTCGGCAAAGTATCGCACTTTATGCCTACGTATTCTCGCCTGGAACGAGAAATCAGAGTCAACGTAGTTCGCCCACCTACGGGAAAGGAGGGGAAGGTTGCTCGCTAGGATATCGCATCCTATGCCTACGTACTTTCATACAGCATGAAAGATCAGAGCAAACGTAGTTCGGGCCACGTACGACACAAGTCTGTCTTGGTTGGTTTTATTCCTTCTGAAAAAAGTTTTCTTGATTAACAGTCCCGGCGGGCAAAAATGACGTCTTGATGAGTTCACATTCTTTTACGGAAGAAGTGTCTTTTATTGTGTTTGAAATCTTTATGGTGTTTTTCTGTTTGTTTTGAGGAAGAAGAGACAGAACTCTAACCTACGGTTGCGAAGGGAAACAAACTAACCTAATGTTATCATGCATGGGTTAAGACCTAGTGTCTATCATGCTCCTCTCTTACACAGAGAGGAACAGAGATCCTACGGGATAGGCAGAAACAGAAACAATATCAGATATATACAGTAAAACAGTAAAATGCATGGATGCAACAGTACAAGCGAGGCAAGGGAGTCCCACTCAACCTCGAACCTAGAAAACAATAGGCGAAAGTGAACAGGCTTCACTTTCAACCCAACAGGGTAAACAGCAAACAATACAACCAGGAAATCCAAACAATACATCAGCAATGAAATACAACAGCAAAAGAAACAGCATCAGCAGCTCTGAATCAACATCTGGCTTCAAGTAATCTCCAATCAGCTACAGGCTTCCACAAGCATCAATCTCCATCTTCATGACCTTCAGGCAAGGGCTTTGATCATTAGTCTTCTATCTGCAATGGCTTTTCTTCAAGCTCAAACCTCCAGGATGAGGGATTAGTCACAAGAGTGAATTGGGTGTTAAGCAATCAGTTGACTACCAAGGGTGGTGAACAGACTGCTTCTAACACAAAAGACATTTTCTCTCAAGAGTTCTATCTCTTAGACACTATCACCAAGCCTTCCAAAGGAAGGGGGTGAGTGTCTTAGAGAGACTCTGAATCACAGAGAAGAATGGATGCAGACAAGGCAATCCATGTTTGAGAAACAAACTTTCTAACCTAGAGCTCTGCCTAGCTCCTAAACCCTAGTTCCTCTGCATCTGCTAGCAAGAATCTTCTCTTCAACTCTGGAAGTTGATCTTCAACATCTGGATCTCCAGTGGCCTTCATCTTCTCAAGTCTTCAGCTCTCCTAAGTCCCCAGACAACCCCAATACCCAAGCAAGCAAGCAATAATCCCCAGAGGGCACACCACACCAGTCAATCAGACATACACAGAGTATTAATAGCAGTAGGGGAGTCCTGACTTTTTCTCTAAGGGATCTAATAACTACCCATAGCCCCTATAGTCCCATAACTAATCTAGTTAAACCCTAAGTCCTAAGGGAAAGAATCAAACCTCCTAAGTCATCACCTAAAAAACCCTAATTTTATCCATGTTATTCATACTTACACTAATCACCTAAAATTAATTTCTAAAAATGGGAACTAAAATGAATCTACAAGTTCAAAGTCTAAACTAAACAACCTAAAAAGAATGGACAAAAAATATTAAAGCATCTAATAGAACAAAAATTAACAAAATCATGTATGAAATGAAACTATTTAAAATGCTATTTATTTAGAAAATATGGGAAAAATATCAAATAAAAAATAAAATGCAATTTTTATTTTTTATAATTTTCTAGGCATCCCAAAGAAAATAATGCAAAAAGAATGAATTAAAAATGATTATTTTGCTATTTATTATGAATTTTAGAAGATGCATAAAAAAATTAAAGAAAATAAAAGAAAATAAAATGAAATAAAATGGAGGGGGTTTGAATAGCAGGGAAGGCACGTTCAAAGCATTGGGCTTATTAAAATGGGGGGGTGTGGATAGCGCTCTGAGCCCAACCCCCCAATTAATGAAACGCAGCGTTTCAATTCTTGTGAAATTTCCCTCCGCTTTCAACATTCAATCGTGGCCGTGCGATGAGGGGATTAAGTCAACAATTGGGAAGGATCTGAGGGCTGAGGGTCATCGTCCCCAACGAGCCCTAGGGTTTCTGAAAATTCCCCCCCATGCACAGAACTTCCAATCCTTGTTTCTCCCTAATCTCTCCATGAAACGCCAAGATATAAACACCAGAATTGATCTCCTTCTCACGCAGAACATCACTGTATCCATAGTTTTCAACATAACAGCCTAGATTTTCAAATTCGATAAGCATCACAGTTCTGATCCGCCATTGTCACCTGTGATCAACTACCTCAATTCTCCACAAAACTCATCCTAAACTAATCTACAACTCATCCTAATCATAGCATGCTAATCCAATAACCTTATCGTGCCTTATCCTAGCAATTACAAACTCTACCAGATTTGGTACCTCATGCTCAACCTCCATGAAACTCAACCAAACTTGCCAAAATCAATCATCTACTTATGCTTAACCATTCTACACTTCCAAAACCCTAATATTCTACCTAAATTGAGCAAATCGAACAGAAGACAAACCTGGTGCAATTGGTGAAAACAGGTGTGCAACTCCTGAGATCAGATGCTTGCAGTGATTGAAATTTGCTCAGTGACTTGAGGGATGAATTCTGTATGCAACAAGAACACTGAACAATGCTTGGAACTCGAGTTGGACAACAATATGCAATTCTTGCAATTTCTTCAAAATAGCTTCAAGCTGCCATGGATCTTCTTCTACCTCAGCATGTATTCAATCACAATGATCAGAAGAAAAGGTTTGTGGTGGAGAAATGAATGGAGATTGGAGAGAATGAAAGTTTGAGATCAAATTGCCAATGTAAGAATCTTGCTTTTCACACTCTAATCTTACCTCTCATCAACAATGATCACCAACCATTTACCCTCCCTGATCCACTCTTTTTATAATGATCAATGGAAACTCCTAGATTCATCTAGAAAGATCTAGAAAGTATTGAAAATCTCATGTGATGGGAACTTGAATATCTCATGCACCATGCATTAAGTCTTGCAAAATGGCCTTAAAATGTCATCATAGGAGATATTGGAGAGATATAAGCAAATACAATGCTTTTCCTTGCCTTGTGTTGAAATTTCCAAAGATGACTTATAATGCAAGTTTCAAATTAACAAAGCATCACCCATTTTAAAGCCTCAAATCAAAATTCTATCTGAACCAATGTTCTCAAAATGATGTTTCCAATCAAAATGATATATTGGATGACCTATTTTGGATTTCTAGATCCTCCAAACCAATTTCCAAATTCAACTTTTTCAACTTATAAGCCATTTTTAGTTCATTTTTGACCAATCATGCAAATCCATGCTATGAGCTTTTCCAACCATTCATGACCTTCTTTCTTGACTTAAAATCACATTTTGAACAACTTTCATGTTTTGAGTTTTTCCATTTGAGGCTTGGAAATAGGAGATATGGCCTTTGCTTAAAAATGACCTATAACTGACAAATGACCAAAATACCCTTTGCTTGCCAAGACCATAAGTTGAGTTCCACACATCATATGAAGGCATACCATACCATTCTAGAAATCTAAGACAATGAGGAACAATTCTTATGTTGACCAGAAATTCATTTGAAATCTCCTTGAGGGGTAAAACTAGCTTGGAAGTCAAGTCACTTTTGCAGACAAAATTTCAGACACCCCAGATGACCTGTAACTTGCAAGGACCATAACTTGAGTTCTATAAATCCCCTTAATGTCTTCCACCACTCAAATTAAAGGTCTTGAGATCCTATACAAGTTTCATGTTGGCCAAGGATCCATTTGAACCTTGCATTTTGACTTATCTTGCTTGGAAATTTGACCTAAACTAGGGGATTTTACATAGAAACCCTAATTTAGAAACTCCTCTTCTCCTTGATTTCTCTTGAATTCTTCTTAGCACAACAACATATCCTTACTCTCCATGTCAAATGATGAACCCCCCATCTCTCCAATAGCCCTTAATGCTTTTCAATCAGTCAATTGACCTAGGGTTGACCTAGGGTTGACCCAGATGAAACCCTAGTTGACTGTCTTCAACTGTAATACTTGTGATCACATCAACAACTTGTCTCCTTCTCCAAATGACTTTCTAAGTCCTCCAAGATGTCTAGATGCTACCCATGCTCTCCATTCACCACTCATAACCTCCCTGTTGACCCTCAGATGCCCTCAGATAGGGGATAGACTCAAGGCTTGATCTACTGAACTCTCTGCTCTCAAATTCTTTTCTGATGACTTGAATGAGATTGAATTAGGATAATAACCTCTTGATAGGCCTCTAGAGATGAGAATAATGCTTGATCCCCTGTTAGATGACTTGCCATGCTATGTTATGCAGATGATTAGTCTATGTACATGCCTCTATATGCAAATGCTAATGATATTGAAACATAAACCAAGTGAATAAAGTTGAGCAAATTTTAGGGTGCAACACACCATTTTCATTCATCTTGTTCCTAAATATGAATCTTGTGCCTATTACGATTTTATCAACCAACCGTGTAACAAGGTCCCAAATATCATTTTGCTTAAATTGGATTAGTTCTTATTGAATAGCAAGTAACTATCCCTTGTCAAATAAGGCATTGGATAACGATTTAGGTTCAGTCTGAGAAATGAAAGTGGAATACTTACATAAATTATTAACATGTGACCTAGTGCTTACTCCCATTTTTATGTCTCCCATGATTTGATCTAACAAATGATCCTTTTCAATTATCCAATCTTGAGGCAGTTGTTTCGAGGTCTCTTGTTTATCAACCCCATATAAGCTTTCATATTTATCTTCTGTAATGTCCTCATTGTTGGATGGTGATCTTCTTTAGAACTTTCAATTTTGATAAATCTTTCTATTATCACACCTAAAACATCTGAACAAATACCCTTCCCCGACTTTTAGGGTGAGGACTCATTAAAAGTAACATGAATTGACTCTTATACAAAAGCAGTTCTATGGTTGTAAACCCTATAAGCTTTACTCGTAGATAAGTACCCTAAGAATATATCTTCATCAGATTCTGCATCAAATTTACCAAGGTTGTCTTTTTCATTATTCAAAATAAAGCATTTGAAATTAAAAAATCGAAAATATGAAATATTAGATTTTCTACCCTTAAGTATATCATAGGGTGTCTTCTCTAAGATAGACCATACGATCACCCTATTTACGAAATGGCATTCGGTGTTAACCGCATCTGCCCAAAAATAATTAAGTAGAATCATCTCATTTATCATAGTTGGAGCTAGTTCTTCTAAAACACGGTTTTTACGCTCTACAACACCATTTTATTGCGAAGTTCTTGGATATGAGAAATTGTGAACAATACCATTTTCGGTGCAAAAGTTTTAAAAATGGTGGTTAACGAACTCATCACCATGATCATTACGGAGAGTGATGATTTTAAAACCAAAAACATTTCGAGAAACCTTAGCATAGTCAACAAAAAGCTTTAAAAGTACCAACCTTATAGGCTAAGAATAGCGTCCTCATGAATATAGAGTAGTCGTCAACAATCACAAATCCGTAATAGTTCCCATTTCTGACGAGTAAGCCCATTTCTTCCTGTTTGGAAACTTCTTCGTTAGAGTTGTCACTTTCTTCCTTTAAATTCTCTCTTTTAGAAGATGAAGCTTTCAAAGAAAGATCTCATTTTTCTTATTTTCCTTTCTCTTCCTTTTTCGACTTTACTTCGCTATCGGCGAGTCATTTCAGCTTATTTTTTTGTCCGAATAACTTGCCAAACAATTTTGTAATGTCCAAATTACTAAGATAATTTACTTCTTTTAAAAATTTACTTTTGGTTTCCACTCCCTGCACACGGATCTCAATATTTTGTTACTATAATCTTTGTTGGAAAGGTTTTACCTAAGTCTCGCAATTTGTTGATTAAATGGAGGAATCTGGTTTGTATGGAATCCACGAATATTCTCCAAGTTCCATACGAAATAGTTCAAAATCTTTTGTAAAAATATTGATTTTAGAATCCTTGACATCCTATGTTCCCTCATAGAGAGTTTGGAGAGCATCCCACATACCTTTAGCACTCGTATAATGTGAAATCGAATAGAACACTTTATCATTAAGTGCTGAAATAAGTATGTTCAGTGCATTCAAATTATATGAAGCTATTTTGGTTTCACCATCATCCCAATCTTTTGGATGTTTAACAACGTTGTCATTGCCCTTGGGAATAAATGGTCCCTCGATGACGACACACCACAAAGTTTTGTCAACCGATAATAAGTGTACATACATGATCGATTTCTAATAAGTATATTTTTCATTTTTTTTAAAAACTGGTGCTCTATTATACGCTCCTTTAGGATCGTTATCTTCCAACATATTCACAAACTGTTGAATGTCGATTGGACACAATCAAAATATTAGCTCTTGATTCCAATTGTTGGGTTTGAATATAGAAGTAGAAAAAAAGGTCTTGAGGGGGTGAATAGAACTAAATTAAAATTTAATATTCGTTTTCCAAAACCAGAGTATTTTCAAAGATTAGTTGCGAGTGGAAGGTTTGATGCAAAAATGAAAATTATAAAGTTTGAATATTGATCAAGTCATGATAGATTATTTCACAAATATCAAAGATTAATATGATTGAAAATCTTATAATGAATTGATTCAATTAGGTGATGCACGAGAGGTGTATACACAATAATTAAATTGATGGAATTCCAAATTCAATTCGCTTCATATTCTTAATCACAAAACTATCTTAACCAATTATCCAATTCCAACAAAACCTAATGCTTACGTAATAAATTTCTATCAAGAAAAAACGATATAATATAAAGTAATTGAAAAACCTAAGCAAGCAATCACTACAAAATTTAAATGCAAGAGTAAGAAAAAGAGATGACGCCGAGATTTATAGTGCTTTGACGTTAGTCATAGCTTTGCCTACGTGCACTCTTCAGTGGTTTCCCATTGGAACCTGCATAGTTCATTTTTAATTGAAAAAAATATTTCTAAGAGTTCATACAATCAAAAATCCACATTATGGCTAAGAAAATAAATCTCCTATTTGGATCTTGACTTGTATACAACATACTTGCCAAACTCTTTCACATAATATTTACTCAAATACGTTTTTTGAATCTTCCACTAGCACCACTTCTGCTCGAAGCCTTCTACGAAGCTATCAACCCCTTGATCCTACTGATTCCTGGAGTAGTGAAATTGTCTGAAGATTTGTGAATAATTTTTCCTTATCCGTAGCCTTCCACACAGCCACTACTAAGGCAAATATGGAGAGAAGAACCTACTTATTTTAAATAGAATTTGTCAACACAATTGACAATCCCTCAATCTTGCTAACAACCTGAAAAACTCAACAACATCACAAAGAATGATTATTTTCAACTACATTCCTTTTTCAATCAATTACATAACTATTGTTATCAATATTTAAACTCAAATGAAGTTGAAGATGTAAGAATTTCATAGCAAGACTTTGAACACGCAAAATAGAGGAAATTGATTTTTTTATTAATTCACACTGAAAATTATGATCACAATGACATATGATGTTATGAGAAATTATGATAAAAAGGTTTTATATGTGCTTGAGATTAAGCACACAAAATGGTTAAAAAAACCAATTAGATTTGGATCAAAAGCAATCTATGATTTAAGTCAAATGAGCAAGTGTATTGGAATAAAAAGAATAACAGAATTTTGAAAAGTTTCCAGTTGATTCGAATCAGGCAAAGAGTGAATCGAATCAAATGCCATGTGATTTGAATCATGTATAAATGTTGATTCGAATCAAATGCCACATACCTGACAATGAAGGTTTTGAAAAAGTGATTGATTTAAATCATGTACAAAGTTTGATTCGAATCAAAGCAAATAAAATTTTCTACCATGAAAATGATTCGCGTCATGTGTAAATATTGATTTGAATCAAATGACTAGGTTTCACTTCTGTCCAATTCGATCAGGATCAAAAATTCAGTGTGAAATGAATGATTCAAATGAATCTTATAAAATCTCAAATTTTCAAATTTTTAAAAGCACTTTGTGATTTTATTTTAAATTAAACATGAACCAAAAACACAAAAATTTCATTCCACTAACATATTCTATTGATCAAATAACATCACGATCAAGATCAAATCTAATCAAAATTTTATGCATGCTAAAAATGAATCTTTTCAAACTTAATTCCAAGAGGTACAATCATAAAGGAGACTCAACAAATTGAAATAAAATGAAAGATGAAAGCGATGAGATAAGAAACAAAATAACCGGACATAGATGCTCTCACTGATTGAAGTAGGGACTTGCAACTACAACACCTTGTGTTTTTAGATTGTTTGTGAGATATTCATGCACTGTTCATCATCTTCATTCTTAGTCTTTTTCCTTTGTTGAGGATCTTCATAATTAGTTTTTAGAGTGTTGAAGGAGACTAGTGGTACGTTATAGTAGCTAATATTTTTGTGTGAAGTTTCTTATTTGTAACAGGTGCATGCATCATTTTTTGAATGCAGTTTGGTTTTTATTGTTTGTATATCAACTAGAGAGTTGAAAGTGTAATCATAGTATCGTTTGGTATCGCTTTTGTGTTTTGATGTTTTTGTCAATTTGATTATAATTATCTTATTCTGTTTGCATATTCGTAGCTTGCCTCTTGTAAATTTTTCATGTGCTTGTACAATATTAATATTTCATTTGTATTGTAATTACTTCGGCTATGGTGATATGTACCACTAATAACCCTCTTTTCTTAATTGAATAAGAGTTATTTTTTATCCATGATATCATTGTTTTAGCCTAGAAAGTTGCTACTTTGTCGTTTCAACAGGCATTGCTTAAATCACAAGTTAGAACTCTTAAATTTGGATTTTAAGTTGCTTAATTCGTATCAAGTGTAAAACATGATTCAAATCATAAGTTGTTAGAAATTTGTGGATTGCCTCAGGACCATTTGGTATGAATCACAAAATAAACATGATTCGAATCACAATGTCATATGATCTGAATCAAGTGTAAAAATTGATTCGAATCAACTTTCTTTTGAAGCCATATTTAGTCTCTACTCAAATTGATTTAAATCATAATTTCTTCTTGATTCGAACCAAAGCTTCATAATACCCATTTTCCATCTTTAGTTTAAATAGTTGTTTCTTTGATGAAAGTAATAAGTGAGTTAAACATATAGGTGAAAACCCATAGAGACAAAGATGAAATTTTGTATTCCTTTCTCATTTTATCTATACCCATCACCATGAATCTTTCTCTTCTTCTCTAGAACAAATTCTTAAGTGTAATCAATCTCAGATTCACTTCTTTTTGGTGCATCTTGTTCTTATGAAATTTCATGTTGTTATTTTTGAATTAGAGAGATTGAGTTGATTAACCTTATGTGTTCATCATGATTTATCAAGTTCATGATAACAATTGAAAACCAATACCCATGTACCCAGAAATTTGAGAGAAGTTTGTGTGCATGTTATTTATTCACATGCATCTAATCCTTTGACTTACACCTTATGCTCTTAGATTGATTTATGAGATATTCTGGCATTGTTCATCATCTTCATCCATAGTGTATTCTATTGTTGATGAGCTTCATCTCTAAATATTGAATGCTTTAAGGATACTATTGGTATATTAGGTTATCTAATGTTTTTGTGTTAAGTTTGTTGTTTGCAACATGTGCACGTATGACTTTTTGAATGCAATTTGACTTTCTTTGTTATTGATCAAGAAAGGAGTTTTTTTAATATACTCAAGGGAAGACTTTGGCGGTATCAAGTATTAATGGTCCATAAGGTGGAGTTGGGAGTTGTTTTTCTTTGGTGGCGTTAGAGAAAGATTGCTTGCAGACAAAGTTGGGAGTTGTCCAATATATGTTCAGTTAATGGCAATCTCCTAGACTAGAAATTGGTGGGATAAGTGGGATTGTCAAACACGAATACTTGGAGCAGGTTATTGGATCAAGATCTTGAGGGATCTTGTTTTTGTTAGAAGTTTGAGTGTCTCCATCAACAAAGGTAATTATCGTGTGATAGTTTGTTGTAACCAAAATGCTTGTATCCAACTTATCAAAATAGTGGAAGATCGTGATTATTTTCTAGTGGTTATTTAGCACCATTCAAGAGTGGAGTGGGTGAAGAGAGGACGAATGTCGAACCACTATATGTCTTTGTGTATCTTTTCTTCTTCCCTTAACTCTTTTATTTTACTAGCATCCATTAATATCACTATTGGATAATTTCACTGATTGTATGCCACATAAGTTAGACTTTGCTGTAAGAACACAGATTGTGTCGGAGTAATATCTCTTTGTTTTGATGATAACTCTTATGAAATTTTGTATTAAAGATTTATATACTCTAAAATTGGTTCATGAATATTTGCTGCAGACAATTAAAGTATATATACATCCAAGAGCAAATTAATCTGAACATAGAACTATGGAAAGCTCTGAAGAGTCAGAAGCATCTTATAGAAGAATCTGAGCGCTGTCTACAGAAGGATCTAAAGCAGAAGCTACAGAAGGATCTGAAGCAAAAGCTACAGAAGGATCTGAAGCAGAAGCTACAGAAGAATCTGAAGCAGAAGACTCTAATAAGATCTGAAGACTCTGAAGCATTAAAGAACTTTGTATGAAAGTTAAGAAGCTTAGTTTTTCAGAAGACTCTGAGAGTACTACATGCTGCATGTACTGAGGATCTGATTCATAAAACTATGCTCTGATAGAACTACACGCTAAAGCACACTTGCTGCCTTACTCTAATTCAGCAAAATCTGATGGGTATCCAAGACTCCGATCATGCAAAATCTGATGGTTACCTTGCTGAAAAGAAATACTTATTGAAGAAGAATTCAAAGTAATATCCTTTGATTTAGTTCAATGACTCTTTCCTCTTTCATGCTTGACACTAGAACACATACCAAAAGCATTTCTCTGTGCATTCTACTTCCAGGAAAGGTCATGTGATGTAAAGATAAAAAGGTTCAGGCCTTTTCAGTACACAGCCTCCAATGTCAAGACTTTGTGGACTACTGTGCATATAAAATCAAGTCTTCATCATCTTCTTCAGTAGTGATCTACAACAAACGAATCTCAAAAAGAAACTCTTACAAGCTCTCATAAAACATTCTTATTGCTGAGTTTATTCTTTTGTTCTTAACATTAAGTGAAAAATCATTGTTGTGATAAAGCTTGTTAGAAGCATTCATACACTTGTATTAATCTTACATTTTATTGTAATAGTTACTTAAGAAGATCCAGTTGGGATCAGAAGTTATTGAGAAGACTTTGAACAGTTGTTCTTAGTGATTACTATTGTAATAGTTCCTTAAGAAGATCAAGTTGGGATCAGAAGTTCTTGAGAAGACTTTGAACAGTTGTTCATAGTGCTTACTATTATAATCAGTTGATTAAATAGTGGATTAAGTCCTTGTTTGAGAAAGGCAAATCACTCTAGATAGGGTGGACTGGAGTAGTTGATTTCAACGAACCAGGATAAAAATAATAGTTTGTTTACTTCTAAGTTTTTATCTTCATACTTATTCAACCCCCCCTTCTAAGTATTTTCTCACCTTCAGTTGACATCAGAGCTCCGGTTTTGTGTGTGCTATCACTTCACAGTGACAGAAAAGATCCAGTGACAAAAAATTTTGATATTTACTTTTGGTTGTTTATAATGGTTGATGTTTCAACATCTAACAAGTATGAAGAAAAAGACAGAATCAGTACTAAACCCCCTATGTTTGATGGGGAGAAATTTAATTATTGGAAAGACAGGATTGAAAGTTTTTTCCTGGGTTATGATGCTGATTTATGGGATTTGGTCATAGATGGATATGTTCATCCCATTGATGGGAATGACAAGAAAGTAGATAGGAAATCTATGACAGAAACCCAAAAGAAGGAATTTAGAAATCACCACAAGGTTAGAACAATACTGTTAAATGCAATATCTCACACTGAGTATGAAAAGATCACAAATAGAGAAACTGCATTTGACATGTTTGAGTCCTTGAAAATGACTCATGAGGGAAACTCTCAAGTCAAGGAAACAAAGGCTCTGGCTCTAATTCAGAAGTATGAAGCTTTCAAGATGGAAGAAGCTGAATCTGTTGAAGCCATGTTCTCCATATTTCAAATACTTACAGCTGGACTAAAGGTTCTGGATAAAGGTTACTCTACTGCTGATCACGTGAAGAAGATCATCAGAAGCTTACCTACCAGATGGAGACCTATGGTGACTGTGCTGAAAATGGCTAAAGATCTGAACCAGATTTCCTTGGAGGAACTAATCAGCTCACTAAGGAGCCATGAAATTGAACTTGAGGAAGATGAGCCTCAGAAGAAAGGTAAGTCAATTGCCTTAAAATCTAATAAATCTGCTAAAGCGTTGCAGGTAATAAAGGAAAGCTCTAAAGAATCCTCATCTGAAGATGAAGATGAATTATCCATGTTGTCCAAAAGAATAAACAAACTCTGGAAGCATAAAGGAAAGAAGTTTAAAAACTTCAGGAAGCCTGACCAAAGAGAGGAATCTTCTAGACACAGAAGATCTGGCAAGAAGGAGGTTGTCTGCTATGAATGTAAAGAACCTGGGCATTACAAAAATGATTGTCCAAAGCTTATGAAAGAAAAGCCTAAAAGAAAATTTGATAAGAAGAAGAAGGTTCTAATGGCAACTTGGGATGATTCAGATACATCTGAATCTGAATCTGAGGCAGAAGAAGAATGTGCCAACGTAGCACTGATGGCAGGCATAGAAGATCAGGAGGAAGGGATTTCAGACTCTGAATCTGACTCTGAATTTGACTCTGACGCTGAAGAGGTAATGGCTAAACTCACTAAAGATAAACTTATCAAAGTGTTATCAGAGGTTCTGAAGAGCTATAACAATATTAAGCTCAAATACAAGGAGCGTCAAAGCAATCTTGTATCTGAGAATAATATTCTTAAATCAGAAGTGGCTGAGCTAAATTAAAAGAACTTAAAAATGAAAAATGATTTTGAATTAGCTCAACAAGACTCTGATTCTGAAACTGAGTCTGAATGCAAAAATATTTTGGAAAAATATGACTACAGTTTTCAGAAGTTTCTTGCTAAAAGCATAGACAGAAGCAAAATGGCTTCTATGATCTATGGAGTTAGCAGGAATAACAGAAAAGGAATTGGATATAAATCTTCCTCTGGAAAGGATTTAAATCCAAAACCTGTTGATAAAATTATCATCAAGAAGACTCCTTTATATTCCCATTTTAAATTTGGTCACTTGAATGATATTGAACACACTCGTTCTGAAAAGAACATTCATGTGTTTAAATCTAAGGCCAGTCAGAATAAACCTTATGTTGAAAAACAAAAGTTTAGACGAACCTTCAGAACAACTAACCCAAAAGGACCCAAGAAGATCTGGGTACCTAAGAGTAAAATAATTCCTGTTGCAGATGTTCTTAGCAGCAAGGTCAGGACGCCAGTCATGGTACCTGGACTCTGGATGCTCGCGACACATGACAGGAGAAAGGTCTATGTTCCAAAGTCTGGAGCTTAGATCTGGAGGTGACATGAAATTTGGAGGGAATCAGAAGGGCAAGATCATTGGATCTGGCACTATTGGAAATGGTAACCTTCCCTCTATCACTAATGTTTTACTTGTAGAAGGACTAAAGCATAATCTATTGTCCATAAGTCAATTAAGTGACAATGGTTATGACATAGTCTTTAATAAAAAATGTTGTAAAGCTATTAGTCAAAAGGATGGCTCAATCCTATTTAGTGGAAAGAGGAAGAACAATATTTATAAAATAAATCTTTCAGAACTTAAGGTTCAGAATGTTAAATGCCTCTTGTCTGTTAATGAGGAGCAATGGGTCTGGCACAGAAGATTAGGGCATATTAATATGAGACGTATATCTCAGATTAATAAACTTAATCTTGTCAGAGGACTTCCTAAGTTGAAGTTCACCTCAGATGCTCTTTGTGAAACATGTCAAAAAGGGAAGTTTTCAAAATCTTCTTTTAAATCAAAAAATGTTGTTTCTACTTCCAGACCATTAGAATTACTTCATATTGATCTGTTTGGACAAGTGAAAACTGCATCCATCAGAGGCAAGAAGTATGGATTAGTCATTGTTGATGACTATAGTAGATGGACATGGGTAAAGTTCCTAAAACACAAGGATGAGTCACATATTGTGTTCTTTGACTTCTGCAAACAAGTCCAAAATGAAAAAGATTTCAAAATTATAAAAGTCAGAAGCGATCATGGTGATGAATTTGAAAACAAATATTTTGAAAAATATTTTAATGAAAATGGCATTGCTCATGATTTTTCCTGTCCTAGAACTCCACAACAGAATGGAGTTGTAGAGAGAAAAAATAGAACTCTGCAAGAAATGGCCAGAACCATGACCAATGAGACTAATCTGGCAAAGCACTTTTGGGCAGAAGCAATCAACATAGCATGTTACATTCAGAACAGAGTGTCTGTAAGACCTTTTCTGGAAAAGACTCCCTATGAATTGTGGAGGAACAGAAAGCCCAACATTGCTTATTTTCATCCTTTTGGACATATCTGTTATATGTTGAACACTAAAGAGAATCTTAGCAGGCTTGATTCTAAAGCACAGAAGTGTTTCATGCTTGGATATTCTGAACGCTCTAAGGGTTACAGAGTATACAATAATGAAACACAGATTGTGGAAGAATCTATACATGTTAGATTTGATGATAAGCTTCGCATTAAAAAACCAAAGCAGTTTGAGAATTCTGTAGATACAGAAGTAGTCTTCATAGAATCTGAAGGCTCAGAGGCAGACAAAGCTCAAGTGAAGGAACCAGAAGTAACGCCAGATGCAATTCCTTTGACTTCTCAGATGAACAACTTAAACATTTCTGAAGAATCAACTGTTAGAGGATCATCTTCCAGAATCAAAGCTTCTCATCCAGAGAATGTGATCATTGGAAAGAAGGATGATCCTATCAGAACAAGATCCTTCCTCAGATCCTCTGAAGCATCATTATTTGGATTGGTGTCAGTAATTTAACCAACCACTTTGGATGAAGCTCTGCAAGACAATGACTGGATTATTGCCATGCAAGAAGAGCTAAATCAATTTACTAGAAATGATGTGTGGGACTTAGTTCCAAGACCAAAAGGATTCAACATAATTGGAACTAAGTGGGTCTTCAGAAACAAGCTTAATGAGAAAGGAGAAGTTGAAAGAAATAAGGCAAGGCTTGTTGCTCAAGGGTACAGTCAACAAGAAGGTATTGATTACACTGAAACTTATGCTCCAGTGGCAAGGTTAGAATCTATACGCCTTCTTATTTGATTTGCTGCACAATACAACATCACTCTATATCAGATGGATGTTAAAAGTGCCTTTCTAAATGGTATTATAGAAGAAGAAGTTTATGTTCACCAGCCTCCTGGTTTTGAGAGTGAAAAATTTCCAGAACATGTTTTTAAACTAAAGAAATCTCTGTATGGTTTAAAACAAGCTCCCAGAGCTTGGTATGAGAGATTAAGTAATTTCCTTCTGGAAAAGAATTTCATCAGAGGCAAAGTGGCCACAACACTCTTTTGTAAAACATTTAAGAAAGATCTTCTAATATGTCAAATATATGTGGATGATATTATATTTGGATCTACCAATACTATGCTGGGAAAGGAGTTTGCTCAATGTATGCAGGCAGAATTTGAAATGAGCATAATGGGAGAATTGAGATTCTTTCTGGGAATTCAAGTCAATCAAACTCCAGAGTGCACTTACATTCATCAGACCAAATATGTTAAATAACTTCTGAAGAAATTTAACATGACTGATAGTAAGATGGCAAAGACTCCCATGCATCCAACTAGTACACTAGGCAAGGAAGAGATAAGTAAGAAAGTAGATCAGAAACTCTACAGAGGTATGATAGGATCCCTTCTCTACTTAACTGCTTCTAGACCTGACATTCTGTTCAGCGTATGTTTATGTGCAAGATTCTAATCAGATCCTAGAGAATCTCACTTAACTGCTGTTAAGAGGATTCTAAGGTATCTGAAAGGTACTACTAACGTGGGTCTGTGTTACAAAAGATCTGATAAATATACATTAGTTGGATTCTGTGATGCTGACTATGCTGGAGACAGAGTAGAACGTAAAAGTACTTCTGGAAGCTGTCAGTTCCTTGGAAGTCATCTGATCTCATGGTACAACAAGAAGCAACCCACAATTGCACTTTCTACAACAGAGGCAGAATACATTGCTGCTGCTAGATGTAGCACGCAGATGCTCTGGATGAAGAGTCAATTAGAGGACTATCAGATCTTTGAGAGTAATGTATCTATCTTCTGTGATAATACTTCTGCTACATGTTTGTCTAAAAATCCAATTTACACTCTAAGGAAAAACATATAGAAATTAAACATCATTTTATCAGAGACTATGTTCAGAAGGGTATTATAAACTTAGCCTTTGTTGATACAGATCATCAATGGACTGATATTTTTACAAAACCCCTTCCTGAAGATAGGTTCAAGTTTATTCTGAAAAATATTGGTATGGATTTTTGTCCAGAATAATATTTATCAGAGGCAAACTTCTCAGATGCAAAATATTTAATGCTCTGAAGTATTTCATCTGTTAATTTATTTATTTTCTTGAATTATTTTACTTGTGTAAATCTGAACTAACAATGCTCAGAGGATCTGAACGTTGTCTAACGTTTCATTTCTCAAGAAATGTCAGAGTCACAAGTAAGCAAACACGTGTAGCTCAAAAACTGAAAAGGTAGAGTGCACTTTACTGAATCAACGTTTGAAGTACTGCTTTGAAAATCTGTTTTTTCTTGATTTTTCCCCCCATCTGTCAGAATCATAATTGTTGTGCAATGGTTTTTTTACTTTTTCATTTAATGCTTTGTGAAGCGTGCCTATGTGACTGTTTGTGTATCTGATTTTCTCTATAAATATTACAAATCACACCATTTCACACTTTTCACTTCACGAACCTTTTATGCATTTCTGTCGTCTCTTTGCTCTCCATATAATCCCTAAACCTAAAACCTCTCTCTCAAGAACATCAATGGCATCTTCTTCATCAACATCTGCTCAGATGCAATCAACCATTGCTGTTTCTGCTCCTAATGCTGAAGCTTACAAAGAACCTGTAAGAACTCTTCTCACTCTAATTATAGAACTGGAAGTTCTGAGTGAATGCTTCATAGACCCTGAGTCCATTGAAGAAAATGGGTTTAATCTTTCTTCAACCATTCAAACTCAGAGTTAGACAAAGTATTTTGACAGGCTTATGGGTCCTGTTTATCCAACTCTGGTGAAAGAATTCTAGATACATGCTCAGGTGTTCCCTAAGTTCATCCATTCCTCTGTCCTTGGAAAGGAGATTGTGATTACTGAGAAACTAATAAGAAAACTAATTGGATACTCTGAAACTGATGGTGAAACCGGTTTACAATATGCTCGTGTGGATCTTGCTGATGTGTTTCAAGAAGTTACTATTTTTGGGACACCAACTAGCAAAGTAAGGGAACTGAAGCCAGTCTACAGGATCTGGGCCAAGATTTTCATGAGTTCCATCTTTCACAAAAAACCATCAAATTCCCCAGATTATGTTAGTGCTGAAAAACTATACTTTATGTTCAGTATGAGCAAGGGAAAGAAGGTGGACTTGCCTTATCTTCTGTTCAGTCACCTTCTGAATCATATAAAGGAAACAAGAGAAGATGTAAGAGTCAAAGCTGGAAAAGTTAGGAATTGGATTCCTATGGATAGGCGGATATCATACATTCTAACAGAGAATGGTCTTGTGAAATATCTGTATGATACTGGATTGACAGAGGATCTGTCATATGTCATAGGTTCTGTCATCAATGACAATACTCTGAAGAGGATGAAGGTCATCACAAAGCTTGCTAGCAAACCTAAGAAAATTGCTACTAAGGATGTAAGCAACAGAAGGATTCCTGTTAAAGATTTTCCAATGTTCACTACTGAAGAACCAAGGGGGATCATCTTATCCTACATAGCTGATTGTCTATTAAATGATGTTCCTATGCCTATGAACATCGTCCAGAAGGAAGGAGAAGTTCTGCCTAATCTTGTTAGAGAAAGGCGTTCAAAGAAGATTGCTGAAGAAGGATCTGAGGCTCAGCCAAAGAGAAAAGCCTCTGAAGCTGCTGTTAAGCCTCAGAAGGTAAAGAAAGTGAAACCCACTCCTCTAGAAGCAAGTCTGGAAGACATAAGAGAAACTATCAAGCAGGTATTAACATCTGATCCAAATCCAACCATTCACTCTCCATTACCTTCACCTCCTCCATCACCTTCTAGACCACAATCATCTGTACCACCATCATCTGGAATTCATACATCTGAACCCCATCCATGTCAAACTACACTTTCTCAACAACAACAAGAACCATCTTCTGTACAAACTCCATCTGAACCACCTCAAACAAAAATCCAACCAGAACATCAACAACAAAAACCATCTCAGCCAAAACCTCAACAACAACAACAACTACAACCAGAACAACAACAACAATTGCCAGAACATCACTCTCAACCTATTTCATCTGAACCTCCCTAACCAACACCATCTGAACATCCCTTAATAATAGAACAACCGTTACCTATTCCAGAACCCTCAAATGACATTCTTGATCTGGAACCACTTACAAACATGGTTGTCTTGTCATCCACCTCATGTCACTCCACTGAATCATCTGATTCTGAATCAGAAGTTCCCTCACCCTCTAGTTTGCACATTCCTGATCCACTCAAACCTGCATTTTCTGATCTATCAGCACCTGACCAAATAACTCGTACACTTGCACTTCGTTCAAATTTCAATCTCTCAAAATTTCAAAATTCATCATCTGAAGCTGAAATTTCACCAACCCCTACACCTCAACTCACAATACCACAACCATCTGAACCTCAACCATCTGCATTTCAACCATCTGACCAACCACCATCTGATCCAACACCTCCTAATGTCACTTGTGAACAACCTCAAACTCTGAATCTGCTGAGAAAGTGACCCCTGAGGAATTTCTTTACCCCAACCCTAGATCAGATGTTGATAAACTGTTTGATAATTTCAAAAAGGAAGTTCGTATGGGGATTGCACGTGTGGAAGAAGAGTGTCTGTTCAGTATAGATCATGTTAAGTCTGAAGCTGGTTGGGATAAATTTATCTTTAAGATCAATGTGGTGGCCTCTCATCTCAAGACAGTCTGTGCTGAAGATGCTAAGGCAAAGTTTGCTGAGTTGGTAAGACAAACTCTGATGAGCATTCCCAAACCACCAGTGCTGCTTCTGGAAGCTGCTCCTGCTGAAGACTCTCCATCTGAAGATGTTGCATCTGATATGGACATTGATGCATCTGCACCTGAAGTAAAGGCTGACAATTCAGAACTTGTAAAAGAAGTTAAGGAAATCAAGTCCTGGATGATCAAACAAGAACAAACCACTGAAGAGATTAAGACTTGGATGGACAAGCAAGAAGAGTCTACTACAAAGATCACAGATCTTCTGACCCTGATTGCATCTCGTCAACCTTAGTTTCTTTTCATGTTTTTGCACTGCTATTTTGCATCTGTTTTCTCTTGTTTGTTTTGTTATCATCTGTTATGTGAAACATCTGAATGAATGAACTTGTTTGCTTTGCTTTTCTTCTATTATCTTTTCTGTCTTTACACATCTTTTTGATTATGACAGAAAGGGGGAGAAAAATAATCTGATTGTTCAATCCATAAGCAAATACTAAAACAAAATTCAGACATATTATTAACTATATTTGAATTTAAGTCTTTCAGATTCTATTGTTTCATATGAAAAAATAAATTCATTAAAGTTATCCTGAGAATTACCCAACCAGACTCTGATTCCTGAAGCAAATTGTACTCTGAGTCTAAACGCAAAACCAGACTCTGTGTTTGAAAGAAGTCATCAGACTCTGATTAACCAGACTCTGTGTTTGAAAGAAGTCATCAGACTCTGATTCTGAAATACACTCAAGCAAAAAGGGAAATATTCTCTTTCTTAGAATATTCATTTTAGGGGGAGATTCTTAATCTCAGGGGGAGTTATAATTATTTCTTTATTTATTGAACATAATTTCTCATGTTTTGTCATCATCAAAAAGGGGGAGATTGTAAGAACACAGATTGTGTCTGAGAAATATCTCTATGTTTTGATGATAACTCTTATGAAATTTTGTATTAAAGATTTATATACTCTAAAATTGGTTCATGAATATTTGCTGCAGACAATTAAAGTATATATACATCCAAGAGAAAATTAATCTGAACATAAAACTATGGAAAGCTCTAAAGAGTCAGAAGCATCTTATAGAAGAATCTGAGCGCTGTCTACAGAAGGATCTAAAGCAGAAGCTACAGAAGGATCTGAAGCAGAAGCTACAGAAGGATCTGAAGCAGAAGCTACAGAAAGATCTGAAGCAGAAGCTACAGAAGAATCTGAAGTAGAAGACTCTAATAAGATCTGAAGACTCTGAAGCATTAAAGAACTTTGTATGAGAGTTAAGAAGCTTAGTTTTTCAGAAGACTATGAGAGTACTACACGCTGCATGTACTTAGGATCTGATTCATAAAACTCTGCTCTGATAGAACTACACGCTAAAGCACACTTGCTGCCTTACTCTGATTCAACAAAATCTGATGGGTATCCAAGACTCTGATCATGCAAAATCTGATGGTTACCTTGCTGAAAAGAAATACTTATTGAAGAAGAATTCAAAGTAATATCCTTTGATTTAGTTCAACGACTCTTTCCTCTTTCATGCTTGACACTAGAACACAGACCAAAAGCATTTCTCTGTGCATTCTACTTCCAGGAAAGGTCATGTGATGTAAAGAAAAAAAGGTTCAGGCCTTTTCAGTACACAACCTCCAATGTCAAGACTTTGTGGACTACTGTGCATATAAAAGCAAGTCTTCATCATCTTCTTCAGTAGTGATCTACAACAAACGAATCTCAAAAAGAAACTCTTACAAGCTCTCATAAAACATTCTTATTGCTGAGTTTATTCTTTTGTTCTTAACATTAAGTGAAAAATCACTGTTGTGATAAAGCTTGTTAGAAGCATTCATACACTTGTATTAATCTTACATTTTATTGTAATAGTTCCTTAAGAAGATCCAGTTGGGATCAAAAGTTCTTGAGAAGACTTTGAATAGTTGTTCTTAGTGATTACTATTGTAATAGTTCCTTAAGAAGATCCAGTTGGGACCAGAAGTTCTTGAGAAGACTTTGAACAGTTGTTCATAGTGCTTACTATTGTAATCAGTTGATTAAATAGTGGATTAAGTCCTTGTTTGAGAAAGACAAATCACTCTAGATAGGGTGGACTGGAGTAGTTGAGTTCAACGAACCAGGATAAAAATACTAGTTTGTTTACTTCTAAGTTTTTATCTTCATACTTATTCAACCCCCCCTTCTAAGTATTTTCTCACCTTCATTTGCTTATAGAGGTTTTATGTATAAACTTAGGTTTGTGGTGTATCAATCTTAATAAATTATTATGAAGACAATTATGTCATGAATTAATATATATGTGAAGAGTTGTTAAATCGCTTTGTTTAAAATGAATTTAGTAGTATTGTGATTGAATTTCATTAGAAACAATCAAGCACTTAACAAAATCATGTATTATTTTCATTGGATTTAATTCATTGAGATGCTTTCAAACTCTCTGATTTTTGTTCTTAAGGGAAAATGGTTTATTCACCCCCTTCTAGACCTCTTTGTCTCCATATTCTCACCCAATAGAGACGATCGTCACGGTGCACCAGATGTATTTTCTGCTGCAATAACACATAACAACCTCAAAAATACAAAGTTTCCAAAACTAATCTAACACATGCATATTAGAATTTCGCTCAAACATGTTATAGACCATTAATCCATAAAAATGCATCAAACTAATATCATTTTAATAAGCAAAACATGGATTCAAGCAAAAGCAAACAAGAAATTTAGAAAAATCCATCAAAACCCAAAATTTCCCAACATGCTTAAATTAAAAAAAAAAGTTTGGAATACCCACTAATAGAACCCCACCTTAGAAGAACCTGAAATTCAAAATCAGAGCAAGAATGGAGTTGATTAATGATCCTTCAAAGTTGAGTTGCATGCAAAGTGTAACACCCCATTTCCCAAAATAAAATAAAACAACTAAATAAGCACACATCAGAGTATCTCCCACAACGGGATGTCACAATTCACACTAAAATTCCACAAAACATTTTTCCAAATTAATTTCTCAATAAAACTGCAGCTCGAAATATATACATAGTCTGTCATATATAACAAGACATCATATATATATATATATATATATATATATATATATATATATATATATATATATATATATATATATATATATATATATATATATATATATATATATATATATATATATATATATATATATATATATATATATATATATATATATATATATATATATATATATATATATATATATATATATATATATATATATATATATATATATATATATATATATATATATATATATATATATATATATATATATATATATATATATATATATATTATCCATATCTATCATCCTCGTCATATATATATACAACAATGGTCATCTGCCCAAAATACATATCATCATTATCGATCAACATCAAACATCTCACAAAATATCAGATACGCCACAGGGCACACATATAAAAAATACACAAGAATACTCCCAAAAACACCCCAGTGTTACGTATCAGAGCAGTCCTACAGAGACACCACAATCCAAGCTAGCTAAACACCTGGATTGTCTGTACTTCCGAAGAAGCACATACCACAACAACAGAAAAGGGGTGAGAATCACGATCAAATAATAATGGTATAATAGTACATGAAATGAAAGGCAGAAATCAATAATAATACTATTTCATATACTTATCATCCGGACTCACGGTCCCACCATCAACCACAATATACAATCACGCAACAAATGCACTCACACAACTCTTAACATACGGTACCGACTCACAATCACGATGGGCAACTGGCCATCAACCCTCCACACAGGAGCACATAACAATGATGGGCAATTGGCCATCAATCCTCCACAATGGGAGCACCACAACAATACTGATGGATACCTGGCCATCACCCTCCAAAACGGGAGCACCACAATAATATCGATGGACACCTGGCCATCATCCTCCACAACGGGAGCACATCTCCGATGGACACCTGTCCATCACCCTCCACTATGGGAGCACCTCATCAACATCGATGGACACATGGCCATCACCCTCCTCACCGGGAGCACAACACATTAACATCGATGGACACATGGCCATCATGGCCATCACCCTCCTCACTGGGAGCACACCAACAATATCGATGGTCGTTGGGCCATCACCCTCCTCACAGGGAGCACGACAAATAATATCGATGGACAACAGGCCATCACCCTCCTCACAGGGAGTACACCAATAATATTCACATATATCATACATCTAGCACACCAAGTGCAAACCGATCTTATTGATCCACCCCTAACACAATATATATACATGACGCACAAGGCGTACCGATCCCACGGATCCTTCACATCATAAAATACATACAAAACAAGCACCCAAAGTGCGTCGATCCCATTGATTCGCTCACCACACAACTTATCACATACAATGCACACAAGGCATGTCGGTCCTTCTGACCCAAGTATATCACATAGCCTCACATAAGTGCAACACATAATAAGCGTACCGATCCTCACGAATCCACTCACCACAACACACCAACACAACACACTTAAGGCGTAACGATCATACTGATCCTCATATCTCGCACACAACACATCAATACCACGTGCACAAGGCATAACGATCCTACCGATCCAGTCCTCATACTACAGTATGTAAACGCAACGCACATAAAGCGTATCGATCCTACGAATCCACATCCATCTCACAACATACAAACACAACGCATAACAAGCATATCGATCCTACGGATCCACTCATCACCACACATCACCATACATAGCACATAGTGCATACATATCACATACACATCCTTACACATCCGTACACATCCATACTTATCTAGACTTAACACATAATCCATCGATTATGTCAAATGCGATAAACGCCGGCCACACATCCCTACAACCCTCATCACACTCTCAGCATCCCGCTATCATCACAACACATCAATCCGATCGCACTCAGCACCCTTATATCACCACATACATGTATCTTAACATACACTGACGCAACCTCTCGAATTAAGTGAATATCAAGGAGTTCACATCTTGCACTACACAACATGCAGGTATCATAACATACCCCAATCCACATATCATGATCCCACGAGTACCACAGTCGTCACGTCCCGACGTCACACATACACTCACCTCAGCTCTCCAGCAAGTTCCTCATCATACATGACCAACAAGGGTCCAAAACCACAAGGAAACAACACAAACAGTAGCAAAAACACAAGCTGTTGTCGGGCTCGCTGGCGCGTTCGCCCTGCGAAGCCCCGCAGCGAAGCCTCGCTGCCATTTACCTGGAGAAACCTCTGGCGAAGCCATACAGAAGCTTCTTCCAGCACTCGCTGGCTAGTTCTCCCGACGAAGCCTAGCGAAGGCTCGCCCTTCATTCGCCCAGCTAATACCTGCGTACTCAGAAAAATTCTGAGCTGCAGAGTCACCTCCCACACCGATTTCGCCCGATTAAATCGAAACCCACAACCAACCACATACTGCAACTTAGTTACAGGGTCTATTCCCGATTCTATCCGACAATTCATCAACTCTGTTCTCAAAACCAACTTCCGGCTCAACTTCGAACTTAACCGAAAATCCCAAAACTCATCCAATCTAACATCCTCAGCACATGCAACGATTTAAACATCAATCAACACAATAATAGTAGTATCAATAACATGCAATCAATCAATTCATCATCAATCATGTGATAAACTCATACATGGGGTTAGGGATTCCCCTTTTTACCAACATTCATGCACATACCAATGTAATCGTTAAATCCCCCTTACCTCGAATTTGATTTGATGATGAAGAAGCTTCACAATCCGCAGTCTTGTTGATCCTCTTGCTCAAGCTTCAATCCTTGCTCACTCTTGCTCCTTCACAACCGTGCATGTGTTTTTCCTTCAACCGTGTTCTTTCTTCCTTAGCCTCAATTGCCAATAATACCCTTAGTTCCAACTATGCCACATCTTATTCTCTTTTATTCCAAATAATATGTAATTCTCATAATAATAACAATAATCCTCTTATTTCTTTTAATTCACAAAATCTTCTTAATTCCAAAATTCCATTTTTATCTCTTTATAAACTCAATAATAATAATTTTCCTTTAATTCCAAACCACTTCCAATAATATTTAAATATAATGATAATAACAATAATACTAATAATAATAGTGTCAACACTATTAATCATTATATTATTATTATTATCATTAGTCATATTTTCTAGTATTATGGAACTTTATTCCTCAGACAATTTCCACACATAAAGCACCGAAAAACAATTAATACGGAAAAACCAAATAATTAAAAATGGATGTTACAACTCTCCCCCACTTTAATTATTTTCGTCCCCGAAAATACCTGATGGAAACAGCTCTGGATACGCTTCCTGCATCCTGATTTCCAATTCTCGGAGTTGCTTCTCGTTCATCAATCCGAATTAGCAATGCCTCATCCGTCAAATTATTTCTCACTTGCGCATCATTCATCTGATTCAAGATACTCGCTCAATGAAAACACATGAAATACATCATGTCAACTTATAAGCGACAACGGCAAAACTGTCTAACCTGTTGCTTTTCCCACGCTCCGCTGCGCTACTCTGATACTGACAAACCAAACAAAGAGCGTGCTTCCGAGACTCCAAGGCTCGGCCAACACCAGCTACCATCATAACTCTCAAAACACATCTTTTCTTGGATCCTCTTGATTTCCTCAGCCGTCTCATGCACAATTCTCAGATCTGAGCATAACACTTCCGCTTGATTCAGTCCAACTCAAGTGAGTCCTACACTTCCTATCTCACAAGGCCCCATACAACGCCATTCTGATACTAGAATGGCAACTGTTACTGTAGGCGACTCAACCGGCAGTAATTAACCATCCCACGATCCACCTTGATCCAACACACAAGCTCTCTCCAAATTCTTAATATAAACCTCCAATTTCCATCCGACACAATATTCGACAGTACCTCATATAACTTCACCACTTCCTCGATATGCATCTCGAAAATCCTCAACATAGAATAGTCAATCCACTAACAATAATCCAAATTAAAATTATATCTTTCCAATTCTTTGTAAATCTCAACAACCAAATTCACGAAAATACCACCCAATTTCCTCTTCGGAATATTCAACAGCCACGTCAAACTCAACGGTCTCTGACGTTCAATCTTTGACTCTCGACAATCTCATCCAGTATATTTAACCTCCACCACACCTCTCTTCACCTATGGTTACCAAAACAATTTACTCAAATTCGGTTACTTCTTCATAGCACGGGGATGGATACTCCATCTACCTCAATGTATTTCTTCGAGAGTACTCCTACTCCACTCAACAACTGAAACACAAACTCTACTATAACATGTCGTGGTTCTATCTCCACAAATCCGACAATCAACTCTTCGACTCTGGTTCATCAAATTCAACTAATCCACCTACTCAATCCAGATTTCTGACTTTCTCGATTCTCTTCAAGGATACAACTAGTCCGTTCTAACAATAAAAGCTTGAATCCATAAGAAGTCTCTTCACCCACCAAACTCATTTTACAAAATTGCTCAATCAGCTCTATCTCCTTTCACCATCAATATTGGTATACGCAAATATTTCCAATTTACCGCATTAGCTACCACATTCACTTTACCCGAAAGGTAATTCAACTCAAAGCCATAATTCTTCAGAGGTCCCAATTATTTCCTCTTCCTCATATTCAAACTTTCCAACTCAAACAAACACCATAAGCTCTTAGGATCACCAAATATTTCAAATCTCAACCCAAACGATTGAAGCCCCCGACTCCGGCGCAATCACAGCCGCAACCAATTCTAAATCACTGGTCGGATGAATCCTCTCATATACTCCAAGATACCTTTAACATATCCCCCAATCATATCAATAAAGCATCACAAAACACAACAAGTAGTCCCGTCGGGCTCGACAAAAATCATCACACAAGCTGCTGACAGCTCTCCCAAAACTCTTTGAACTCTCCTCAAGGGGCATATAGCTGCTTATTCTCCAACAATGATAACTTAAATTCTAGATTTTTTACATGATCCTCTATACTCTTCGAATGTACTAAAACATCACCGGTTAACACATCCATTGCTTCACTCAAATAAGTAAGGAAAATCCCATGCCAAACGAACAAACAAGTCATGAGTTTTGGCGAAAAACACGAACCGTACCTTCCGCACTCACTACCACATCCAACCATGTCTCATCAATAAAACTCAACCATATTACATTATTTCACCATCACATAGAGCATTGTAATAGCTTTCCAACTCTTCGAACCGTGCGTCATTCCGAGTTACGGTTCTCCTGTTACGACAAAAATACCAGGACGACATTTTCTGGCCAGGACCCCCTTCGCTAGGCGAAGGACCTGGCGAACATGACAGTCCGAAATCCCATTTTCGACCGTTACCTGACTTTCAAGTGTCCGATTTCGATTCCGTAAAAAGTTGTCATCTCGCAATTCAACGTACAACAACAATTTCATATCTAGTAGGTCATTCAACACATATACAACTCTTGGAATATTTAAAGGCCTAATTACACCATTCTTGCATTCCACATCTTACTTTCTTTAATCATTCAGAAGTCACTATCCATTCGGAATATAATTAGCCTCACACTTTGTTGTCTTAGCACCCATACCGGGCATAGGCCTCGACACCACATAATCAGTGTATTTCCTTGACTGTCCAAACAAACACATAATATGGAGCTTCCACTCTCGGACTAGCTCCCGCAACTGAGTCGATCAACTCCACTTCACCTCCTGGCTGTATATCACTCCCTTATCAGTATAACTCCCAGACAACCGAAAAATAATCTGCAAATTTACAACTTCCCACTTTCATTATAACTCAAAATTCCCATCAAAAGTTAAACACCACAACACGTCCTACAACGGATCCTCAAAGAAAACTCTTAAGCACTTTAGCTTAACTCAAGGCAATTCCCCGCTCACGCCACCCAAGCTTGCAAGACACGTCTATCCCATCCAACACAATCTCGTCTGCTATTAACAAGAGATTAAGGGTGATCAGTTCCTCAATTTGTCAATAGGCAGCCGAAAATCATGATGGGGTACAAACCATCTTTACCAAACTATAAGAGCGTTCCTCGACAACTGAGCCACAACTCCACACTTGCAGCATTCTGGAGAAACACAAGCTTCTCCCCCACTGGAATCATTCCACTTCTGCCAATAAAGCTAGACAACAACATGTACTGACAATGTTTCTCACACATGCCGCGTACAGGGGATTAGACCACAATACAAGACAACTTGGCCGGATGGACCGACCTGCTCTGATACCAACTTGTAACACCCCGTTTCCCAAAATAAAATCAAACAACTAAATAAGCACACATCAGAGTATCTCCCACAACCGGATGTCACAATTCACACTAAAATTCCACAAAACATTTTTCCAAATTAATTTCTCAATAAAACTGCAGCGGGAAATATATACATAGCCTGTCATATATCACAAAACATCATATATATATTTATCCATATCCATCATCCTCGTCATATATATATATATACAACAATGGCCATCTGCCCAAAATATATATCATCATTACCGATCAACATCAAACATCTCACAAAATATCAGATACGCCACGGGGGCACACATATAAAAAATACACAAGAATACTCCCAAAAACGCCCCGGTGTTACGTATCAGAGCAGTCCTACAGAGATACCACAATCCAAGCTAGCTAAACACCTGGATTGTCTGTACTTCCGAAGAAGCACAGACCACAACAACAGAAAAGGGGTGAGAATCACGATCAAATAATAATGGTATAATAGTACATGAAATGAAAGGCAGAAATCAATAATATTACTATTTCATATACTTATCATCCGAACTCACGGTCCCACCATCAACCATAATATACAATCATGCAACAAATGCACTCACACAACTCTTAACATACAGTACCGACTCACAATCACGATGGGCAACTGGCCATCAACCCTCAACACAGGAGCACATAACAACGATGGGCAACTGGCCATCAACCCTCCACAATGGGAGCACCACAACAATACTGATGGACACCTGGCCATCACCCTCCAAAACGGGAGCACCACAATAATATCGATGGACACCTGGCCATCACCCTCCACAACGGGAGCACATCTCCGATGGACACCTGGCCATCACCCTCCACTACGGGAGAACCTCATCAACATCGATGGACACATGGCCATCACCCTCCTCACCGGGAGCACAACACATTAACATTGATGGACACATGGCAATCATCCTCCTCACCGAGAGCACACCAACAATACCGATGGTCACTGGGCCATCACCCTCCTCACAAGGAGCACGACAAATAATATCGATGGACAACAGGCCATCACCCTCCTCGCAGGGAGCACACCAATAATATTCACATACATCATACATCTAGCACACCAAGTGCAAACCGATCTTATTGATTCACCCCTCGCACAATATATATACACGACGCACAAGGCGTACCGATCTCACGGATCCTTCACATCATAAAATACATACATAACAAGCACCCAAAGTGCATCGATCCCACTGATCCGCTCACCACACAACTTATCACATACAATGCACACAAGACACGTCGTTCCTTCTGACCCAAGTATATCACATAGCCGCACATAAGTGCAACGCATAATAAGCGTACCGATCCTCACGGATCCACTCACCACAACACACCAACACAACACACTCAAGGCGTAACGATCATACTGATCCTCATATCTCACACACAACACATCAATACCACGCGCACAAGGCGTAACGATCCTACCGATCCAGTCCCCATACTATAGTATGTAAACACAACGCACATAAAGCGTATCGATCCTACGAATCCACATCCATCTCACAACATACAAACACAATACATAACAAGCGTATCGATCCTACGGATCCACTCAACACCATACATCACCACACATAACACATAGTGTATACATATCACATACATATCCTTACACATCCATACACATCCATACTTATCTAGACTTAACACATAATCCACCGATTATGACAAATGCAATAAACTCCGGCCACACAGCCCTACAACCCTCAACACACTCTCAGCATCCCGCTATCATCACAGAACATCAATCCGGTCGTACTCAGCACCCTTATATCACCACATACATGTATCTTAACATACACTGACGCAACCTCTCGAATTAAGTGAATATCAAGGAGTTCACATCCTGCACTACGAAACATACAGGTATCATAACATACCACAATCCACATATCATGATCCCACGAGTACCACAGTCGTCACGTCCCGACGCCACACATACACTCACCTCAGCTCTCCAGCAAGTTCCTCATCATACATGACCAACAAGGGTCCAAAACCACAAGAAAACAACACAAACAACAGCAAAAACACAAGCTATTGTCGAGCTCGCTGGCGCGTTCGCTCGGCGAAGCCCCAAGAGAAGGCTCGCTGCCATTCGCCTGGCAAAACCTCTGGCGAAGCTAGACAGAAGCTTCTACCAGCACTCGCTGGCTAGTTCGCCCGACGAAGCCTGGAGAAGGCTCGCCCCTCATTCGCCCACCGAATACCTGCGTACTCAGAAAAATTCTATGCTTCAGAGTCACCTCCCACACCGATTTCTCCCGATTAAATCGAAACCCACAACCAACCATATACTGCAACTTAGTTACGGGGGTCTATTCCCGATTCTATCCGACAATTCATCAACTCTGTTCTCAAAACCAACTTTCGGCTCAACTTCGAACTTAAGCGAAAATCCCAAAACTCATTCAATCTAACATCCTCAACACATGCAATTATTTAAACATCAAACAACACAACAATAGTAGTATCAATAACATGCAATCAATCAATTCATCATCAATCATTTGATAAACTCATACATGGGGTTAGGGATTCCCCTTTCTACCAACATTCATGCACATACCAATGTAATCGTTAAATCCCCCTTACCTCGAATTTGATTTGATGATGAAGAAGCTTCACAATCCGCAGTCTTGTTGATCCTCTTGCTCAAGCTTCAATCCTTGCTCACTCTTGCTCCTTCACAACCGTGCATGCGTTTTTCCTTCAACCGTGTTCTTTCTTCCTTAGCCTCAATTGCCAATAATACCCTTAGTTCCAACTATGCCACATCTTATTCTCTTTTATTCCAAATAATATGTAATTCTCATAATAATAACAATAATCCTCTTATTTCTTTTAATTCACAAAATCCTCTTAATTCCAAAATTCCATTTTTATCTCTTTATAAACTCAATAATAATATTTTTCCTTTAATTCCAAACCACTTCCAATAATATTTAAATATAACGATAATAACAATAATATTAATAATAATAGTGTCAACACTATTAATCATCATATTATTATTATCATTAGTCATATTTTCTAGTATTATGGAACTTTATTCCTCAGACAATTTCCACACATAAAGCACCGAAAAACAATTAATACGGAAAAACCAAATAATTAAAAATGGGTGTTACACAAAGGTGCCACAGCCTTGGACAATTCCTCATTGGAATTAGGGTCACATTCATCTTGATCAGTCACCAAGGCTATTCTTTTTTTCTTCTCAATTTCTCACGAATTTCCAGTTCAAAAATCTGAAGTGATCCCATGAGCTCATCCACCTTCATGGTGTTTATGTCTTGGGCTTCTTCAATAGTAGTCACCTTCATAACAAATTTCTTTGGAAGTGATCTTAGAATTTTTTGAACCAACTTGGCTTCTGGAATCTTTTCTCCTAGATCACTTGAAGTATTGGCTATATCAATAATGTTCATATGAAAGTCTTGAATGCTTTCATCCTCTCTCATATTCAAGTTCTCAAACTTGGTTGTGAGAAGTTGAAGTCTAGATGATTTCACCCTAGAAGTTCCTTCACACACAGTCTTCAAAATCTCCCAAGCCTCATTGGCAACAATACAATTCTTGATCAACCTGAAAATGTTCTTGTCCGCACCATTGAATAAGGCATTAAATGCTTTGGAATTACCTTGAGCAAGATTTTCATCTTCATAATCACAGTCTCCCTCGGGTTTTATCATATCAGTAACCTGACGTTTCTGATCTTTAACATTTGGTGGATCCCATTCTTTGACCACAGATTCCCAAGCTTTACCATCCATAAAGTTGATAAAGGCCACCATACGCATTTACCAATATTCATACTTGAATCCATCAAGAATTGGTGGTCTATTCAATATTCCTCCTTCTTTGTCTATTGTACCAGAAAGTAACTTCCCTGAATCTCACCCAGATGTAGAGCAAGATGCCTGCTCTGATACCAATTGAAATTCTGGTATGCATATTTCAGATGTCCTAATAGAAGTCGAGACACTTGATCTATGCTAAGAACAATGACAGGAAGTAGAACAATAAAGAAACTTACAGAAAGTAAACAAACACATAGTAATTATTAACCCAGTTCAGTGTACAACAACACCTATGTTTGGGGGCTACCAAGCCAGGAATGAAATCCACTAGATAGTATTAATTCTAATATAAACAACCTCCGGTTTACAACTTATCACTTAATCAATACATGTGCTTAATTTCTACTTAAGACTCTCTTATGTATGAGATCCTTCTCAATTCCCTTTCAATCACAATAGTGATAGAAATTATAACCAATGAAAATAGTCCAACTCTAGTATCAACATGATAGAAGAGAGGCTCACAAAATACAAACCCTAAACACACTAAGAAACACTGTATTTTTTCACATTTTTCTTAGGTTAAATGCATCATATTTATAACTATAAACTAGACTGGTTTTGGGCTTAAAAAGTGCAGCAATTCTATTACACATAATCTACAACTAATTTTCCAAAAGAATAGTTTCTTCAATCCAAAGTTTCCTAAAGTGTTTCCACGCTTAGAAAACTGCATCTTCAGATTTCTACAGAATCTCGGATTCCTCAATCTTGGACGCCATCTAGGATAAACAAATATTCTCATAATAATCTCAAATCTGGAAGTAAAATAACATAGTCAAAAACTGAAAAGCAACAGACAAAGATATTGAATCATCATGATAGGACATCTGGTCTAACATCTTGGATATGCCATCATGATAGGACATCTTAGAATAATCTTAGTCGTTTCATAGTAGCGATCTTCAGTTAGTTCTTCATGTTAGGACATCTTGTACAACATCTAGCTGTCAAGTTAGTTTCACCAAAATTGATACTAACCTCAAAAGCTTGGACTCATCAAATGTACGTAACTACGTGATAACAACTTCCATCTTTGAAAACTCAAATCAATTCAAAAAAAATTCTTTCATTTCCAACCTCATGTTTTGTTCATTGATTAATGGATTCAAATCTTGATTGAGAAGATTTGTGGTTATTGAGGAAGACTTGTCATGAAACTAACATTTATTTGAAGAGTGAGTAAATATTTTCAAGTGGCTTGCAAGATTTTGGTATTTGTGATTGGCGGTGACAAATTCTAGTGAAAAAACGGAGGTTTTTCTCTCCATACGACCTTGGTAGTGATGTGTGGAAGCCTACCGACAATGTAAGAGTTTTTTTGAATATTCGCACAATTCGCCGCTCAAGAAATCATTGGGATCACTAGGATTTCCACATACAAAGACTTGGAGCATATTGGTGAAGTTGGAAGATTCAATAAGTGATAATCGAGTAAAGATTTTTCAGAGAGTTCGACATTAAGGCTTTATACAAGTCAATATCCAGATATGAGATTTATTTTCTTATCGTTATTATGGATTATATGATTAAATGAACTCGTGTAATATTTGTCAAAACATTATGGAAGAACAACTTTCAATGGGAAACCATTGGAGAGTGGAGTAGGCTCCCGCGGAGATGATAGAGTCGAACCAGTATAGATCCCAATGTACTCTCTCTCTCTCTCTCTCTCTCTCTCTCTCTCTCTCTCTCTCTCTCTCTCTCTATCTATCTATCTATCTATCTATCTATCTATCTATCTATCTATCTATCTATCTATCTATCTATCTCTCTCTCTCTCTCTCTCTCTCTCTCTCTCTCTCTCTCTCTCTCTCTCTCTCTCTCTCTCTCTCTCTCTCTCATTTTAAGTTTTATTGGTTATGTTTATGTAATTGTTTAATTCTAGTTGGTAGTGATTATTTACATAAGTTTAGGTTTTTTTATAATCGGAACCTATTTATGTTTTAGTGTTGATTAAAATATGCAAATTGTGGTGTTAGAATCATATTGCAATTGAATTTTGTAAAGAATACTTCTCATGAAACTTTGCAATTTATCAATTCAATATAGTTTGTAACTTTTAGTTATTGTCTTTAGACAATCTAAGATTAATTATAAATTGTAGTATAATTTCATTTGTGACTCCTTCCAAGATAAGAATAACGTCTCTATTTTTGCAAATCACCTTCTACAATGCACACTCTGAATTTTATTTTGAAAACCTTGAGAAACAATTTTGAAAGTCGGCTAAATTTTTAGAAAGGGTCTATTCACCCCCTCTAGACCGTTTTTCTACCCCATATTCTCACCAAACTTATACCTTTGTGTACTTTGGCTTGGACTAGGAGGACTTCATCTTCAACTACACATCTTAGCATGGTAGTCGACCTTCCCATTTTGTAGATCCTTCACGCCTCAATAACATAATGAGCAGTGAGCCTCCTTATCTTTTTCGAATCAGCTATCTCACTCAACAACTGGTCCTTAGTTAAATATTTGACGATGATTATCATCCAACTTTTCCCACATTCAATCACGGCGACCTCCTTGGCCTTAGCACTCAGGAGGTCGAGGGTTTCATGTATCACTGTTTTGATGATTCTCAGTCATTTCATACTAGATATTTTTGCCAATATATCGGCTCTAACATTTTCCTCTCAAGGTACATGCGTTATTTCAAAGGGTTTGAAATATTTCAACATCTTTTGGATTGTTTACAAGTATTTGACATGCAACGGGTCCTTGGTTTCATAACTTCCCTGCAACATATTAATGAATAATTGGGAATCACTTCTAAATCTGAGGTGAGTAGCTCCTACTTCTCACGCCAAATTCATCCCAACCAAGAGTGCCTTATACTCTGCTTGATAGTTGCTTTCCCAAAAAGTGAAGCACAATTTTTTTTCCAAAAGCATTTCTCTCGATCCTTCGAACATGATACCTCCTATGCTTCCTTTTAGGTTTGAGGATCCATCAACCGATAGAATCCAAAGGCATGGAGATTCTGCTTCTATCGAAGTGTTGAATTCAACCAAAAAGTCTACAAAAACATGGGATTTGATATTGCTTTTTGGTATGACTGTTTTATCGTATTTTGATAATTCAACCGCCCATGACACCATTCTTCTTGCTAAATCCGGATTGTTCAGAACTTGTTTGATTGTGTGATTAGGTTTAATAATGATTAGATGGACTTGGAAATAGGGTTTCAACGTTCTAGCTTTGACAACAACTAAAGGTCAAACGCTCTATCTTTTGGTAGAGCAACTCGACACCCTTTGATACTTTACTGACGAAGTAAATCGACATTTCCCCTTCCTCGCCATCTTGAACTAAAACCAAGCTCAAATATTTCTCCGTAACAGATTAGAAGAGTATCAATGTTGCGCCTTCCTCGGGGCACACATGGATTGGTGGGGCTGATAAAAGACTTTTTGATTCATGGAAAGCCTTCTCACAATACTTCGTCAACTAGAAACTATAAGCCTTCTTGATTGACGAAAAGAAGTCAATAAATTTGTTGCCTATGCATGACAAAAACCTGACAGTGTCGTTATCTTGGCCGTTAATTATTGAACTTATTTCACAGAGGTTGGGCTCCTCATATCAATGATTTCCTAGAACTTATTTGGGTTGGTCTTGATTCGCTTTTGGGTAAGCATGAAACTCAAGAAGTTTCCTTCCTGAACCCCAAACTAGCACTTGTTCAGGTTAAGATGTATAATAAACCTCCTTACTAACGATAGTCTCCTTTAGGTCATCATAATGTCGCCCCATTCACAAGTTTTGACGTTTATATCATCAATATATACCTCCAAGTTTTGATTTATTTTCTTGACGAATATTGTATCCATAAGCCTTTGGTACGTTTCTCCTGCATTCTTAAGTCTAAACAGCATAACATCATAGTAATAATTGCTCATATTTTTCATGAAAGCAGTCATTAGGGCTGTTGAGACAAATTTGGTCCATACCATGTATCCTCTAAAGTTTTGATGATAACAAAGTATTTGAAAAACAATTAGGATTTCTAACTAGCTGATTCTTGTATGCAGAATTATATTTACTTAATGTAACTGGTTCTGACACTGAAGTAGTTTTGGTCCGGTTCTAATTATACACTCGTGAGAGAGTCTGGTCAGAAAGTTACTGCTAGTACAATTCAAAATCAAAAGAGTGTTGTGGCTCCCTCTGAAACTGAGTAATATCAACTCAAGCTCTGCTAACACGGGACTCGGGATATGTTGACATTATCTTCAAAAGATTGTGTTGTACTCGTTTCATAGAAGTATTCTTCGGACAAAGGCCTTGTTCTGTGGATAATTCCTTGACTACGAGTTCCAACTCATGCTTTATTGGAAAAGAAGATATACTAGAAGATTTGATATGATTATAGCCGTTGAGAATACTTCAACTACTATATGTCTTCAGCTATAAAAGGAGCAAAAGATTGGAAGATCAACTTAAGAAATAACACTGCAACTACAACTGAGATATACACGCACTACATTCATATCAGCTCAAGAGAAGTTAATGTTAGAACACAGATTGGTTCTTAATATATCTCAATGTTTTGATGATAACATTAATGAAATTTTGTATCAAGGAAATATATACTCTAATTTTGTTCAAGTGTTTTTGTTTCAGATATCAAAATTTATATTCCTCTGGAAGCAAAAATTCCTCTGAATGTTATTTAAACACAAGACTCTGAGCGTAGAAAGCGCAACACAGAAGACTCTGAAGCGCTGCTTGCTGAAGACTCTGAAGAGCTGCTTGCTGAAGACTCTAAAGCGTTGCTTGCTGAAAACTCTGAAGCGCTGCCTACAGAAGACTCTGAGCACAGAGTATAAAAGATTCAGTTATTCAGAAGACTCTGAGGATTCAACGCTGCACCTACAGAGGCTCTGAGAATCAAGTCAACTCTGATGATTCACGCTAAAGCACTTTGCTGCAAAACTCTGGAATAGAGTGACTCTGATACATAAGAACAAAGGAACATCATCAGAGGATCTGATGAAAGAGTAAATATTAATTTACTCATTTGGAAAAGTATTGTCCAAGAAAAGAGACGTTGCTAAACCCAATGTCTACCAACGATATTATTTCTGACTCGTGTATGACACAGGAAGTAAGGCAAAAAGGGAATGTCAAATCAAGGCGTAAATGTCTACATCCTACATTATTTTCTCCTACACAGTATTTGAGAAAATGGACTATATAAAAGAGTTTCCATCAACACTTCAGTTACAACTTTTGATACAACACTTGGAGAAAAGAATTCAAAACTCTAAGAACAATCCAAAAGAATTCCAAGAAACAAAGTAGAAACTCATTCAAAGATAAACTCAAGTTCATCAATAGCTTTCTACATAAAACTCTTAAGTTTTATTTGTTCTTCATTTGTGTAAATATCACAGTTGTGATAATAGCTTTTTAGAAGCAACTTTAAACACATTGTATTTTTTACAGTTGTAAAAGTTCCTTGAGAGACCAAGTTGTGGTCAGGATTCTTGAGAAGACTACGACAGTTGTCTTAGTGATACCATTGTAATCAAGTTTTGATATAGTGGATTAAGTCCTCGTTTGAGAGAGGCGAAATCACCTTGGCCGGGTGGACTGGAGTAGTTTGAGTTCAAACGAACCAGGATAAAAATAACTTGTTATTTTCTATTGTCATAATTGTTTTTGAAAACCTCTTATTCAACCCCCCTTCTAAGTGTTTTCCTACCTTCAGTTAATTTGTTAAAGAGTACTTATTCTTGTATAGCTTAAGAATCCTTTGTGTAAAAGTGTGTTGTATTATATTTGAACACCTGTGATTGTTAATCAAATGTTGTTGTAAGTTATCCCTTCTCTACATATTCAATTTAGATAAAAGTTTATTGCCTTGGGCTTGAGCAGTAAAGTCTTGGATTGTGAATCTGAGCAAAGAAGTCTTAGACAATGTGTCTGAGCAGAGAAGTCTTAGGCAAATTGTCTCTGCAGTGAAGTCTTGAACTCGAAGGGTTTGAGAAAGGAAAGTCTTATGATTAGATGATCTAAAAAGAGAAGTCTTGATCAGGTGTTGATTAAGCAAAGAAGTCTTAGGTTGTAGGTCTGAGCATGGAAGGTCTTATACTGGTGAGTATAAGTAGTTGTAATCAGTTTGAATGTAGTGGAAATCTCTTGCATGGCAAGGGGACTGGAGTACTCTCAGTTGAAGAGGAACCAGGATAACTGTTGTGTGTTATTTGCTGTTTTTATTTGCTTATGTTACATTTTTTGTTGCACTCATTATCAAATTCTGAACTCTGGTTCAGAAGTAAAAAGAATTTTGAAAACACAACTCAATCCCCTTCTTGTGTATTTTCCACACCTTCAAGGGCGTCGTTGGGACTCATTCAGATCTAATTATACCCAAAATAGGCATCTATGAAACTTAACGTCTTAGATCCAAAAGTGACTTTGATGAGCCTGTAGATACTCAAAAACAGATAGGGATCCTTACGACATGCTTAGTTGAGGTTAGTGAAATCGACACACATCCTCCATTTTTCCAAGTTCTTTTGAGAAATAGGTTTCACCTCAGGAATTATAGATAGTTGATGACACACCACTTCAGGATCTATTCTGGGTATGTCAGTAGGTACCCATGCGAACAAGTCTATGTTTTCTCGAAACAACCATGTTATCTCGGTCTATTCTTCTTCTGACAAGGCGATCCTAATATAAGAAGTCTAGTATTCTTTGGGCATAATCCGTATGTTTTTTTTATCTTTTCCATGGGTTCAAACTATTCTAAGGGGAATCCTGATGACATAATCACTACTTTTATGTATTTTGTTGAATCTCTTCGTTCATGGCAGTTTTCCACTTATTATCTTGCAATGCTTCTTCAAAACTGATGTTTTCAGCATTTGCCAAGAGACATACAGGGTGTACCTCACTTGTCGAATCATACAAATCTTGCAGACTTCACATTCTGGGTTGTCGAACTTCATCTTCACTGTCAATAGTTTCATAGTTTATTGGTGTGCTAGTTGGTATAGCGATTGATGATTCTCTTGCTTCGACAATAGTTTCTGCCAAATTGTTCCAGTCCCATTTTCTTGACTCATTTATTCGCACATCTCGACTCACTATCACCTTCTTGCTTGTTGGTTCGAGTAGTTTGTACCCTTTTATCCTCTCACCATATCCAATAAATACATATCTTTTACTTTTCTCTTCAAGATTTGTTCTTCGTTGATCTGGTACATGAGCATAAGCCACACTACCAAACACTTTTAGATGAGAAATTGTTGGTCTCTTTCCACTCGATACCTCTTGTGGTATTTTATCATATAGCTTCACATGAGGACATCTATTTTAAACATAAATGGCACATTTCACAACTTCTACCCAGAACTCCTTCGACATGTTCTTGCTCTTGAGCATTGAACGAACCATGTCGAGAATAGTTTCTTTCTTCCTTTTAGCCACTCCGTTTTGTTGAGGAGAATATGGTGCAATTAAAAATCTTCTTATGCCTACCTTCTCATAATAGTTCACGAAATTTTTCGAAGTATACTCACCACCTATGTCGGATCGAACGACCTTGATATGTCTATTCGTTTCCTTCTTCATTATTACTTTGAATTTGTTGAACACTTCAAATGCTTCGGATTTTTCTTTTAAGAAGTAAACACAAGTCTTTATCGAGAAATCATCGATAAAAGAAATGAAGTACTTTTTGCCACTGAATGATTCTAGAGTGATTGGCCCACATATGTCAGTATGAACCAGTTCCAGAATATGTTTAGCTTGATATTATGCCTTCTTGTGAAATGAGGTTTTCGTCTGTTTTCCAAGAACACATTCTTCACAAAATGTGCTCTCATACTCTATGTCTGGTAGCCCGTGCACCATGCTCTTTTTCGCTAACCTTCTCAAACCAACATGATCTAGATAACCAAAGGGTAGATGCCATAGTGACGCTTTGTCTTCGACATTGACTTGCAAACCTTTTTCTCAAACGCTTCTTAGATTCAGTTTGTACATTCGATTTCATTCCATTTCGACACGAGCAATCAGATGCCCTAGCTTGTTCTTCAAATGCAGAATCTGATCTTTTATAAATATCAAATAGCCTTTTTCTGTAAGTTGACCCAAACTCAAGATGTTGGTCTTGAGATCTGGTACATAATAAACATCTTGGATTGATCCAATCGAGCCATCCTTTTGTAAGTAACAAATTTTACCCTTGCCTTCCACCTTCACCTTCGACGCATCCCCAAATGACACATGACCATCCTCAATCTTTTGCATCTCTTTGAATAGATATTCGTGACCACACATATGGTTTCTTGCCCCTGAATCGAGGTACCACAAAGTGTCATTATTGGTGTTGATTTCATTTTGAGCCATCAAGAGACAACCTTCATTCACTTCAGCTTCCAAAACTAGATTGGTTGTTTCTTCTACCTTCTTTTTGACTCGACAATCTTTTGCAAGATGTTCCACTTTACCACAGTTATAACATTTGTAGGAGTTATAATCGTGTAGCATTCGAGGTTGGAGTAATTCTACCTGCCACCTCTTCCTCGACCACGTCCTCTTCCATGCCAGTTTGGTTGATTCGACTGTCCCTTCTATTTAGTATATTCTTCAAGATTGCTGCTTTGACCACTTCGACCACTTTCTCGACCCCCACGGCCACGTCCTCTACCTCTAAAATTTTGAGAGTTGAGTACCTTTTCGTCTTTGGTTGACTCATTGGTTTGATGTGGTTCCTCGACTACTTCCTCCTTTTTTATCTTATGTTGTTCGTGTGCTTCGAGAGAACCAGTGAGCTCTTCGACTAAGAGTGTCGAAAGTTACTTTTACTCTTCTATTGCACACACAATATTATCAAATTTATCTGTTAAAGATATCAGAATCTTTTCGACAATTCGTGTGTCAGTCACCGTTTTGCCATTTCTAGTGAGTTGGTTCACCACTGTTTGTTCACGCGTGATGTAGTCAGATACAGTTTCTGACTCCTTCATCTGCATCCTCTCCAATTCGCCACAAAGAGTTTAGAGTCGAACTTGTTTCACTCGGTTTGCTCATTTGAACACTTTTTCTAACATGTCCCATGTTTCTTTCGACGTAGTCGAACCGGAAATTTTTTCAAAGCCTGATTCATCAACTGCTCGGAATAGCATGTACAGTGTCGTCTTATCCTTTTATCGCGTCTCTTTTAACGCCTTGTTTTGAGATGCCGTATATCCCGCAGTGTCTGTTGGTTCTTCAAACCCATCTTTGGTCACCTCTCACGCATCTAGAGATCCAAGAAGAGCTTTCATTTTGATACTCTAGTTTTCGTAATTTGACTTTGTTAGTCGCGGCAACGACATTTGACTCATCACGTTTGCCATTAGCTTTGATGCCAATTTAATAACAGAAGCACTACTTTTATATATTCTGTTGAAATGAAAATACAACCTTGGCCTTTATAATAGGTCACTATCTCTTGGTCTTCCAACTACAACAGACTCTTTGTCTTTCCACTAACTTATTAATAGAAATCCACTTAATATAACATTGAATTTTATCCAACAAATCCCCCCTCTCGCAGGTTAGGATCTACATAATGGACTTTGTGTGCATCAGCAGCGTGCTTCTGGCCAGTCTTCCTTTTAACTTCAGACTTTCCCTGTAACATTGACACGGAAAAATTCTCTTACCTTATAGAAGGGGAAAACTCAAGGACCCTTGAAGGACAAGAAAATAGTCTAACTGGAGACAAAAGGAGAGGAAGAGAAAAACACATTGGAGACCAACCACCGAACGTGATTTTGGCTTTGCCTATGACAAATTATGCAAACGATCTACATGAAAGAGGATCCTTAACCATCCTAGACAAAATAGCGTCAACTCGTGATTGAAATTTATCACTATATTCACCACCTTTAACACTTCTTTCACCAACTTTAACTGATCTCTGGGATCATTAGCCACCACAGATATTCCACAATCAAAATTGGGCTTGGCAACTCTAAGATTGAAATTTCCAAACCATAACTTACCCAATTGCACCTCCAACAACCCCATGTTAGAGAATTATTTAAACTTAACAAAATCAAATATATTACCTTTTATATCTCTCCTCAATGGGATGAATGTGTCCCCAACCGGAGCAAAATGGTAAGAAAAACACTTCTCAAATCTCGCTCGATCACCAAATATGAGAAGTTTGTGAAGAAGAAGGTGACCCACCCCCATCCTTAGGCCAAAGAACATAACGAGAAAATTTCTCCTTGGACACCATGAAGATCCAATCTGTTGAAACTAAACAAAGAGAACACCAACACCAAAAGAAAAACTTAATACCACCACCAAAAGGGACATGAACTATCACCAATAGAACAACTTACCCATAATCCAACCTAAACTACAATGCATGATAGTTTTTAATGCATGATATTAATGGATATATCCAAAAGAATAAGAAAGGAAGGGTTTAAACACTAGGTTGATATACCAACCTCGTGTTCCATATGAGTTGAATGCAAGATTTTGGAAGTTGGGATGGACAATTTCAGCTTTAAATTTTAAAAGGATAATCAATTACGTGCATAATTATTTTGTAAGGAGCATAACACACTATTTTTTTTATAAGAAGCAAAAACAAAATTTAATATTTTATAAGAATTAAAAACATATTTAACCCTTTGTTTTATTATGAGTAATAGTTAGATACAAAATAGACATATACATATGTGTCATCTTATGAGTAGATGAATGCCCTAGCCTAAAGTGCCAAAAGAGATGACAAAGAAATTGAAACATTACATTGAGAAGCATCAAATGTGTTTACATTTTTCCTAGATTGAGGGATGGTATGGTTGGTCTAGTTTGTGTGTTTGTAATCAATCTTTAACTTATATAATCAATTTACTTATTATTTGTGAATTGGATAGTGCCTTCTAAGGATTGACACAATTTTAAAACAAAAATTAAGTTTAATCTAAAATCAAGTGAATATAGAAAACATTGGTAATGTATAGATTTTATGAGATATGCAGTTTCTTGTTGATTTCGTAGCTTCACACATGCAGGAGTGAGGACAAGTGCATGATGGAATATGTCGATATGCAATAATTTCATCTCAATAAAATTTTCAAGTGTTTTCTTGGAACCTTGGATCATACAAACACACAATACACAGAGCATTATGCATAGATAAACATAAAAAAAGATCGTTCAAGTTCTTATTTTACACACTCCCATATATATAAAAGCTTCTTTTGAGGAAATGATGTCCTATAAGATAGGTTAACGAGCTTTAACTAAGTTTCCATCAAGATCTCTAACAATATTCATGATAAACTGCTGGTATTTCTTTGGAGGTGGGGTATCATCATTAATATTCTCATATTCTATTCTCAACATTAAAATTTGATTCTCAACTTTCACAATAGCTTTGTAGTTTTTGTACAACTCCAACACATTCCCTCCAGCAGCAACATATGTTATAGTTTTGTTCACTTCATCTACTTCAATCTTTTCCTTAAATATCTCCTCCTTTCCTTCTGCAATAATATTCAACACAAAAATATTGATGAAAATTATGAATCAAATAATATATAATAATAGTAATAAAAATAATAATAATAATTGACAAACCTATGCTGAACTTCCAAATCTTGATAGAGCCAGGGGTGTTCCAATCGCCTTTGTGAATCTCAACACCATGCACGTTTTCACTCTGTGCTTTATTTGGAATCTGTTGGCTTTGGCTCTTGAGGAAGTTATAGAACTTTTGAGGACATGATTTGAGTTGCACGGTTGTCTCAAGGACACAAACTTGAGCCATGACTTCAGATTACACAAATTTACTAAAAGATACCCTCTGAAATATTCAAGCTCTCAAGTTATGGAAATCTTTCAGATCTGATTGCTACATATTTATAGTTGTAGAATATGTTATTATCACCTTCACTTTTTGAAAAGGAGAGCTCAAAGAATAAGGTGAATGAGAAAATAAATAAGAAGAAAAATAGATAGTAAGGTGAGGAGGGCAAAATTAATTACTATAAAAAAAATGATATTTTTGGCTGAAATAGTTTTTTGGTTCCTATAAGTTAACGAGTTTTTGAGTTTAGTTTCTATAAATTATTTATTTAGTCTGTTACTATATTTCACTTTTTGCGTGTGATTTAGTCTCTGAAGATGAAATCTGCAGGAGGTTTCCTACAGATTTTCCTTCAAATTTTCCTGCAGATTTTAGCTTTAACAACGACGAAAAAAAGAGATGCAGGAACTCTGACAAAAAAATAAATTATAGAGACTAAACTTAAAAACTTACTAACTTACAAGGATCAAAAGTGCATCTAAACTTATATTTTTTAAAAATTACTTTAAAATAATTGTTTGTCTGTGTGCTTAGATATATACTGTCAGAAATTTAGTTTGATACTACGGCATATAGTAATCCAATCAACAGAACTCTTACAAGAGGGAATGCAACGCTGCATTTTAATTTAGTTCATTGTCTAGTTGTTCAAAGAATTTGTGCATCTGTCAAAAAGAAGGAATAAAGAATATGTACTTTGGAATTTTACTTGTTCCACTTCCACCACTTGCAGAAGAATTTTCCATTTCAGGGCTCGAATATAAAGAAAAGGTAATAATGATCATAAATTCTCAAAACAAAAATGGCAGGCAAATATGGGTGAAGCGCACAATAGAGGTATATCCTGTATAAGAAATGATGTTTGGACAATATTGATGTTAACTAAAGTGTATTTGGTTTTTTTTTTCTTTTTCCAAATGCATGTAAAGTGTTGACAAGAAAAACTAGACGAAACCGTTAAGAGTCAATTTAAGCATGTGAAAATGCAGAAAAGAGAGTGAAGAACAAAGATATGTCATCATGCCTTCATACATTTGAATGTGGTTACTTATATAGCAAGTAATTTATAACGAACTTCAACATTCATCTAACTAATTGATAATTAACTGAAAGTTAGTTAAGATTCAATTATGCTATCTATGAACTAGTTAGTTACACCAATTGCTCCATTATGCTCAACATACCCCCTCAAGTTAGAATGCATGTCAAGCATTCCTAGCTTGGCGTGAAGATTGTAAAATGGACTCGGGTGTAATGATTCAATGAGTATGTCGGCAACTTGTTCTTAGGACGTGACAAGCATAAGGTGAACAACTCCATCTAGCACCTTGTCTCGTACCACATGGCAATCGATTTCTATGTATTTGGTTCACTCATGAAAAACCAGATTAGCAGCTATATGTAGGGAGGATTTGTTGTCCCAATAGAAGATATTGTAATGTGATGTGGAATTTTGAAGTTATCGAGTAAGTAGAGAAGCCAAATGCCTTCACAAGTAGCATGGGTCAACGTTCGATACTCAGTCTCTGAAGATAAACGGGACACAGCGACTTGCTTCTTGCTTTCGAGCTGATGGGAGATTTGCTAAGGAAGAAGCAAATTCCTGTAGTGGATCTACGTGTGTCTGGACAAGCTCCCTAATCAGAATAAGAGAATCCCTTGAGGCATAAAGTGGGAGATGAGTGGAAGAATACTCCTTGACCTGGATTATTTATTAGGTAGTGTGGCACGTGAAGACCATCCAATATATGCTTATCAATTAGAGCATCAAGAAATTGACTTAGCTTGCTTACTGCATAAGCTATCTCAGGTCTAGAGTGAGTTAGGTATAAGAATCTTCCAATGAGTCTTCAATATACAGTAGGATTAGAAAGAGGATTGCCAAATGTTTTATGGAGTTGTGAGTGAGGTTGCATTGGTGTATTGCAGGGTTTATTACCAATAAGGCTTGCGTTATGTATGAGATCTAAGGCATATCTCTTTTGGCAAAGGAAAATACCATGTGCAGTTCGAGCAACTTCAAATCCTAAAAAATATTTCAAAACTCCTAGATCTTTTATGCTAAACTTTGCATTCAATAGTGCTTTAATTTGCCTTATTTCTTCAAGATCAGTACCTCTTTGAACTAAATCATCCATATAAACAAGGATGAATGTAAACCCGCAGAGAAAGTCTTCGTAAAAAGAGAATAGTTAGCCTTTTCCTAAATGTATCCAATGAAAATAAGTGTGTCTGTAAGTTTAGTATTCCATTGTCAGCTTTCTTGTTTCAAGCCTTGTAAAGATCTTTATAATTTGCATACAAGATTTGCATGATGTAAGTCAAGACTGGGAGGGGCCTTCATGTACTCTTCTTCGTTGAGGTCTCCATGAAGAAATGTTGTGTTGACATCAAATTTAAAGTGGGGCTAATTATGGACTACAACAATATCCATGAGCACTCGAATTGTTTTCATTTTGATCACATGGCTAAAAATATCCATGCAATCTAATCCTTCAGTTTGTGTAAAACCCTTGGCAACTAAATGTGTTGTATACTTTTCAACAGTTTCGTTGGCATGATTTTCATCTTAAACACCTATTTGCAACCAATGGCTTTCTTGTGTGAAGGTAAATGGACAAGAGTCCTAGTGTTGGTTTTAATCAGAGCATTCATCTAAATTTGAATGGCATCCTTCCAATTAGCATCACAAATGGTTAACTCATATGAGTGAGGTTCACTAATGGCAAATAGATGTAATGTAAAATTTTGTGTGCAAGAGAAAGTGCATCATATGATAAGAAGGATGATAAAGGATACTTACATTGAGAAGATAGATTAGAAGCAGTTGCTTCTTGAATGGGGATTGTATTGAAAAGAAGATTACAATGATAGTCTTGTAGATATGTAAGAGGTCTAACATTTCTTGTAGATTTTATGACTGGTAAGTTACTTGAGGATAAAGGTTGTTATCATAAGTATTCTCATTTGAATTCTGAGGATTTGAAATAAGTAGTGATGTATGAATCATGTAAGGTATCTCAGGTGAAAGAGAACTGTGTGGAACAAATGGATCAAATGGGTTGGGATAATTGGAAGTAGTTTTATTAGGGTTGTGTGTGTGTATCAAATAAATCATCTAGTCAAGTGGGATTCTAATTCTGAGACCTAGTACAAGAATGGTGAGTAGTGTTGTACCCCAAAATTTGACCAACTTTTTCTTTTAACTTGGCTTAAGTTTCATTTCATTTAGCATTTTCATCTGCATATCATCTAGGTCAATCATTTCTCGCATATTGGTCATGTTATCAGCCGGAGTGATTTATCAGGATTACAGCCACTTTGCTCACGTTTTAGACGATTTAAACCATTTCAAATGAGAAGTTCCATGTCGAAATCAAGCGAAAGTTGCTCTCTTCCTGGTGATTCAGTCTGTGCTGATTATTTTGGTGCATTTCGGTGTTCGCCCTTTTTTCCGTTTTTACTTCGCTGCATTTTTGTGATTTTATTTCTTTTTATTTAATTTTATATAGAATTTAGATTAAGTTTAGAATTTAAGTTATTAGAATTTTTAATAGGTTTATTAGAATTTAAGTTTTAGAATATAGAATTTTTTAAGATTAGAATTAGAAGTTAGTCTTTAAAATAGATTTAGAATAGTTGTTAGTAATTAGAACCTAGTTTTTAGATTAGTTAGAGTTATTAGTGCAGAATTTCTTCAAATTAATCAAAAAACATCAGCATTTATAATTATCAGCAAGTTAATAAAAAAAATCATAAGGCAGGTGCCACGTGTCGGATTGAGAGTATATAATGCACTGTTGATTTTCTCCTTTCTCCGGACGCAGAACCCTAGTAACCCAGCTGCAAATACTGTTCATCACCATCATCTTCTTCAAAAAACACTCCCTCACCATTTTCGTCTTCGAACCTCCATTTTCATCTCTCACATTCAACCTTCAACTCAACCCAACACCTTCCACTCATGTTTTTCGGCGAAACCTTCATCTCCTTCGAACTTCATCTCCCCCCGCAAATCCACCATCTCTCGCCGAAACCTCACCTTCAAACCTCTTGCCTCCGAAACCCAGAAAAGCAAACAATATCCTTCATCAACCTTCGACCTCTATTAAACCAACATTTCCAACAATTCTTCAACTTCAAACCAATACCCACAACAAACTTCATCCAACTTCCTTCGCCACACACCCTCCACAATCATTACTTTGTTCTTCTTCTTCATCAAACCAGCTTAAAACCTCCTTCGCAAATTCAACCGCGACAACCCATTTCCTTTCCTCCACCATTTCAACCCACAACAACTCAAATCAAACATCACAAACCCTCCGTCGAACTTATCCCTATCATCACACATACTCCCTTTGACATTCTTAAATCTCTAAACAATTCGGTTGCAGTAGTTCAACTCGAAACACAAACCAAGCCGCAGATTACAACAAGCTTCAACTGCAAATAACCTCTTTCGCTTCATCTGCAGAAACAACAACAACATCCTGCTCTTTCTCGTGGATAGTGTTTTGATTTATTTGGATTTCGATTCAATTATTTTTTGTTGAAAAAAAAGGTGGACATTGTTGTTGGATTTAAGACCCATTTTCGTTTCACTTTCTGTAACAACCCCCCCCCCCCCCCCCTCCAGTTTCTTTTTAAAAGAAATGTAATAAGTTTTTTATATATTTTCTAACTAATTTCAAGAGTTGTTGGTATTCTTTATTTTTAGATATTAAGCTTTAATATTTTCTAAATAGTTTTTTTTTATAGATTTATTAACAAATTTTTTTAATTTCAGTTTTAGAATTTTACCATATTTTTCTTACAGATTAAATTTTATATACTTTTTTATTTTTATTTGAGGATTTATCTTTGTATTTCCTCTTTTTTTGTCGATGACGAGACCTCCAAGTTGTTATACGCCAAATTATTGATGGAAACGACAAGTTCGAGACCACTTCATTTTCTATTTTATTCCTCCTTCATTTTAAATTTTGTTTTTTTTTCCGGACCAATGAAGTCTCCGATTCGTCAAACGTTAACCTTTGAGGATGTTGAAACCTTCATTATTTCAAATTTATAGAAAATGACCATTTGGGTCATTTTCTCTACTTTACGATCGTGAGAGGTTCCCTTCGATTAATTAATATGAAGTTTGCGATTAAGATGTGGTTTAATTTTATTTTCAAATTCATTTCGATCTTATCCTGTTTTTAGTGGCCAATGAAGTTTTTACATTCGTAAACGTCGACCTATCGAAGTCGCTAATCTTCATTACTTCAAATCTGTGTAAATTGATCCTTAGAATCATTTTTCTACACTTTGGGATCGTGAGAGATTACCTTCGATTTAATCGACGCGATTTTATGATTAAGACGAGATCCCACTCCTTTTTATCTTTTTTTCGTTTCACTAGTTACTAACTTTCGACTTTAATCTCTGTTAATATCCCATCGTTTATATTCTCACAGATATTTTTTGTTTGCATTTTCTATGGATGTTACCTTGTCCATTATCTTGTTCATATTATCATTATTGTTCATATTTCATACTGTCATCCACCCCCTTATTTGCTTACTTTTATTCAAAACACCTAATCAATATCGAAACCATAAAATCTTAATTGGTGGGCTGTTGGTTATGTATCCTGTATATATTCGTATTCACCTCCTATCTTTTCACATCTTGTTCAAAACTTCTTCTTTTCATAACTTTTTCTCCTAAAACCTCGGTCCCGTACCGAGTGCATTTTTAAATTCTTTTCACAACAAAACTCGAATGGTCGTGGAGTGGTTAGGCGTAGGCCTTCTTCTATCCCAAGTGCTTGACATTACCGTTAGGGTTCACTGTCATAAAACACTTACCATTTAAGATCAAAAATATCCTTAATAAGAGAATGAATTTCTCTTTGTATTGAATTAAAGAGAGAGGATTGAGTGTAGACTTCTTCCTCTCTGAGTTTCAGGATACTCACTGTAGAGTGTGTGGTCTCGTTACTCGTCTTTCAACACGAAGACACACTTGTATTTGCCACACCCTTTTCATAACAAAACTTTGAGATAAAGAATTTGGTACTACCCACGTGGGGTTACTATCCGAGGATCTATTTCACCCCTAAAAACAACTTCCACAAATCAAACGTGACATCTTGCCTCGATGGCGAAAACTAATCTTTCAAAAAGGATATGTTACGTCCGTTTTACCGCAAACAGGTAACGCCTAAGTCTCCAACTAGCAAGCAGCAATACACCTAAACTGCGAGAATGCGCACGATAACATCATCCATAAAAACACCGGTTACCCGTTTCACGAACTACGTTGCTCTGATTTCTCATGCCAGATACGAATACATAGGCATAAGACAACGATGTCTTAGCGAGAAATTTTCTTTTTTTTCCACCTTTTCCCCGAGAAGAACATGCTACGTCCGTTATACCGCAAACAGGTAACGCCTAAGTCTCCAACGAGCGAGCAACAATACACCTAAACTGCTAGAATGCGTATGCTAGCATCGTCTACCAAAATCTCCCATTCAACCGTAGTAGGCCAAACTACGGCTGCTCTGATTCTTTTTTTCTTATAAGTAAAGATACGTAGGCACAAGGGCCACAATCCTTGCCGAGCACACTTTCCCATGTATACCCGTAGTTTCCCAAACTACGTTGACTCTGACTTTCTCATATCTGTTGAGAATATGTAGGCCTAGGACCGCGAAGTCCTACTGAGTCTCTTCGCCCCTGTTATCTCTCTTCTTCCCCTGTTTCTAACCTATTTTGGAATACTCTTTAAATCAATATATTTTATCAGATACCTTCACACGTCGATAAAAAAAAATGGTTCCCATTGAGTACGATGGATGCGAGGGGTGCTTATACCTTCCTTTCGCATAACTAGCTTCTGAACCCATTCTTTGGTCGCGAGACCATCTTATCCGTTTCTTTCTTAAGGTTTTCTCGATGTTTTCCTTTCCCCTTATGGGATAAATAAAGTTCGATGGCGACTCTTCTGTCTTTCTTATTGCCTCTCCGTCATTGCATTTTTCGAGTAGCGACAGCTGGCGACTCTACTGAGGACTCCTAGCAAGCCAAGCCTAGTTTGTTTGTCGCATGTTTGATGTATTTGCCTTTACTTATTTACTGTGTTTTGTTCCTCTTACCGGTTGGGTTTATTGGATTGGTTTGTGAGGATAAAAGCTTTCTACCCGAGCTTTCTAGTGTACACTAAGATTAGGAGGTGGTTTCTTTCTGATTTACGAGACTTAGGAGTCGTTGAGTTGGTTTGAATTCCACCGCTCAGATGAGGCCCCTTTGGGATGATTATGTCTTACGAGTAGTCGTAATGACGTCTTTATTTCCAACATGGGAGTTTGTGACTCTGAGGACCTTTTGTAGAACCTTATTTCAAAGGTTACTAAGACATAACTTTGTTTTCATCCTTTGAAGGGATTACTGTCTTATGAATCATCGTTATGATGGAAAACTTCTGAGGATTAGTGCATGGGACTTTGTTTAAATCCTTTGGGATACCCTCTTACAAACCATTAGATTGCCTACCCGAGGTGAGGGATATCTTGTTGCGCTACCTTGCAGGACCTGTGACCTTGACGTTGCTGTTGTTTTGTTATCATATGCATTCATAAAGCGTTGCATTGCATAGCATTATTGCATATCAAGGGACTTAAGAGACTGTGATTATCTCAGGTATTGGTGAACGAAATGGCTGATCAAAGAAAAAGAAGCACAAATTTCTTGAAGTTCATAGAACCTAAGTTGGGATTGATTCAAGACCTTTTGATTGAGGTACCAAAGACTATCAAGATCAATTTTTAGGGGAAGCATGGGAAACTACTTGATCTTCTCTATTCTAGAGTGAACACTTGGGCTTTGTTCGCCATGGCTCAGTTTTATGATGCTCCTCTCAGATGCTTTACTTTCCAAAACTATCAGTTGGCTCCTACTCTTGAAGAATATTCTCATTTGTTGAATATCAAGATTAAGGATCAACCTATCTAAACCGGTCTGGAAGAAGAATCGGAGCCCTCCGCAATTTCTCTTGCTCTCCACATGGCTAAGGGAGAAGTCGAAGATGGTCTAGCCAATAAGGGAGGTACTCAAGGATTTCCTCTGAAGTTTTTACTAGAGAAAGCCGCCCAGTACAAGACTGTTGGGGATTGGGAAAGGTTTGGTGTCGTTGTTGCTCTGATGATCTATAGGATTGTTCTCTTCCTAAACATAAACAATTTCATAGACATCACTGCCGTTATTCTCCTCATGCAGAAGAATCCTATTCCTACTCTCCTTGCTGATACTTACCACTCTATTCATTGGAGGAGTGAAAAGAAGATAGGAACGGTCTAATGTTGTTCCCATCTACTGTTCAAATGGATGCTTCTTGTCATACCCCGAATTTTACCCTTAGATTATTAGGTTCATTTTGCATCTCATATCGTTTTGCATTGCATTGTAGCTAACCGCTAACCAGTTTGCCCAATCTGTTGGTTTTTGCCGAAAAATCACACTGTGTGCGATTTCATTTATGAAGAGCAAAAGGGTCATTAAGTTGTAGTCTGCTGAAAATTTATGAAGCAAAGTCGTCATCAGGAATTCCTCACACGATTAGGGTTTTAACCTCCGAGTCGTGCAATTTGTATTTGAGAAGGGGTTGAATTTTACGACAGTTTTGACATCAGGTTTCTCGTGACACAATACCTTTTATTCAAGAGCTGAGATTTAGTCGTCAGTTGGATTTCAGAAGCGCTATTCAATTCCTAAACCATATGGATCTGAGTGTGTTGAGGTAAGTGGATTCGGGTTAAAGTGGTGCGAGAATTTGCTTTAAGGAATTCATTCTGACAGACACACGTTTTCCTGCTTTCTGCTAGTCATCAGTCGATTTTTAAGAAACAGTGGAATTTCGGTTCACGTTGAATTTATAATGAATATATGTTGGTTTGATTATGATTGTCAGCCAAGTTGATTCAGGTTACAGAGTTAGATTACTCGAGATACAATTTGAATTTTAAATGCGGCGGGAAGTTCAGTTTGCTATTTAATCAGATTTCTCTTCTTATCCATTCAAGGCCATATTCACCGACTTTATTATCGGGTACGAATTAATTTGCAAAGGGATTTGTTTTAACTCAGGAATTACGTCGGATGAAATTTAATTCTAAGTTGCGCGAGATGTTTAACTGTCGAATTCGGAGGTTGGAACGTCCAAGTTTATTTGGATGAATTTAATCAGATGAATTTATTTGTATGAATTTAATCAGATGAATTTAGTTGGGTGAATTTAATCAGATGAATTTATATGGATGAATTTATTTGGGTAAACATAATCAGAGGAATTTATTTGGAGGAATTCAATCAGAAGAAGTTAGTCGGGTGAATTTACTCAGAGGAATTTAATCGGAAAATAAAAGATCATTTTTTATTGAATTTATTTTCAATCTACAACATTTTTTCGATTACATTTATTCAAAGTTACAAAATTAATTCCTATGATCTAAATTCCTAATTTTTCTAAGAGTTCTCCGAGTCCAATTCTTCGCTTCGACTTTTAGGACCTACAAAAAAATCGACAACAGATGAAAATAATCGTTAAATGGTTAGCATCAATTTAATTAAAAAAAGCGGTTTTTATTAATTATTTTGATACCCTCAATTAAAGTTCATCATCGGGTACGTCGGGAGGGGCAACAAATAAATGTCGCCGCATCCCCCGACTTTTTTTTTATTTTCCGACCCCGACACGAATCCGGCAATGATCTGTTCAAGTTTATTCCAAGAGAGAGGAAAAGTGCTTTTTTGAAAAAGTGATTATTCTGAAGAATTGATTTTTGCGTTCAATGCCAAACAAGTCATAAGGAAATTCCCCAAAATCCATCAAGAAAAATGGATATCCAAATCTAAAATGAAAAATGGATATCCAGTTCAGCAACAACAGCATTTCGCAAATTTTTGAACCCAAATCATACGCAACAACCTTTCCCAAAATTTCTGTTCCAAAACAAATTAAACAAATCCTGGAAAAATCCAATAAGTAAGCCATGAAAATCGCAACAAGTCCACAACAAACAACAAATCCGTGAGAATGATTTAGTAAGGTAAACAAATTGAATTGCAACAACAGTAACACGCCCACGCCCACGAGTTCATCAATATAAACCGAATATCATAAGTTCATAAGGGGAGGGTCACGAAGAGAAAAAAAGAAGAATAAGTTCTTCAGCGAGCATCAAAACAACCAAGACTTCATCATCGTCATCACCGCGAGTTCAGAAAGCAAGAACATAAGGAGCTTTTAGGAAACCCAAAACTCAACCTCAAACCACCACACCGCGAATTCAGATTTACATCATCATTGTTCATCAACAACCGGCCAACAACCACCACAAGCTACAACGCAAATCGCTTCAAACCCGTTAAAGGGTGAGCAAATTTTCCTCACAGTTTGTTTCGTTTTTCAGGTACCATGCAAAGGAGAGGGAAAGTGTCAGAAGAAAGTGAGGAAAAAAGCTTCAAGGAGCTCAGCCATGGAGGTGCCGCTCGCGAGGAGGAAGAAGAGGCTTACAAAACCCTAGATGTTTCAGCATTTGCCCCTTCCCCCCTTTTTATTTTGTTTCATTTTGTTTTATTTTTTCTTAAGTTATTAAAATGATGTATTTTAAAATTAAAACTTATTTTTAAATTCATAATTAAAACTTATCTTATTTTATAATTAAAACTTAACTAAAAACCAATTAAAACATTTCTTTAGAAACTTAATATTAAAATTTAATTTTAAAACTAAAAAAAGGAAAACTTAATTTAAAGCTAAAAATTAAAACCAATTTTTTAAATCTTAATTCAAAACATTAATTGGGAATTAATTTTCTTTAATTAAAATTTTAATTTTTTATAATTTAAAATTAAATTCTAACAAAAAAATAAATTCTTAACATGTATAAATTAAAAAAAAAAACTTTTTTTAAAGCTAAGATATTTTAAAAATAAAACCTAACATAACTAAAATTAATTTTAAAATTAAAACGCTTTTGTACATTAACACTAAAACTTCTAAAATAAGGATTACTATTTTCTTAAAAACCCCATTTAATTTCACAACTTTTTCTTAAAAACCTATTTAACCAAACTTTCAAACACTTTACTTTCAGTTTCGAATTGAGCCGCCACTTAATTGCAGACTTGATCTATAACCTTGCCATTTATGTTCGTCTAATTTTTATGCCCGACTTTCGTGTGTCTGATTTTTACAGTTACTAATCCTTTATTTTGCCGTATTTCATTTTTTATGGTTGTAATTTATGCGAGACAATCGTCGCTTTTGTTCTGTTATCATTCTCGCACCTTCTCATACTTCAATTCCATTGCTTAATTATTTGTCATTGTATTATTCACCGTTAATTCCCCTCCGAAGGAATAGGTCTAGTCATTTGACCGTCACGTCAATAGTCCTTACCTTTGAATCTTTCACCTTTCAAACCCTAATTGCATAGGCGTCCCACCGTGGACCAAATTACCCTTTACCCTAGCATTAGGATAAGGAGTCGCCGTACTCCGTATTGGGTTTCCCGCCGTGGAATACCTGTTTTACCCCTTTTCAATTCAATTCAATTTTCAATGTAGATATAGGATCGTTGACTCCACATAAGCGCTTCCTTAGGAACGTTTGCATCCCCATTGAAACCTTGACCACCGTCAAGAAGTATCTTTTCCTCCCTGTCGAGGGGAACTACGATTACTCTGATTCCATCCCCTACCTCGGATACATAGGCACAAGATGCGAGTCTTGGCGAGTAAACTTAGGACTAACCCTTAGGTATTTCTTTCACTTCTAACCCTTAACATATACCCTTAAGCAGATAATAGTTAGCAAAATATCAGCATTAAAACAAGAGGTTCCTGTAGAGTACTACAGAAGTTTAGGGTGCTAATACCTTCCATAAGTTTAACTAACCCCTGAACCCTAGATCGTTCCTCGCATTGTGTTTACGATGCAAAATTAGGTTTTTCCTTCCTTTGACCTTTCCTTCGGATAAATTAAAGACCGGTTATGAATATAAGATTTGTGATTCAAATTAATTAATAATTTGATATCCTATTCTCACCGCAACACTTCCCATCTGCCGAAGGGAAGGCCATTTATGGAAAACAAGGAGAAGCTAAAATGGTCTCAACGCATTATGTCTCTAGTAGCCAATGATATTGCCTGGTATTCTCATGAATACTACGATGTGGAGATCATTTTTAATTGTGGGGAGTTTGGTAATGTGCCTCTGATTAGTAGGGTTGGTTGCATCAATTACAACCCAGTCATGGCATTGCGTCAGTTGGGCTATGCTATGGAGGACGAGCCCGAAGCAGAAAAGGTTCAAAGCTTCTTTTTACTCACAACAACTGAAGATTCTGCGTCTCATATTAATATGCCCCAATCTTATGTGCCAGACCCATTGCTCATCATTAACAGACATAAGGCATTTAATATTTTGAACCTTAAGTTCTGAAAGATTTATTTTGTAAATGTTGTTCTTCCTCTTTCCATTAAATAGAATTGAGCCATCCTTCTGACTAACAGCTTTGCAACATTGTTGATTAAAGATTATGTCATAACCATTGTCACTTAATTGACTTATGGACAATAGATTATGCTTTAATCCTTCTACAAGTAAAACATTAGATATAGAGGGAAGGTTACCATTCCCAATAGTACCAGAGCCAATAATCTTGCCCTTTTGATTCCCTCCAAACTTCTATTCTCCTCCAGATTTAAGCTCCAGGCTTTGGAACATAAACCTTTCTCCCGTCATGTGATGTGAGCAGCCAGAGTCTAGGTACCATGACTGGCGTCTTGGCTTTTCTGCTAAATACATCTGCAACAGGGATTATCTTATCCTTAGGTACCCAGATCTTTTTGGGTCCTTTTGGGTTAGTTACCTTAAAAGTTGGTCTGAACTTCTGTCTTTCTATAACAGTTTTGTTCTGACTCACTTTTGGTTTAAACACAGGAACGTTCTGATCAGAACGTGTGTGTTTGATATCATTCAGATGACCAAACTTAAAATGAGAGTATAAGGGAGTTTTCTTAATAATAAGTTTATCAACAGGCATTGGATTTAAATCCTTTCCACAGGAAGATTCATATCCAATTTCTTTCCTGTTGTTTCTGCTAACTCCATAGATCATTGAAGCCATCTTGCTTCTATCTATGCTTTTAGCCAGAAACTTCTGAAAGCTGAAGTCATATTCTTCTAAAATGTTTTTGCTTTTAGACTTAGTTTCAGATTCAGAGTCTTGTTGAGCTTTTTCAAAATTGGTTTTCATTTTCAAATTATTTTCTTTTAGCTCAGCAACTTCTGACTTTAACAAATTATTCTCAGATTCAAGATTGCATTTAAGCTTCTTGCATTTGAGCTTAATCTGGTTATAGTTTTTCAGGACTTCTGATAAAACTTTAATAAGCTCTTCCCTAGTGAGATCAGAAAGTACCTCTTCTGAGTCAGATTTAGAATCAGATTCAGATCCAGATGTTCCTTCATTCTGATCTTCCATGCTTGCCATCAGAGCCATGTTGGCGCATTCATCTTCAGATTCTGATGAAGATCCAGATTCATCTGAATCATCCCATGTTGCCATTAGAACCTTCTTCTTTTTGTCAAACTTCCTCTTTGGCTTTTCCTTTAGAAGCTTTGGACATTCATTTTTGTAATGGCCAGGTTCTTTACATTCAAAGCAAACAACTTCCTTCTTTTCAGATCTTTTTGGTCCAGAGGACTCCTTGCGTTGATCTGGGTTCTTGAAGTTCTTGAACTTCCTCTGTTTGTGCTTCTAGAGTCTGTTGATTCTTCTGGACAGCAAGGACAGTTCATCTTCTTCTTCAGAAGAAGACTCTTCAAAACTTTCTTCTAACACCTACAAAGCTTTCACAGATTTGTTAGATTTTAAGGCAATTGACTTACCTTTCTTTTGAGGCTCGTCTTCCTCAAGTTCAATTTCATGGCTCCTCAGTGAGATGATTAGTTCCTTCAATGTGATCTTGTTCAGATCCTTAGCTAGCTTCAGAGCAGTGACCATAGGTCTCCATCTGATGGGCAAGCTTCTGATGATCTTCTTCACATGATCAGCAGTTGAGTAGCCTTTGTCCAGCACTTTTAGACCAGCTGTGAGGATCTGGAATCTAGAGAACATAGTTTCTATAGACTCAGATTCTTCCATTTTGAACGCTTCATACTTCTGTATTAGCGCCAGAGCCTTGGTCTCTTTAAATTTTTAGGTTTCCTTCGTGTGTCATCTTCAAAGACTCAAACAAGTCAAATATAGTTTCTCTATTGGTGATCTTCTCATACTCAGTATGAGATATTGCATTTAACAAGATTGTTCTAGCTTTGTGATGATTTCTGAACTCCTTCTTTTGGGCTTCAGTCATAGATTTTCTATCCATTTTCTTGTCATCCCCATCAGTGGGGTGAACATACCCATCAATGACTAAGTCCCATAAATCAACATCATAACCAAGGAAGAAACTCTCTATTCTTTCCTTCCAATAGTCAAATTTCTCCCCATCAAACATAGGGGATTTTGTGCTGATTCTATCCCTTTCTTCATATCTATTGTTGCTGCTAGATGTTGAAGTTTCAGCCATAATAACAACCAAGAATATATATCAAAGTTTTCTCACTGGATCTTTTCTGTCACGGTGAAGTGGTAGCACACACAGAACCGGAGCTCTGATGCCAACTGAAGGTGAGAAAATACTTAGAAAGGGGGGGGGGGGGGGTTGAATAAGTATATAGAAAATATTATGGCAATAAAAACTCAAAGATTTTTATCCTGGTTCGTTGAACTCAACTACTCCAGTCCACCCTATCAAGAGTGATTTGCCTTTCTCCACAAGGACTTAATCCACTATTAATCAAACTGATTACAATAGCAAGCACTAAGAGCAATTGTTCTTAGTCTTCTCAAGAACTACTGACCACAATTGGGTCTTCTCAAGGAACTTTTACAATCAATAAGTAAAACTAAACAAGTGTTTGAATGCTTCTAAATAAGCTATATCACAACTGTGATTTACACTTAAGTTTAAGAATTATGAAATAAATTCAGCAATGAGAATAAATTGTATGAGAGCTTTTCTTTGAATTTCTTTCAATTATCGTCAACTGAAGAAGAGTGTTGGAGACTTGCTTTTATAGGCACAGAAGTCCAAGACATTTATTCTTTGAAGACCGTGTACTGAAAAGAGTTGTAACCATTTTGTCTTCACATCACTTGACCTTTCCTAGAAATAGAACGTTCAGAGAAATCCTTTTTTCCTGTGTTCTAGTGTCTAGCATAAATGAAGAAAGAGTCGTTTGGCCTAACCAACGGACATAACTTTGAATTATTCTTCAACAAGTTTCTAATACTTCAGCAGATAACATCAGAGCCTTGAGTGATTAGAGTCTTTGATGTTCATCAGAGTTTGCTGAATCAGAGTATTGCAGCAAGTGTGCTTCAGCGTGTAATAATTCAGAGCAGAGTTTTAGGAATCAGATCCTCAGTACTGACAGTGTAGTATAATCAGAGTCTTCTGAATAACTGTGCTTGAAACTCTTCATAAAAAGTCTTCAATGCTTCATATGCTTTTGTAGCTTCTGCTTTAGATTCTTCTGTAGCTTCTGCTTCAGATCCTTCTGTAGCTTCTGCTTCAGATCCTTCTGTAGGCAGCGCTCAGAATCTTCTGTAGGCAGCGTTCAGATTCTTCTAAGAGATGCTTCTGACGCTTCAGAGCCTTGCATATTTCCATGTTCAGATCTAATTTGCTTTCAGAATAATATTCACTTTAATATCTGCAGCAAAGATACTTAAACAAATTTTAGAGTATATAATTTCTTAATACAAAATTTCGTAAGAGTTATCATCAAAACATAGAGATATAATTAAGAACCAATCTGTGTTCTAACACATATACCTGCGCATTATTTTTGCATTCCTTGAAACCCGACCTTACACACCGCTTGCCCTTTCAAAACTAGAGCAAGCTGACTTCCAGACATCTGTACAACACAAGAGGGAATCAACGAAGAGTCATGGATCAGATACAGCAAAAGCTACAGAAGTTTAGGGACCTTATGGCTCAGTTCATGGATCTTATGCAAAGGGTTGCTAACGGCCAAGAGCAGTTGAGAATGCTTGTTCAACCTTTGATTGCCAGGTTTGACGGAAGCGGAGTTTTGCACGGTGGGACCACTGTCGTTCCTCCCCCAGCTAATAATGGTACTCCTCAAGCAAATGTTATTCCACTAGTTGTTATTCCTCCGGGCGGAGGTAATCAAACTGGAGCTCATCTAGCTGGTGCAGCGGGCGCTGTACATGGTAATGCTGGTCCTCAGTGGGAGGAAGATGAACAAGATGTCGTGTTCTCTATGGGAGATTTAGGTGTGGGTTCGCAGTCTGATGCGGATAGGACGTTCAAAATGATAGAGGAAAAAATGAGGAATTTGGAGAACCAGAATTCTCTTGGTCTTGATATGTCTAACTTGGGGCTAATCCCAAGTCTGAAGATTTCACCAAAGTTCAAAGTGCTTGACTTTGACAAGTACAAAGGGACGACCTGTCCCAGAGTACACCTCCGATCTTACTACAGGAAGATGTATGCGTATTCCGATGATGAAAAGTTGTTGATGCACTTCTTCCAACACAGTTTGTCCATGCCGTCTTTGGAATGGTACATGGGCCTTGAGGGGACCAACCTTAGAAGCTGAAAGGACCTTGGGGAGGCCTTCATCCGTCACTATCAGAAGCTGGAAGGACCTTGGGGAGGCCTTGAGGGGACCAACATCAGAAGTTGGAAGGACCTTAGGCAGTTTGACGCCCCACCTATGTCGTATTCGCAACTTTTACACCATTTGCTTCAACTTCAACTGATTCAAAAGAGAACATTGGCACCTCTGACTGGCACACCACCTCCGGGTTATAACGCGAACGCCAGGTGTGACTTTCATTCAGGCACTCCAGGCCATAATATAGATAATTTCAACGCTTTCAAACACAAGGTGCAAGACCTTCTTGACAGCAAGGCATTTAACTTCACCAATGATACTCTTAATGTTGTTCAGAACCCGATGCCCAATCATGGAGCGGTCGGTGTCAATGCTATTACTGAAGAAGAAGATTTGAATTTGTTAATGGATGTAGCCAAGTTAAGAACTCCATTCATCTTTGTTAAAAGCAGATTGTTGAAAGGCGGAGTTTTTCCAGGTTGTGGGGGAAATTGTGAAAGGTGTGCAGTGCGTCCCGAAGGTTATGAAGATTCGAAGAATCATGTTCAGTGCTTGATAAATGAAGGGGTCTTATAGTTTGACAGGATTAAAGAAGGAAAAGATGTAGAGGTGGTTAATCAGGAGCAGGATGAGGTTGCTACAATCTCGATCCCTTTCAGAATGCTTAATATATCAGCGCCGCCAAGGCCATCGACTGTTATAATCACCAAAGCAGGACCAGTGCCGTACGAAAGTACTAAAGACATCCCCTGGAATTATGGGGCGGAGGTCTTTTGTAACGGCTAAAAGCAAGAGTTGAGGGGAACATCGTTCGATGGTTCATCTGTTGATAATTTGATTGGAACTAGTGGAATGACAAGAAGTGGCAGGGTGTTTTCACCTCCCGATGTTAATGTGGAGAGGCTTGACAAAGGAAAGGGAAAAGCCGTAGTGGAAGAAAGTTCACCACAAGGAGAGAAAGATGCTCTGATTAAAGACGTTGAAGAGTTCATGCGTCTGATTCGAAAGAGCGACTACAAAATTGTTGATCATCTGCAACAAACTCCTTCCAAAATTTCAATTGTCTTTTCTATTGTGCTCAGAGGCACACAGAAATTCCCTTTTGAGGATTCTGAATATAGCGTATATGCCGCAGGAAATTTCAGTGAATCAACTTGAAGGGGTTGTAGCCCACGTGAATGCTAGTAATGGCTTAGGGTTTACGGATTTGGACCTGACTCCTAAGGAAAGGAACCATAATCACGCCTTGCACATCTCTATTGAATGCAGAAGAGATATCTTGTCACATGTGTTGGTGGATACTGGGACATCACTCAACGTGTTGCCCAAGAAAGCTTTAATGAAATTAGACACCCAAGGCGTGATATGTACTCCTATCGATCTTGTTGTAAGAGCGTTTGATGGAACAAGAAGATCGGTTTTTGGTGAAGTTACTCTCCCCATTCAGGTAGGTCCGGAGGTTTTCAATGTTGTTTTCTACATAATAGACATTCATCCTGCGTATAACTGGCTACTTAGTCGACCCTGGATCCATTCTACAGGCGCAGTCACATCGACCTTACACCAGAAGTTGAAGTACATGGTTGGTGGAAATATTGTCACCGTCTGTGGTGAAGAAGATATAATGATTAGCCAGCTATCATCCTTCAAGTATGTAGAGGTAGACCGAGAGATTCACGAGACCCTATGCTAGGTGTTTGAAGCGGTCCAAGTCAAAGAGAAGCCTTCTGTGGTGGACAAAACTCCCGAGATTTCTATGTCTTCTTTCAAAGAAGCTTATGCCGTGGTGGAGTCTGGTTCTTCGCAAGGATAGGGCCAAGTGCTTAGTATTCCCTACAAGCAAGACAAATTTGGATTAGGGTACAGGCCATCATCTTCTTCCTCACAGGGTTCTCCTCGGTATAGGGGACCGGTGCAATTTACAAGTGGTGGGGTGATCTTTGACAGAATCAACGATGTATCTGAAGATGAAGGGGACATTAATTGTGACATGGACAGATGGATCCAGCCGTGTGTTCCTGGCCAAAGCCTGTGCAATTGGACCATCGAAGAAGTTGTCCAAGTTTCATTTGAAGAGTAATTTATCTGTTTTGATTATGTGTGTGGCCCTGTGTTCTGCCCAGGCATAGTGGCATTCATTTGTAGGGCCTTATCTTGTTTATGTTTGAACATTTGCTTTTATCATTAATCAAAAGGCGTCTTTATGCATTCAAATGTTTTGATCCATGTTTTTCTTATTTTTATTTTAACAATAAAATTGCGATGTGGTTTGTGCTTGTTTGCATTTCATTTTAAGCATCAAACATCAACATGCAGGTTTCACGTTCCAGATGCCACCGCTCCAAATTCATTATGACTCGTTTTGACTTTGGCAATCCAATTTTTCAAGCTGAAGAAGAGATTGATGAAGACGAAGACCTTCCTGAAGAGCTTGCCAAGCTACTAAGACAAGAGGAGAAGGTCATTCTGCCTCATCAAGAAGAGATTGAAGTTGTCAACCTGGGTACAGAGGAAGACAGAAAAGAAGTCAGGATAGGGGTTGCGTTGCAAGACAATGTCAAGGGAAGACTGGTAGAGATGCTCTGAGAGTATAGAGACGTCTTCGCTTGGTCATATGAGGATATGCCAGGACTGGATACAGATATAGTGGTTCATCGTATACCTCTTCGAGAAGAGTGTCTACCTATAGAGCAAAAACTAAGAAGGACTAGACCGGATATGGCAGTTAAGATTAAAGAGGAGGCCCAGAAGCAGTTGCAAACTATCCTCCGTAGGTCGCTAACATTGTGCATGCACCTAAGAAAGACAGTACGGTCAGGATGTGCATGGATTACAGAGATTTGAACAGAGGGAGCCCGAAAGACGATTTCTCGCTCCCTCACATTGACGTGTTAGTTGATAACACTGCTCAACATTCTGTGTTTTCCTTCATGGACGGTTTCTCTGGGTACAACCAGATCAAGATGGACTTGGATGTGCGTGGGGGACTTTTTGTTATAAGGTGATACCTTTTGGATTGAAAAATGCAGGGGCAACCTACCAACGGACGATGGTGACTCTCTTTCATGATATGATTCATCATGAGATCGAGGTCTATGTTAATGACATGATCGTAAAGTCACAGACAAAGGAGGAACATCTGGTTAATCTTTTGAAGCTGTTTGAAAGGTTGAGGAAATTCAAATTGAGGTTGAATCCGAACAAGTGCACTTTCGGAGTAAGGTCAGGGAAGCTATTGGGGTTTATAGTCAGTGAAAAAGGAATCGAGGTCGATCTTGCAAAAATAAAAGCAATACAAGAAATTTCAGCGCCGAAAACAGAAAAAGAGGTTCGTGGTTCTCTAGGTAGATTGAACTACATTGCAAGGTTCATATCTCACCTTACGGCCACCTGTGAACCATTGTTCAAGTTGTTAAAGAAAGATCAGGCGGTTGTCTAGAACGAAAATTGACAAAGGGCATTTGAAAAGATAAAAGAATATTTGTAGGAACCTCCGATACTGATGCCTCAAGTTGCCGGAAGACCATTGATAATG